>JABCMI010000029.1:2413658-3620487 GCA_026261945.1 Hirschfeldia incana | reverse complement strand
TTACATTTGACCGAACTTTTGACTTTATAAAGTAGACTTCACTGGAAGTCTACGAACTGTAGGCTGCCAAAGAAGTCTACTTTAGGTCAGTTTTGCATTTGACCAAAACATTGACTTCGTTGAATAGGTTAGTTTTGTATTTGACTAAAATGTTTTTAAATAAATTAAATATTTTTAAAAGTGTAGACTTGAAATGCAGTCTTCTCTTCTTGGACAAAAAAAATTGAGACTGTTTGTGAAGTCTACAGATTTATTTTGGTCAAATGCAAAACCAACCCATGGGTTTTGAAGTTAGACTTTACGCGAAGTCTACGAAGCTGTAGACGTGCATTTTAATCTACACTTAGAAAGTCAAACAATGGTCAATTGCAAAACTAACATTTTCCAAAAAAATAAAAACATGTAGACTACATATGAAATCTACATTCTAAAGTCAAAACTTGGATAAGTTTCGGTCAATGGGAAAAACTAACATTTTTAATGTGGTAGACTGAAAAGTAAGTCTAAATGTATTAAGTCAAAATTTGGATGAATTCTGGTCAAATAAAAAAGGTAACCCGTAAAATTTTCTATTGCAAAAACCAACCCGAGTAGACCTATTTGATCGTCTACGACTGTAAACTAAAAAGAACGTCTACACCAATGTGTCGTAGACCAATTTCACAGTCTACATAGGAAAATAAATTAAAACTGAATTTATGTATTATTCATAAAGTTTTTGCTAGTTTTTTTTTGTTTGAAAGTGTGTGTTAGTTAATCCTAATGAGTTTGAGTGATTTTGAAAAGAAAAACTGTTGTAGTTATGAAATTATAATACTTTTGATTTTACAATGTAGTTAGGTGTTAACATGTAGTTAGGTGTTAACATGTAGACATATTTGTAGGTCTACGTTTGTAGTTTTATGAAACCTAAAATATTTATTTTTTAATTATATGAAACTGTATTTTTTTTTTTGCAGGCAATGATTCAATTACCGGCCGTATACGAAGAATGGGTGGAGAAAGACTCATTGTGGAGTTGGGAGAATGTTCCGTATATATGATGGTTGTACACATGGTGAACTTATGCATGTCACGAATGATCGACAAGTGCAGAATTTGATTAAGTTATCTAATACACAGTTTGTACGCCTTTGTGTATCAAGCTAAAGCTAAGTACACTACAAATTTTTGGTTTGGATATATGTTAGATAACAAGTGTAAACATCTTTCTAAATCTAAGAATGTAGACTACATTTGAAATCTACGTCATAAATTCTATTAGAAGTGCATTTGTGTATTAATCATCATATATTTTTACTATATAGTTATGTTACAGTGTGTGTTAGTAAATTTTAATGGTTTTGGATGAATTTCAAAATAATTATACACTTGAATTTTTTGCAAAAATTTGTGATTAATTTCACCCTTAAAATATCTTGAAAATTTTGTTTAGATTTTCTTCTACTCACATGTGTGTTAGGTATTGTTTTACCTCATGGTGGTTTCACTTGTTTGGTTGATTAGTTCTTATTGTAAAAAACTGAAATCTAACAACAAATTAATACTATCATACAATTGAAACACAACTACAAGTGAATACAATTTTTATTGATAATGCATCCAAAAATTATTTACAAATGAACATTTTATTATGAGAAAATATTACAAAGGAATTTATTTGATTGTGTTTGATTTTTCATAATCTTGATGCCTCAAATAAAATCTTGGAAAAAGTACCTGCAAAGTAAGATAAAGTTATGAGAAAAAAAATAAGATAAAAAATAAATCATATTTTAGTAGACTTTTTATTAAGTTTACGTAAGGTTTATTGTTCAGTAGACATTAGTTGAAGTCTACACTAACGGAAAATTTTCAGATCCAAAATTGTACATTTAGAACTTTTGAAAATATTTTTTTTCTGAAGATATTTCAAAATATTTTTTTTGTCAACCTTGTATCAAAGAAAAAATATAAAATATGAATCTATAAATTTAGTTCAATATAAATACAAAATATATATATATATATTGAATAAATGTAAATCTTACATTTTGAGGAAGATGATTTGAAAATTTTGGAAGAGAAATACTTACAAAATAAAATAAAATTAAAATAATATTTGAGTAAGCTTTTAATAAAATCTACTTAAAAATCAAGGCTATTAGACTTCAAGTGAAGTTTACCAGCCCTAACTGTTAGGTAGACTTCATTTGAAGTCTACCATATAGAAAATAATCTAAATCTGAAAATGTATATATTAAAAAGTATCAAATAAGTTTAAATCTAAAAGCTTTAGAAAATATAATTTATATGAAAATAATAATAAACTAAAGTCATAGAGTTTGAATATGTAGCTTTATTTAAATATAATTACAGAAAGAAATATATAAAATCTATAAATGTAATTCTTACATTTTTTGGAGGAGGAGATAACAACCATGGAAGAAAATACCTGCAAAATAAGATAAATATTAAAAAAAACATAAGAAAAAAAGACTAAAGTCATATTTTGGTAGACTTCCAGTGAAGTCTACTTACTTTATAAGCAGACTTCATTAGAAGTCTACACTGTCGGATAATTTTCAGATCTGAAAAAATCTATACATTTTGAAATATGAAAAACAGTTTTAAATCTGGAAATAATCTAAAATAAAATTTATCAGATAAAATAGTATAAAAAGTAAATATACAGAGTTTGATCTATAATTTTATTTGATTATAAACTTATAAATACACATTTAAAATCTATAGATCTAAACTTACATTTTAGTGGAGGAGATGAAAACCATCAATGGTAATACCTGCAAAAAGATATGTGAGAAAGAAATAACATAAAAATACACATTTAAAGTCTATAGATCTAAAACTTACATTTTTAAGGAGACAATGAAAACCATGAATCATAATACCTAAAATGACAACATAACATTGTGAGAAAACATGTGAGGATTTTAGAAAGAAAAAAGAGAAATGAGAGAGTTTAGAGAGAAGGGAGAGAGTTTTAGAGAGAAGTGAGAGAGTTTTACAAAATTGTGCAGCCATTTTAGAGAGAGATTGGGTAAAATTCATTTATATATGGAGACATAAATGTAACTAGGTTAAAAGATTGGCGACATTGTAGACTTCTTTTGAAGTCTACTAAAATTAAAAATTAAGAGTATGTTTTATTGTAATGTAGTAGACCTTTTTGAATGTCTACAATGATAATTTTATTATTGTTGTTAATTCATTATTGTTTTAATAATTTTAACATAAAATTTACTGAATTTTATTTTTGTTTTTTAATTAATAGTTATAGTATGTGATTTCACATTTTATTCTTAAAACTCAATTTAATTTAAGATAATAAATTTTTGTTAACATAATTTAAAAATGTAGACTGAAAACGACGTCTCTAGCATTATAGACTTTATTGTAGATCTACGAAACCCTAAACCACAAATCTCAAACCCTAAATAGTTTGTTTGATAATCAAAAAGTTTCTTTTACTGTATCAAATATCAAAATTACACAAAATATAAACTACAAAACATTAATAAGCAGATTTAAGTCAATAAAACAAAAAAAAAACAAAATCTAAAGTCTAACCCTAAAAATCTACCACTAAGAGACATAACATGTTACAACATTTTGTTTCTAAACTATGAACATTGTTTAACACATGGTTACCAATTTAGTATATATTCCTTAAAATTGTTCAGTTATATACAATTTTAATATAGTTACTTCATATTATCTATTATATTGATGATTAGTTCAAATCTATCACAATAATTATTTTTATACAATTTTAAAATTAAATTAGTAGATTAAATTTTGATGTAGACTATACATCAAGTCTACAATTTAGACTTCGCTGGAGGTCTAAAAATATGTAGACTTCAATCTTCTACATGTAGACTTCCGAAAGGATAGAAGCGTAAATACAACTCCGTTTTTTTGTTTAGTCATAAGGACTAAATAGTATTTTTATCACTCATTTAGATTGGTTCTGCATTTGACTGAAATTGGGGTACACCAATGCATTTGACTTAAATATTTAGGTTAGTTTTAGCAATTCTCCCTTTTTTTAAACACTATGAATAACTTCTTTATAATATGCCGTCAAAAAAAAACTTCTTTATAATATTTGAATAACAATTATTAGATTTTCTGATCGACATCTATATCATTTTTTAATGATTTAATATAGTATGACCCTTAAGTTCTTAAACAGATGATTGGTATGGTATGTTGTATTTATATTTGCACACCTACTCATCTGCAGACGAAGTAAGTTGCCCACACGTATTTGTAGTTGTATTGGTTTATAAACAGATTGGCCATGCTCTTGCATTAACATGCATGCATACATGCACCTCATTTAGACGTGACGTGGTGTATATTGCTTGTTTTGTGGAAATCTCTCGTCCCTTATCTCGTCTAAATCTCTCTATTGTATATTGTACTCTGTTTATCTAATTTCTTGCAAGGAAATTCACAACTAGTCCACATTATACACTAGCACTACAAGAAAACAAAGCAATAGCGACATACATTAAAGACATCAAAATCATGTCGCTAATTAACGTCGTCTTAGAAGCATCTTAACGACATATTATCACATGTGTTGTTATCATGACGTTAATTAGAGACTTCGGTAAACGTCGTTAATTTACGTCGTAATCGTGACAATTTAACATCGTCCAACTAAAAAAGGATGGTATCTCGTCGTTAAATAACGACATATTTTCAAAATGTTGCTACAGCGTGGAAAATATATCAATGACGTTAAGACGTTGTTATTTAGCGACGTAATTTAAAACCCTAAAACTAAAGTTTTAACCCTAAAGTCTAAACTTAAAATTCACTAGGATAGAAGCTTTTTGTAACTTCACTATAATAGAGCTTAACACGAAATTCTAATATTTTCTGTAAAACTTCAAAATCTTTAATATTTTCAAACTTTAATCCAAACCTCAACACCTCAAATATTATACTACAAACCCTAAACTTTAATTGTGAAAAATGTTTATGTTACCATAAGATAACTAAAAACATGATTTATTCTTAAATCTATCATAATACTAATTAAATTACAACTAGATCTCAAACAAAACGTTTTCAAGTTTTAACTAAAAACTAAACCTAAAACTAAAATATAGTTACAATCTAAAACCAATCAAACTTTATACCCTAAATCTAACTTTAGCCCCTAAACTCTACAAACAAAAATAAATAGTTCTAAGAAAACTCTAAAAAAATCTAATTACTATAACACATCTAATTCCTCTTATATATCATAAACCTTAAGTTTTAAATAAAATATAATCTCTCTAACATATCAATTCTAAATCATAAACAATAAACACTTATCTTTAACCATAACCACTAAATTGCAAATCTAAAACTCAAATGAGGTATGAAATTAAAAAACTCAAACCTGTTACAGGTGTTTTACCTAGTTTAGTTTCCTAGTAAACTACTAAAATTATAAAAACAAAAAAACTTTGAAGTACCCTTAAACGAGATCTGATTTTTGATTGGCCCATTAGAAATGGCAAGGATCACACCAAGTTCATCATCCACCGTTCATAACTCTTAATCCAATGGACACCATTTAATCAATTGTTTTTCTTTTCTTCTTCCTTCTCTTATCTTTCTCTATTTCTCTTTCCTCTCAAACCAGATCGAAGATCTCATTCTTTGTCTTCTGATCTCCTCTCCTTCTCTGCTCCAAGCGCAGCCTCTCCTCCTCTGTTCTCTCCTATGCTCTGTCGCCTCCCTCCTCCTCTACTCTGTGATGTCTCTACCTCCTCCTCCACTCCGTGCCGCCTCCTCTCTCTTCTTAGTTTTGTCATGGCGGCTGCGGGGGTAAATTAGGTTTTGTCCAACCTAACCTTATAGTTTTGTCATGGCGAGGCGTGAAGGAGAAGCGGTGACGTGATTAAGCTGATGAATCGGAGGTTATGGCATGACAGATTGGTTGCTCATCTCATCACTGGCTTAATCCCGTAAAGGTCTCGAGCTCCTCGCCAGAGTCAAGCTCCTCGCCGGAGTCAAGCTCACCGGATCGAAGAACGCCGCCGCCTCATCGAGCTTTTTTTACTATATTTATTGTATTTTGAGTTAATTGTATTGTATTTGATGATTAATTAATTTTTAGAATAATAAAATTAATATTTTGTATTAATCCAAAATACATGAAATATAAATAGAAATTAACGTATTAGTTTTCCTATTGTATATATATATTGTATTAATTAGAAAACATAAAATTAAATAGAAATTAATGTATTTTCATAAATTAGTGACATAAAATATATGTTGTTAATTAACAACAACTTCAAATACGTCGTTAAGTGGTCGCCTAATAGACGTCGGTGGTTACTATCGCTTTATAGACATTTAACAAAACGTCGCTATTTAGCTACATCAAAACGACATTTAAAAATAGCGACACGCGATTACCAACGTTTATTGTGAGAGTCGTAAATACGACGCTAAACATGATTAACAACGAATTAGCGACATTTATGGGCGTCTTTATCCATCTGTTTTCTTGTAGTGTAGTCTAACCATCTCTCGCTCGGTTCTGTTTCATCTTTGATACTTGATAGTCAAACTTGCCTCGAAGACTTTTTGTTCGTTATTAAAGTTGAAAATTTTGACAATGTCCATGTACACTTTTTTCTGAACAGCAATCCATGTACACAACGCATTGACTTTGACTATCTGATATAAATAATTTGATTTGTAAGGATTACGACAGCACAATAAATCAAAGGGAACGTGCAATACGCAGCCATACACAATCAATGGAGATTCTGATTTCTCTGCTCGTTTGCTTACTTTTCTTTCCGACGATTAAATCGGGAGTAGCTGATCAAAACTACGGTATTCTAAAACAGGTTACTGTTGGATTGGTGGTTGACTTGGGATCCACGGAAGGAGAGATTCTCGAGACTTCTTTTGCCTTGGCGCTCTCAGATTTCTATCGCATCAACAAGGGATATCGAACAAGAGTCTCTGTTTTAGCAAGAGACTCTCAAGGAGATCCTCTCTTGGCCTATGCCGCCGGTGAGTTACATCTTCTCTAATTTATTGGGTTTTTTCATCAAACCAGCTATAAAACCACAATTTTTATTCATTGATATTCCATGAATATTGTAACAGTTACAAACCTTATCAAGAATTCAAACGTGGAAGCTATTATTGGTGCACAATCGTTACAAGAAGCAAAGCTTCTTGCAGCAGTAAGTAAGAAAGTTAAAGTTCCTGTAATATCACTTCTTGCTCCAGATTCTTTATCTCTGAACAGATATGATCACTTCATTCAAACCACACACGATAAGACATCAGAGGCTAAGGGTTTAACAAGTCTCATACATGATCTAAACCGGACATCAGTTGTCGTTATATACGAGGATGCTGATGATTGGAGAGAGAGTTTGCAAACACTCGTGGAGCATTTTCAAGATGAAAGAATCAGTATCAACCGTACTGCTTCTTTCTCAGAATCATCATCAGGAGAAGATCATATAATGGATCAGTTAAGGAAGCTTAATAAGGTCTCAAGAACAGCAGTTTACGTGGTGCATATGTCTGAGAATCTTGTTTCTAGTCTCTTACAATGTGCGGAGAAGTTAGGTTTGATGGAACAAGGTCATGTTTGGATTCTCACCGCAAGATCCATGCATCATTTTCATTTCTCGGACCATTTTGCAACTAGGTCGATGCAAGGGTTGATTGGTTTCAGATCCTACGTTCCATTATCATCAGAGATTATGAATTTTACTTCAAGAGTGACAAATGTATTGATGGAAACTAAGCGTTATAGTGTATGGGCACACGATGTTGCTTGTATTCTAGCAACCGCAGCTGAGAAGATGAGTCTAAAAAAATCTGAAAATGTATCATCAAACCTTCTTGAGACAATGAGGCAGAGTAGTCATAAGGGTTTGAGCCATGGTGACATTCAAATGGTTGGCAACAAGTTTCTTTCAGGTATATTTGAGATTGTGGATATGATTGGAACAAGGGAGAGAAGAATAGGATTATGGAGTTGTGATAGTTTTTGTGGAAGAAGAGACTTCATGGCTACTTCAGAAAAGGTTCTTGAGATCATCCCAAGACACCGTTTTCTGGAAGAGAATGGTGAACATAAGAAGTTGCTTAGGGTCTTAGTTCCAGCAGGAAACAAGGTTCCGAATCTAGTGTCCATGCGTCTTGATCCTGAAACAAGTGTCTACACCGCAACTGGATTCTGCATAGAAGTTTTCAAGACTTGCATTGCTCCTTTTAACTACCAGCTAGAGTTCATACCATATAACGGAAACTATAACAATCTTGCTTATCTACTCTCTACTCAGGTGTGTTGCATATTCAAAAATTAATAGTTAAAATGGTATATGTATGTATACATACATATGTTCTAATTGTTAAGTTAGATTGGTTCCAGCCTACAATTAATTAGTCATAAATGGACCGGTTCATATCTTTTATATATTATTTAAGATCTTGATACAAGAGATTTTGTTTCTAATACGAATAACTTGTTTGTTTTACAGAGTGACAAATACGATGCAGCTGTTGGTGATATCACAATCACTTCCAACAGATCTTTGTATGTTGATTTTACTCTGCCTTTCACAGACATTGGTATAGGAATCTTGACGGTAAAGAAGAAAAGCCAAGGCATGTGGACGTTCTTTGACCCTTTTGATACATCATTGTGGCTAGCAAGTGGGGCTTTCTTTATCTTGACTGGAGTTGTTGTTTGGTTGGTTGAACGGTCCGCTAATCCTGAGTTTCAGGGCTCTTGGGGACAACAACTTTGTATGATGCTCTGGTTTGGTTTCTCTACCATCGTCTTTGCTCACAGTAAGTTCATGTTTAAGACTAAAGCCGGTTTCAAAAAAAAGTTCATGTTTAAGACTCTTTCTGTTTCCGAAAAAAAATTTTCTACAGTTTTATTATCGCATGTTACAATTAAATTTATTATTTATTTATATTACACATTTTCCAGTAACTATCAAGAGATTAATATTTTATTAATTAAAATATATATAATGTATATTTCTTATAAGTTTATCACTCATTAATGAATAAAACATCATAAAATATATATAAAAAATAATTAAATTTAACTAATGTACCAAAGTATGGAGAGTGTAATCCTTTTCTTACTGTATTCTTTGGTTGATAATGGGTGCACATTCTTGGCAGGAGAGAAGCTGGAGAAAATGTCATCAAGATTCTTAGTCATAGTTTGGCTATTTGTAGTGTTGATATTGACATCAAGTTATAGCGCAAATTTGACATCAACCAAGACCATTTCTAGCTTACAACTAAACCGTCAGGCAGTTTTCTCCTTTACCACGTTAAAGAACATGAAGCTTGGATCCATTGATGAAGTTGAGGCATATGCTCAAGCTTTGAGAGATGGAACTCTAAGTCATGTTATCAATGAAATGCCGTATCTCAATCTCCTTCTTGGATATTATCCAGATGCTTTTGTAATGACAGATAGAGAGACTAGTACCAATGGCTTTGGCTTTGTATGTGTACCTCTCCTCAAAACTATCACTGTTTTGTCATTACCTTCACTAACTTATGTTAATTTTTTCAGATGTTTCAGAGAGGTTCAGGTTTGGCTACTAATGTTTCACGAGAAATCTCGAAGCTAAGGTCACTAGGAACTTTGAAAGACATGGAGAAGAGATGGTTTCAAAAGCTGGATTCACTGAATGTACGTTCCAACGCCCAAGATGTTGCATCTCTCAACAACGTTGATGAAGCATCTAATCGCTTCAGCTTCCGTGAGTTGCGCGGGTTGTTCATCATTGCAGGAGTTGCGCATGCTCTTGTAATAGCCCTGCATCTTGTTCATATGCGTCAGGAGATACTTGCCAAACTACAAAGCTTCTACTATTGACAAAAAATAGGATTCATCATTCATAAGCTGCTGCAGTATAGACTCAATAACAACAAAGTATAGTTGTAAAATTTTGAAATGAATGTCACATGCAAAAAAAAAGAATGTCACATGCAAATTTTGCTTCCAGCTCTTAAGTTACATAAATATATATATATATATATATATATAGGTTTGTGAATATTCTATAAATATATTTTATTTCATACTATGTAATTCAGAACATCACAAGAAGAGAAAATTCATTGTATTTTACTTATTTCTTGAGTATTTTTCAATAAGAATATAATCTGAAGTTTGTTATCAGCATACATATATATGTTGGTCGCATTTTTATATTGCAAAATGATACGAAACTTATCTGTTTCCACATTTTCAAATAAACGTCATCTCATACGCAGCATTTTTGATACTATCATGAAAATCAAATTGAACATTTTAGATTCAACTATTCGTTGACTTAGAAACAAATAAAATACTAGACAATACTAAATTAATGTAGAAGACTTTATATGAAAGAAGCAAAGAACATAGAATTATATACTTTCTGGTGGAATTTATTCTGGGGCCGTTACCTTCTAGAAAATTGAAATCGTCTACTAAAATGGGCCGGCCGCAATTGTCACCTAGACACTTGTCAAATACGGTAGGTTTCATGCCGACTCGACCTTGACCCGGCCCGTTTCATGGGTTTTAAAGAATCTTCTAGTTTATCGCGTGAGATACAGACGCCACGACGCGCCTAATCCCCCTCAATCCCCTATATAATAAAGCACAAGTCACTTATGCAATTAAATTTTGACATGTGGCATGTTTAACAATTTGTTTAAAAAATAATTAAATACAAAAAAAATTGAAGGCAAAAACAGTTTCGTATCTCTGATCTAATTCCTATTTTTCTGTATAAAATAAAATAAAAATATCTAACTGCTATTCTAAAACACCATGATCTCACACTATGGGAGCAGTTACTCTTTTTCTCTATATAAGATTTAACTGACGATGCCATCAACTTAAATGCATCTGTACTTCTTTGATTTTAGAAATTGTAACTTCGTAATTTTGTTTGTAACTGCTCCTAACTCTCTCCAAGGTATGATGAAATTTTTTTTTCTAACCATATTGATCGAACAGTCGTATCCACAACGTTTAGTCTACAATGTCAATTATAGATCCACATTGATATAGTTTCTGGCTAAATAGTAGCATAACAACAGTTTTCGAAAAAAAAACACCATTTCAAAGATTTGAGGAAAACACAAATCTGTCGTGGACGGCTAAGCGGAGCTTATTCCAAAATTGGCATATGAACATTAAAGTCCAGGTAACTGCCTAAAGTCTTATTGCTCAAACCACAATTTGCTTCATGGTTACTTTCTTTTTCATAAACATTTTCCTCTTTTAATATACTTATAGCCTTTTTTGATTTTATATTTATAGTCAAAAGCTACATATTGTCGTAAAAAAACAAACGTAATAGAACAAGCCAATAACATTTTGTAAATGAACTAAATCAATATTCAATTTGCTGTGATATGCTTATCTGTGTGATGGTGATATTTCAGGAGAAAGAAAGACGCGCATTAGTACACACGTACAAGAGGACTCTTAAGAAACCTGAGACACCCCGGCACAAGAAGAGAAAAAGTGATGAAACTAGAAGGCTACAAATAGGACTCCAGAAACTCTGATGATAAAGGCAGCTAGAAATACTCATTTCTACTGTCTAGATGAAGATGTAACATGATGAGGTTGGTATTTTTGTGTGTTTATAATTTTTAAAGAAATGTGATATTATTATTTTTTACTTTCCAAACAATATTTCATTATATAGGGTCAATAAGGCCCGTGTGCACGGGAGGTAATACTAGTTCATTTCTAATTAACAAGTCAGGGGTGACGACATTTTGCTTAAACAGAGTGGCCAACAACGATAAATAAGTTAAGTGTCGTAGGGTATTTTAGTCATTTAGTTAAAGAAAATGTTAAAAATCAGATCTGACTTATTTCCCAAGAAAAACTCTCCACCGTTAGATCTTACCGACCCCTTCGCCACGTTCTTCTCTCTTTTAAATACACAATCTCTTCACGGATCTCACTCACTCACCATCCTCACTGTTTAATCTCTCTCTGCTAATCTCATCTTCAATCTCTCACACTCACCATGGGTGAGTATCGCTTTTATTGATTTGGTTTCTGCTTATTACGAAGTTATATCTCTTCTGATCGTTTTTTTATTTGATTTCTCTTTTGTTTTTGTAGCTGGCGGTAAGATCAAGATCGGAATCAACGGTGAGTCTCTGACCAATTAGGTTTTGTTAGCTTTAGTATATGTATCAGATCTATTAGAATCTGACGTTTTGGTTTACGTAATCCTCTAGGATTCGGAAGAATCGGTCGTTTGGTTGCTAGAGTTGTTCTTCAGAGGGACGATGTTGAGCTCGTCGCCGTCAACGATCCTTTCATCACCACCGAGTACATGGTTTGTGTTTCCCTCGATTGATTTTTTGCACTTATGCATGTGTGATCTCAGTGTTTAGATGATTGTTTATTCAGTTACTCAGATCCGGAAACTGGTTTAGGCTTATTTGTTTCTCATGTTGATAAGTTGCTTAGATCGTCTTTGGAGCTGATGATTGCATCTGTAACGTTAACGATTAGCCTGTTTTTGATTCGGCTGAGTGAAGTTTGAGCAGCTTAATTGATTACTCTCCGTGTTTGATTTGATGCAGACGTACATGTTCATATACGACAGTGTTCACGGTCAATGGAAACACCATGAGCTTAAGGTTAAGGATGAAAAGACTCTTCTCTTCGGTGAGAAGCCAGTCACTGTCTTCGGCATCAGGTACTATATCTACTGGATGGTTATCTTTACGCAGTGTTTGTATAGTTTAGGTTTTTTTTTTTAATCTTACAAGTGATTTGTTTTTATTTTGTGAAGGAACCCAGAGGATATCCCATGGGCTGAGGCTGGAGCTGACTTCGTTGTTGAGTCTACCGGTGTTTTCACTGACAAGGACAAAGCTGCTGCTCACTTGAAGGTTTGTTTTTATATCTGCTCTGGATGTTATACACCATTATGTGTTTAGCTTGTTGTTCTTGGAAGAGTTTCAGCAATTAGTGGACATACTTATATCCCTGTGTATCAGCTTAAGTTATGTTTAGGCTGAATGGTTTGGTGATTTATTTGTTACAGGGTGGTGCCAAGAAGGTTGTCATCTCTGCCCCGAGCAAGGACGCTCCCATGTTTGTTGTTGGTGTCAACGAGCACGAGTACAAGTCTGACCTTGACATCGTCTCCAACGCTAGTTGCACCACTAACTGCCTTGCTCCCCTTGCCAAGGTAAAACATCTCACAGCGTTATGTCAAATTAGTTCAATAATGTTATTTCGGACTTTGTAACTGACTAGTTTTCGTTCTTGGGTTTCTTACTTGTAGGTTATCAACGACAGGTTCGGAATTGTTGAGGGTCTTATGACCACCGTCCACTCCATCACCGGTAAAGTTCTCAATCTCTTAATAAGTTTACTCTTAACTGTTTTAGTGGAAACGCTGACACTAATGGGGGTGTAATTTCATGATATCAGCTACTCAGAAGACCGTTGATGGTCCATCAATGAAGGACTGGAGAGGTGGAAGAGCCGCTTCCTTCAACATCATTCCCAGCAGCACCGGAGCTGCCAAGGCTGTCGGAAAGGTGCTTCCACAGCTCAACGGAAAGTTGACCGGAATGTCCTTCCGTGTTCCCACCGTTGATGTCTCAGTTGTTGACCTCACTGTTAGACTCGAGAAAGCTGCAACCTACGACGAGATCAAGAAGGCTATCAAGTAAGCTTTCGGTTCCAGTTCCTGTTGTTAAGACCGGTAGTTTCATGACTATATAACTAACTTGTCGAATTAACTATACACAGGGAGGAATCTGAAGGCAAGCTTAAGGGAATCCTTGGATACACCGAGGATGATGTCGTCTCAACAGACTTTGTTGGTGACAGCAGGTCAAGCATCTTCGACGCCAAGGCTGGAATCGCATTGAGTGACAACTTCGTGAAGCTGGTGTCGTGGTATGACAACGAATGGGGTTACAGTACCCGTGTGGTCGACTTGATCGTCCACATGTCTAAGTGCTAAATCTGAGAAGGTCTGGCGTGATGTTGGGAGGAAGAAGTCCTGTGTTTCGTTCCTGCTAATGGTCTGAATTTGTCGTTTTTTTTTGAATAAAAAAATTCTTCGGATCTTAAATTTCGTTTTTCAGTTTATGCGAATCTCCTTCTGAGTTTGTGAAGAGGCTCTTTATGCTTTTGGCTTTTGATAAATTGTGTTGTGTTTTATCAAGGATTCCAAAACGTTTCGTATGATCATAGCATAGTACAAAAAGAAGTCTACTTCATCAGCACTGATTGGTTTGGTCGCCTCCCCTTGAGCTTTCACCATGTTCATGAACACGAGGGACCTCCAAAATTCTCACTCCGCATTGTCCTATCATCCATTTGTGATAGTCGGCTTTAAATGCAAACCTAATCTTGCTCGTTTTCACCTTTGCTTCAATTTCAAATACATACAGATGCTCTTTCAATACCAGAGACAGACACTGCATGTTTGGTCTGTCCTTAGCAATGATAGCATTTGGTTTGCTCACATAACAAGATACCCTCATCCCTTTCCAGTCACCAGCATTATCGACAACCTTTGCCAGCAAAACGCAAACCTTAAACCTCAAGGTTGTTGGAAAACTCATCTGATTTAACTCGACTGTGACGTTATCTGTGAGTGATCGGTTAGTGAAGTACACAGGCACTTCACGACCGGGTAAGACAGCATAACTACGAGTCGAGGTCTGGATGATGAGATCTCTCGCATTTTCATTCAGGCTGATACAGTTTGCGAAGGTGAGAAGACCAAACTCTTGATGGCGAAATGACGAGTCTAGCCTCACCAAGGACTCGCAGTTTTCAGCATCTAGATAACGTAGGGATCGCGGAAGCTGTGGGAGTGATGTCAGCCTTTTGCATCCCTTGAGTACAAGTCGACGTAGACGAGGCATGTTCTTGATCCATGTAGCAATCTCTCGCGTCTCTGTATCACTCAGGTGCAACACTGTGATGATTTCAAGAGCATGTTGGAGCTCCTTGAGGTTTTCGAAGTAGGGCATGTGCAACTCGGAGACACGAGACCATGACATGATCGATGAAGGAACTTCATCTATTGCAGTTCCACCGAGTTTGAGAACTTTAACGTTTGTGGAAACCTCTGGAAACTTCTTCAAAAGAGAGCAATCGGTGAGATCAAGTTCACTGAGAGATTCCATGTTGATGTTGGTCGGAAGAGTCTTCAGATTTGAGCATCCTTGCAAATACAACTTGGTCAGCTTCTGAAGTTTTCCGATAGAGGAAGGGAGCTCCACTAAGCTTGAGCACCCACTAAGATCTAGTTCAATAATATTAGTGGCATTGCCAAGTGAAGGGGAGAGTTTCACCAGACTTGAGCACCCACCAAGACACAATTTCTCAAGCTTCACGAGATTTCCAATATAGGGAAACTTCTTCAGCTTTGAGCAGCGCCTGAGATTCAAGTCCAAGAGTGTTGTGTACTCCTTGATGGGGGAAGGGATCGCCACCAGGTTTGAGCAATAACTGAGATCCAAATACGTGAGTTTTGTATCATTCCATAGAGAGGATGGAAGCTCTTCCAAACCTGAGCATCTACTGAGATACATTCTCTTGAGACTTTTGGCCTTCCCAATAGATGAAGGGAGCTTCTTGAGATTTGAGCATCCAGAAATATTCAACTCCTCGAGTCTAATGGCTTTTCCAATAGAGTCAGGGAGCTTCTCCAGCGCTGAACAGCTTCTGAGATCCAGTCTACAGAGCTTTGATGCAGTTGAGAGATCAGGAAACTCCTTTAGACTTTTAGAAAATTTCAAATCCACCCATTTGAGATTTTCAAGCGGCTGTACACACAAAAGGAAGACAACATACCAGAATCAGTATAGGACAATGAACACATACAAAACTACTTATGTAACATACTTCAATTGGTATAAAAAATGAGAGTTAGAAAGATCGCTCCATTTTTCTTTTTGTAAGATAAAAGTTGCACATGAAAGAAACATTTCACGTTTGGAATTAAAAATAAAAACACAAAAGAACAATTAAATAGATACCTCTATATCTTCCCATAGCCTGTCAAGCTTGCAGTAGGGCATGTTTAGTTCCACGAGGAACTCTGTATTAAAATTGGTAGGCCAAGTTTCCAACCCAAAATATTCCCAATGTAGTAATCTAAGTTCTCTAGATAGATAGTCCAAATTTTTTGGTAAGAGAAATAATCTGCTAGTATCCTCACCATATCGTTTATATCCGTAGACTTTTAGGAATTGCAGATTCCAAATCCTTTTAAAGGCACTCTCACTTACTACAATCTTACGCTTGATATAAAATAAGTTGAGATCTATGCCTATAAGACTTCTACTACCCTGAAAAGAAAGCACACAAAGAAAAAAATAAAATTAAAGGAGCAGAGATGGTTGGAGTTATCAAACTGATTCATATATAATGAATGATTAGATGTGAAAACTTACCGTATCATCAGTGAGTACTTGAACAATCTCTTTAGCATCATTCAAAAACTGACCGCAAATGGACTTTTGTACAGGGTCATAACGAACAAGCTCTCTACCGAATTGGACTAGCAAATGATGCATAATTATGCGTCCGTGGTACTCAGAAATGAGAGATTTCTTCAACAAGACTTCAATGCTTGTCTTGAACCTATCCCCAATAAAAGCTTGTAGACGTTCTTTCTTTTCTCCTGTGAAGTAATGAGCTATACGAAGAAATAATGTTTTATCTTCATTCCATAAGGCCTCATAGCTGAACTTGAAAATATTGTTAATATCGACATGAATGCTAGTCTTTAGCCTTAGTAGTTCTCCTTTCCACTCTTGCTTGGTCTTAACCTTCAAATAAGAGCCCAAGATCGACAGTCCAAGAGGGAGTCCATGGGAAAGTTGTGCAGCTTCTCTAGCAAGCACCTTGAACCCATCTTTAGGGAACTTTTGATGAAAAGCACTCATGCAGAATATTTCAAGAGTCTCTTTCTCATTTGGTGGAAGAACTTTGTAAATAAGCTTGATGTCATCATGTCTCTCCAAAACGTCTCGATCTTCTGATATTATGATTATACGACTTCCAGGACCAAACCACTCAATAGTTTTTACCGTGGCTTCTAGTTGCTCTGGCTTATCCACATCATCAAGAACCACAAGCACTTTCTTGTACTTCAATCTGTCTGGAACGCATTCAAGGTGAGTGATCTCAAGATCACCTTGTTTGATAATCTGAGCCAAAAAGTCTCTATGTAACTTCAACTTCTTGCCGTGGTCAAGGTATTGATCTCCGTAGTGTGCTCTGATATCTTCCATGATTGTGCTTAGTTCAAAGTCCTTGGAGTGGTGTGTTAATATATATCTGGCAATTGTCGTCTTACCAATACCAGGGGGACCCCAAATCCCAATCATCCTCGCTTCCTCCATGTCTAGGCCTAGCAACGGTTTCATTTTTTTCATGTGACCAGCCATCCCAACCAAGTCACCAAAATCACGAGATGGTGTAGAGTTAACCAACTTGTTGGAAACATCAGTGACGACTTTGTTTATCATGCCAGGATCATCATTGACCCTAACAAAGGGATAAATAGATAATACTTATATATATTTATATATATATATATATATAATCACTATATCTGAATTAAAAAAAAAACAACAAACAACGAAGATAGATACCGATGACTCTGTGAGAGACGTCCCTCGGCCAAGTTTCCCATGACGGGTTACCCGGTTCAAGGCTTTTTGGACTTTTTGGTGTAAGTTCTTTGACCTGGGCAGGGAAATTACTGCATGTCGCTATTCCCTGATCCCATGGAGAATATGTTATGGATTAATTTCTTATCATTGATCATTCATGGCTTAAGGGAGTTGTTGATTTTTGATACAACTTAAATTCTAGCTAGATTGATATGGGAGAGTGACAAGAAGGAGAAAGTTGATAATGAACAACTCTCAGCAAATCGTTGTAGATTTAGTTCAATCTGCTGAACAATGCTAATTTGTTGAAAAACTATAGAAGCTTTTTTTTAATCTTGTTTAAGGAATTATTGATTTTGTGCAACTTTGGACATCTGATTTTGAGAAAAGATTCTTGACATGCTCAAATACAGAGGATGTTAGTGGGATGTGAATTTTTTATGATTGTTAAAATTCTTAAACTATAGTGTTACTGATTAATGGATTCTAACATTCTTATTAAAATATAGTTTTATTGGTTTATGATCATCTATTGATTTACAAATTCCATTGTATTCAAAAAAAGTTTGGCTTTTAATGATTCAATAATCCTACCAAGTTGGGACTTGAATTCTATATAATTTTACTCATAAAACAAAACTTCAAAAATCTTGCATATAACCAACCAGATTCTTAAAATCATTACACTAGTATATTTTGCTAAACTTTTTAAATATGAAAAACTCTTTTACAACTTTTAGAAATTTAACAAATCAATTCATTTTTTATAATCAACCAACTCTACATAAATTATAATCCCACTAACCCCTTCATAGTCTCCAATAAGTTACTATACAAATTCAGAGGTAATATTTAGAGATTGGATCCTCAAGATCACTCAATAAATAACAGTTCGATTAGGGAAAATGCTAAACTTAAGGATATTCTTAGGTAAATCAGTATACAAGATCTTCTCTCTACATAGTGAGTTCTTATTTGTCTCTTCAAACCCATATAGCAATCTTTCTCAAAAAAAGAGAATCTAATTGTCTTCTGCTTAAATATCTTTTAGAAACCTAAATAGTAAATACTGTATAGTCTCGAATACGAAAAGGACTTGTTTGCAAATAAGTGAAAAAATTTGAGCCAATTTAATTCTTGAAACTTGTTAAAAATTCGTGTAGAATTGTTATACTGCGATCGGTGTCGACACACATCAATGGTGGTGTCGATTGACACCAAATTCGAAGATGTAATCTGACTTTTTCTTTTCAGTTACTATACTAGTGCTACAAAATATTCCAAAATCTCCAATCTTGTCCTAATCATACTTAAACCTTTAGTGACTCAAAAAATACCAAACAGATTTTAAAACCAGACTTATATCATATGGTTAAAAATCCACGAAAAAAAACAGAATATCTCAATTCTCACTAAATTGTTTAGTATATATTCATGTTCGGAAACTCGCTAGGTGTTACGCGTGCGGTGCACCTAGACCTAGCGAATTATTGAAAAAGCGGAAAAAGATCGGAGAATACGCGGACCGAAATTTTATTAATAATTTAAATATTTAATATTTTTAATTTAATTGCCCTTAATAATTAAGTATAGTTCATTTAGAATTGAGAGCTGTAGCTCAGTGGTGATGGTATGTGTCAAGGGTATACATTGTATAATCAAGCAGAAAAGACCAGTGCTATGGTTCTTGGTGGCTTTGACTAGACATTCTGTCTGTTATTCGAACTCATATCCAAACTAAAAAATCTGGACTGAAATTTAAATCTAAGTACTAAATACTCGAACGGATAAATATTAGGAAAATTTAAATATCTGAACCCGAATGGATAATATCCAAATCCGAATAGATATCTGAAGATAACTAAACTTATGCATATTTAACCTTATATTTCTACTATACTTTTCTAATATTATTTAAAATATTTATATTGATACTATCCATAAGATCATATATATATATATATATATATATATATATATATAATCACACGACGCAATGATTCTCCACACACGTAAAATATATGTCAAGTCTTTTGTTTCATGCATTAACAAAAATTACATGCAAAATTTGAAAACAATAACCAAATTAGTGTCTAATTGTTTTCTCCAAATTTATTAATTATTTAATATATTATATAAAAAAAATCAGTTAAGTGAAAGTTATATATTCAAGAAATTTAAGAAATGATGAATTTTTTTTCGAAATCTATATATTCGAACCCGATCCAAAATAATCGAATCCGAATTCAAAATACCTGACCCGAAATAATAAAGATACCCAAAAGGATTCTATACGTCCATCCCTATTGGTGCTCTAGAAAAAGAGAGAGAGAGCCAAAGTGAAAGAGAAAGAGAAAGTGGAAACTTGGTTATTGAGTTTCTTCTTGGCTATCTCCTATTCTTGTATTCTTTTTTTTGGAAAGAAGGTTCTCACTAAAACCCTAAGTATGAATAGATTACTATATCAATCAGTAAAGACAAGAGGTTGCAAAATATCTCTTGGTCATCTCTTCTTCTCTTGTTCTTGAGAAGCTAAGAGCTAGGTTGTTAGCCGAGTGTGAGAGGTTTGTTGTTAACTAACAAACAAAGATGTAACTCTTGTTTATCATTGGACAGCACGAGATCTATTTTCTCTCCCGTGTAGCTTTTTTCACACCGAAGGGTGAACTAAATGAAATTATGGTATGCCGTATGTTGTTTGATTTATGTGTTCTTTTCTTCTTGATTGATGTTTGTAAAAACTTGAGCAAGGGATCCTAACAGGAACATAATAATATGATGTGATATGTGCTAAAAAAGAGAGTAAAAGGTCGTACCAAGAGTCAGTATGCTCTCCAATGATTTCGCCCACTTTCTTCAAAGCTGCTTTCCATTTTTGGATCCTTTCCCGTCCTTCATCGTTGTCTTCTACTTTCTCCGCACAAGTTTTCTTGAAGACCTCTCCAAATTGTCCCTCCTGCTTCCTTACTTGAGATGGATCCACTTCATAGAAAACAGTCATCACTGTTTGACTGAACTCGTCTTTACACCTTGTGATCCGTGCCAACTCGTCTAGGCACCATGTGGAAGAAGCATAGTTTTTTGAGAATATGACAACCGCGAATCTTGATGCTTCAATAGCTTTTATAAGCTCAGGAGTGATCGTTTGCCCCCTCTCCATATCATTATCATTGAATACGTCGACTGCTTTGCCTTCGAACTCAATCCGTAAATGAGCGAGGAAGCTTCTACGGACATCTTTTCCGTGGAAGCTAGGGAAGACATGGTATGTTCTAGCGCAATTCGAAGAAGAAGACATGACAAGGATCTGAGAGATGACAAAAAAAAATATTTTTGGTCGAAGGGATATCGGGGCTCTCTTAACCAAACTTAAAGATGTTGAGATAATATAATAGTTCTGGTTGCGAGTGTTTCCTTAGAGTTGTCTTTTTTCTTAGGTGCTGTTCGTTTGGTCGCCGCAGGTACCTGCGTCTGCATCAGCGTCAATATTTTTTTCGAATCTTCTTCGTTTCGTTGACGCCGGTTACTGCGTCTAGTCGCTGCGTTTAAACGCTGCGTCTGACGTCTACAAAATCCGGACGCCAAAATTATGGTATTTACGATTTTACCCTAAACTTAATTCATTATTTGCAAAAAAGACATAACAAATAGCCGCAGACGCTGTCCTTTCATCAATCGACGCATCTCGAACTCCATTGATGCATCTTCGAGCTCTGACATCTCCGAGCTCTCGTTCTTGATCTCTGACATCCCCGAGCTCTCTCTCTCGATCTACCCATCTCCGAGATCTCTCTCTCTTTCGATCTCCGACATCTCAAGCTCTCTCTCTGGATCTCAGACATCTCAAGCTCTCACTCTCTCATGTACCCATCTCCGAGCTCTCTCTCTCTCTCTCTCTCTTTGGGGTAACTTTCTCTGTTTGGTTTAGCTCTCTCTCTCTCTCTCTCTCTCTCTCTCTCTCTCTCTCTCTCTCTCTCTCTTTGAAAGTGTTCGTCTCTGTTTTAAAGCATTGAAGGTATGTTGCAGATTCACACTCTCTCAACGACCTTCAGACCCTCTCAACTCTCAAGGTTTATCTTAAGGTATGTTGCTCACTCTGGGTTGTCTTTGATTTGATCTGAGCATCTTTCTAATGGGTCGTATCGTTTTGTATGTTGCTCTGGGTTGTCTTTGATTTGCAGGATACTAGACTCTTTTCTCTTGTGATTATTGTTCTTTGTAAACATGAGCTTGCCTATTACTTATTGTTCTTTGTAAACCACTAGTGAGCTTCTAGTATGAACGTGCTTATTGTTCTTGTATACATGAATAACAGTTTATGTCTCTGTTTGGTTCTGCACTTATGACTATGTTCTCTCTTCTCTCTCATCTCCTCTGATTTGGGTTTCAAGCACTGTTGAGGTAACTAAGACAAGGAGAAGCTGTTACTCTAGAGTCTCAGCCTCTCTCTCGTCTTCATCAATCTCAAGCTCTCTCTTGAGTTTTGTGTTTCTTTGTTGATGCTTAGGTTCGTGATACGCTATGTGTTTCTTTGATGGGTTTCTCTGTTTGTTTGTGGCTGTGAGTTTCCTTGGTTCTCTGTTGTTGAATGATCAATGAATGATCTGTTGTTGCAGATTCTGCTAGTGTGAGATGGTCTCATTCGAAACCGTCTCTGTTACTATAGGTCTGTTGATCTTTGATAGATTCGTGATGGTCTCTGTTCTATTATGGGTCTGTTGAGTTTTAAATGAGCCTTTAATGGGTGTGCTTGATTACTTTACTTCACGCCTGAGACTGTAACTTTCGCTGTTTCTCTCACATTTTAAGATGGCAAAATATTCCAGAAGCTGATAGCATAATATATCTGAATCATTTACTTATTTTGCCAGGAATGTACTAAAAAAACAGAGAACCAGTTCGAGTCATGTTGTATCAAAAGAAGAATCTGGTGAGCTTTTTGAAGAAGAAAAATGTAATAGAGATTTAACGCTGTTGGCTTTATAAAAAGGCACAGCTCTGTGATTACATAGAACATGTATACAGACTCTTGATAGAGTTTTATCTGTGTGTAGTACATAAATGTATTTACAGTATGTGTTTATATGTGCAGGGTCTGTATTGTATCACTGATATGTCAGGTGCTTCTTGAATACTGTATGTGAGGTGCTTTCTTGAATACTGAGGGTGATGATGATGCTACTGTGACCAGAACTGGTAACTTGAACGTGTGTCTAGCTGGTCCTGATTGCAAGGTTGTGTTGCTGGATCACAAGTCAAGGTTACTCTGGCCTGGCAACAATCCTCAATAAGCAAACGGTTCATGGGTCGTGGGTCAGTAGGGGGGGGGGGAGGGGGTTCTTCTCTGTTCCATCAGAATTGTCCATAAGTAGATTGATCTTTCTTTCTTACTCTCTTATCTTCTTCTTGTTTATACTTCTCTTCAATGTAGCTTTGGGTTTTAGATAGAGATGTTATAGTAGGGATTTTTTTAGTTTGTTCCTTAGTTTCTTTGAGATTGTGATGATTCTGTAATCAACGAAATGATCCTGCTTGGTTTCTGTAAAAATATTTCTTATAATGTTCATCTTCTCTTGTTTTCAATTAAAAAAGATTGGCACATACAAAACAAAAAACGAACTATAGTTTTTATAATCTATTTGACTTTTATTTATCTAGATTTGTGTGGCTTAATCATATGGTCCAGTCAAGTGGATTAAGCTGATGAAAACAATAACGCGCTACACAATTTCATACATGATTTACATTGGGAAAATTATGATTTTGTACAATGGCAAAGTGATGATGATGAAGAAGGAGAAGAGGTTGTTTATCTTATGAAATGTTTTAGTTAATTACTTTGTTTTTATAACTTTGATTATTATTTATAGGTGATATTTATTTAAGACGATGTATTTTTTTGATCAATCATCTTGATGTATTATTTAGCTTATGATTTATGACAAAAAAATATTGTTATATTTGTATATTTGACCAAAAAAATATTACCAAGTAAACATAATATTTTTATGGATGTATATATATTTAGACAATATTTAATTTATTTAAAAGATAATTTTACAAATTTCTAAAAATAAAATCTGAAAAAATGAAAATAGCCGCAGCGTCTATCAAACGAACAACACTTAAATATGTTTTCTGCGTCTGCGTCGGCATCGGCGTCAACTTTCAGCGTCTTCGAAACGAACAACAATTTGCGTCGGCGTCAGCGTCGGCGTCGGCGTCTGCGTCTGCGAAACGAACAACAACCAAACGAGTTTGACGCAGCCGCTGACGCCGACGCCGACGCAGACGCCGACGCAGAAATCTGCGGCAACCAAACGAACAGGACCTTAGACATTTCCTGGTAATAACAAAAATTGACATATATGTTGTTGAATACCTAAGACAAAGATAAAAATGGAGTCGCAATCAAGTTTCGAATCCGGACAAAAAATAAAGACTTTAGGGAATAAGAACATTATCCAAAACACAGGAGTCAAACAAATTTTTGGTTTTAAAGGAAAACATATTAACTTTGCTGACATAAGACAATGTTATCATTGGTTGGACCGGTCGTAAGTATCGATCAGGTGCATAATATTTTTTTTTCAATCAGTGATTAGTTGTAAAGTCTTTTTCAGCCATATATCGACCTCAGTGCTGAGAGTTCCAAACTTGATTCAGCAGATTCAAGGCAAAGAAAACAACTCCGTGCAACTCAACAACCTCTGAAGATGCTACTTTTTTTTAATTTCTCTATTCACATTAAAAATCACATGTCCATGTTAGTTGTTAGATCGAAATGACAGAGTAAAATTTTACACCACAGTATGAGAATGTGTATATGGATTGGTATAGTACAAGAAAGGTTATGTTTATCTTTTGATAATAAGTAAAAACTTGTTTTCCATGAATCAAAACTCTAGAAACCGAAACAAATACACATGTTGGGTAAAAATAATCAATTGAATACTTGCTAAATCCTACATAAGTCATAATTACACTCTTTCTTCCTGAAGAACTAAACTTTGGAAGCAGAACTAGATAACACAAACAAGAACATACAATTCGTTTCTGTAGTTAGACAAACTGCAACTAGTAGTTAAAGAAACACAGTTTGGGAGACTAGTTAAAAATCAAAGTACCAGGAAACAATCCTCTTTGATCAAATATAACTCCTAGCAACTACAATTCCTACCATTTCCCTAACCCACACATCCACAATAGTTTCAGCAAGTGACCAATCAATTTCATCAAATCAAAAATGAGATTAAGATGCTAAACATTGCAAAAAACATTAAGTTCTTCAACGAGTAACCATTATCCAATAACCATAAAAAGAAAAATTAAAGTCTCAAAGCTGTAACAACGCATACCCAAAAACATAGAGACAAAAGACAACATTTGTTTTTAACGGTAACTCTTCTGGAAACGAGAACGAGCACCACGCCCACCAAACTTCTTCGGCTCGCACCTCCTCGGATCCGCCACAAGCAGAGTCCTATCGTACCTACTCAGAATATCCTTCACCTCCTTCTTCGACTGCTCATCCACATACTTCTGGTAGAACGCAACCAGCGCCTTGGCGATGCTCTGACGGATCGCGTACACCTGGGAAGTGTGACCACCGCCTTTAACGCGGATCCTCATGTCCACTCCGGCGAAACGGTGCTTCCCGAGGAGGAGGACCGGCTCGAAGATCTTGAACCTGAGGATCTCAGGCTGGAAGAGCTCGATCGGGCATCCGTTGAGCTTGATGAGGCCGCAGCCGCGCTTGCAGTGGGTGACGGCGACGGCTGTTTTCTTCCTTCCGAAGCATTGCACGGATGCTTTTGCTGGTTGAGTCGCCATGGCTTAGGGTTTTGTGATTCGGTTGCTCACTTGCCGCAGCCGAAGTGATATATGAGAAGAAGAAAAAGAAACCCTAATGTGATAATGGGCTGAATTAAGTTTACAAGGTTGGTTTTAAAGGCCCATATAAACTCTTAGATGAACACGGGTTATTATGTATTATTAAGGGTCTAGATAATACTACGTCGTATTGCGTAAACAAACAATATCGTATTTATTTAGCAAATAGACATCTTCCCACCAATGAAGATGCTAGTAATTTAACTATTAAGTTTAACTAACATTTTACTAATAAAAAAAGACTTTGGTGTTACGGCGGTAAATTCAGACATTATTTAGAATTGAACTCCTATTGGGCACATCGCACATGCTACTTGTTTTGTTAGAATTGAAATAAACCAATTTTCTATAACATGATTTAGACCTTACCAGCTTAGGTAAAAGATAAACCGGGTGGTTTTCAGCTTCAACGGCTGATCTGCACCAAACTTATCAAGAATATGGAGAAATTCTTTTGGTACAAATTTGCAAGTCTGAGAGTTTTATATTATGCATTGATAAGATGTGTTTGTATTGTACGTGATACAATTACAAACATAGTGATCTACGTAGATAATATCACAGCCAGCTCTTTTTATAGTATATGAGCCATAATAATAATAATATTATTCTTTTCTAGCTCTGATAAATTTTATCAATCTCCTACTAAACTCTCTTGGGGGTTTGTTTTTCTTTCTAATATACAATGCCGAGTGAAATCTTGTTTATGCTCTCAATTTTCTTTCCCCTTCATTTGTTTTATCTGTCATGTGGGAACTCCAGGTCGTTTTCCACTACTTTGAAGTGCTGAGGCTTCTGTCCAGAGCAGTGGAGGTTCCACATTTTGAAGTATGACCTCTCAAGATTCTTCACCTGTTAAGAGTAGTAGCCAAATGGTAAACTAACTAGTTAAAGAAACAAACCGGAACAGAGAAACAGGAACAAAGGCTAACCCAGCGCATGGTGTCAAATAGAGGACAGGTTAAACGGCTGGCCCTCAGTTCCTTAGTCAGTGCTTGAAGTTTCGGCTTGTTAAGCGCCAAAGAGAAAGCCTTCTCTTCGTATTCCTCCAAGCTGTGATTTCACCCAAGCATCTCATCATACAAACTTGAGAATGTATAGAGCAAAAGTACAAGTTTGGTTTTATGCTGATGAGACACTCACCTATTAACAATCATCTCATGTCCCAGACCAGTTGCAAGACAGAGTGATCCAGCCACTCGAGTTGCCATTTTCTCAAGTGGTAATGTTATCATCGGTACACCAGCCCACAGCACATCTGTTCCTGTTGTGTGTCCGTTACACAGAGGCCTAGAAGACAAGCAAGATTGTGGCTGAGTGTTGTTTTTCAGAATTATAATAAATGTAGTAGAGGGAAAAGGAACTCACGTGTCGAGGATTACATCTGCAAGTACACTTCGCCTTATATGTTCATTCTTCATGGCAACATCCGTGAAGATAATTTGATCAGGCTGCACTCCTTGGGCAGCAGCATCTGTATATATATGGTCGATTAGTAATGCTATAAGAAGAGACAAAAGAAAGAAAGGACAAAGAAAACGCTAAGTAACCACACGTACATGCGCGAAACCTCATCTCTCCAGCTGCAGGGAAACGGAGAAGCCAAAGAGCACTGTTGGGTACTCTTTTGAGAACGTTGCACCTTCATGGCACCAAAAAAATAACAATGTCATCTTACTGATTTAGAATAAAAAGTCAAATCTCTACCTAAGAAAAACATTTTACCAAGTATTGACGATCTCAGGATCCATTTTGTACAGTTGGTTGAAGCATCCAAAGATGAATTTATCTTCAGGAAGTCCATAGTCAGATCTCTTGGGCTTAGACTTTGGATCCAGCACATTCTGATTTTTCTGCAGATAGAAATTTGATTCAATGAGTTATGATATTCAAAAACCATTATAAAGACAACTTGTCTCTGATCGTACCTGCTTGTAATCATTGACAAAGTAGCAATGGGGGAGATGGACAAGCTTCTCTGAGTAAATATGCGCATATTGCAGAGGAGACACAAACTGAGAAAGAAAAGAGAGTAAAGGGTCAATTCATCTGAATTTATGTTTGTTTATGAAGACACTAATTTAATTACCAACCTCATCAGTCACTAAATAGTCGATGTATGTTGCTCCAGTTGTACCAGGGAAACCCATATATGAGACCTGGATTGGTGCAGGCTGCATAGCAAATATTTCATTCCTAGCTCCCTGCATAGGTTAAACCAAGAACCATTACCAAAAGGCTCTCCAGAGTAAACTAATTTTAGTTATTGATCTGAGTACATACCTTTGTGTAACCATTTAGATTTATAAGGATCTGGATGTTGTCTTCGTTTATAGTCTTGGCGATAGCATCGGAAGACATAGCAGAAACGTCCAGAAAATGCTCGGCTTCAGACATGGTACGCTGTCTCCACTCAGTGCCGTCGTTTGGACTCAACGCATAGCAGAAAACCTCAACGTTTTCTCTGTTGTGCATCCCAAACACTGATCCCATGAGGTGTGACAACGGATGATTACCGAAATCACTGCTCACATATCCAATCCTTAATCTCTTGAATCCTCCCTCACGTTTCACAGGGACCCCAGCTGGATGGCTGAAGGGAGGTAGTCCAAAACGGGAAGCAATTATAGAGCAGTGTGCAGCGTATTTACGGCTGAAAATAGAGGAGAGAATTGTAAGGAAACCGACCAATAAACATGAGAAGTATTAGTTTTGAGTTTCAGCTTCAGACCTGATTTCAAGGGCAAGGATGGGATCAATAGGATATGCTATTGCATGGAAGGGCTGGACACTTGGAAGGACAGACATCTAGGACACAATAGGATATGAGATACTTCCTTACTCTGTAGTAGCATTTAAAAAGTACCAAAAGTTTTGTGGCATATGCACTTACATTTATTTGCCTCCTGATAATGCCTTCAACTTCAGTAAACATTTTGCTGCGGTCCTCCCAACAGCATACACACTGGCACAGCAGCAGGAAAGAAAAATGAACTCATGAGAGACAATGAGGATAAACAATAGCCAGAGAACGGAGACAGAAGCTAAAAGTCTTACCTGTAAGGTGTGAAGAAGGTTGCAAGTTGCTTCTGGGAAGTCTGGTCGTAGTAGCAAGGCCTGCTTATAGCTCGTTATGGCAGCTTCCACATGCCCACTGAGTATGCAAAAAAGGTCCAAAAAAATACATCCACCCAACAATAAATTTCCTTTTATGGAACACATACAGTTAAAAGCAGGCCAATGCTATACTGCTAGTCTAAACATCTTAAATGTTCCTAATCCCAGAAACAAGCGTCTAACTAACATGACAGTAATAGAAAGGATACCTATCCTTGTAAGCTGAGGCCAGGTTTGCATGAGCTTCCGCCATTGTAGGACGGAAAGTAATAGCATGCATGTAATCCTGAATCGCTTCGGTTACCCTCCCAATCTCTTTGAAAGTATTGCCTCTATTAACAAGAGCATCAGCAGCCATTGGGTCAATACGAAGAACCTCATTATAGCAGGATATAGCATTCGTGTAATTTCCCTGCAGTTAACAACCAACATTCGTCAGATATGTTCAAGAGTCCACTAATGATTGAACATCGAAAGAGTATGTAGCCACCTGTTGTTTGTAAATTATCGCAAGATTATTGAAAGGAGCAGATAGCCCTGTCGTTACAGTCAAAGTAGCTTGGAATAATGAGGAAGCAGGACCCATCATATTCCTGTTCAAAGTTAACATGAATTTACCGTAAGTGTTAACACTTTGAATGTAGTGAGAAGCAAGAAATAACCACATACCACTCCATATATATATTTCCAAGATTGGCCATTGCTTGTGGATGATTCGGTTGTAAATGAAGACAATGCTGCAAACCCAACATGTTCGTCAGAAATGTGTTAATTCATTAACAAGCCTCAAATAGGAACCACACTTACATTATAACACCGAACTGCTTCATCTACACGCCCAATGTCCTTCAACGCATTACCCTTTTAAGTTGCAAATGCAAGAAGATCATATGTTAGAAATATAATTCACAGACCACAGTACCCACATAACATGTATTCTTGATGCTAACCAAGTTGTTGTAAGCCTCTAAGAAACGGGGATCTCGGGAGATGGCCTGCTTGTAGTGTCGAATTGCTAGATCCAATTGACCTTGCTCATAGTATATACTGGCTATGTTTCCTGCGTTAAGTAATAAAAAAGACATCACACAATTACTTGAACAATTGAATTCTGTTACAGCTTAAGCATTTACTAGATCAAAGAACACTCACCAAATGCCACAGCAAAATTTGGCCGCGACTGTATGGCATGCTGATAACACATGATTGCCTCTGTAGGTCTCCCCAGAGCCTAATAAACAAAAAGATTAAAGAAACTTGTGTTTGTTATATTTTCCCAGAAAACATTGTTGCAGTGAGCTTTCAGAATATAAACGTACCTTATACACGTTCCCCAGATTAAAATATGCATCAGGGAATATAGGTTTCAACTTCACAGCTTCCTGGTACATTAATAGATTCAGCCAACAGAGTTAAAACCTCAACAATATAATCAGAGAAAAAGGGGGAAAACACTCGAGAATGTAGAATACCTTGTAGTATTGAAGGGCTCTGTTGAGATCACCTGACTCCATGAAAAGACCAGCAAGATTCGACCATGCAATAGCAAACGTTGGTTGAATGCGAACAGCTTCAAGGTAGCAACTGTATGCCTGCACAAAATATTACATTCTAACAATTTGGACTCTAGTAGAGGATCCTGACTATAAGACTGACGATCATCCCTGCCTGCCTTTCAGTATGTCTGTATTGATTGTGGATTATGACACAGTACAACACAGAAACAAAAATGAATGCGTCCATCAGTAATGGCACTTTGATAAACCAGTAATCAGGCTACAGACCTGATGCTAGACTACTAGAGCATCACTTCACCATCTATTTAGTTATATATTATTTAGGTTCAATTATTCTGCCGCTGACAAATCAATTGTAACACCCACATTCATAAGCACAGAAGTAGCAAGGGTTGGAACAGGAACAGATAAACTAAAAGTGCTAGTTAACTAGACTTACTTCCTGAATTAATCCTTGAGCCTTCATCAGATTCCCTAGATTGCTATGTGCATCAACCTAGGGGGGAAGAATCACATTATCAGGTGAGACGAACTTGTTTTTGATCAGGAAAGAAGCTAGATATAGAAGGATCATAAATTCAAATACCAGAAGTGGATTCAATGAGAGGGCCTGCTGACAGCATTGTGTTGCCTCGCTGAGTCTTCCCTTTCGCATGTACGCACTAGCCAGATTCGACCAAGCATCAGCATAGTTGGGCTTCAGCTGAGAAAGAGATCGAAAAGAAAAGGGAAAATGAAGATTAAGTAACAGCATCAGTGTTAGCAAAACCGAGAAGCACAGATTTGATGTAGCAGAACCTCAATGGCAATCAAGTAGTAGCGGATTGCACGATCAGTGTCCCCTTTTTCCTGATAAAGAGCAGATCACAGATACATAAATATATATACTGATTGGCAATAACAAAGTGATCAAGCAAAGGCCAAGCTAGTCACCTTCCAAGCGTTCGCCATGTTCCCATAACACTCAGCAAACTGAGGTTGGATCCGAAGCGCTTCTTCATTTCTAGCAATGCACATATCATAATCTTGGAGCTGCACAGTACGTAAAATCACAATTTAACAACAACAAGTCCATCAAAAATAAAAAGATAGAGAAAGAAGCGGATAAAACAGCACCTGGTAATAAATAGCACCAATAAGAAGAAGATTATCAGTACGCAAAGGGTTCCTCTGGTAAACCAAGTTGCTATGCTCCAAGGCTTGTTTGAATTCGCCTGCTTTGTAGAGTTGATGAGCAAGTGTCAAGCGTGCATCATCATCAGCTGCACAATACATAAACAAAATAATACTAAATCAGAAACAAAACCGCGAGCTAACCAATAACAGTCACAATCTCACAAAAAGCAATTAACTTTTTTTTAATCCCAAAACGAACAAAGCTAATAACTTTCCTCACCCCAAATATAGATTCCAGAAAAGGGTAAAAAGACAAAAGAAAAAAACACAAGTTACAGTTTCATCCCACCAAAAGCTAAGATCTTTCGAATTAATCATAATAAAACTTAGATCGCAAAACCTAATCAAGGATCAACGGATATAAACAACAGATCAGGGAGAATTAAGACAAAATCAGAAACCTTCATGAGACTTATTGAGCTGATGGAGAAGAAGACTCGAAGACGAAGACGATGAAGAAGAAGACAAATCAAGCTTCCTTGAGAAAGCTTCATCAAGGAAGCCAGGTCGAGAGATCATCATCCCAACTCCGTTTTTCGACGAGAACATCGCTTCTTCTTCTTAAAGCAATCTCCTTTCGATCGCAAAAGTCTCGCCGGAGAATCAAAACTCCGATGATAAGAAAAGGGCATAAAACCCTAGAATCGAATTTCGCTTTTTCCCCCTTCTCTATGGACCTTCCTCGAGCTTTGTTTGTTGTTTGTTTGCTTCCTTCTTCTTCTTCTTCTTTAGCTTTTTCTCTCTTTTTATTACTTTATGTTATTTTCTTTTTTCGGACCAATCAGAATCTTACAGACTTGAATGCTTACCACGTGTCGATGTTTAAGCCGTTCGATTAATGCTGTGGTCAAAGAGTCAACGAAATCTGAGCAACCCCAGAGAAGGTGTGATTCTTTTGTCTATAGTGTGTAACACGTGTCCATGTCGCAACAGTGATTTTACTTCTCAAAGGTTGTCCTAATAGATATCCACCCGAATTGTTTTCAAAAAATAATTTATTTATTTCCTAAATAGTGCCGTAATTAACTTAAACGCGGCAAAAATAAAACGTAATCCGGATTAATTACCTTAAGATCAAAAATTTAGGAAACAAATTGTACAACTTTGGGAAAGTGTATCTCTGGTCTTTAAGGAAAGGCGATTATTACCTTTTTAATTTGAACATTTTTATTCAGATATGCAAAACAATCAGTGCTTTAAATGTATTTATTCATCATTTGATTATGATTAGACACCCATTGACCTGCTAAACACTACCAATCAACAAGTTACACAATGCAGGTCACAACAGTCTCTTATACGGGATCAATGGATGACACCTGAAAGTTTGTGATAGAATTAGAAAAGCTATGTCAACTTTAGACCGTGACTTGACAGCTTTCTCGTTTAAAATCATGGAGACAATCCGCTCGATCAATTGTGTTTTTATTGTTTGACAAATAGTTAATAAAAGAGTCAAAAAAAAATTATAAGCAAATCGGTGCCAAACTATCTCTAGAACATGGGAGAAAAACGTTAGAGACCATCATTAATCTTATCTCTAACCCCCAACAAATGTTTTTTGCTCAACCGACACCGACTCTATCTTTGCCAAACGTTCTCCCTCAACTTGTCAACCTCACGTTCATCAGGGACCATACACAATCATCATTTCCAAAATGCCACGTACTTAACTGTAAAGAAGAAAAATGCGTCTGCGTTCAACCTTCTTGGGCCCCTAAAGACAGAACAATGCGTAACAATTAACTAACTAAAGTTTAGAAAATTGAGTTAGTAGACGATGATCTTCCACACATGACTTGCATGCGTTTAAGTTTTATATAGTATTTCGATCATTGAAGTGTTTAAGCTAGTGGTTGCCATATGATGATGATCTCAGTCTCTTAGAGGTTTTTAAAAACTTTTTGTGGCCTCTTAGATGCAAAACGGTTGTGTAAACAGATTGTGGATACAAATTACTTTGTAAATCTTCATTTTTAGTAGTGATATTTACAATTTAGCAAAAAAAAGTGCTGATCTTCCACACGATTTGCATGCATTTTGTCACATATATATATATAACATATACTGCTCTCTTGTTTTGTTTTTCTTGGACTAATATTGCCCTTTTGTATATGTGTAAGATTTGACATGAACATATAGTGTGTTTCAAACTTGGAATTAGTCTTCTGCTTAAATTAAATTTTCTCTGAATTTGATTATTTTTTAAACGAAACTTTCATAACTAAGAATGACTTCTTGTTATTTCTGTTACTTATATAGAGCTTCACAGTAAGCAGATACTTAGAGCATATAGTGATGATGGTGATGATGACTCACCATGCTCACTTGCTCAGACTTAGGATATTCAAAGGATTGTCTAGCAGATATGACCTTGTCAAGAGTTTGGTCAGGGGCATAGATCCATATGGTTTCATATCTACAACTAGTCAATGGCTGCATCAAGTTCTCCAAGGTCCAAGCACAACGTGATCAACTCATCGTACAGTAGGCTGGAATACACTATGACATTCATTTATTTTATATAGTCATCTTAACTCATTTTTAATGGCTTAGACTAGCTTTTCAGGACCATCTATATTTGCACGTTCAAGTAGACCGTTCAAACATAGTCCGAAAGTTTTAAGAGTCACTAATATATATGTTTTCTAACAATAAATGTAAATTTAAATTATAAGATTATAAAAATAACTATATATAATTCTAACATTGTATTTATTAACTAATAGATGTCCATGTTATTTACAAAGATATTTTGATTTGGTTACATTATTAAATAAAAACTAAACAAAATAAGAAGTGATTAGTATTGACCTCAATCATATCTCACTGATGCTGATGGTATTTTAATATTTAATATAATTTCAGAAAGTTGAAAGAAATTTTTAAAATTAACGTTGTTATAGATATTAAGAGAAATACACATTTTCTTCACCATTTTTTACAAAAAAAGTCATTATTCACATTTTTTAGAAACCAAAAATAGTTAAATGAATTGAAAAATAATTTTTTTTAACTTTTTAATAGGGTCTTAGGATATTTTTTTGAGACGTCCACGTGTAGTATTAACCTGCCAAAAGAGTAGGCAAGACTATGTGTGGTCTGCAAGATCGTCGAGAAGACTGAAGGCATGGAGGCTCTTTTAGCAGCACGTAACATCACCGCAAAATCGCCAGTCGATGGAACTTCACCCAATTCAATCACCTATACAAATTCATTGCCATTAACATGATGGATCGTACAAAGTATATCTCTCTTTATACTATAATGCTTAGAGTTCTCGTGACATGAGCACAGTTGCCAACTCGACTTCCCATTCTTATAATGAATTGTTAGCAACAGGAAAAAAAACTTCTCTTGCCTTTGACATGAGCAGATGAGATTTTATTGCAAATGTTATAAGTAACTAAAAAAGAATATTAGGTTTTCATACCTGAGCTCAAACATTTATAACGAACTGTTCATAACAGGAAAAAGTAATAAAATTTGTGGCTATTGTTTGAACAATCTTCTAGCGAGTTTCAGATGTAAATGGATGGGAAATCTCCAGTAAATAGTAACTAAAATAGGCTAAGGCCACCATTAGTAACTTTTCGAATTATGAGGTTTCTCGTCATGACCCTTACCAAAAAGAAGAAGAATTAAAAACCCAAAAAACCAACCGAGTTACCTACTTTAATTTTCTTTTTGATAATTGATGCTATATTAAAAGTTAAAACATTAACGGAATACAGAGCCGGCTAGCGGTAAACCGCCACCGAAGCCAACAGCCCACCATAGGAGAGACAAAGACGCACTACAAGAGGATAAACCATGAGATGAAACTCAAAAGAACCGGCACTAAAAACTAAAATGGAGACAATTACCAACATAAAAAGAAAACATATTACTCAAGTTATTAAATAATACATTTTTTAGTTTGGACCGGTTCAGCGCCGAACTTGACCAGCTAAAGGAGTCATGGTTGGATCAGTCCCACCGGCTGGGAAAATACTGGCAAAGGTCTTTTGCTGTGTCTATCAAAAAGTTGAGAGAACATTTAAGATTACAACAATAAACCTCATAAATATCCATCAAGATGAACTTCAAAATAAGGGGAGGTCGGCAACGAGCGCCGCACGAGGCGCATTTTGGTCTCGTAATACGGTCATTGGAAACAAGTTGTATTATCTCTCTCCCGTGGGGGGGAGGGCAGACTCTTAAGCATAAGAGTGTAAAATCCTGCCCTAGCAGACTTTGATAATGATAAGTGAATCCTGGCTTAGCATTTGGAAACTCTCCAACCACACACTTAATATGAAAAGTGACTCCGGAAACATGGCATGTGTAGAACCATTCCTCATGTGGATCTAAAACGCCTTCACAAACTTCACACCAATACTTACCGCTGGCTTCTTTCTCACCATGGATCAAGAATAGAAAATGCTCATCACCCTTGCGTTTTATCTTTTTGGGTAGAGTAGCACACGCCAAGCACAAAGAGAAATCACATTCAGTACAACGTAGCACATGCTTTTTGGTGAGCTTACATCCCCCACATTTTCCCTCGTCCAGCGTAGTGATAAAGAGGGTATGCGGGTGACATTCATGATCACTATACGATGAGACCACGAACGCACATCGCATATCTAGTGATACTCCCTCGTCACTCTTGTACCTGAAACCATTGGATATTGTTTGGCATGCTCCACATTTAAAGAGAGCTTCGCTTGCATCATCGTTATTGGCGCTTAAACAAAACGGCGTCGTGGAGAGCCAGTGTCGTTTTCGACGAGGAAGATTAGCACACGTTTCGTGGATGATAAAGTCGCATTCCATACACTTGTAGTGCGTCTCGGAAAGGATAGGACGGACGCAAGCTTCACAACGCATGCTTCCATCACTTATATCGTCCTCATCTTCAATCTTATATAAGATATGTTCTTCGTGGGAGAAATGTTTGATTGAAATTCCCTCTTCAATCACTTCAAACGGCGAAACATCAATATCTTCTTCAGGCACACCTTCGAGCTCTTTCCCATCCCACACATCACCTCTAGTTGCGCATTTGGAGTGAACGACATAAGAATCATGACATGTGGAACATGAATAAGCTCCGTACCTCCAATCCACCAGCTTGTGACAAATCATGCATTTCCTCTTCCCAAAACCAAGAGAATAGGTGTGAGAGACCCGGTGGTCGTGGCGATTGATGTTTATGACGTGTGGTAGATATATACACTCCCGGTGGAACATGACACCGCAGGGAGCGCATACATAGGGGCATCGTTCACCTTGGGTACCGCAAGCGTTGCAAGTGAAGGTGTCATTTCTAACCATACAGGTCAGTGTATGCTCGTGGCACTTGGGAGTTTCAACAATCGGTGGTGGGGGGTTCTTGGAACACCTCACGTGCATGCTGAAGTCGCATAACGAACAATGATAGAAATAGCTCTTGAGTTCTTGCTTGCATACATCGCATTTCCCCTTGGAGTGATCAGGTGGGACATCAATGAGAAGCTCCAGCGGATGGTATGGGTGGAACGGGTGGTTTATATCGTCCGGTGAGCTTGGGACGCAACGAAAATGCCACTTCTTGGTGCATATATTGCAACGGCATCGACGATCATTGTCTTTAAAATGCTCCAGACAGTCACCGCAAAACTCTGGAGGATGAAAATGATTAAGATCCTCTATCGCAGACTTCACAGTAAAAGCGATCTTCCACAGATCATCTTGAGGAATCTCATCGCTATGGGCGGGGGACCAGAAGTGTGTATCGATTCTTATCATGGCTAAGGAGGAAAAGGTGTAAAAGAGCCTATAACAGATACATTGCATGTATATATGATTATATAGCCAAGTAAATCAATCATCTTGGTGAGTCTTTTTTTAAAGGTTACGATGTTAACATTAAAAATTACCAGAGTTGCATTTAAGTGGATTAAAAATAACCATACTCATATGTGCATCCAGATGGACAGCTAGCGTATTTTATTTTTATTTTCTTAAGCTGATCACCTTAGTGTCTAATACGATTAGGATGATGTTTGTTTTCATATACAGTACACTAATACACGTTTCTACGGGTGTTGAAATATTAATAAGATGATAATCAACCCTCTTTAGCTGTCACCAATTAACCAACCAAGGTTATTTATTGACGCTTTGTAATCAAGCCAATGAAAATTAAACATCCTTAACTACAATACAGATATCCTGAATTAAGAAAGACTAAATCATTAAAAAACGTACTGGTCATAGTCCGAAGAAAACGCGTATTCAGCACATCTTCACATGTGAACGCAGAATCTCACGACTCTTCAAGCATGGAAGGCTCCGGACGCAGACCACAATTTTTACTTACTCCGTACTACTATGTTTTAGTACTCCTTTTATTTAGTGGAGTATTAGTGGAGTGAACTGCAATTTCTCATTATGTTTGGGAAAATTAAAGTAATATTTGTATTTCAGATCTATTTGTGCTTTAGTGTTTCATGTTTTTGTTTGTTTGGAGATGGTAGTTCGGATGAGTGATCTATTTCTGATCTATCAAAGTTTTTATTAGAATAAATTATTTCTGATCTATCAAAGTTACTTTTTCGGACATGGTAAGTCGGATAATTTTTTTTGTCCACTATATATTAAATTATCCGAATTACCATATTTTCTGACAAACTTTAATTTTCCGACATTTTACAAAAAGTTAAATTATCCATAAATTCTATTAAAAAAATTGAAATACAAGGAACATAAACTTTTTTTGGATATTAATTGGTCAATTTTGTTATCCAAACAAAAAAAACTGAAAAAAAATAATCAGGCCGAAACCAACGTAAATTACAAAAATAATTGAATGGATCTTATAGTACGATTATTTTCCTTAATTAACTTAAAGTGAATATTGTTGTCCGAAAAAAAAACTTGGAAGTGAATAAAACAAAATCGTGCCTTAATTAACTTAAATGCGCCAAAAATAAAACATAATACTTCTTATTAATTACTCCATTCGTTTCAATTTACTTGTCGTTCTAGACTTTGACACACAGATTAAGAAAACATTTAATTTTGTTTAGTTATTAGATAAAAACATCACTACCAATAAACTTAACCCAATAGAATAATATATTAGAATAAAAAGTCAAATAAATTTTGCATTGAAATCATAAAATGACACTTATTTTGAAACAAAAATTTTGCTCCAAAATTACATATAATTCGAAACTAAGATGAAAATTAGGTGAACAATATCCGGGAAAGTGTATTATTGGTCTTAAACCTATTGATTATCTGATTAGACACCTGTTGATCTGCTAAACACTTAATTAAACGCTCCCCCCAATCAGCAGAGTACACAATGCAAGTATAGATCCATGACACCTGGAAGTTTATGACAGAATACAAAAGCTTATGTCGAATTGACAGTGACTAGAGACAGCTGGCTTATAAGAAATCACAGAGACAATGGCTCAATTATTTGTTATTGTTTGACAAATAGGCGTCAAGCTATATCTAGAGCATGGGCCATCACAAATCTTATCTCTAACCTACTCAGGGCCCAACAAATAGTTCTGCTCAATCGACACTGACTCTATTTCTACGTTCACCAGACACACCGTACACCATCATCGTTTGAACATGAAGAGCCACCATACACTACTGCATACACCATCATCGTTTCCAAAACTACTTGATTGGAAACAGAAAAAAATAGCGTCTGCGTTCAACCTTATTGGCCCCTAAAACAAATCAATGCATTGTTACGCATTGTAACTCTCTTTGCGAGCATTTAGTCATATATAAATGTTTTTTTCATTTTTTGATCAAATTCATATATAAATGTTATATTATTGACGAAGGGCTTAGGTTAGTGTCTGCTCTATGATGATATTTTTGCACATGCATATGCTGATCTTGTCTATGTAAGATAATGGCATGGATATAGCAAAGGTCTAAATTATAGACTAATCTACACTCGCAACTACACTTGCTCTTAAATTAAACTTTCTCTGCACTGGATTCTTTTTTGGTTTTAAACAAAATTTTCATAACTAAGACTGATACAGCTGCATCACGTTGTGTAAGAAAGATACTAAGAGCTTTCTGATGATGATGGTGGTGGCTCTTCATGTTCAGACTTAGGATTCTCATTGGACTGTCTAGCAGAAATGACCTTGTCAAGAGTTTGGTCAGGGACTGTGATCCCTGTGGTTTCCATATCAGCTACTATAGCAATAGCTGCATCAAGTTCTCCAAGGTCCAAACACAACGTGATGATCTCATCGTACAGTGGGCTGCAATAGATTATGACATTCATTTAGTTTACAAAGTCAACTTAACTCATTTTTAATGGCTTAGACAAGCTTTTGTAACTTAACTAACCTGCCAAAAGCATAGCCAAGACTGTGTGTGGTCTGCAAGATCTTCAAGAAGGCTGAAGGCATGGGAGCTCTTATAGCAGCTCGTAATATCACCGCACAATCACCAATCGTTGGAACTCCACCCAATTCAATCACCTACACAAACTTATTATCATTAACATGATGGATCATACAAATTTTAAACTATAATGCTTTAGATTGGTCTCTTGCCTTAGCCATGAGCACAATTGCCAACTCGACTTCCCATTCTTGTGACCATCTCCTTGGAGTTTTGTTCTTAAAATCTTTCTCCCATGTCCAACCCCAAACGTCTGCTATTGTATACATGTCCGAAACATCAAACACTTTTCTTTCCCTCATCTCTTTGAATGCTTCAAATGGTTCCTCAGGGAACCAATCCTCATCTGCATCATCCTGATGGAGAGAACAACCATTGTACAAACATGCTTACACTATCAAACTCATGAACATGTGACTACTTAATTCATAAACATATCATACCTCGAGTGTCATACGAGACGCCCTCTTCCCACGTTTCTTTGTTCTGTTCGCTTCATCAGATTCTTTCAAGAGCTGGACTCCAATCATTTGGAGATGCCTCTTAGCGTCAGCTGCCTTATTCTTTACTAAATCTTCTCCTTCTGCTCGGTTCTCAGGTTCTGCAACCACCACTTCTTCTTCCTCTTCGTTTTCATCATCATCCTCATCCCCTTCTTGTTCCTCTTCATCATCATCCTCATCATCATCGGCTCCTTTTGCAACATCTTCAGTTTTGTTCTCCGGCCCACCTGCAGCAACTGAGTCATCCGTTTCTATGGATTCAGCCGTAGTTTCAATCAAGCCTTCTCCAAGAAACCGGCGTTTCCAAAACTCTGTGTCTCCTTCATGTAGCTTGATTCTACATATTAATTCGTCTACTTCTTCATCAACCTAGATCAATAATAACTTACTACATGAGCCAAGTACTGAATATACATGTTTCCCCGAATGAAAGAATGGAGCAGAAGCTTACCTCCTCCTCTTCTTCTTCAATTGGGGGAACCCAGAGAGGTCGACCTCGAGATTTGTTAATCCTCCTAGCTTTTTGAACACGCTGGTAAAGAACATTTCTCGTTCCATCAATTGGCAAACCCTGAGCTTCAAGTTCTTCCTTCAACTCTGATACAACCATCTTGCTTGCTGCTTTCGGCTTCAAAAGATTCTGTGCAGGACCTTTTATTATGTTCCGTAACCTTTCCATCACTCTCATGTAATCAGATTCTGATGCGTCTCCTAGAACTGGAAGACCTTCACTCTGTAAGGTCCTCAAGAGCTTCCTATGGTGAACTTTCCAATCATCAAGACATCTCTGTTTGAAGGATGTTTCAATAGGGTTTGAGTATATAAATCCTTCAGCATCAGGATCTAAAGGAGTTTTCCCTCTTCGAGGTACCCAACGCTTGCGCTCACCAGTAAGCCCCCCTTCCTCTACGTACCTTGCTAAATAATCAATCTCATAACCAAGCTCAGCTTCTTCTTGCAACGGTTCAATCCATGAGCTGACTAGTGTCCTGTATTTTCTGCTCATAATCATGGCTCTTGGAGGTATAGGTTGGTTATCTTTGCGCATTGCATCTAAAGCATCAATAAGCTCAACAATTCTTCCTGATCCAGAGGTCGAGCCAGATGATATCTTTTAAAGACGGTCAATTTACAAAGGAAGAAAATAAAGCATGTGTAAAAGTGTATGCAAACATACCTTCTCGGCACAATGCACGGAGATATAAAGAGAGAGGATCCTCAAAGTTCCCATCATTGTGTAAAACTTTTGTTCCTCCTTCAAAGTTTTTCAGAGCACGAAAATGTCTAATTGCTTCCTTCACAACACAATATTTCGTGAAGCACTCAACTAAGAGCCTGAAATAAATTATTATAAAGATAAGTATTAGGATTTTTAAATAAGAGCAGGTTGAAACTATAAGATTCTCTTACGCATGAGTCTTCACATTTGGCTGTACACGCTTGTGGTCCTCAACCATCATTCCAAGTAACTCAGCAACATCTTGAACCCTGTGATTCATTCAACAGGCTTATCTGAAACATAGTTCATTTTTTGAGATAAACATGTGCAGTTAAAACCTCATATGAATTACCTATCATATGAATCAGCTCTTGTATAGGCTTGAATCACCCAGTTATATGTCTCGGTGTCAGGCTTCATAAAATCTAAAAACCAAGATTATATTCAGCCATGTCAGCAGAAGCCATCATTCAACAACTAAACCAAACAATTGAAAGAGAAAATTACAAACCTTCACCATACTCCATATTCTCAAATGTAGCATAAGCTACCTCTGGAATCCCACAAGTAGCCTACACAAAAAAATTGGTGTCTCATTAGACAAAAGAAAAGGCGTGTGTTATATACTTATATATACTCTCCAAGAATACAACAACAAACCTGGACACTAAGAAGACAGTTGAAATGAAACGTTGTCGCAAATCTACCAGCCGCCTCCATTTCGTAAGAGATGTCCAAGGCATTAGAATGATCTCCAGCTTTGCAATCTTCCTCAATCATCAGATCATAAAGCCGATCGGTTGCTCTCATCCCACCTCTAGCACCTTTCAAGAAAACATTATTCGCCTCTTCCAAGTGGTTGGTCCTCACAAGCTCCTCTATAAAAAACCACAATCAAATACTAATGGTAGACAAAAAAAAATTGAATCTAACACAAAGACTAGGCAAGAGTGTGATTACCAACAAGAATAAGCCAAGCTTGACGAATGTCATAGTTAAGCTTTTCCATAGCGGCGAGAAGCTCTAAACCTCTCTGTGCATTTCCTTTAGAACCAGAGAGTCGGACCAGAGCAATCATGGTTTCAGGAAGCGGACGTTGGCCTGCACCTAGCTCCTTTCTCAGCGAATGCATCTGCAATCACACATACACACACACACAGCAAGAAACTTGTTCAAGAAAATCGCTAGGCGGTAATTAGACGCTTTATAGAGGATTAATGATTAGACGGACGTGATTAGACGGAAGTCTAACTAATTTTTTTATTTTACTCTTAAAAGTTAAAACCGTTAGCTCAAGTTCAATAAAGCACAAAGTAAAATCGATTTGATTCCTAACAGATTATTTACAGTCTACATTCGAGGATTGAGCTACAGAAGTGAAGCGTTTTTAGTTTTTACCGCGCCTTGTTCGTCGCCGTTAAGCGCGTGAGCTACAACAAGGCCGTGGAAAGAGCGTGGGCCAGGGGTAAGCCCAGCGGCTATCATGTCGTAGATAACCTCCGATACACCTGCGGTGTCTCGATTCCTGGCTCGCTCCATGAGCTCATCCATGAAAGTGAGGCGGAGACTTCTCTCCAGCGCCGAGACGGCTTCGCTGCTGCCGAAGGATGTGGGGTCTTCATTCTCGCGCTTCTGAATCTGCTTCCTCCTCCTCCTGGGCTTCTTCTCCGGTGCGGAGATTGAGCAGCGAGTGGAGGTAATTCCGGAGGCGCGACGAGGAGGAATCGGGTGGATGGAAGTGGAGGGAAGCGCAGGATTGAGGAAGAAGAGAGACATTGGCGAGGGTGAGGAAATGGATAAAGTGATTTGAATTAAAAAAACAATTCACAGTTATTAAACGGAGTTCATGTGAAAACCACGTGATGATATTTAACCGAAACAAAATTGGACTGAACCGGATTCATACTATTTGTTATATAAACCGAATTAAACCAATTGAGATTCTTTTTTTTTATCTTGTAGGGGATGCATAAGAGTGGTCATGTTTTTATGACCACAACACTAGGATCAATATTAGGGTCGATCTGTCCTATGGACGGAATATATTTTATTTGTGATCTAAAAATTTTAGGTGAAGAAGATTATATATGATAAATTGATAACTGATAAAATATATTTTGTTTATTTACAATAGTTATTTCTATATTAAAGAGTTGTTGCATTGGTGATGGTTTTCATCTTGTTTCTTTTTACTAAAATTTCGTCACTTGTAGTGATTTATCATGCAATAAATGACTAAACCTCACAAGCAGACAAGTTGGTGGATTTGATCATGTATTCGGTACATTATTTACTTAAATGAAAAATCTTAAAACTGTTTTTCTATTCAAGTTGAATGTTCGTAACATTAACTTTAAGTATTTGGCTATACGTAGGTTGGTCACTTAGTGAATATAGCTGTAGGTTATACATACTATTAGGATCGACCCGTCCTACGGGATGTAAATAATAAAATAATTTTGACATCTAGAGTATAAGCAATATACTCAAAAAAGTAATAACATTTCATAGACATGGTTGTTGTTTTACCTCTATGCGTACATGTGATGTCTTATTAATTTGTGTAGTTGATGTGTTGCTGATTTTCTAAGATTTGTATTGTAATATGGTTGAGATATAGTGTGAACTGTTCTAATTTTTTTAGCGGTTGGTGTTGTGTATATGTTGTGTATGTAGAGTATTTAACATTGTTGGAGGACTTTTTAAAAGAACAATAATGATTGTATTTCTCAATTTTATATTTTTCTGTTTTTTTATGTAATTTTTAATTGAGGGTAATATGTTTGTAAAATACATAGCGCTGTTGGAACTTAACTGGCCAAAATGTAACGACAATAATACAATTTAACTTTATTATTGAAATATATAATCTTCTATGTTAGCCACATGATATATCAAAGAAGTAATATTTCTCATGATTTATCATAAGACAATAATAACAGAATCTGAAATGATCAAACGTTCATAAATTAGAAAACCCATCTAATTTGATCAAAAGAAAAAAAGAAAACCCATCTAATTTTATAATTTGATGAGTTTTAACTTTAAAGAAACAAAAAAAAAACCTTTAAAGAAACAAACTTGGAGAATGTTTCAAATAATATAGCTTTGTAATTTCTCTGTAATAGTCAATAATATTTCCCAAGATTCTTTATTGTTTTCCAATTCTTTTTTGTTTTCCAATTCATGACAGCCATTGTTACCACTTAAATCTTATTCTCCTCTTTCTCTAAGTCATGCAAGCCCCTCGAACATTATCAAAACATCGTTTTATTCATATTTTTCCTACTAAATTTGCGTTTGATTATTAACTAATTTTCGTATGCATGAAACAACATATTTGAAAATTATTTTTTATTTAATTTATTATGATCCTGATCCGTAATTCAAAGCGCTAAATTTTTTATAGCAATTTTTCTTATGTTTATTCATTATAGATAATAAATTACTGTATATATAAATTTAAGATAAGTTAGTTTTTATACATGGATTATATAGTTTGCTAATGTTAATCCGATCTATCTATATATCATATTTTTAGCACAATTTTTTTATATTATAAAAATAAAATGTATGAAATTATCAATTTAAAATAATGTTATTCTATTTAGTTAATATAAGGATTTTCTTTTAAAATGATATATATTATTATAAATAGATAAAATAGGATGAAATTTTATTTTTTTTCATTTTATAAAAGACAACTGAATACATATCTATCTACGTATATGATAACATTTCATTACTAATTACAAAATCAGTGAAAATATTTATATTCAATGTTGACAATTAAGAACTTGTAAAAATCTTTTTCAAGTTGAAGATATTATGATTTAAGTAGTTAAAAAGATTATATCTTATTAGCATTAAAGAAATACATTTAACAAAAAAATTAATGATCGTCCAAATAAAAATACCACATATAAAAGAAGCTACAACTCATACTCAACGTTTCAGTAAGCAAGAGATCGATAAGAATATAAGATTGTTCAGACTGGTGACCTCAATGGTCTGTAGACAAAGTGATGTCCTGAAAAACCTTGAGCCTCTTCTTGTCCAACACTATCGTCTCTGTCCCCAAAACAGCCATGATCATCACTTCTTCGAACTCCTTGCTGTCTGGTAATCCAGAGTCTATCGCTATCTTCTCCATCGACAATCTTCTCTTCGTGCTTGTCTCCCCCTCATCACCACCACCACAACTCAACATTCTAATGGTTCACACTCTGTTCTCTACAAGGCTGAGGCTTCCATATAGAGGAAGAACCAAACATGGCGTCAAAAAGCCTTCTCTGCTCATCATCTCGGAGCCAAGATCGTTATAAGTATCTGCTGCACTCTCTCATAAGCTTTTACATGCGAATCCACTCCTATAGGACCGTCCACGACCACTGGCTTCACACGCCATAACGTCTCTTTGGCTTCATCGATCCTGCCTTGCTTCATAAGACAGATTCCAAGGTTACACACATCTTGTTGTTGTCAGCTGGTCCGATAGATAGAGCTCTCCTGTATACGTCTTCCGTTTCCACGAAGTTGTCACTTTGCATCAAAGCCATCCTAAGTTCCCCAGTACCTGAGTCGCCTCGTGCTCCATGGAGACTTGAAACTTCTTCCCCTGAGATCCAACAGAGACTCAAAGGTGAGTCCTTTATGTATCAAGAAGAATTTGTGTTTCAACAGTGCAATCTGGTCATCTTATCTCCCAAATCTCTGTAAACAACAACAACACACTCAAGATTGCAGGAGGAAACAGAGAAAAAACAGAGGATGTTCTGTTTTTTGTTGTAAAGTGAGTACCTTGTAGAGATCTAAGAGGATGTTGTCAAGCCATTCCTGTGCTTGATCTGAACGCCTGACTCTAAGAGACTTAATAGCGTTGATAGCTTCTTCTGCCCAATCTTGCTGCTTCATCATGATAGCCATATCTTTCAGAGCACTGTCAACTGTCTATGGCGTTAATGGCAGACCCCAAAAGCGGAATTTTTCTCTCGGGATCCTTCTCCGCCAACTGATCCAGTAATCAATCGCAAAAACAACCAATCATATGAAAAGTCCTGATTCCAAGATCTCAAAAAAAAGGATGAGACTTTTAATCACCTGATGTAAGGACTGTATCTGACGGGAACCTTGTGGATGACGTGGAATGATTGAGACCGTGTGCGGGAGAGACCTAGTGGCTTTTCGGGAGAGAGAGTTGAAAGTGGAGTAAGCAACGTCGGCGTTACCGACGGGAGCACCTCACCAAAGATGACCTCTATATATAGGATGCTCGGGAAGTCGTTACAGGAACATGAGGCGTTTCGTCGGAGAAGAAAGTGGGTTGAAAGAAATCGAGATAGCCAAGAGTTACGCCGGAAGGTCAATCAATTGGAGAAGACGATGAGAATAAGCCCAATCGCAAGCCCAGACAGAAGAAAACACCCAAGACGCAGCGTTTCATTAAATGAAACACGTGGCAACTCATGGAGAAACGACTTTGTGACCTGGCAGCTGAGTTGGACACCCTAGGAATGATTTAAACCAAACTTTATATAGATAGATGTAGTTATATATAAATGCTGCACGATATCAAATGTGAATAAAAAAACTCTCCTTTATAACTGGTAAGTGTTTTTGACAGATTTAGAGAACCCTCAACATTTTTCAGAAAACACTAAGAATGACATAACTAAAATTTGGAGATTTATAAGAAAAGAATATCTAGGATGTGTGAATCATAAAGTCCATGGCATCTAAAATTTAGTGTTAAATCATCTTTGGATTTTGTTGGATTATAAGAAAATTGACATCTAAAATTTTATGTATTATGAAAAAATAAAGAATCAATGAAAATACTGAGAGAAAGAAAGAGAGTAGTTTAGAAAAAGAAATAAAACTTTTTTTTAAAAAAGATGGGAACCAACAAAAAAAATGAAGATGAAAAGAAAAGAACGAAAGAAATGAAGAAAAAAATATCAAAAACATGAGAGAGATGAAAATTAGAACAAAAAAAAGATTGGAGGTGAAATAAAAGGAGTTGAGCAAAAGTCATCTAGCTGGTTACCTACTATCTCCAATGCCTTTCTACTCGTCTGACAATGCTTTTCCACTCGTCTGACATGCTTTTCTGCTGTGATAGTGTATGAAACTGGAAGTGTATGGAACTGGAAGTTTCATCATCACGCCGGGGGTATATTCGTCCTCTCATGTGCGAAATAGTAGAACTAAGAGCATCTAAGAGTATCTCCAATGGTGTTACCACCATTGGAATCTTTAACATTAATAAACTATTTATTCTTTGTGTTTGAATAGTTAAGGATCCATCTCAAAATTTGGAGTCCAATGCTGTTCTCTCCTACAAAACAACACAATACAAAATTTTTGCTGTAAACATCTCACGTACAACAACAACTTTGTAAGCATTTCTTTGGTTCCTTCCGACCTCTTTAACAATGTTTTCAATATCCAACCAAACAAATAACAAAAGATAAAATGTTACAACAGATGAGAGAGTTAGCAGATACTCCTAACTAAATCACAAACAAGTGAAAGGTTTAGAGGGACTTGAAGTATAGATGATCATCAGAGAAGTATAACTAAATCACAACCAATGCACACAAACGTATCAAACTTGTCTCATCTACCAACGGCTTCCGTGTCGACACCTCAGGGAAGATCAAGTTACCAAATTCAAGTCTCTGTAAATAGTTATCCAACCATCTTCATCCTCTGTAAATAGTTAAGCAAGCAACCAAATGGAGTATCTTTATTAGTTAGTTAAAACCAGAAAGAGAGTCAAAGTTCTTGATCATATAACAAACCAACAACCTCTGTTTCAAGACCATGATCAACCATCATCGATCATATAACAAAAGACCAGCGGCAGAGTGCAGAGAAGCTAAAACCAGAGCTTGTAATGATCCTTCTCTCCTTCTCAGCCTCTACGTCTTTAACCCTTTGTTCCCATATCAAATCCAACAAGACATAGCTGAAAGACACCAACTTAATTTACACTTACCCAGATAAACTGAATCCTTCAAGCTCTCAAATCCAACACGTTATAGCTGAAAGACACAAACTTCACATGAACCCAGATAAATTTAATTAATCCATTAATCATATCCAACAAGAAATAGATGAAAGACACCAACTTTACACAAACCCAGATAAATTAAATCACTCAAGCTCTCAAATCCAACACGTTACAGTTGAAAAACACAAACTTCACATGAACCCATATAAATTTAATAAATCAAATTATCAAATCCAGCAAGATATAGATGAAACTGAAGCAATTAATCAATTAATTACCTTGATGATTTCAACGTTGTTTAGCTCATGAGGGATACCAAAAGCGTGGCGAGAATCGGCCCAGACGATCTTCATCTCCTCAGACATCGAAGCTTTGTTCCTCTCATCAGCAAGGTAATCAATAGACCAATGGTAACATGCCACGTCTATAAGGATTTGGTCGTAAAAATCCTTATTTACGGACCAATCCTTAGCTAAATTAGTTATTATATTATTATTATATTCATAATAACATAGGTTTATATGCTAAGGATTTCTTATCATCCCCCGTTGGAGATGGTCTAAGCTTCTATTGTCAATCAATGTGTAATTCATTAGTATAGACTTCATTTAGGTACATACAACAAATTGTCTCTTGTTTTTTTTTTGGCTAAAAATAAATTTCATACTTCAAACTTTTTAAAAAAGACTTAACCATTGGGACATTCAATATAGACAAAATACGCCGGCCCTAAAAACTCTCTCTGCAAAAGAACTCGTCCGTGAAGAATCCTTACTCCAGACCGGTATTCACCGGTACCGGAGGCATCCTTCCCTCCCCTTAACTTATTTTTCTTTTGCTTCTTTCTCCACTGATTATCTCCCTGTCGATATGTGTGTTGTTCTGAGTTTTTGGTATTTCACCGGAAAGCTTAAAGGCCAAAGGTGACTCCTTTCGAGAGCTTGGAGGAACAACGAGACTTCGGAGCAGCAGTGGTGAAAGGAGTCGGCTTTTAGAGCCGGAGTGTGACGCCAGATCTGATTTTCCCTCTTTTGTAGATCTCCGGCGAACCCTCCACGGCGAAGGCGCGTGACTCAGTGGAGCACTTCCTCCGGCACGGATCTCCCCTCCAGAGCGATGGTGAGCAAAACGGAGGAGCGATTTGAAGAAGGTGAAAAATGGTCTGTATCTCGGTTCTCGGGAAAGGCACGTCGCGAAGCTTCCAGTCCGTCGGAGTTGTCAACCGACTGAAGGATCTTCGTAGTCGGTACGTGGTGGTGTCGTACTTCCCAGCGCTGGCGGTGGCTCCTCTGTCTCGTCGGCGGTACAGACCCACACCATTGGACGCCATTTCTGCTGAACCGGTTGCGCGGCTGATTGTCGAGGCTCGTTTTTTTTTTTCAGTACGGATGAGTTCCGTCGCTCAGGCTAAGAAGTGAGGCACGAGACCTTGATGACGCTTGATCAAGTTGGGATTGCATCGTTCGGTGAAGGAGCATTGGTCCGAAAGCTGAAATCTCATCATATGGCGATCAATGCTTGTGTTTTAAAATGTTTACTCCTGACTAGAACTAGTTAGTCTCGGGTGTTAAATGCTATTCACTTTCCGTGGTCAATTTTAGGTGGTTTAAGAGGCAGTCTTTCATGAGTAGTAGGAAAAGTTTGTTTCACTGGGTAGAATTACATCAAAGTAGAAGATCAGGTAGCGTAGGATCCATCTATGTGTTCCTGGGTGATACTAGATCACTTTGTATGTAAATGTGGTTGAATCCCTTGTGGTTTAAAATCATGTACTACTCCTTTGGATAATATAAAGTTGAAGTTGAGCAAAAAAAAAAGAAAAGACTTAACCATTGGTATTTGTTAATGACTTAATGCATGTTTCTTAGTTATGGTACGCTTTGTTTTTCAATATTTCTATTGCTGATGTTTGTGAATTATCTTGGAGATCTGATAATTTATGTTCTTGATAAAATATCTTGGAGATCTGATACTACTGTAGTATTACTACACGAAAGGAAAGAGAACAAATGTTTTTGACGTGTGATTCGGTGTGAATGATCAGGCAAAATCAAAACATGTTACTGTTTTCCAAACTTATTAAGGTGTTCACATGGAGATTTTGTTTTCATAGTGAACCTAAACCTCCACTCTTTATCCAGTTGTTCATATTACTCTCTTGTCTGGAAAATGAAAATAGAATATTACATATACTAGCATGAAAATTCGAGAATATGTTACATAAATATGTGACCGTATCATTAATATATATAATAAGAAGTGTATACGCCAAAGTACTAAAAAAACAGAGCTAACCAGTTGAGGAAGCAGCCAAACTAGAGGTAGGCTAAGGCTAACACAGATCACTGTCACGATTTATCACGTATCTTCGAAGAATCAGTCAAACATTCTCGTAAGGGATGCAAAACAGAAGGAGTCCATGTGGTTGGAGACTAAACAATCATTTTGCCTTCTAGAGAAACAATCATAATCAGATTTAACTTATAGAACAAACAGGCGTAGAATACCAGAGATTTGTAATATTATCTACTTCTAGAATGACTATCTAAAAAATGCATCTTAGTGGATATATTTATTTATTGACTTTCTGTTGTATCCATTCTAGGTCAAAGGCTTCTTTGAATGGTCCTTTCTCCTATGGTCTCTTTCAATAATGGAAAAAAAGAAGTCACTTTATTCATACTTGTTTACATATACACATGCAGACCAACTACTATGTCCTTCACCATATAAATGCATTCTCATAAAACCACTTTCTTCATATCTTCCTTTCTTCATATACTCCTTTTCCCAAATGAACATCATAGTTGAACATAACCCTTCGAGCATAAAGTTATCTGAGCTTGGAGTCATGTCATGGCCTAAGTAAGTATCAAACATGCACATTCTCTGGTTCTTCTATTCCTCATTTTATTGGTAATATAACATGCCGAATCTCTCTGATAAATAGATGGTCTTGTCGGCCGGGGAAATATGCATTGGTGTTTGAAGAAAGAGAGACATGCTATTTGGTGAAGGGAAAGGTGAAGGTGTATCCAAAAGGTTCATCATCAGAGTTTGTAGAGTTTGGTGCTGGAGACCTTGTGACCATCCCTAAGGGACTTAGCTGCACTTGGGATGTATCTCTTTTCATAGACAAGCACTACAAGTTCGATCCTCCTACTTCTCTATAATTTTTCGTACTTATGATCTAGTTTTGGATGAGTCTATATCATCACAAAGCAGATACGAGAAATCAAAAAGACAATGCTTAGAGATAATTTGTAAAGAAGAATGATATAATTAACACAAGAAAGTACAAAACTCAAAGAGCTGTCCGAACAGAATAAAGAAATCATACAAAAGTTGTGTTGTGAGTTACATTGCGACACTTTTTGAATGTCAGCAGAGGAAGCAGATTGACTTAGTTCTCGTCGTGTCACGGTCTTCTAGACCTTTGAGGAACCATCTGACTGCGAGGTGCTCTGAAGCATAAGTCATGAACGAAACTAGAACCATGGCTACTGCTATCATCAAACCCAACCTGCTTATATGTAAACCAGTTAGTACATAAACCAATGAACAAAAACTCATCCTGATAGATCCATTAATAAACAAAGCAACACAAACACATTATCTACAGGTAATAAAATGAAAGAACACGCAATAACTTCAGTACACGAGGAAAAGACCAAAGAGGAACATAAGCAAGTGATTTGAGATTTTCTCGTCAATGTGAAAAAATTACCTCAAAAATAAAGCGGTGACCCCTAACATGTAGGGCAGAGAAATGGCAGCAAAAGCCAAAAACACCATTCCTAATCCATAATACCATGTAGTAAAGTCACAAGGCGCATCTGGCCGCTGACGACCTGTGAATTTTCAAAGAAGTTAATGATAAACAAAGAATCTGCGTCTCTGTATCTACATAGCTACCACATGTATATATTATGTCAACAACATCTCCATACCTTTTCCTGAATCATCCAACGACGATTCTGTTTGAGATGAAGGAGATCCCGATTGAACTGCGATTTTCTTGCCATACTGGTACACCAGAAGTAGGAAGCCACCATATAATAGGAAGAAGATTGTAAATATCCACTCATACATCAAAATCAAGCCAGTCCATGGCATGATTTGCCTTGGCACGATCATAAAGGAAACTCCAATGGATGTCAAAACAGCCACAAAACAGACTACAACTGAAACTGCCCCCAAGTATTGAGGAACCTTAGAGTGAGCACCAGTGTGAAGCTGCAGTGATAAAATAATTTAACATTAAATATTTTTTTAGCATCTAAAAGAAAGGCAGATAGATGGCACATTTATGAGCTAAATAACTTACTTGATAGTTGGAGTTCATGGTAGACAATGTCGATACACCACTATAACCAAGTGTTCCATTAGATCTGACTTTGTAATAAAGATGTCTGATATGATTGCATACAGAATTCCTGCACAATGAACCCATGAAGTCACGTCCCTGCAACAGAAAACAGAGGAGACTGAGATCCAAATGTGATGAGTTTTAGCTTAGATGAAAGAAACGGTTAGGTGCAAGAAGAAGAAGAAGTGTAACCTGTATGGAACGATAAAGGCAGAACAAAAGCCCACAAAGTGGTAGCAAGAAAAGGAACTTGACGATGAACTCGTCATTTGGGGTTTTTCCACCTCCAGTTCCAGGAAGAGTCTCCTCAAGCCCAACCCTAATGCTCTGCCAGTGTTCCAGGTGAAATTTAACTTAAGAAACTCACTAAAAAAAACTTAAGTTTCCCAGCAATATCCACAGACAAGAAGACCTACATGCCACGCCTCAACAGGTTTCACAAGCCATGCTGTCCACCAGTCCCAAGGCTTAAGAGGACCCAAAGTGAAGTGAATAATGTGAAGTTTGCTGTCATCCACCATCCACTGCATAAACAATGAGAATCATCTCAAGATTCTAATGCTAATCAACAAACCAATCCAAAATCCGCCAAAAACATTACAGTTAACTACCTTGTTAGCAAGCATATAAAGACCAACATCTGCATTGTACAACGTAGAGAGCCTCTCCATTTTAGGAACCGGTCTAGTTTTCACAACTTCAGGTGACAATCTAGGATCAAAAACACGAGCATTCGGAAAATCAGGATAATACGAGTTCAGAAACCCTTGATCTCCCCCGGTATAAGACGACAAGGTCTTCACTTGCTTCACCATATCATTAAACAAAGCTGCAGAAGGCTCAACGACCATAACTCCAGAGTTCAGCCTCTCGGAATGCTTCAAGTTGGCGCAGAACTTGGAGCACTTGAACAGATCCTCAATGTTCTTCACCACAATAGTATCAGCATCCAGATACACAACTGTAAAACAAATCAAACACATAAAACATAAAGTACTTACCTTTCTTGTCTAAACAGACAAACTAGTTACATTTCTTGTCTAAACACACAAAGTAGTTACCTCTCTGGTCTAAACAGACAAACTAGTAACCTTTCTTGTCAAAACACACACAAAGTAGTTACTTTCTAGTCTAAACAGACAAAGTAGTTTCTTTTCTTGTCTAAACACACATAAAGTAGTTACCTTTCATGTCAAAACACAGACAAAGGACTTACCTTTCTTGTAATCAGTCATGTTGAAAATCTTGAGCTTTGTGTAAACACCCCAGAATCTCTTTGGGTGGACTTGGTTTGGGTTTGCTAGTAAACTAATCTTCTCTACTTTCCACCCATCAGCCTTGCATAAACCAAACCCCAAATCAACATCTAAAAAAGGAAAGATCTTCATCTTCCAAGCTTCCAGGAATAGAAAGGTTTTACCTTAAGTAGCTTGTTAGAGTAGTCGGAGACACCATCAGAGACCAGAACGACCATATCCTTGCGAGATCCAGTGTCTCGGATCGATTTCCCAAGTACTCTGACTCCCAGTAAGAACTCATCTCCGTATAATAGTGTGACGTAAGCTTCCTTAGTTGATTCGGAGCCCTTGAATTGGATTGAAAGAAGAGCGATTGAGAAGAGGAGGACCCAGAAACTCGGGTTGGGTTTCGCCATGGATTCGGATCTATTTGCCACCGATATTCCCGAGGGATAGTGGAAGAAGGTCAGGGCTTTATAAACGTTTTGAAAATAGATTTGAAGTTTCTTTCTTCCTCAGCTGATTGCTTTTGTTGTGTTCTGTTTCTATTTTCTTACCATGTCATGTACCAGACAGTAAGAATAACAGACACGTGTCGAGTAATAAGAGTTTGACAATGTTTATAGTTGAGTATCAATGTTTAAGAAATTGTTAGCTGGTTGTTAGATGCTTTACGGACGATTATTGAGCGTCTAGAGTGATTTAGACTGACATCTTAAAAAATCATTTCGTTTAAGATTCGATCTAATGCTTAAACACTGGCCTAAGTATAGTGTAGACCGATTTTTTGAACAGTGGTTGGTTGAAATTGAGAAGATATAAATATGAATCTCAAGTATCAAACTTTGTAGACTAAACTAATCTCAAGTGTATCTGTTGGATACGGAACCAAAATTTGCAATCAGCAAGAACATTACTTCTGAAGCTTCTTCATACAAGTTGTTAGCCATTATGACGTTCCACTTTCAATCAAGGCATTGTGATTCTTTCATCTGTAGAGATGGTTGCAAGTTTCTGACATGCAAAGCTTTAGCAAAAGCGGTAAGAAGAAACATATATGGATTTGTGTTTTTTGAGATGAAATGTGAGCTTAGACAATATTGATAAGTGTGGTGATGTCATAAGAGTTGGTAGCTGGAAGAGTGTGGTAAGATTCTGTGAAGAAAGTAAGGTTCAGCTAGAGATTCTATTCTATGAACCTGTTCACTTACATAAACATGTTACAATGTAAGAAAATAGCAACCTCATGCCATTCATGTATATGAAGTTTGTATAGAAACAAAAACAACAAAGTAGTGGTACATTTTTTTGGGGAGACTTTTAACATTATCATATACAAACCACCACAAACACACCCTAAGACTAGTATACTGTATCAGACACAAATCACAATACAACACTTAGCAAAGATTCAAAATAGCAAAAGAGACTTCATCTTCCACTTCTTTCAACACAGCTCATCTCCTTCCCAGTTGTCCTTCTCCTTTGGCCCCGTGGGACCTTCTTCTCCATAAAGAGCAACAGGAAACAAATCCACAATGTTCTCTATCGAGAACCTAACAACCAAAGGAAGAAGATCAATAATCTTATTAATCTCAGACCCTGAATCATACTCTATCACCGGCCCCCACTCTCTCATATACTGCAGCCAACACGGCTCAGCCACACCTCCACCTTCCCCTAAATACTCAGCTGCTACAACCACATACCTTTTGCTAGAATCCACAACGTACTTACTCTTCGCAACATCGTTCCTCACACCAATCCCCAACTTGGACGAGCCTTGTAGATACATCCCCGGGTGAGGGAAGCTAGCGTGTCCGTGTTTGGACGAGTACACTGCCGGTTTGTTGCCTTTAACAAACTCTATCTCCGATGCATCAACCCAACCGCCTCCACTATGCTGAGAGAAGAACATCTGCCAAAGCTCGCCAGAGAAGTTACACACTCGGAAAGTGAAATGCTCCCAGTCACCCACGTGCTCTCCTATTCTAGTCATAGGTAAAGTGAAGAGACCGATCTTGAGCGTTGCAGGGCCGTTAAATGGGCAGAAGATCCACATCGCTACGTCGGTGAACGTTCCACCGAGCGCTGGCTTAACGTGGACGTAAAGCTCAGCGGTTTCCAAGTTTCCTTTCTTGAGATTTCTCTTCGCTTCTTCGTCTTCAGGGAGATCAATCCAGAACTTCAGATCACTGCTTCCTCCAGCAGGTAAGTTTGAGCCTGTAGAGTTGATTGGTTCTCCTTGTGGCTTCCCTGAGCGATATAGCAAAGCTCCGTTTTTAAAGAACCAATGTACTGATGAAGGCATGTAAGTCTCTTCCGGGTGGAAGTAGACTGTTGGTCCGTAGTGTTTTATAACAGCGTGGACTTGGTTGAGATTTGGCATCGCGTGTAAGGTAGGATCGAGATTCTTCAAGCATGCGATGTCACGGAGCGTTTGAGAAGAAGATAAATCGTAAGTGCAGCAGAAGAATGTCCCAACGGATACACCTTGTGACCTCATCCCTCTCTCGCAAGGTTGGATGCTCCATACACTAAAAGGATTTGACTTCTTGGAAAGTATCATCATCTCAGAGGTTTCACAACTCTCGGTAAGATCCTCTCTTACACATCTAACCTCCTCTGTTTCAGGTTCCTTTGGTTCTTCTGTTACAATAACTCCCATTGCTTTGTAACCAACCGGAGGATTAGGTAGCCAGAAGTAACAACCGCCGTTTTTCTCTGAGTCCACACTCTGAACTAAAGTGTAACTCACAGGCTCTTTCAGGGGCGGTAGATCATCGGCATTGGCGGCTTTGCTAGCCCTGACTGCAAGTACATAGCCTCTCAAGGGCTTATGCGTTGGCTGGCAATAGTGACCAAGGGAGTGGAAACCTTGTGGAACTTCGTCGGCTCTGTAAAATGCCACACCTTTGGATTTACCGTGGGATGAATCAGAGCTCCAGACTTTGTGGAACTTGGTGATTTTAACCACTTGTAGCTCTCCTAGATTTATTCTTCCAGTGGCAAAACCTTGACCTGCAAATAGAGTGGCAAAAAGGAGAAGGAACGTCACTTTCAGTACCAAAGAACTAACAAACACTTATAGATAGAAACACTGAATAGTTAGCACGAGGAGGCGCTTAGCTTTAACAACATTTAAAAGAAGGTATCAATCATTAGCTTTCACATGTTTAACCAAAGCTGAAATTTGTTTCCATCAGAGACCATTCATTCTTTCCGTTGCAAGCAATGGTAGGGACACAACTATTGAAAACCTGGATAAAATGGTGCCATATCTGGACCATCTACACTTATCAAAACATTAAATGACAGTAGAGCCTTTTTCATATGGTTGGACAACATAAACAAGACTAACCTTATTATAGCAAAACTAAGAAGATAGTGGGAGTATTATTAGACTTGGAACCAACTTGTGTATCCAAGTTGTAAAAGACAAAATCTTGAATCAGAGTCAAACAAAGAAGAAAGAAAAAAAAAAAGATAATGGTATGCAGAATATTCCAAAGCATCTTCCTTACTCTCAGTTTAAGTAAACCAAAAAAAAATAAATAATTCCCGTCTCTTCTTCAAAAAAATTATATTAAATCAAGCCACAAAACTAGATAAGACAAAGTCACTAACAAAGGAAGGATCGATGATTAGTTAAATCTTACCTTTATGTAAAGCATGTAAAATAAAATAATGACTGATCAAACTCATGAGGGCTAATCAACAATCTTTTGATTATCTGAATTCGAATCTTTTACCCTACATTATCCAAAGTTTCAAATTAATCTTCACATGGCAGTTCTTGACACATTTTATATTAATAAGACAAAAAAAAATTCCCAAAATTAGAACAAAGATTCATGGCAAATTGGCAATAAACGAAATCTTGCAACTTTCAATATCATAGTTAAAGAGATAATAAAATAACTTGCAGTTACCAGAAAAGGAAAGCTATTTTGTACCTTGTGGCCAGCAAGGAAGAGGAGAGGGAAGTGAGAAGGGCTTTGGCTCGGAATATTCCGAATCAAACTCGGAGATTCCTCTGCTCCAGTAAAAACAGTCACACCCAAACCCAAACATCTTGTGGGCAAAAAATTCAAGATTTTTCCCTCCGGAAAACTAAGAGAAACCCACGAGTTGATGATATACAGTGGGTGAAGCTCAAGTTACGCCGATTTGAGAACCGAATGGTCAAATCAGCCCGACTGTTTGCCTGGGAACTCTGTTATTTGCCCCTCTCTCTCTCTCTCTCTCTTTCTCAATTTGAGAGAAGAGGGAAGCGACATTCAAGGTGGAGAGACAGAGGGAGAGAGCGGAGTTGAAGTTATTGATGTGTGTTTGGTTTGATGCGTTTTTCTATTAGAAAAGTAGACATTTCGCAATAGCCCCATCATTGTATAAAAATTCAGAAAAGTCCCTCTAAAAACAGGAAACTTTATTCAAACTTTGACCTTGTACCTTTTTAAAATTGAATATTTACCCCCACTAAACCAAACGTTTACGCCACCAAAAGAAAAAGAACCGCACTTTCTTCTCAAGTCGCAGAAATGACTAAACGTTTCGTCCACAGCACTAAGATTGGTAAAAAAACATCGAAGGGGTATATGATCGTAAACTAAAAATCTTAGGTTATATGTTTCGCACGTGATTAGTTAATTACATTGTTATTTTGAGCAATTGGTGTACCTCACAAGCCTGATCTCAACCCGTGTAACGTTTACCTTTAATTTCAGTATCGTACTAGCTGTGGAGATACTCTTCAGTATAGTACTAGCTGTCAGGATACTCTTATATTTTATGCTCATAATTGTTTTGTAAAAGAATTGCATCAGTTCTAGTCGATTGAACAAAAGAGTCCTAACTTTACGTTTGGGTTCCCTTCCATTCTTACGTACCTTGAAGCACAATCTTCAAACAATCAATATTATATGTAATATTTCTATTTGATAAAAGAAATACACCAATTCCCTATAATGAAAAACACCAATTCTTAAAAGACTTACTTATATTATAGTCTAATATCCATTGCATTGACTCTCTTTTTTTTTTTTTTTTTGTATTTTAGACTTATCTATATATAGCCAAAACAATCGGTTTCATTAACCTCAACTAGCTTCACCAAACCAACGGCATTAACTTCTTAAAATTTGCCTCATGTTCTTCTTATTTCTTTAGAGTCCCCCTTCCCTGCCATGCATCCCCCTCTCAAACCCTCCTCTGTATTTTTTCTTTCTGTTTTCAGTTAATATTTAACCAAAAGAAAATAAACAAAAGAAGAAGTAGCTTTTAGGGAGAGAAATCCTGAGATCGGTCTTGCATAAAACAGAGGAGGATGAGTAGAGAAAAGGTTTTTTACCAAGTCGATTAATTGCTTAAACCGGGAAAGAACCATCGAGCATCAGAGAAGTTAATGGGAGAGAAAACACACTGTGGCAAACGTTGGATGTTTTGGGTGGCTAGATCAAAGACAAAAATATTGTCCAGATCCTCTCTGCCACAACCAACGCCACTGAAATAGATTGAGTTTCTTTTGATCCCTGGGATGTGTTTGGCGACAACAGTGATACCCATGTCTAATATCAATGCTTCCTCCCCCAAAGAATCAATTTCCTTCCACTTTTTGGTCACATGAGATATCTTGTGAATGCGAAAAAGCCATCTCTTGGAGCGTTGCAGTACAATAGATACCTTGAGGACTTGTCCCGATACCGTGAGTGCAAGGTTTATCCAGCCGTTAACATACTCTGCGCTGAATAAAGCTCTATCTTTTTCAAATTCAGAATCATCTGTTTGCCACCATTTAGGGAGGAAATCGCGATAATTGAAGGCAGTAAAGCAAGCAGACTCGGCTTCGAAAACTTCTTGTGGCTCATCATCTCCACGGAAACACCAGATCCTGATGTCATAACAACTACGATAGCCGTAGAGCTTTTGATCCTTGTGATTATAGACCATATGGTCACACCCCGTGACCTCTCCCACGTAGTTAGAAGCAAACCCTCGCCATGTGTTAATCCCTCTCTTGGTAAAGACCTGGAAGTGCTTAATCGTCCAGACAACTAGGTAATCTTTGGTTTTCTCGTCAATCCAGAGGCAAGCTACACTAGATTTCAACTTTGGTCTAAATCTTTCAGGCATTACAGGCTCTGTAAGTGCAGGTAAGTCAATCTTCTCACCGATTAAAAGATTCAGAATGTTGAGATTCCACAGGTGGTCCATCATCAATAGCCAGCTACCGTAAGTAGCAAGACAACGACTCCTAGCAAAGTCAACACCAAGATCTCTGTTTTTGTAGACTTTGTTTTTATCCCCCGGAAATAAGAACAAGCAAGTACCGTTGTTATCGTTCCTACCATCATTGCCCGGGAAGAGAATCAGCCATGGATTCTGATTGCGTTTAGGGAGGAAGCCTCTCGAAGCTGAGTGCCACGATGAACAAACTGATTTAGCTCGAGTTAGATCTGTGAAACTAAGACGTTCATAAACGCATCGCAGCAAATCAGGACAAAGCTCCGACCAGCTAAGTTTCATCTTGCTTACGCCCATGTTGATGATGAGTTTTCACTCTAAATTGAAATCTGGTTGGTATCAAAGAGAGTAGTAGAGTAGTAATAATAATAATGTTACACTTACTTTTTTTTTGAGGGGGGAGGTAGAGGGTTAATATAAATAGGAAAATATGATGAAATTAGTGCAAGTAACAAGAAAAAAAAAACTGTCTTTTAATGTTTAGATGCTTAGATGATGGATTTTGTCCCTCTAAAAAGTAAAGAATACAAATTCGGATGTAATTTAAACAATGAGCATAAAAGTTCTGATGCAAGTAAAAGGAAATAAAGTATTTGTAAAATATAGTCTACGAATTAAATAATAGCCATATTTTACTTCAAAAATATTTGTAAATTAATTACCAAAGAGAATTAGCCAACTGTATTGCATCGCACTATTAGGCTTTTGCTAATTTTTTACAGCCCATATATAATACAATCCAAGCCAGCCCACAATATAGACATATAGAAAACCCTAGCTTAACCTTATATAAACCTCTCTCTCTTCCCCACCTGCGAAAGAGCTGCTGACTCTGCAACCATGTCGAAGCGAGGTAAGATTCTCCTCTCTGCAGCTCTTCTATCCACATACTGTAATATTTTAGATCATGAACTCTTATACATATAGATATTAACCTCCCGAACCGTATTTGAGTTGATCTATGGGTTTAACAAGTCGTCTTTATCATTTTCCGACAAAATGCTGTTCTGTTACTGATCTGCCATTTGTTTCATATGATTATTTTGTATAGGAAGAGGAGGAACCTCTGGTAACAAGTTCAGGATGTCACTGGGTCTTCCAGTGGCAGCCACTGTTAACTGTGCTGACAACACTGGAGCCAAGAACCTTTACATCATTTCTGTGAAAGGTATCAAGGGTCGTCTTAACCGTTTGCCATCTGCATGTGTCGGCGACATGGTTATGGCTACTGTGAAGAAAGGTAAACCTGATCTCCGTAAGAAGGTTCTGCCTGCTGTCATCGTTAGGCAGAGGAAGCCTTGGCGCCGAAAGGACGGTGTCTTCATGTACTTTGAGGGTAAGCGTTGACTCTATGGTTTCATCTTTAAATGTCGCGTGACTTTGTGGGTAAAATGGTTATATATGTGTCTTTGCAGACAATGCTGGCGTGATTGTCAATCCCAAGGGTGAAATGAAAGGTAAGCAACTCATCCAATAGTGTTTCAATAAGCTACCAGAATCAATTGATTTTAGCCTAATGAAAATCTCTGTGTAATGGATATAGGATCTGCTATCACTGGGCCTATTGGAAAGGAGTGTGCTGACTTGTGGCCAAGGATTGCAAGTGCCGCAAACGCCATCGTTTAAGATCTCTATTTTGTGTTGTTGAACGTTTATCATTGATTTGTTTAAGACTTAATTCTGGTTCCGTTTTTTGTTAATTATAGTTTGGTTTGACCTTTTATTTTGCTAGTGTGCTAATCTAATTTAACAAGTACGTGGATCTGTGCTTCCTCTTGTCCTTTCGGTTAAACTTAAATTGATGTAATTAGTAGGGCTACTAGAGATTCAGAAAGTGGTGCAAATGTGAATTTGATTAGTAGCGTAATTTTGCCTGTAGAACACTAATAAGCGTCCAACCGGAACATTAGAGCTTTGATTCTTTTGAAATCTCATTTTTACTTGGTTTCGATTATGTTACAGTGAAGATATCGACTATCTTTGGCCCAAAGGCTAAAAAAAATCTTATAAAGCTCTATGTATGTAATATGATTGGGCGCCCAAGAAACTGAGTTTGGTTTTGCTCTAACTGGGTCTACGAAACGTGTTCGTTGTTCTTCTGATCGTTTGCTTTTATGTGAAACTCACACCAGATAATTGATGATTTTCAAATGTGATTATGGTTTGGTCGCGGTTAAAGCTCTAGAATAACGGGAGATGAAGAAAAAGCAAAAGTCAATAATAACCTATTAGTTTAGAAACTAAATTCATGTCTTAAAAGCTGTGAAATAGTACATAAGATGCTAATAGTAATATACATGAAATGAGACTCGGGACTCAAAGCGTTATATCCCGGCCCGCCGTAGTAGAAGAGCGTCATCAGTTCTGCTTGTGAACCTTCATCAAACTGTAGCACATGGTGTTATGTGTGTGCAACAGAAAATTTCAGCCAGTAGAAGACGGAAGATATAATCAGTGATGCGAAGGTTATGGAAGAAGATCGATTTACTGAAGTATTCTACAAAATTGATATTCAATGCTGGAGTATATGGTTGTAGCTGTGAATATTTTTCAAATTGGTAAAGTAACATTTCTTTCCCCTTTAGGATAAATAAGAAGCAATAAATAGTCCAACAAGTTGAATGAGATGAACTTTGCATTTTCTTTTAATGTTTTCAAATAACATATGGTGCAGTTAGATAGGGTGACATCATCTGCATATCACTTAATTTCCTTTAAACATTTATTTCTCTAATGTTTTTAGAAGATTACACCCTAAAACAATTAAAAATATATATTTCTCTTAATTATTTCCTTATATGTTTTTTATATTGTACTTATAAGAAACTTTTACATTTTAACTAATGATCCCTCTACAATAAAATACTACATTCATAAGTAAAACTATATATGGCTAAAACCATAAATGCAATGCCTCCAAGAGATTTTGTTATACTGTTATGTGAAAAGAAATATCTGGAGAGAGCGGTGATGCATCGAGGATCATCAAATGTTTATAGAAAGATTGCATTTACAAACAAGATCTTTTCGTATAATCAACTCGAACTATTGTGTGACTACTTTTTAAGTGAAAACATGTTTTCGCAAAGTAAACATACCAGTAGGCACCTACAGGAAATACTACACTAGATACCTTTATAACAAAACTAAAAAACTAACAAAACATAGCAAAATTCACATATGGATCGCATACACTGAAAATTAGTTTGAGTTGCGACGTGATAAATATAAATTTTAAAAATAGTTAGATATTTATGACAAAACAACTTTAACACTGCAATTCAATTTTATTCAATTACTAATATACAAAATGGCACAATAGTTATGTATATAAGCTTTTCACTACTTTGTCAAAAAATAGTACAAATGTCGACTAACCAAAAATAGGAAATCGCTTAATCATTATACAATTCATTGTTTTAATTTAGCTATGGCCATGGGTTTTAACTGAACCAATATTATTATTTCCTCTGTTTCAGTATAATTGGTGTTTCAATATTTTTCAATTTAAATAATGTTTTTAAATATTTGTAGAATTTTAATGTGATTTGGTGTTTTGATCATTTGCATTCTATTATCAGTTTTTATTGGTTGAATTAGATCTACCGCCAGACTAGGTCCTCCACAACAATCATACAAACCCTAGAACTTCCGATGACTAACTTGCAACCCTTAGACTCTTGTGAATTGATTTCTTGAATCCTATGAATTGATTTCTTGTGAATTGCAAAATTTTGATTTCTTGCATTTAACACTTCCGTATGATTTCATCCCGTTATTGACCTCTGTAACTCTTTTCATGAACTCCGTGATTGTTTCTTTTGATATTTGCTTTACACTCCAAAAATCTCATAATCCTCCTTTGTATTGTGTGGAGTAGATTCCAAGCTACTTTTGGCTGATTCAATCCTCAAAGATCACAAGCTCTGCCAAATTCAAATCCTCTCAGTCTTTCTCCCATGACGGATTACACTAATATCTCCGATGGGGAAGATTCATATCATATTATGTCCGATTTTATATCGTACGCTGACGCCTTTACCTACACAATCTTCTTTCGTCATCGTCCCTGAGACGCCTCTGTCTGATCCTATATCTTCATATGGTACCAGATCTTCTTCAAACCGCCTAAATACATTCTCGCCTCAGTCAATCATATGTCTGACGCCACTTTAACCTATGTGATTTGCTCCAAATTGCTTTCATCTTCTAAGTTTTGCAGATACAATTAATTTTCTGTAATGGTACCCACCAGACAAAACATTTATCTTGTGAAAGTAATTCAACATTGGGCACATATGAAGAGAAAAATCATTCTTAAAGAATCATAATTTTCAAGGAATTGACTAAAGCGGATAGAGCCAATAAATCTTATTAGTTGGCATAAATATAGTGACAAGGGCAGTGGGAGAGAATTAGTTTTCCCCATGGATCAAGATCAATCTAACAAAATAATTGACCAAAATTAGAACAAACATAACAAATATCTTAAAATTTGTAAACAAAACCAGAAAACCATGGAATATAAAAGTTATTCTTACATATTTAGAGAAAATTACATATATCCATATTATATGCAAGCCATTAGATTAAATCATTCTTATCTCTTTATATGATCATAATTTGCTATTTAAAAATTCGTTCAACATAAATATCATACACAACTAGCATCACCAAACAAATCAACATTTTTCAAGTGCAACTGTAAAGATCATATGTTATATCAGATATGTACAGAAGGCAAATCGGCTTTCATTTGGTTACATGTGGTGTAGTATTTGCTGGGCAAGTTTGTTTGTTGTTTCCTTTTTAATCACATGTTTTTTAAATGAAAGAAATTTGTATAAGGAAATAATATAGTATGACATATATGAAATAGATTCAGTTATAACTTTATCACCCCCAGTTATTCTGTCATGTAAAGAAAGTTAGCACCACCAAGTAACTTTATCAAAATGACGAAAATAAGTATTTGACAAAAATGAAGAAAAAGTTATAATAATATAAGGTATAATCTACAAATTAAATAATAACTGTAGTTTTACTTCAAGATATTTATAACTATGTGTTTCATCCACGCATGCGGACATAAATATTTTATAATTGCTTATTAATATATGCATTACTAAATTAAAAATATTATAATGATAAATGGTTTTATTTGAAAATATTTCTACATATTATAGATATTTTGAAATTATCTTTGTATACTATATTTATTATTAATAAAAATGTATAAATCAGTCAATATATTTTTATCAATTGTATAAATTTAAGAGTTTTACTTGATTAATATTTAGTTATGTATTTTTCTGTATTTTAACTTTTATTTTTTTTATTGGAAATATTTTTTTTGGACAACAATAACATACAGTATATAGGAATTATACTTTTATTTGTAAATATATTTTTGAGATTTTAGACAATTCTCCTTATTATTAATTATATAGTTACTTATCTAATCAAGAATAAAATAAAATTCATTTTTACTTTGTGGCTAATTTATTAATTTTATCTATTGAAAGTATAAATGATATTAACCACTATGCGAGAAGTCACCCCATTTAGATTTACAGACGAAATTAGTTTTGTGAGTTAAAAATTAAGATAGAGACTAAAAAGAGTATTCGCTAATTGCATTGCGTTATTGGGTTTTTCTGTAAGCTTTTACAGCCAATGCTATCAAATCCAAGTCAGCCCACAACATAATTATATAGAAAACTCTCTCTTCACCACCATCTAAGAGCTGCTGACTCTGCAACCATGTCAAAGCGAGGTAAGATTCTCTTTCCGGCTCTTTTCTCACCATCCATATTCTGTAATGTTAGATCATGAGCTCGTCAACTTATAGATATAATAAACCTCTTGACCTCTTCTTGAGTTGATCAATGTGTGTTAAGATGTCGTCTTTATCATATTCCGACATAATGATTCTAGATAAGCCTGTTCTGTTACTGATCTGCCATTTTTTTCATTGTTTGATAGGAAGAGGAGGAACCTCTGGTAACAAGTTCAGAATGTCACTGGGTCTTCCAGTGGCAGCCACTGTTAACTGTGCTGACAACACTGGTGCCAAGAACCTTTACATCATTTCTGTGAAAGGTATCAAAGGTCGTCTTAACCGTTTGCCATCTGCATGTGTCGGTGACATGGTTATGGCTACTGTCAAGAAAGGTAAACCTGATCTTCGTAAGAAGGTTCTGCTAGCTGTCATCGTTAGGCAGAGGAAGCCTTGGCGCCGAAAGGATGGTGTCTTCATGTACTTCGAGGGTAAGCATTTCTATGATCATCGTGGATCTTTATTATATCTATGAAGGCTGAGAGTTTAATCAAAATTTGTGATTTTTTTTTGCAGATAATGCTGGTGTCATTGTCAATCCCAAGGGTGAAATGAAAGGTAATCAACTCATCCAATAGTGTTACAGTTAACACAAGTTAACTAGTGACTTCAGTTTAATGAATTCTCTTTGTTTTTTGATGTGTGTAGGATCTGCTATCACTGGACCAATCGGGAAGGAGTGTGCTGACCTGTGGCCAAGGATCGCAAGTGCTGCAAATGCGATCGTTTAACTTCTCTTAGTTTGTGTTTGTTGAACGTTTAATCTCTCCTCTGTTGAGGATACGTTGTTTTTTTTTCTGTTAGAAATTGATCTTGGTTGTTCTTCCTATAAGAACTTTGTTTCTTGTACCGGTTTGTTAGTTATTATAGTTCGGTTGAACCTTTAATTTTCTAACTGTGTGGTTAATATCGATATCTAACTTAGGAGAATATACGTGCCATTGTTCGTCCTCTAGACTAGTATAATTCGGTTAAACCGAAATATTGAGGCTTCTATTCTCTTGAAATCTAAATTTTGTTTGGTTTGGTTAACGTTACCGTAAAGTTATCGACTTTTTTCGATCTGTAATGAGAATTTAGCCAGCCCGAAATAAACTTCTAAAGCTTGTAGGTTTCATTAAAGTTTAGGTTCAAGTGCATCTTATATTGCCAGAATGCCGTGTTACTCCTGTACAAAGCTGACATTGATGAAAGACAAAAGAAAGCAGACACATGTTTTTCATTTCCTTTTTTGTTTCTCTTTCACCTTCAAAGAGAATTGTATATTGCACAATTTGAAAAGATCAATAAACGAAGGATTATTGAACAAATTGAAAGGCTTCACAAATAATAGAGCCACTAGAACTGGACCCGTCCGACCGGAGGGTATTTATTTTCATTTCTTTATATAAATAATATTATTTAAATGTTTATCAGTTTATATTTTTAAATATTTATATATTTCTAAATTTTTTTAAACACAATAGTCGAATAGTTTATGTGCTGTAAAAATAGTATCACGTGCTTGTTATTAAACTTTTGAAAAATTTATATTGACATATTGATAGTTTGAGTAATATTTCTTGTAACATGAAATTATTTGTCAGATGTAAAAAAAAAATATTTTGATCAAATATGAATAATATGGTAAGATTTAGATACGTTAGAAAAATATATTTGGTTATAAACATTAGACATTGATTTACAAATAATTCAAGTATGTTGAAATTTCAGTATTAATTTTTTTTGTTGAAAATAATTAATATCAACCAAAATAGTTAAACATATACTTTAAAAATTCTTGAAAAATATATAATTTTATGTGAGATTTAATTATATTAAATAATATTGAGTTACAAATATTTCATCTTGTTCTATAAGTAGTTTAAAATATTTAAAATCTTAGCATATATAGATTTTATTATTTAAAATAATTAATGGTAAGTTAAACATATATTTTAGGAATATTCAAAATATTGTTTAATTTTGAATTTAAACTTGAATTTCGTTCAAAATAATTAATCGTAACATTATCAAATTTTAATATTGTTAAAATAATTTTTAAATATTAATATTCCTAAAAATCAGCTAAATTTAGTTTAGGAAATATATTAAATACGAAATTAAGTTAAACTGATTTAGGAAACTGTTTAATAAATAGAAAAAGACAATAATTCCTTAAATATAAGTTCATTTAATAGTTCATTTAATTACTTCAGTGGCATGCCATTGTAAATAACATTGAAAACTAATGGGTAATTTATATATGTACTTTTATTTTAATAATAGAGATTTGAACAAAAAAAGAGCCATTTTAACAAAAAAAAGAAATATACAAATATAAAAGGCTACTTATAAAGTTATAAAGCAGCAAAAAAAGTTATAAAGCAAAATTGAGATTTTTTTTCCAGCAATATTAATTTAGTTTGGAAGTAATAATACGTGTCTCCATAAACCTCACATTGTTTACTCAATTGTTTACTCAATTCCGGGAATTAGTCACATAGCTTCTGGGTTAGGAGCTCCAATGACGATCCATAAACCTCGCTTGGATCCCATAAATATGGGAGAAGCAAAGATTCTTGTGGAAGTAGAGTTGAGTAAAGCTTTTCAACAAAGGATTGCAGCAAGCGACGAGACGGGTTTCATCTCTATGGTGGATGTTGAATATGCGTGGCTGCCCACTGTTTGTACTAGGTGCGGACATTTAGGACACAAGATGAAACGTTGTCTACAATCTGATAAAGATGCAGCGAAGAACACTGAATCTGCTGTTGAGGAGGTCCAAGCACCATCCGAATCTGCTGTTGAAGAGGTCCAAGCTCCATCCGAATCTGGTGTTGAAGAGGTCCAAGCTCCATCCGAATCTGCTGTTGAAGAGGTCCAAGCTCCATCCGAGTCAGTCGTTATCAACAATACATCTAATACTCTGGAACAACCAAGTGCGCTGTCATATACTGAGAACTCTGCGGCTGCTAAGTCTCATATTCCATCAGGTATGGAGGTATCTCCTCCTAGTACTGTCTTTGTTATACATAATGCATCAACGTCGGTTGATCCAGTCACTGAAAATGAGGATGAATTATCATCCTTAGCTACTGTATCTATTCTTGAGAACATGTGTATGCCTCCTTCATTTGCTTGCATCAATGATACTGTGGAGTGTCCGTCTGATTCGTCACATGAGTCATCAGTTGATGCAACTCTCAGCGCTCAAGTAAACTGTCCAGCAGTCACTCAGTTCCAAACTAGAAAAGATGAAACAGTTGAGGTAGACCTTGGCTCAAACAAGTTTGCTTCATTAATATCTTTTGATGAAGAAGAAGATTTTATAAATTCAGATAAGAAGACGGGACCGATGGATTTTATGACACCTTCGGGAAAAAGAATCCTTCGGGAAAGACCGGTTAAACCTTCTACCAAAACAAAGGAGATGTATAGCCAATCCACTGGCCGTGGACGGGGAAACCGGGGTCGTGGACGCCGTGGTGGACACGGTTCCTGATTGTTCTCTCGTTCATCATCTGATCTATCTGTTGTAATCTATTTTTAAAAAACTGTACGACTTATCGGTTGTATCTCTCACTTTTTATGATAATAATAATGGCTAAGTTGAAAAAAAAAAAAAAAAAAACTAATACGTGTCTCCCTGCCCTTACCAGTTATGCATTTAGAACTTTGCGGTCAACCCAAAATATTATATTGTTGACAGATATGATTTAGAACTCTTTATGGCAAGAATCGAATTTAAAACGGTTAATCAAGGAAAATATTATTTATGATAGCATAACCCATGTTCACTACTTAACTCGCTCAGTATAATTTTAATAAAAAAAAAATCCTAGCTAAACCAAAAATATAACTTAATGTAGTTTCTGCTAATTTTTTAAGTCACGCGATAGTATATGCCACAATTTGACATAGGACATGCAAACACTTCAGACAATAAGTAATAAAGTATATGCAACAATTTTGTATCTATTTATAGAACATTTGATTAGATATTATTTGGAATTTTCTGCACTGCCATATATTTATTCAAAAATGCGTCCATTAACAACTATTATTTTTTCTTTTAAATAAAGTTAGAAAAAAATATTTGACCATACTTTTGACTATATCCATAAATTTGCACCATGTCATTTATCCCATCATTTATACACAAATATGATAAACGTAAAATGACATATTTATAACTACGAGCATCTACATCTTGCATGAATCTCTTGAAAACCCTGACCAAAACATAATTCCATCGGTTTCTAATAAAGAAAAAAAAAGCCAAAGATTTGTGTGCAATACATATGAGAATGCTACCTTCATGCTAGAATACTATGACTCATAAAACATTTAACTTCCCATTCTTTCTTAAGACCTAAAACCTCTATATATACTTGAATTCCCCAAATGCTAAGTCCTACCATCAGCTTTTGATTTAAGAGAAAAACTTGAATATGACTCATAAGTATCACAATCTGTCTTGCGATGGACCTAACACTATCTGCCTCAAAATTTTCAAACCTAGCCTTCTTCAAAGCCAATATTCTTCCTGTTTCAGGCTCTCGTGCACCGAACACGCCACTGTACATCCCTTGTCTGATCTGCAAAATTTTCAGAAAGAAAAACAGACCAAATATTCCATCCGAACTGAAATAATTCTGACCAACGACATTTGAATCTATGCATAGCGAAACACATATTCTATCTAAGAAGGAAAAAAAAACATAGAAGCTGAGAAACGCAAAATACTTCTATTGGTCGAATTGAGTGCTTCTCCTATAATAGAGAGAATGGTAACAAAAAGAGAGAAAAACTTAGATTAGATCAATTGTACGTTTCTTACACAAAATTAAAATTCTTACATGGTGGTATGACTTTGCCGGCGACGTTGGTCAGCCACGCAAGCAAGAGGGCGACGACCTGTTGATAACTTTAAGGCATCAGACAACTCGCTCTCAATGGCACTGGTAGGATATCGTCCCTGTGCTATGGATTGTTGAATCAAAGGATTGTAAAACATTATTCTGATGCTGGTTAGATTTAATTTGGTCAGATTTAATTCAGGAGCTATAGAATCAGAGAATCGATTTGTAAATTACCTGCACCAGAGGGGCAATGGCCTGACGGAGATTAGAGGCCGCAGAGATTTGGCGTTTTGGAAGTTATGATGAGTCTGATTTGTGAGGATTATCTCTGTCTGAACCTCGCCACAACTTTATATTGTGAGGATGTAGAGAATAAGGGAAGGTGTAGAGGTGTAGATATGGTGCCGTGAATGAATTGAAAAAGTCGCAAAGAAATTGTAACTGGCGAAGATATTTTTTTGCAGATGGAGAAGGAGAGGAAAAGGTCTGCTTTAGGAATTAAATGGAATTCTTTGTTTCAGAGAAGAAAAACACGTGTGAAGAAGTGGAAACGACGAAGATGGCAAATTATCGACATTATTATCGACTCAGCGTCTGCGTTTTAGGCTTCTGTTGATTGGGCTGATCCAAATACAACAAATTACGGATCAAGAAAAAACCAGCCCAACACCGATGACGTGGTAAAAAACATGTCTCTTATTGGTTGATTTAAATGTCCTACGTGGACAGTCTCAGATGGCTGCATATCCGCCTATTAATAGGAAGGATAGGATAGGATAGGATAGGATTCCATTTAGTTTTATCCTAAATACTAGTATAAGTTAGTAACACTAATTAATGCAAACACAGTACGAATACAATATTTGACCATATTTATAATCAAAATGAAACAATATCTGGCCATATATATTATTTTCCATTGTTGATTTTTGACTATATGTATACGAACCATAAATTTTCACTAAGTCATATATATATATACACCAAATATATGGTACAATACAGTAATAAATATTAATATTTGTTTAATTAATATTGTCCTAAATATAATTCACAAAACAATGAGAAGCCTTAACCAAAAAAAAATATAAAGGCTAATTATAAAAAAAGATATTTTTGTCAGCAATTTTAAAATGTTTCGGAAGTAATTTTAAAATGTTTCGGAAGTAAATAATACGCGTTCCTTCCACTCTCCTTGTATTGCATTTAGTACTGAACAACTTCATTGTAAGGGAAATCCACTAAACCTTCTTATAAATGTTTAATTAACTTAACTTTATACTCCTTCTTCTGTTTCATAATAAGTATCACTTTAATTTTTTTTTATTTTTTTTTCAAATAGTGTTATTCTAAAATCCCAATATAATATTATACATTAAATCTAACTTTTATCCTTTTAAATAACCAATTTATTTAAATCAGTCTTATTTAGTTATACATTAAATATAATTATACTAATCAATTATACATATTTTTTAATCTCTGTGAAAAATGTCAAATAACACTAGTTTAAAAACAGAGAAAATAAATACTATATAAAAAAATTAAACCAATGATAATATGGCATTTGTAGATAGAATATCTCATGGAATTTTAATGATATCAGATGAGATATTATATCTTTCTTTTTCGTTGACAACAGAAAAAATATCTTTCTTATTCATACTTTTTATTATAATTAATTCATTGTTAGGTCCTCCATTCTATAGCTATGAAGATGTTTTTATGGTCAACCCAAAATATAATACTGCTGAAAGAACTCTTTATGGCAAGACTTGAATCGAAAAATGGCACTGAAATTTCAAGTTCTATAAATAAGACTTATTCGAGTCTGTAACATTACATAACATTTTATTTTCATCAGTAGACTAATAAAACAAGAAAAACAAATGGGTTTCACAAAAAAATTAGCAATGTTTTTTCTCGTAATATTGGTTGTTTCCATGTCTAGCCAAAATGCTCTGGGTTCACGATCAGGTATATACATATATTTTAATAGATACTACTGTTGATTAGATTTTCTATCAAAAATATTATCTTACAATAGATATATGACGTGGGTGTGTGTTTATGTGCAGTGATGAGAACACGATGTTTTAACAAATGTACGAGTTCATATGGACCGTATGAATGCAGTATTGACTGTAGGTCATCTGATTTCGGGGACGGGGATTGTGTTCTAGGATTTTGCTGTTGCGACCATGCGAAAAATTAATTAGACCTCATGTATGATCATCATCTATGAAGCGTCTGTATTAAAGATATCAATGAAATAATATTTTCCATCGTATAACTCATACTCGAGCCTAAGGACTCTAAACCGGCACTTACATTGGTTCCACCAAAGAACCAATTACAAGGCCTTAAAGATTATCCAACTAAGTCGGGTTAACCGATAACATTTCATACCTTATACTCTTTCTGTTTTATTATAAGTGTTACTCTAATTTCATGCACACATATTAAGAAATCATTTAATTTTATATATTTTCTATATAAAAACATCACTACCCATAAATTTCAACCAATAAAAAATAAAATAGAGAATAAAAATAATAAATTATATATTGAAATACAAAAACGACACTTATTTTGCAACAAAAAAATTTATTTACAACGACACTTAATATGAAACAGAGTGAATATCAATAAACCTGCGAGTGGAATTTATACCATATATCAATGAACCGGCAACATTATTGATTTTGTTTTGGAAGTAAATAATGGGTGTAATTAGTAACATTGTAAGAACAATAGGAACGGATATGGAAAAAATGAGTATGAATAAAAATTATGGAATGATGATGGCTGATGATTTCTTATCAAAATTAATAAGGAACAAATTTGTTTTATAATTCTCTACGAATTAAGGAATGGAAAAAAATGAAAAAAAAAATTATTCCTCATAAATGGTAGATATTTTAAAGAATGTTAAAAGAATGTAGTGTTCTCTTTCATTCCCTTGATTACCAGTCAAAGCCAATATGTGTTCCCTTCAACTTGAACTTTTTCAATATTTAATGATATTTTATCGAATTACATACATAGACACATAAGTATTATATCGTATGTATTTCAACATACATAATATATACCGTAGTCTAATAATTAAACTAAATTCAATTCAAATCGATAAAGTTTAACCAATATATAATATTGTGTGAGATAACAAATATAATCCCACATTAAAATTTTAAATAAGAAGTATCTAATATATAAAAAGAAATCAAATTCTGATTAGTACGAGTATTTTTGAGAATGAATCTAAAAAATAAAATCATGCGATTATTCTCTATGGTCCAAAGAGAATGATATCATACTAATCAGATAATAGAAAACTGGACATAAATTTTAGCAATTCCAATAATTGATATCATTACAGTTTGAGGAAGATCTGCTAGAAGACCAAAATACTATTCGAATATAAATGAGATCCTTCAAAATGGAAAATGAGTTGAGGGAAAAACATTCTCAAATAAAGCTCTACGATTACTGGTTTAAGATGGTACAAAGATGATTCGCTAAGGAAAAAAACACATGAGATGAATATAATTCTTAGTTTGAAAGAGAAAATGTGAAGATAACAAACAAAGTTCCACACTGAAAATTTAAATAAGTAATGTCTAATATATAGAAAAGTCTAATTCTATTTAGTGAGATATTTTTTGGAAAATAACTCAAAAGTAAATCCATGTGAGTTTCTCTCTAAGACACAAAGTAACAAATATCTTGTTACTTCCGTGTATATTAAAAGAAAAACATTTTAAAATATGTAATTTAAATTTTGTAATAATTAAAAAGATCACATGTTTAAGTGTCACTCGTTATGTAGTCGATTACATTCAATTAAGAAACAAGTAGTTTCATATTCAATTTTTATATGTCGCTAGATATAATCATTGTTCAAACTATATGATATAATGATATGACATGATATTTACAATAGAAGCATTTATGATTGTTCTGCTAGACATAATTACTATTTTTTTCTTAAATAAAACCTACGGAATTACAATAAATGACTAATATATATATGAAAATTAATGATTATAATAATAAAGATTTGATAACAATTTATATACCCTCCATCATTTTTTGTTTAATTTATATTATTAAAATAAATTAAACAATAAAATTAGCTATAACATTAAAAATTAGATTTTTCCGTATGTGTTATATTTTGAATTTCAAAAAACAACAACAAATGACTAAAACTATTAAAATTATTATGATAAAAATTAATGATCAATGATTTAACATTTTTATTAGAACAATATACACATGATATTAAAACCATATGAGTAAAAAATATCATTTAATAAATATACCATATGAGTAAAAAGATTAAACTATATACCATATAAGATTACATAAATAATTTAATTTCAAAACTTTCAATGAATTTTCAAGAATATTTATAAATTATAAACTTATTAATTTTTACACATTGAAAATTTTGTTATCAGTGATTTAAATATTTTGTTATAAAACGATATGAATGATTATAGAACTGTATGATTATGAAATTTCATTTAATAAATAACTATATAAAATATACTATGTATAAAATATAATATTCTTAGAAAATAGTATGGTCTATCATAACTTATATTACACTTTTTATTAAACTAAGGGTATGACTGGTTCAACCGCAGCAGTTGCAGTTGCGGGAGTTTGCGGATGCGGGTGGTTGCGATTTCTAGCGGTTTTAAGCGATTTAAACGATTGGTACTGCGGTTAGAAATTTGTGCGTTTGTGGGATACTTATGACTGGTTAACTAGAGGTTGAACAATAAATTAATAGTATTTTTATTTTCTATAATTATAAAAATTCCAAAAATCATAAAATTATAATAAATATCAAAGTTATATTTAGAAAGTTATAGTTTTAAAATTTTAAAAATTATAAAAAAACTTTTATTTTAAAATTTTATAGCATTAATTGAAATATAATAGATATATTTTAGAATTTTAATAATTTTAATTTAAAACTTTTATTGAATATTTTTATTTTTGTATTTATATTGTTTTTGAAAAAAATAATTTTTTTACCCGTCTGCAACCGCAAACGCTAGCTGAAACCAGCTTTTGAATTTATGAGGTTTGAAGCGATTTGAAGCGATATGAAACGGTTTAGAGCGGTCTGAGTGATTGTTGCAAAACGCCAACAACTGCTACCAACCGCAAAAGCTGCGTTTGCGGGTGGCAGCGGGAAAACCAGTCAACACCTAAATATCAAACTGATAAATAAAGTATTAAAAAAAACAATCTCGCACTTTCTTTAAATAAAGCTACGAAATTACCTAATACAATTAACATATATATGAAAATTAATGATTATGAATAATAAATATTTGAAAATAATTTTTGTATCTTAGTTTTTTTGTTTAATGTTACATTATTAAAAGACATTAAACAATCACATTAACTATATAATAAAAACATTTAGATTTTTTCTTATATATTATATTTTTAATTTTTGCAAAACGTCTACCCCACTTAAAAAAATTTGTGATCAATAATTTAATTTGTTTTGTTATAATAAGATACAAATGATCTTAAAATTGTATTAATATGAATTTTTATTTAATAAATATTCAAATTAAATAATATATATATAACGTTTTAAAGAAACAAATTAGCTGCATCAATTTAGTCGTCCAATTGAAACTTTTCAAAACAATGTGGAAGAGTAAAGTCAAAGTAATTCGATTTTAGAAATAATAAGATGTTGTGTCTTTTTTTTTTGACACTTTTACAGACTCATGTGAACTCTGTAAACCAAACTGGGTGCTTTGTATCCATATGGACAGTAAACGACGTTTGTTGCCTCACATCTCGTGCTAAGCTATCCGTCTTAGTGTTTTGCGTTCTTGATATATAATAATCTCCGAGTTATGAAAACTTCTCTTATGATTTCTGATGTCTTCTAAATAACTTGCAAAAGCTGACCACTCTTCTGGTTCTGAAATCATCTTCACCAATTGAGAACAATCTGTTGCAAATGTAACATTATACTGCCGTAAATTCCTCATACATTCTATTGCCCATATAAGAGCTTCGACCTCAGTATATAGAGGGGATTGACTAGCCCTTGTATTTCTAGCTCCCAAAAATCCTTCAAATCCTTCCAAGGTACTATACCATCCTTGACCCGAGAAGGTATCCTTTGATTTTCACGATCCATCCGTGAAGCACCATCGTCCAGATCTGTTCGGTAATGCTGTATCCGCCGTCCGTATAACCGGATTCTGCTGCTGTTCTAATGTTTACTGCTGTTCTAATGTCTGTTCGGTAATGCTGTGTCAAAAATCATTAAAATGGTTCTCAATCATTAAATTATTTGAATCACTTGAACTATGATTAAGTAACAATTTATTGCAACTGATGCTTCTTATTTTCTTAGTCTTTCTTTTTTTAATTTTTGGAAAAATGATTGCTGGCTACACGAAGTATCGGCCGTCACATGGCTAACCATGCAAACTAAATTAATGTATACTTAACTACATGAACTATATGTAATGCATGACAACACCCCTCAACTTAATGATGTTATGTAGTTAACATCACAAGTTTAATTTCATGCATCCAAAAACTGATGTAGATGTGTGAGACCGTTTAAATATTTTGTTTCATCAATTAAAATATAATTAATTTGACCGTAATTTAACTAAAATTGGATTTTAGTCTGCCTTTTAAAAGTGTAAAAATATTTTTAACAAAATTTAATTTAAAAATAAATACTTTTTGATAAGTAGTGTTTTAACCTTTTTATTTAATGTATTTGAAAACAATAAATTATAATATTTTATTTATATAAAATATGAAAGTTATATAAGATTATTTAATTTTTTCAATTATCTAATCTGTTTTGTTATTATATTTTAATAATAGTTCTGTAATTCATTTGATTAGTATGTGATATATACTTATTTGAAATTTTTTTATAAAACCTATTTCATGTCTTTTTGTATATTGATTCTAAAATTTTATTTGTTTGATGTAAAATTGATTAAATTAATGAATTATTTGATTTCTATTTTCATAAAAAAACAATTTCATTCATAAACTTAGCAAAACTTTAATATTAGATTTCTATTATTAGATTACTTTTATTCTTAACAGTATGTAATTAATAACTATATACACGAGATAATCTTTGGTTTATGGTTTAATTTGACATCAAATGAGTTTAAAGAAAATAAAATATTAGATTGACGTCAAATAAGTTTTATAATTAAAAATAATAATATCTTATATGACTTTCAAATTTAATATAAATATAAATAATATAATTATATAGTTATCAAATACGCAAAAAAATTCTACTTATCAAATAATATTAAAACATATTAATACGCTTTTAAAACACAGATTAAAATCCAATTTAGTTAGATTAATGTCAGATTGGTTATATTTTAATTGATGAAATAATATATTTAAACGATCTCTAATATCCACATCAATTTTTGAATGAATGAAATTAAACTTGTGATGTTAACTACATAACATCATTAAGTTGAGGGATGTTGTCATGCATATCATATACTTCGTGTAGCTAGGTATACATTAATTTAATTTGCATGGTTAGCCATGTGATGGTTGATACTTCGTGTAGCTAGCAATCATTTTTCCTTGATTTTTTATTTATTTTAACAGTAATTAATTGAAGTAAAAATTACAAATTTGATGGACAACAGTTAGCTGAAATTCTTTACAACTTTTTTTTTCTTTAAACAGACCGAGTTGTGTTCAGTCGAAGACATAATAATTTGATGAACACTAAATATGGAAGATATAAAAAAAAATTCTTTCATGCTTCTGTTTTGTTTTTTATTTTTATTTTCAAAATTTATAGCTTTGATATTAATTCTAGATTTAATTATTTTATTAGATGACATAAGCATTTTTTGTTTTTATTCTTTTATTTAAATATATAGTATTTTTATAATAAATGACTTTTTGATAACATAAGTCTAAAATTTGTATAATATATAATATGATCTCAAACTAAATAATTATATTTTTTGGTATAAAACCAAATAAACTGAAAACCGACGGTATAAACCAAATCGAACCGAAGTAAATATGAATTTTGAATAGTAGTTATATTTTACTAACCGAAATACCGAAAAAAAACTAACCGAACTAAAACCAACCCGATACCCAGATTGAACACCCCTAATCCAAATGAAACCGAACGATTGTTTCATTCTCTAAAACATAATAAAAATAGCAACCTCATTCTGCGCAAGGCACGAATCTTATCCTAGTCATCATATAATAAAAGAGTTAGATATGATCCCGCTACAATCCCAACATTGTAGAATAAATTATTATAGATAGCCGGTTCTGTTGCTGATTTGCCATTTGTTTCTATGTTTGTTGTTTAATAGGAATAGGAGGAACCTCTGGTAACAAGTTCAGGAATTCACTGGGTCTTCCAGTGGCAGCCACTGTTAACTCTGCTGACAACACTGGAGCCAAAAACCTTTACATCATCTATGTTAAAGGTATCAAGGGTCTTCTTAACCATTTGCCATCTGCATGTGTTGGTGACATGGTTATCGCTACAGTCAAGAAAGGTAAACCTGATCTCCGTAAGTAGGTTCTGCCAGCTGCCATCGTTAGGCAGAGGAAGCCTTGGCGCCAAAAGGACGGTGTCTTCATGTACTTTGAGGGTAAGCATATCTCTATGGTTTCATCCTTAAATGTCGTGACTTTGTGTGGTAAATGGTTATATGGAATTGATATTTGTGATTTTTGCAGATAATGCTGGTGTCATTGTCAATCCCAAGGGTGAAATGAAAGGTAACAACTCATCCAATAGTGTTGCAATAAACACCAAAATCATTTGATTTTAGTCTGATGATTCTCTGTGTCTGTGTAATGTATATAGGATCTGCTATCACTGGACCTATTGGAAAGGAGTGTGCTGACTTGTGGCCAAGGATTGCAAGTGCCGCAAACGCCATCGTTTAAGGTGTCGACTGGTTTTCCCGCTGCCACCCGCAAATGCAGCTTTTGCGGTTGGTAGCGGTTGTTGGCGTTTTGCAACAATCATTCAAACCGCTTTAAACCGCTTTAAACCGCTTCAAATCGCTTCAAACCTCATAAATTCAAAAGCTGGTTCCAGCTAGCGTTTGCGGTTGCGGGCGGTTGCGGGAGGGTAAAAAAAAATTATTTTTTTCAAAAACAATATAAATACAAAAATAAAAATATTCAATAAAAATTTTAAATTAAAATTATTAAAATTCTAGAATATATCTATTATATTTCAATTAATACTATAAAATTTTAAAATAAAAGTTTTTTTTATAATTTTTAAAATTTTAAAACTATAACTTTCTAAATATAACTTTGATATTTATTATAATTTTACGATTTTTGGTATTTTTCTAATTATAGAAAATATAAATACTATTAATTTATTTTTCAACCGCTGGTTAACCAGTCATAAGTATCCCGCAACCGCACAAATTTTTAACCGCAGTACCAGTCGTTCAAATCGCTTAAAACCGCTAGAAGTCGCAACCACCCGCATCCGCAAACTCCCGCAACCGCAACCGCAACCGCTGTGTTGTTGAACGTTTATCATTGCTTTGTTTTGTGTTAAGACTTAATTCTGGTTCCGTTTTTTGTTAATTATAGTTTGGTTTGACCTTTTATTTTGCCTGTGTGCTAATCTAATTTAACAAAATACGTGTATCTGTTCTTCCTCTGGTCTTTTTCGGTTAAACTTGAATTGATGTAATTTAATGTTTTTCAAATGTGATTATGGTTTGGTCACGGTTAAAGCTCTAGAAGAACAAGAGTTGAAGAAAAAGCGAAATTCGATAACCTATTAGTTTAGAAAATTCATGTCTTAAAAGTTGTGAAATACTATAGTACATAAGAAGCTAATAGGTTGAACAAAAAAAAAAAGAAGCTAACAGTAAATATACATGAAATGAGACTCGGGACTCGAAGCGTTATATCCCGGCCCGGCATTGAGGAAGAGCATCATCAATTCTGCTTTGTGAACCTTCATCAAACTGTAGCACATGGTGTTATGTGTGTGTAACAGAAAATTTCAGCCAGTATGGAAGAAGCTAGGTTTACCGAAGTCTTCTTCAAAAATTGATAATCAGTGCTGGAGTATATTGGTTGTAGCTGTGAATATTTTTCAAATTGGTAAATTAACATTTCTTTCCCCTTTAGTTGAAATTTTCATTTTATTTAATTGTTTTCACATAAAATATGGTGCAGTTAGATAGGGTGACATCAACTGCATATCACTTAATTTCCTTTAAACATTTCTTTCTCTAATGTTTTTAGAAGATTACACACTAAAAAAATATTTTTTTTATTATTATTTCCTTATATTTTTCTTATATTGTATTTATAAAAAACTTTTAACTAATGATCACTGGATACCTTTCATCATATTAACATGGCTGCATCGTACTGGTGGCAAACCGTAGGAAGATATTGCGTTTTGATTGCCCCCATCCATTCAAAGTTCCGACACCATATCTGTTGTTAAGTCCTCTACAGAAAAATACTACATTCATAAGTAAAAATAAATATGGCTAGAACCATAAATGAAATGACTCCTAGAGCTTGTGTTATGCTGTTATGTGAAAGGAAATATCTGGAGAGAGCGGTGATGCATCGAGGGTCATCAAGTGTTTATAGAGAGATTACATTTAGAAACAACATCTTTTCGTATAATCGACTTAAACTATATATTGTGTGACTACTTTTTAAGTGGAAATATGTTTTTGCAAAGTAAACATACCAGTAGGACACCTAAAGGAAGAACTACACTAGATATCTTTAGAACAAAACTAAAAAAACTAACAAAACATAGCAAAATTCACATATGGATCGCATAAACTAAACATTGTTTGAGTTTCGGCGTGATATATAAACATTGTTATAAAAATGCAAAAATGTAAATTTTAAGAATATTTAGATATTAATGACAAATCAACTTTAACATTGCAATACAATATTATTCAATTACTAGTATACAAAAATGGCACAATAGTTGTGTATATAAACTTTTGACTACTTTGACAAAAAATAATACAAATGTCGACTAATAAAAAAATAGGAAATCCCCTAATCATTCTACAATTTATTTTTTGATTTAGCTATGGCCATGGGTTTTAACTGAACCAATATTATTATTTCCTCTGTTTCAGTATAATTGGTGTTTTAATATTTTTCTATTTAAATGATGTTCTTAAATATTTGTAGAATTTTAATGAAATTTTGTGTTTTGATCATTTGCATTCTATTATCAGTTTTTATTGGTTGAATTAGTTAATATTAAATGAATCAAAATTAATAATATTTTTAATAATTTGCAAAAACCATAAATATCAAGTAATTTGAAACAAAGAAAGCGCGTGTTTAGTTTGGACTTGAGCTTAACTATAGATCAATATTTTTATTCTTAAATAATATAACTTTAACCAATCATTGTGAAAAAGCGTAATTCAATAATTAATTTACATACTGCAAAGCCCAAATAATTTCACAGAACAAGAAACGAGTGAAAATACCTCCCATCCTACCTTTACTGTGTTTAGGTCCGATACGGTGTGCTGTCCGGCGACTAGCCAGATCTGAGAAAGACTAATTTCGCCTGATTCTGGTTCAACTGTCGGGTCCCAAAATTTTGTGGTAGCATGTGCTCCATATATAACTTTTGGGGTATATGACATGTCGTATTATGAAATTTTTAATACAGATAATCAGCAAAACTAAATTGTATATTTAAATATTCCATTTGTAGCTTGTATGTAAATAGTTACCTTGTGTCTCTCCTTGGCAGCATAATAGGGGAATCCTTTGCGAGTATGTCGGGCATCAGTCACATCCTTTTTTGGCCCAAGGTTTGTCCCCGGGTCTGCTCCATCTTATTACTATTTGGTCAGGACAAGACGTCCCATTTTGATTCCACACCTGCCATTGTTTTTCCCCTTTCATGTTATTTATCATATTCCATTTGGCGGTCTGTGTTTTCTGATTTATAACAAAAACAAAATATTAGATCAAAGAGAATTGAAAATTTGATTCTCTTATCGAAAATGGATTCCATGATCCCTTAAAATAAACAATTCGAGAAAAAGAGGATTAATTAACCTGAAAATATGATTTTTGAGCAAGGGATTACTGAAAGTCAGGTGGTCGTCTATCTCGATGCAATCTAGTATATCCCCATCAGAACTCTTCCAAATTAAGTAAATAAAAGGTCAATACCTATAGCAATTGAAATACAAAAAAAAATACTAAAAGTTTGCTAGGAGAATATATGAATTTTGTGTTTAAACTTTAAAGTAAAATAAAAAACTTTTGGTAACCTCGATTGTTAACCGAGGACTTGGAGCTGTGCTGACTATAGTTATGACTACAAAAATATTATACATCTTCTTCGGCATTTTCTTATTTTTTTCTTTTACATTTTGTTTATTTAATTAAATCTTTACTAATGTTTCCTAATTTTTTACATATATTTTGCCAAATATTTACTTCTCCCTCTAAATAGTAATACACACAATATAATAAATGAACCAAAAATCCATCTTAGATTTGTTTTTCAATCATAACATTATCTTATTCACTATATTATTTGATTTAAATACAAAATATTTTTTTAAATAAAACTTCTTACACGTTCTGTTAAATATAATATGTACAATATTTAAAACCTAATTATTTATAAAGCATATATATAGACATTATAAGAGATTAATAAATATTATAGATACAACTATATTTTGTATGAATATGAGATATTTATATTTATTTATATAAATTGTTTTCTATTCGTTATTTTATGCATATAACGATTAATTAAAAGAACTGATAAAAAATTAATACATTTTTATCATTTTTTAAATTAATTACCATAAAGTATTATTTATAATATCAATTAAATTATTTGGCCATTTATAATAAATTAGTTTTAGAGTTACCTTTTATTTTATATCTAATTAAAATAATTTAAAAATAAAAAAGTTTTGTTCACTATATTATGTAGTTTATAAATATAAAAAAGGAATTGATGAAATTTTATTTTTTTTTATAATTTCAACAATTAGTAGCCATAACTAATTATTGTAATATAATTCATATTTTTTGGCAGCTGATATTAACTATTCTAGGTTTACTTTTTTAGATCTAAATCAAAATAATAAATTTAAAATCATCGACCACGCATTTTTTTACAGTTCTTTTAAGATTTCATAAATGATGTACATGATATAAAAGTCAGTTAAGTGAATTCTCGTTTAATATATAGGAGAAATTATATTTTTATAAATTTCTTATACACGCTTATAAATAATTTAAAATTATGATAAAATAATTTTGTAAGCCATGATAGATAATTTTTATAAATGTTTTATTAGTGAATTATAGACACATATGGAGATTATAGGATATTAATAATTATTATAATTCTTCATATATAAGTATAACTAGGTGTTTACATGCACAATGTGCAGTAATAATTTGATTTACTTAAAATTATATTTAAGTTGTATTTAAAATCATAGTTTAGATAGATTTTCATTTATTTATTTTGGTTAAGATATATTAAATTAACTTGTAAAAATAGAATTAAATTGATTTAATTTTTTATGATATAAAAATATAAAACTAAACAGAACTTCTAAAATTTTTGGATATCAAAATAAACAAATGATATAAAGATTAAAAATTTAAAACATTTTTTAAAAAATGTATGAAATTTTAAAAATCTTGTTTAATAATAAAAAATTGTATGATTATAAAATATATTTAATTAATATTGTGAATTTCTTAAAATATTTGTATATTTCTATTATCATATTAATTAATAACATATTTGAAAATATTTATTTTAATAATGATTTAAGAGTTATTACCATATTATCGAAAGTTAACAAAAACTCAAAATTAACATTAAATTTAGTTGGTCATGTCACATTTAACCATAATTCATGTCATTAATCTACTATGCATATCACTTTTTGGTAAAAATGATTGTGGAGATGATATGTGTGAAATCACTTCACAAATAATGTCTACGGGATGTTTTATATAAGAATATGAAATCATTATATTGATTTCTATAAAATGTCTTCTATTAATTATTTTATGTAGTATATAAATACAAAACAAATTAATCAAACATTATTACACTTTCTATAATTTTGAAAATTAGTTACAATACATTATTAGTTGTAATATCATTTAGATTATTTGTGAAGTGATATTAATTAGTTCTAAATTTACCTTTCATTTTATATCAAATTAAATTATTTGAAAATCTCTCAACCAATCAAATTGTAAAAAACAATTCTTAAACTTGTGATTGACACCTAAGCTAAAGTCACTTACGTAGTGGCTTCTCATTTAATATATACTAGATTTTGACCCGCACTTTAAAAGCGCGAGTTTTATTTATTTTTAAATTTCTATAATTTTTCACTAATAAAATATGTGTTTCTATATAATATAGTCTAATTTATTTGCAATTGTATTGATTATTTATTTTTTAAAATATACAATAATTTCATACGTGTGTTTATCTATTGATTTTATGCATATAAAGTTGTATATTTATACATGTAAATTAATCTAATAATATTTTCAGAAAGTAAATATAAATTTTATTCTATAATATTTTATGTAATATAATGTATTTACACATTTATTTTTAGGGATGAACAGATTTATTGCGCTTCATAATCAAATTATTTTTGGTTAAAGTATTTTCTCTATCTAATAGGTTTTAATTTCAGATCTTTTTATTCAGTTTAACATGACAACTTAATTAAAATCAATTACAGGCCCAACCTATATTAAGAAGCAGGAGAAAGTCAATCTACAGTTTTACATTTTCTAATTTGATACGCCATGAAAAAACAGTACCAATTGTCTGTTGACATAGATTACTTGTTTGTCATGGCACTGAACCAACGTTCTTTTTGTTAATCTCTCCAAAAGGTAAACTTTTGAAACAATCATATGTCATATAACCGAAGTAGGTAACTAATGTTATTAAATACTGATTTAAAATACGTGATTTCTGATTGGTTGAAAATATGGCAAGTGAATTAATTTTTAGAAACGTTTAAAAAGGTAATGGCATGCCATTGTAAATAACTTCAAAAATTAAAGGCAGAATCCTATAAGGTATTTTGCTTTAATAGTATAGACTAGGTGGCCGGCCCGCATCCTGTGCGGATATAAACATATTCAAATTATGGACTAAGTAGTACATAGTTTTAAAAGTAACGAATTTTATATCATAATACCACCGTTCTTGGGAGAAGCATTAGGTACGGAAAAATGTTGGTACTCAATATTTTACATGGACGAGATGGAACAAAGTAGCTTCAGTATCAAGAGGTATTTATTGTGTGTATGTATAAGTGCAACGTTCTAAAATAATTTGTATGTTTAAGAAGATGTTTTATTTTCAAAATCTGGAATAAATAGTGTATAGTTTCAGAGGTAACATATTTTATATTATCACTACATTCTTATTGAAACACTCTTTTACCATTTCAGAATGTAATTATGGACATAAAAAATTCAAAATATGAAATTAAAAGTTTAAAATATGAAATAAATAATGTTAGAAACAAGTTGAGCAGAGAGAAGATACAAATTGCAGTCGGTGATTTTCGAATCAGACTCTGTCAGCTTATCAAAACTATTAACTCGGCGAGTTAGATTTATCGAAGCAGAGAGAATATTAGTCTTCTTGCGCAAATAAGATTTATTTAAAATATTTTTTAATAAATTCTCATTAGATCTTATACTTATAAGGTAATTTTATTTTTGGAATATCTTGTTGATAAAGCTAAAGGAGAACATCTCGTGAATAGATTGCACCAAAATTTTGGTTGACAAGTCTCACCATAAATATTAAGTTTTAAATCCATGATTTTAGGAGAGAAAATATCTTGTCAATTAGTTTCTTTTCTCTGACATCTAAAATATTTAGTGAGTATTTAATGAATTAAACAGATATAAGATCTCAAAACGATGTTATTTAAATCGAGAAAACACAAAAGGTAAGTAAAATACTAGACTTCACTAAAATATTTAGCTTTCACAATAAGCTATGTAACAGAATGTTCTCAAATTAATTTTAAAAATTTATCTACCTATAAGTTAGGATTATTTATGGAATATATTGTAACTAAAATTAAATTTTAAAAATAAAAAGAGAATATGTCGGGAGTAGTTTACACTAATGATTTAATTAAAAAATCTTGTCTTTAAAGTTTAAATATTAAAGTATGAGATCAGGAAATAAGATATTATTTTAGTAGGGAAAATACCATCCTACTATAGATATTTTAAAAATATAATGTGATTATCCAATTTTGATGTATAGTAGAGAAAATATCATTCTAAGCACACATCTTTTGCAGGATCGGAATGGTGAACTCTTAGAGGTCTGAAATATGAACACTTCCGTCAAATCATCTCCGAAAAATATAAAACAAAATCACAATCAGAAAACCAAAAACAAATATGTGTATATATAAGCTTATAATCCTAAACAATAATATAAATCTACTAATAAAAAAAAAGTATTCGCAGCACAAAAATATGCTATTGAAATGATATAGCTGAAAGATGTTATCAAATTGAGTAAAATTTTTTTACCAGATTGAAGAACAAAGATGTTATCGAAATGATATATCAAAGAGGTGTACAATCAAATCATATATAGCTTCAGTGGAGAAATCTTCATAATACTATAATAGGGTATCTGCATATAAACCAAAAGAAAAATTAGCTCTCATGAAATATAAAATCTAAATAAGAAGAAAAAAAAGTGTAGAACATTATTAACATTAAAAGTTCATAATACAAAGTACAATGATTTCGTATCTTCTACAGTGAATGTCTTATTTATAGTAAATTGGTGAACGTTTCTCATTGATTTAGCTTGCATGATAAACTAAAAAGTAGAATATTCTTTAATAAATTCTCAAAAAATCTTATTCTTATAATAAATTCTCAAAACATCTCGTAATAGATTGCACCAGAATTTTGGTTGACAAGTCTCACCATAAATATTAAGTTTTAAATGCATGATTTTAGGAGAGAAAATATCTTGTCAATTAATTTCATTTCTTTGCATCTAAAATATTTAGTGAATATTTAACGAATTAAACAGAGAAATGATCGTAAAAGATGTTCTTTGAATCGAGAAAACACAAAAGTTAGATATTAAATTGATTTTCTTTTTAGTAGCGTCGATGATTAAAATAAATAAAAAAAATTCTAAAAAATCAATCAATATGATCAAGAGAATTCTTTCCATTTGTAATAAGGAAACTAATTATTACATGTATTAACTAATATTCTTGCGAAAGTAATGTTAGTAGGGGGATTAATTTATTTTTTCCTTTTCAGTTATTATTCAATGTTACTTTTCTTTTATAAAGGGATCGATGAATTAAAATAAATTATTTGATTTGATAAAATGACTTTATATTTTTATATATCTATAGACTACATAAAATAAAAAACCAAAATATTTATTTGAATTGATAAAATGACTTTATATATCATATTTCGACAATTAGTTACCATAAATAGTTATTAAGAATATTATGTAAGTCATTTGGAATCCAAAATGTTTATTTGAATTGATAAAATGGTTTTATATACCATACTTTCGACAATTAGTTACCATAAATATTTATTAATAATATTATGTAAGTCATTTGGATAGTGATGTTAATTGATCATTAAATTATGTTTTCCCTTGCAATTAGTATTTTTTTTTTTTGAAACACCCTTGCAATTAGTATTCAATGGTACTTTTCTATTATAGTGGGATCGATGAATTAAATGATATATCGAAATTACAAAATAAGGTAAGTATTTAGAGGGCTTCTCTTTTTAGTAGTGTCGATGGAAAAAAAAAAAAAATTCTAAAAAATCAACCAATAGAATCGCTAGAACTTTTTTGAGAAGGCATGTGTGAGTGCCAGCTGACAAATGTATTTTTTTTAATATATAAAGAGATTATAATAAATAAAATTAAAAATCATCGGCCAATAAAATTATAATAATTAAGAGTTCATTTATGATTGACACGTAATAAAAATCACTTATCTGACTTCTCAATCAATATATAATAAATTTATTTTTATAAATAATTTATAATATTCTGTAAATTATTTTAAAATTCTGATAAATTTATTCTTTAAACAACAATAAATAATTTAAAAATAATATTAATAAACATGTTTGGAATTTTTAATATTTAAAATAATTATTATATAATTATATTCAAATAAAATTCATCAAGTACAATATAAAAATATTATAATTATCTTATATAAAAATTTGTTCATTATATTTTATAGTTTATAAATAGTAAAAGTATTAAATAAAGCGTTATTAATCTTTCTATAATTTCGAGAATCAGTTTTCATAAATTCTTATTCTGTAGATTATATGGCAAGTGATGTTAAATGATTTTAGACTTACCTTAAGTTTTTAGATCTAAATTAAATAAATAAAAATTAAAAATCATCGACCAATCAAATTATAACAATTTTTTTGAAACTTCACTTATGAATGACACGTCACCAGAAATCACTAAAGTGACTTCTCTTTTAATATATAGGGGGGTGTGGATATAATAAAAAATCATTTAAGTGATTTCTAGTTTAAAATATAGGAAGAATTCTAGTTTTAGAAATGTTTTATACTTTCAAAGAAAAGCAATGCTTTATTTTCTCTATAAATAATTGAAAATTATGATAAGGAATTTTTTCTTCCATGACAGATATTTTTAAAAAAAGTTTTACGTATAAACGTATCTGGAAATTTTATTTATAATACATTAATAATTATTATAATAATTTATATAAGAATATGAAATTTCTAATTAATTATTAAATACTTAGATATAGGCCAGATTTAGATATATGGGCTGAGCCCACCTGTTCCTTAAATCAATACAACCAATAGATCGGTTCATTCATATGTGATATTTATGCCTTAGGGAGCCAAATCATTTTTACAATCCATTTTTACCATTGCAAATTTGCAAGTTTCAAATTCGATTTTTTAACCAACCACCTACCATTTTTCTTTGTTGGTATTTTGCCACAAATTCTGAAAAGTCTTCTGAAATGTATGGCCAAGAATCCAAAACTGTAGTCGCATTTAAATTTGCGTTGGCAAGTACTATATCTTTATGACCGACTCTGAAGTCTCTGAACAAACAAACGTGCAAGACTCTGAAATATATAAAAAACGCTAGTGGATCTAAGACACTATTAAAACGTGGCCCCTCCCAAATAGAGCAGCAAATCCACAGGTTTTGCCAAATAAAGCAAAATCAGTTCCCAACTAAATTTAAAGCTGTTTTTCTTACAGCTACAACCTACCTCTTACGGATGTTGTCCACGTGGTTCAAAATCCATAGCCGAAATATCGAGGTATCTACAATTTTAACTCTCATGGCTGGACACAACACAAGTGACAATTTTCGAAGCTTTTACTGATGAGGGCCCAACATCGCAGAGATACACACATGAATACGTGACGCAACAAGTAGCACGTTCTCTTATGCTTATTAATAGGTCTGGGCACAGATCGGATATCCAAATTTTTGAAAGTATTTGTGATTTGCTTCGTATATTACGGATATCTAATTTTTTTATTTGCTTTACTTCGAAGAAATACGGACATTCGGAAAAACGGATATCTGGAAAATAATTAGATATTTGCGGATATTTGCGAATATTTACGGATATCTCATATGTTTTGATTAATATAAATAATTTTAAGCTTTTTGATGCATATTTGTTTTGATTAATATATTTTTTGTGATATATAAGATAAAAATTAAAAGAATTAGTAAATCTACATATTTTGTAAAAAAATTAAACTTAGTTAACAATTATAATAACACAAAACTTAAGAAAAATTTATAATTATCATAAAATATTTTTCTCCTTTTATGTACTACTTTTATATAAGTAATAATGTAAATAAAATCTGTCAAATCATATGTCAGAATAATAATTATGTAATTTATACATATGGAATTTTAAATATAATCAAGATATACATGTATTTATATATTGCCGGATCGGATCGGATATCCGCTTCCCAAAATTTTAATATTTGTGATTTGCTTCGTTTTTTACGGATATTGAATTTTAGTATTTGCTTAGATTTGTAAAGTTACGAATATCCGGATTTTTCAGATCGGATCGAAGCGAATAACGAATCGAATCAATATTTACGGATATTTTGTCCACCTCAACTTATTAATCTTAACCGTTTGATTGATCGTTAAATATGAACGCATGCGATAGTACGTGCTACCACTACAAAAAAAAAGTTAGTTTTACATCATTTATTTTCAATATTTGCATTATTTATAAATAATGTAAATGAATTTTACATCACTTAAAAAAGTGACTCTGAAAGTGGTGATGCAAATAATTTACATCAATTCATTTAATAACTGATGTAAAGATTATATTATTTGCATCATTCCCATAAATGATGTTAGTTTTTACATCAATAACGTTAAATGATTCAAGTATTTCTATCAATTAAAATAAATGATTTTAATAACTTATATCATTTATAAATAACTGACATGAAATTAGTGTCAGTTTAAGAAAACGTAATTTTAAAAAATTGTTTGATTAAAATTATTTATTTTGTTAAATAATTCTGAATTAATATTTTTACTGATTATTTATATTATTTGCTACAATATCTTTCTTTCTAATATCTATTATTGTCTTGATAAACAAACTAAAATTTTACAATTGTAGATAAGACTTGTATTAATAAATTAATAAATCATGGTTAAAACAATTATTTACGAAAGAAACACAAAACTCATACACCAAACCCAATCCACATAAACTTCAATCCCTATTTGTTTTCTTTTGCTCCATGTATTTCCATTTTCCATCTTGTGATTCCATCTTGTAAACGTCAATAAATCTTGTTCCATGTTTCTTCATTCCATGACAGAAATCATTCATCATAATATCTGGAGAAACGTTTCTCCTACAAAACATAAAGCAAAACAGAAAAGAAATTCTTGACATCCCCATGAGAATAAAGAAAATCATTTAAGTAGAAACAGCATAAAATTTTAACCTTTATTTGCGTCTCTCCATTGATTATGAATCTCTCTTCATCTTTTTTAACCTATCAATGATGATAATATGGAAACCATTTCACATAGTAAGAAAAAAAATAAGCAATTGAAAACAGAATATGCAACCATATAAAAGGATATACCTCGTCGAAGAATTAAAAATGACTGAGTAGAATTTCTTTAAGGTGTGTTGTAACTGTACTGAATAAATCTTTTAGAGGACTGTGTGTGGAAGAAGATGAGTTTGAAAAAAAAATAGAGTGTCGTAATCTATATTCAGTTTATTTGTTGTTACAAAAAGATTGTGATCTAGTGGATGAGAAAAAGTAGGAGCTAGTGCTATATTTTTGAAAAAAAATATATTTAACGGTTTCAATTTACAAAAAAATTATGGCAATAAATAGAAAACTAGTCACTTTATTTGTTTAATTATGTCAAAAATCTAGCATATTCATTTTAAATAAAAATCTTTTCATTCGACTAATTTATTTCTTTAGTTAATTAGACATTATCATGAGCCATAAAATACTTAAAATAATTTATTTATCAGATTCTTTATCAATAAATATATTTAGTTAAACTAAATAAATAACTATATTTAGTTATCATTTAGAAATTCAAGATATCAATTTATTTTTGTTACTTATCAAATAATTTTTATTTATATAAATTTACATGAAAATTTATGAATCTTATAATTTATAATAAGATATTGATCAATATATTCAACAAACAAAGGGATTACATACATATTAATATCAAATTAGAATCACGTTAGTAGCATTTTTTCATTAGTATAAAGTTTGCATATTTTATTGAAATGATGATACTTTGTATCATTTTTTAAGTGATACTAATAAAAAATAGTAAATGTATCAGTTATTTAATTGATGCAAAGTTGTATCTTGTATCAATTTTTGGAAACGATGTAACAGACATAAATTTGAATCGGTTTTACTAAAACGATACCAAATAATTTAATAACCGCATCACTTATTATAATTGATGCTGTATTGAATCATTTAATAATAAATAATGCAAACCAATATCATTTCAGTAAGCCATTCTATTTAAGTGATGTATTACGACTGTTTTTTTGTAGTGTACTATTAATTAAGGCAGAAGACCATACCCAAAACAATACCAACAAGCCCAATACTTTGTTGTAAACCATGTGTTTAGGGTTCTCTTTGCAAGCGTTCCTACAACTACCGATACTATGCGGAGAGCCGGTCACGAGATTTTGTAGGTCTTATTCAAAAAAAATATTTTTTATTTAAATTATAGTTTTTAAATATATTTTATTGAAAATAAAAAATTTATTAGTTTCAGATATTCAGTTACTATAAAGTAATATACTTATATTGTAGTTTTATTCATTTTAAATTATAATAACCTAAAATCTAATATTTTGTATTAAATTTAGGCATAATAAAAATATTTTTTACTTTTTATTTTACATTTGCATTATATATACATAAACCAATAATTTTTGTAAAAGAAAACAAAAAAAATTGTAACCGGGGGTTCCACAAAGTGGGAGCCTAATCAAATGTTCCACAATCATATGCTCAAATCCGACTCTTGTTATATGTTTTATCTTTGTAGCCTTGGCTGCATAGTTGCAGCCAGATTAAACTCCTTTTATGATATCAATCCATCTTGTTATCTCTTGGTGACAAATCTGAAGTCTTTCCTTTTCTTGTTCTTTATATTTGAGCTATCTCTCAAGCAGGCCCGGGTTACATAAACTAGGGACCCTGGACTTAAATATTTTTCCCCCAAAATTATAACTATACTTCTGTAAATTCTCAAATTAGGACCCTAATCTTTATATATTTTAACAAATTTGGACCTCAATTTCTTATAGATTTTTTGTCAAAAAAGAGAGGACCCTGTGCTGATGCACCTTGAGCACACCCCAAGAGCCGGCACTGCTCTCAAGTTTATATTTCAACAACACACATTCTATCTTATTTTGAGATTTTCCACACGTGTTAATTCTTTCAATATACATATATATATATATATATATATATATATATATATATATATATATATATATTTATATTTGCAAGTTCAAATCAAAATTCAGAAATTCAAATATAATTACAGACTTACAGTCTAACTAGTATATTTCTGTATTATTTGACTAAAAATATATTTTCATGTTGCTTGAACAAGTTCGAATTAAGCAATAAGATCCCGATACATCTCACTTGGATACTCGATTAAAGACTACTTTCCATTTGAGCCGTATTTGTTTTCATCACTAGCCAGTGCAAATGTGCAATATGCCAAATGAGCGATTCAACAATATACGATTCCGAAAACGCAATTACCAAAAGTGTTTTGAACAAGTGAAATATTGATCCAATGGTGACTTATTGCAAGACAACGCAACCATATGCCGCTTGTCCCAACAAAATAACAACCGATTGTTGTTTTTAAATGAGCTGCGCCACAATAACGGCAGTAACACGAATTATTAGAATACACATCATACATGGTAAAGCGTCAAATCCAAATTCCGCTCATAAGAAATGTGTGTCACAAGATTAGCTGTCACCAACATGACCTTATTTTGTCCTTTTGTAATAATAGATCGGTTTAGAGTTACGTTTAAAAACTTGTATATTGTGTAACATTTTCAACTATAATTATTTGTAAAATCCGATTCGTATTCAAAGTACTGTATATCCGCATCAAAATCTAAGCACAGGTTCAAACGCTAATGAGTGTGTCTATATCACAAGTGCAACCATGGAGCAGATGTCTCGATAGTTGTATATATGAATGATAGTGTTAGGGTTCAATTTGTACTGATATATATGTATTCGCTTATACTTATGAATTTTCTTCATCTTCATGAATCGTCGTTGGCCTTATTTACCTTTGTTTTTTTTTATTTACCTTTGTTATGTTGCATACATTTTACTAATGACAAATCTTGTTACATTATGTAATTTAATAACTATATCTTTTTTTTGTAACACATTTAATAACTATCTCTAAGACCATATGAAATGATTTCAACACTCATTTCATCTTCAACATCATACTTTTTTTTTAACATTTCACATAAACTTATCTTTCACCAACCTAATTTATTCAACACTTTTCATTTTTTTAACTTTTTCAATGGTTTGTATAAGAAAATTCAACACCCTGCGTCACAATTTGCAATTTATATTCTTATATCTTTAGAATATAATAATTACATATTAACGATATTGTTGAATTTAATTAGCTTAAAAATAAAATAACATAAATATTAATAAGAAGAATTTTGAGTTTTTAAAAAGTAATTGCTGGGATCCAATTAACAAAAAAATTAAAATATAAAAATAATGGATTGTAGAAAAAATTGACGCTTTTTGTTTTGTATCCAAATGAAATAAAGATAGTCTCTATTTATAAATCATAAAAAGTTATAAATTTTGATATAATTTTTTATTAAAATAAAAACACTGTATAATAAATAAATTTGAATTTATGGGTAAGAATAAAAATAAAACAGATATTAACAATATTTCTACCTAATCAATTCGTGTCATGTGGCAAAGCTGATCCACATAAATTTTATCAACATGTTGAAACTTTACGACGTTTGTTGAATCCACGTAGATACACACAATATTTCAACACTTGTATTGCAAGGTATTTAACTGGTGAAACTCATTTTCAACACCCACGTTGTACATTGCAGATGGTCTAACAAGATAAATTATTTATTTATTCGTCACATGATATCAGTTAGTCAAGTAATGTTCGAGAACCCAACAATTAAAGTTTTCTGGAGATTAACGTCGAAGTTGTGTACCAGTATCATAAATTAATAATCATTCCCAAGCTAGCTTTGGATCCTTTTCACAAATATTATTGATTCCAAGGTCGTGATCGAATTTTTATAAAACGTTGATGTTTTATCTGATATATAAAACGTTGAATGATATTGTGATTTACAAAAGAGGTAATGTTGGAGTATAAGACCGGTTACAATTCAATACTCCAAGTTCATGTAGGTAAATATATATCATCCAAGTCTATTCCATTTATTAATTTATCTATACTATTAAAAGAGACAAAACAATAGTTCAAGAAACACAGCGGTGGATAAAGTAAATAGGGATATTACATTACACAACTACGAAACCTGGTGCGTATAAATAGCTAGATATACTAGCGTACATTTATCGAAGTTGTACAATATCATCTAGTTGACCGTGGTGATAATTACGCATCATAGACTGACCTTGCTGCTGCTGTTGTGGCTGCGACTGTAGAGGCGGCTGCGAACTCGATTGAGTTGTTTGCTTGTTTTTGACCGTCTTCCTCTTCTTCTTGTAGCTAACACCACGTGCTCTAGCCTGGTAATCTCTAACCTCCCTGAGGAAAACCCTAACTGAACGTGAGCCAAAAGGGCTAGTCTCTGGAACTCCCCCGTTCTCCTCGTAGGCGGCACGGAGACGACCGATAAGGGCGTCAAGTGAGCCCCAAGCTTGTCGGAGAGGACAAGGACAAGAAGCCGGAGGATTTGGGAGGCCAAAGAAAACGCAGTTTTGGTGGTGGACTTTGGTTTTTCCGAACTGGTCAAGGTAACGCAGAAAGTCGAGGACGTGTGCGCCAGTGCAAGACGGTAGAGAGAGCGGTGGACGATGGTTTCTAAGGTATTGGCAGAAAGTGTTCCAATCACGGCGTTTCTGATTCTCATAGCGGCTAGAGGAAGGCGGAGAAGAAGAAGAAGGAGGAGGAGGCTGTGTTGTGGGAGTGGTGTTAGGGTTCTTGATATTGTGCTCTTGAGAGATCAGATCCATATTTTTTTAAAAATATATGTATCCAAACTAGGGTTGGAGAGATCAGGGTTCTTTTTCTTGATTTTAAAAGCTTTAGGGCAGAAGAATCTAGGCTTTTATTATCACACATAAAAGATGAAAAAATTAGGTTTAGTCTTGAGACTTAGAAGTGGATGGATATAACTTCTTGGCTAATTAATTACAAGAAGAGAGATATATAGAGGACTTAAATACTTCCTGGTACTATTGAGGTAGGTGCTACAAAAAAATATGGATTTAGAAAATTGATGGTGATGGTGTTGTGCAGAAATGGTGAGGCAAAGTGGAACAACCTGCAAAAAAGGAAGAGGCCTTTGAAGATGAGAGACAAGTGGAAGAGATCAAAACTGAATTTCTTTCCCTTTCTTAATTATTACTTTTAATTTCTATTCTTGTCTTTTTTTGTTTTTCTTCTTTTCTATTATAGAGAGTAGATGGATAGCAAAATGCGCTGACAGTTACTCAAATATATAGCTGCAAAAACATTATAAGCTCACTCTTATAGCGCGAGAGAGAAAGAGATATAAGTTGCCAGAGTGATCATAAAAATCACAAGTTTCCATTTTTTTTTTTGCACTCACAAGTTTCCATTTAACACACACCACAGGAAGAGAAGAAATAGGAGAAGAGGACTTAGTGTTACACAGTGTATAGAAAGATGACTCTATTTAGGTATAAGAGAGAGACATATGCATCAACTGGAGAAAAGAGACGCAAATCTTCTCGTGATTTTCTTATGTCCATATTTTCAATACTTTTTTTTTTATTAATAGTTGATTCCGGACCAAAGTTCACATGTGGAACAATTGTGTATATTGCTTATCTAACTTTCACATTTATTTTCTGAAAAACAAAAGAAAAATACATGCTTTTACTAGAACATATACTTTAGTGATTTTCACAACCAATAATTGTTTATTTATATTACTCCTATTCATTTGCATACTTCATTTGAATTACTGTTTTTATTGGGAATGTGATTCAAATCACTTAAAGAAAGCATATTAAACCATTACAATATAGTTTCACCGATGCGATTTGGCTGAAATGTGTGGTATATTTCAAACCAATAGTTAGTTACTAAACATATGATTCAGGTCAAAAAGTATATACTAATCTAAATTATTGTTGTTTACTTTTTCTATACAAATTCTTAGAAATTAATGACCGGCTTGATAACTTATTTCCCCACCTCATGAAATCATGGTTGGTATTAAGAATCTAAGATGTAAGGTTTTGTTACTGTTTCGTCATATAGGTTTTGATCGATAGATCAACTTCATTCGTTAAAAAAATCTGCCAAAACGTCATTAATTTACTTGACTAATAAATTCATATCGTACTTTAGTAGATAATCCTCAACCAAAAAGAACTAAAATGACTATTTTCAAAGTGTTAATTAATGGTAAATGTGTTTGCAATCTTTTATACCAAAGCTATTGAAATCGAAGAATGAACCAGTACTTCTGAAGATGACATATCAAAATCATTAATTCGCTACAAGAAAACACTGGCTTTACAACGAAGTTTTACAACGAAAATTATTCCTCGTAAATTTACAAGTATATTACGTCGATTTTACGTCGATATTACAACAAAACCCTTTCGTCGTAAAGTGGACGTAAAGTTACAACGCGTTTACATGGAAAAATAAATTTCACGTAAACGCGTTGTAATTTAACGTGGACTTTACGACGAAACATGTTTCCTTACCTTTCCTCTTAAAGACGTTATAATGTTACAAGGATTTTACGAGGAAACGTATTTCCTCGTAAAAGCGTTGTTATTTAACAAGTATTTTACAACGAATCTGGTTACCGTTACACTTTGTCGAAATGTGTATTAATTGTGCTTGATACCTAACTGTATTCCTTGTAAAATGGATGTAAATTCCATGTAAAAACGTTGTAAATTCATAGTAATACATTGCGTTGTAAAATACTTGTTAAACCTTTACCTACCAAACTCGAAAATCTTCTATATATATGTCATTTCTCAATGCTCAAAACACACCAACAAATATAAGAAAAAAAAAACTGAAAAGCACAGATAGAAAAAATGGTTGATGGATACAATATCTACGAGAAACAGAGTTAGATGTATTCACATAAAGATTCCGGCGGTAGAGTGACGGATACCTTTCTGAGCGGGCTAGAGACATTCATGCAGCAGGCAGGTTCTACACCGCTCACACAGGAAAGCGGTAAGATGTTTTGCCCTTGTCGGAAATGCAAGAATTCAAAATTTGTACTTAGTGAAACTGTTTGGAAGCATTTAGTAAACAGATGATTCACACCGCATTACTATATTTGGTATCAACATGGAGAGGGTTATGGTGGAGATGAAACTAGTAGTAGTAATAATCATTTTGAGAATCCTGGTAATAATGAAGAACCGAATCAGAATGAGCAGGTGATAGATCATGATAGGATTCAAGACATGATTATTGATGCATTTTTAGAAACAACTACAACAATAGCTCATGAAACTGGGAATGTAGAAGAACCTAATTTGGATGCAAACAGGTTTTATGAAATGTTAGATGCTGCAAATCAACCAATCTACACTGGTTGTAGAGAAGGTCTCTCTAAATTGTCTCTAGCAGCTAGGATGATGAATATTAAAACAGATCATAATCTATCTGAGAATTGCATGGATGCTTGGGCGGAGTTGTTGAAAGAGTACTTGCCAGAAGACAATTTGTCGGCTGAATCTTATTATGAGATTCAGAAATTGGTTTATAGTCTGGGATTGCCTTCGGAGATGATAGATGTTTGCATCGACAATTGCATGATCTACAGGAAGGACGATGAGAACCTGGAAGAGTGTCGATTCTACAAGAAACCACTATACAAACCGCAAGGGCGTGGAAGGAATAGAGTACCGTACCAAAGGATGTGGTACCTACCAATTAAAGACAGGTTAAAAAGATTATATCAATCTAAGAGAACTGCTGCATCGATGAGGTGGCATGCTGAACATGTCCAGAAGGAAGGCGAGATCGCTCATCCATCAGATGCAAGAGCGTGGAAACATTTCAACAAGGTATATCCAGATTTCGCTAACAATATTCGAAATGTCTATCTTCGGTTAAGCACTGATGGATTTAGTCCATTTGGAATGTCTGGGAGGCAATATTCTTTGTGGCCAGTCATTCTTACGCCGTATAACTTGCCGCCGGACATGTGTATGGAAGAAGAATTTCTATTCTTAACCATATTAATTCCTGGGCCGAAGCATCCAAAACGGTCGCTTGATATTTTTCTCCAACCATTGATACAAGAGCTACAAGAGTTGTGGTCAGAAGGGGTGAAAACGTATGATTGTTCCATGAAAAACAATTTTACGATGCGAACAGTTCTACTGTGGACGATTAGTGACTTTCCTGCTTATGGGATGTTGTCTGGGTGGACAACTCATGGAAGATTATCTTGTCCAATTTGTCGTGGATCGACAGATGCTTTTCAACTGAAGAATGGTAGAAAGAGTTGCTGGTTTGATTGTCATCGTCGATTTCTTCCCATCTCCCATCCGTACCGAAGAAATAAGACATTGTTTAGATACAAAAAAGTTGTCAGAGATAGTCCTCCTCCATATCTCACCGGGCAACAGATCCTAGCAGAAATTGATTATTATGGAGCTCAGAAAACTGTGCCGTGTGGAGGAAACTGGCATGTTCCGGGAAATATGTCTGATGGGTATGGGGTCTCTCACAATTGGCATAAGAAGAGTATATTTTGGGATCTGCCTTGCTGGAAGGATCTTCTTTTACGCCACAACTTAGATGTGATGCACATAGAAGAACTTTTTTGACAACATCATGAATACAATATTGAACGTCCCAGGAAAGACAAAAGATAACAAAAAGTTAAGGATGGACTTACCTTCTATCTGCTGGAGAAGTGAGTTACATATCAAGAGCAATGACAGCTTTCCTGTTCCCATATTCCGGTTGTCATCAGCAGCGAAAACAACTTTGTTTGATTGGGTCTCATCAGAAGTTAAGTTCCCTGATGGTTATGTTTCAAATCTGTCAAGATGTGTTGAACGTGGTCAAAAGTTTTCCGGAATGAAGAGTCATGATTGTCATGTGTTTATGCAACGACTACTTCCATTCGCTTTTGCTGAGCTCCTTCCAACAAATGTACATGAAGCACTTGCAGGTAAATATTAATTTATAATATATTACATCTGTTTATAAAATGTTATTAATTGTGTTATATTTGCAACATACATCAATTGGAGCATTCTTCAGAGATCTTAGCACACGTACGTTCAAGGAAGAAGTCATCGAACAACTTCAGGAGAACATTCCCATCATATTGTGCAACCTGGACAAGATATTTCCTCCATCATTTTTTGATGTGATGCAACATCTAGTTGTTCATCTCCCGTACGAAGCATTACTTCGTGGACCTGTTCACAACGGATGGATGTATCCATATGAGAGGTACATGAAACATTTGAAGGGAAAAGCCAAAAATCTAGCAAAGGTGGAAGTTTCGATCATTGCTGGGAGTTTGACATCAGAAAATTCTAACTTCACGTCTTACTACTTTTCTCCAGCCGTCCGTACAAGGAAAAGAGTTCCTAGAAGATATGATGATGGTGGAGTACCTTCGTCATATGCCGTAGACGGTGTTCCTGACATTTTTCTGTCAAATTGGACGATTTGGTGGTAAGCTGAAAGAAGTTTGGTGGTCTAGTGAAGAGGATAAGCATAGTGCTCACACATATATTACGCTCAACTGCGGAGATGCAATGACGTCTTCGTTTGAAAGGTAAATTTTTTTGTCTATGTTAATTAATTTTATTGTTGTTAATTATATGATATGATAGATTTGTTTAATTTGCAGCATGTTTGTATCTCAAGTTGAAGAAGCAATACCGTGATTATCTGCAGCTGAAATTGAAGGAAGAAAAGAAAAGCACTTTGTCAAGTGGTTAAAATCACAAGTATTATATTTGATTAAAATGAAGCAATATTTGGTACTATTCTAACGGTGGTGTATTTTGTAGGTTGAGTATGATGATCCATATTACCCTGTATGGTTTCACGAATTGGTCCAAGGTCCACTAGCAAAGGTCACCACATCACATATGTACTTCACACGAGGTTTTATCTTTCACACATACAAGTATGGAAAACAACGGACAACAAGTAACTATGGAATATGTGTGAAAGGCGAAACAGACTTTTACGAGATCTTGCAGGAGATTAATGAAATGGAATTTCCAGGGTTATTGAAGCTAAAGTGTGTCCTCTTCAAATGTGAATGGTTCGATTCCGTTGAGAATCGAGGTGTTCGATTTAAAAAATTTGGTGTTGTGGATGTCAACTCTAGGAGAAGATACAACAAATTCGAGCTTTTCATCCTAGCTTCCCAGGCTGAACAAGTTAGCTTTCTTTCATACCCTCGCCTTCGAAGTTCTGGGATTAATTGGTTGGCTACTATCAAAATTACACCTCGTAGATGAATTGTTGCTGGAGAAGAACCACCATTGCAAGAAGAAGATGCTATTAATGAAGTTGAGGTTCCTGACCAACAACTTGATGAAATTCTTCTGATCGACCCAAATAACCATCAATATGAAGATCTTTCCGAAGATGCGACATATGAAGCACGTGAAGACGAGTTTGATTGTAGTGACGATGATGAATGTTCTGATGTTGATGAGAACTCAAACGATTCAGAATGATGTAATATATGTAACAAATGTTGTTTTTGTCTTTCCAAAATATTGTATCCAATGTTGTTTTTTATTGCTTAAGTGAAATCCTTAATGTATAATATATATTTCTTAAGGTTAAAAATATCTATTTGTTAAGGAAAAAATTTTTAATTTGTTGAAGTTAAGGGTTTTAGTTGGATAAAGAGGATGAAAGTATGAATGAGTGGTAAAAATGATAAGTTTGGGGTTTAGGGATTTGATTTTCGGCTTTCATACTTTCCTGCTAACTTCGTCGTAAATGAAAAAAAACACGGGCCTGGTAAATTCGTCGTAAATGAAAAAACACGGGCCTTTTAATCTCGTCGTAAATTAAAACACGGGCCTGGTAACTTCGTCGTAAAATAAAATACGGGCCTGGTAACTTCGTCGTCAAAAAAACATGGGCCTGATAACTTCGTCGTAAACAAAAACACGGGTCTGGTAACTTCGTCGTAACATTACGACGCCATTACGACGAAACAAATTTTATATAAATGCGAGAATTCTTTCAGACGAGCATTGCTCGTATCTTCCTCCAAAAACCCTCTTCCCCTCTAAGGTAAACTTTCTCTCTCTTCTTTTTTTTTATATAATTTAGGTGGTTAGTTTAGGTGATTAGTTAATGATCTCACTCAAATTACCCTAGGAGTGAATTACTCTCTCAAATAAGATGTTCAGATGTAGTACTTAGGGATCGATTTTACGGGGAGCGAAGGAACACAAAAGATGTTTAATCCTTAGTGACTAAGCTAGGTTGAAATGATTTAAATGTAAATTGCAAGTTGTGAGCAATGATTAATTGCTCAAGAGAGTGTTTGAGGGTTGTAATCAATAAGAGAAATAGTTAGATTCAAGGTTACTATTCAGCTAGTTCAGAATTATAATGCTATGGATGTTTTAATGAGTTGCTTGCATATACTAAAGAACTTCGATTCTTTAGAGTTGGCTAATAACTATCGTTACTAGTCTCGTCTATTGATCTGTCTGCCGACAATATCGATCGATGTTTGACAGCTTGTATCGATCGATATGTGTGTCGTCGAACGATTACTCTATTGGAGTATCGGTCGATATAGCTCTAGATCGAATCAAATATAGGTTCACCAAGATCATAGACCGGCTCTCGCTTATCCCTAGAGGATCTTAGCTTATTCAAGATGATGTCAGGAGATTGATTTATGAATTAAATCAATTCCAAGATCATATTCTAGTTAGCTATTCTAGAATAAGCATTATGGTTCATCAGGATAATGAGTATACAACTCAACAGTTCATAGTTGGGGCTAATCCCTCATAACTATTTGAACCCTAAATCTAACAAGGAATCTACTCAGACATGACTGAGAGATTCATAGCATCTAGGTAATAATAGAGATTCATTTAGAAGACCGAACAATCAAGTTCCTCGTGATAACAAATCTCTTTGTATCTTTCTTCTAAACCTAGAATCCTATAACCTTAGATGAGAACAAAATTAAGATATAAAGAATACTTTATTGATAAGTAGAAGTACTAGAACAATGATATGTTGTAAAAGCTTACTTTGCCAAAACACATGGGCAAAGGTATAAATATTGAGTACAATTAGGTTAAAAACTCGTCAGGGGCATTATAGTAATATTGAGACATCTTGGGCTTCAAGTCGATTGAGAATATTCTTCCTTCTTCTGCACGCTCGATATCGATCGATGGTACTAAGTGTACATAGATCGATGGAGTATCTCGTCGTCATTTCTTCAAATGTGTCATCGATCGATTACACGAGATGTGTATCGATCGATATGTAACTCTGGATATCGACCTCGATGTCTGATCTTCAAGTCATCTCGGGAAAACTCTCTTTTAAGCTCCAAATGGCACATAAAACGCCACTTTACTCCAAAATGCCTTTGAACCTGAAAACATACCTAAAAGACTCCAAAACATAGATATATATAGTAAAATCATATAAATACCATAAGTAAAAGTGGGTCAAAATCATGGTATATCAACTCCCCCAGACTTAACCTTTTGCTTGTCCTCAAGCAAACACACAGGTAGTCTTAGAAAGAAGTTTGAAAGTAGCAGGGACTCAATTTAAATCTTAACTTAGGATCATCACCTCTACTTTGTTGCAAGCCACATCTTGTGCCTATTAATCACATGAGTACACTATGCCATATCCTAGCTTAGCAACTAAATCTCCTAACCAAATATCTTAACAATCATGTCTGTCTATCCCCTCTACTGATCTCATTTATGCATAAAAATAAAAGTGCAGGCTTTACCTTGGGGATATCGATCAAGAAACACATAGATTCAACTCAAGCAAGTTTCTGAACACACAGGCAGGTCTTCTCTGATCCATTTCTTCCCCCTTTTTATCTCTCTTCTCTGGATCCTCATAGTTTCAAATTTTGATGAACACTGATTGCCACAAAGGCTATCTTTATGTTATCTCATTGACTTAGTAACACATACTTTTGAATAAGCGAATAGTGGGGTCGCAGGAATCACTCCTACCCCTCGCTTTGATCAATCTTTTAAAGTAGAATAATGGGGTCGCACGAATTACTCCTACCCCTCTACTTCTCAAGATATCATATCACATCTTCATACAAATAATTTCTCTCTTTCCTTAGGATGCTGAAGAGAGAGAGGGAAGGGAATCAGAAGCACACAGACTATTACCTTCCAGACTTGCAGGAGGATTCCGATCCCTTGTATACCAAGCCCCAAGACAAGCAATAGATTGTCAGGTTAGGTTGGAGATCAGCCTTGGTTCTTCCAAACAATCATGAGAAGTATTGTCGTAGGTGACAGTTGATCCACTTTAGCATCTTTAGTACTTTCTGTAATCAACAAATCTAAGAATGGTGCTAAAGAGTGGTTAGATAAAAAGAAAATTTTTGAAAAATATCCTAGTCCCTTTCTTGACTCAATAAAACCAATTTTGAAAACATTTTGGTGAAATCAAAAAGGTAAGGTAGCATCAGTAATCTCCCCCCAGACTTAAATCATACACTGTCCTCAGTGTATAATAGTCGGATTAGGGCATAAATAAATCATAAGGAATGTACTGATATCGAAAATTAGAACGATATACCTGACCGTGGATACGTATCGAGCGATAGTGAGTCGTCTTTGTCGATCGATAAGGATAGAAATATGTCGAGCGATGTCGACAGGGTCGTATCGGTCGATATGAATGGTAATCGTCTAGAATCTGATAAACTTAACAAAAAACGAAAAACGAAAAATAAAAATATAAATCAGATTTAACTAAGTAAGAAAATACCTAATAGTGGGTTGCCTCCCACTCAGCGCTTTATTATAGTCTTTTAGCTTGACTATGGTAGTAATGAGGCTAGTGAGGTGAATTCATGACACTTGCTGAGAAGCAAGTCTCATCCGTGTTCTCTCCATGTTTTTCTCCAAACCAAGTGGTGAAGAAGCTTCTTGTGGCTTTATCTCCTCTGGTTAGTTTCTCCCTTAATTCAATAACCTCGGTGCGCAGACGTTGTATATCTTCTGCATTGCTTTCAATGTGGAACTGGTGGTTTATGAATGTTGGATAGGTGTGTTGGGATAGATCACCGAGTTCTTCTTGTATGTCATTGAGCCTCTCAAACGTTCTCCTTCGTACCATGAGTCTATCGAGCGATCTCGGGTAGTCAATATCGATCGACACTGGTGTAGGTCTGTCGGTCGATGGCCTGGCTGGTATATCGGTCGATGCTAATGGTGCTGGTCTATCCGCGAGTTGTCTTGAGATGGTCTTGATTTCCTTCTGGATGTTCTCTATTGTGTACTCCATGCTCTTGACATCGCTTTGCACTGGAAACCATAGTTTCTCAAAGCTTTGAAAGGTAGAATCTCCAACCTCTTGAATTATGGTGAAGAGATCTTGAGCTGTCTCCTCCATATCAGCTCTGGTGCAAAACTCACTGGAGTTCATATCGGGCGATGGACTAGATGTCATATCGGTCGATGCTTCGCGTCTGTAGTTCTCGCAGAATGCTCTCAATGTATCTTCAACCTCGTGCAGTCGGTCTTCCATTGGTGGAATCATCTCATCAGTTATTTTCTTCTTGCTGGTGCAGAAGGATTTCATCGTTTGGTGTGTGTGGTGTAGAGCCTTGATGATGTGATCCATGGTATCTGCCATTGTTGATGTGCGTTCCTTGAATGAGGTGAAGTTGTTGCTGAGCTGCTGATATTTGTCTTCTAGATCTTTGGTGGTGGTTGCCTCTTCTCGTTTGATGTCCTGATAGATGCTGCGGATGAGATTAGTGATTTCTTCTTTGCTGTAAGTGTTCTGCAATCGTCTATCGGTCGATGTGCGTTGGTCTGCATCGGTCGATGGAGTAGGAAGAGGATCGGTCGATGGCATATGTCCGGCATCGGTCGATGGCGGCAAGTCGGTTTTCAGTTGTGAACGGAGAGTGGATACTTCTTCCTCAAGGACGTCTTTCTTTTGTTGTTGAAGATTATAAGCGCTCTGAATCCAGTTGATTTCAGATTGGAGTTCTGATCGTGCTCTCTCGATTTCATATGGAAAGTAGGAGGTTTTCCAAATGTAAGGACTTGTAGCTTCATAGATCCTTTCTTGGACTTCAGCTTCTGTGTAGAGCTTCTCTTTAGGTTCTGCTATGTTGAAGTGATCTGCATGTATGGGTAAACAAAAGCAAGACCAATCAAATAGTGATGCTCTGTTAAGTAGCTCCCCAATGGCTTCCTTGGAAACATGGATGATGTCTCCATTTACTCCTCTAGCGAACCCAGATTCGTCTCTGAAAACTCCAAATTCGTCCTTCTTCTCCCATAAGAAGCGTCGAATTCCATCTTTGAAAGCTCGTCTGCCCATTTCTCGGTGCATATCGAACGATATACGGTTGTGTTTATCGATCGATATGTGCTGAAATTCCGAATCCTCCGTGTTGAGATGATCAGCTGTAGCTCCGTCTTGGTTTGATTATGTGGTTATACTGATGTGCTGATGCTGCTGATTGACAGAGGTGTGAGGTAGTTATTTGAAGAGGTGTATGGATCCGTTGGCGGTTTGAAGGATGTCTCCTATGTCCTTTTTTGTGATAGGGATGATTCTCCCATCCATTGCTCGTGCATTGCTTTCTGGATCTCTGAAAATACCAAACTCATCCGGAGTTAGATAACCAAAATCAATATTATTTATTTGTACCTCGGATGGTGTAGTGGTCGTATCGGGCGATGCTGTATCAGGTGCATCGGTCGATGTTGGCTGACGGTTATCGATCGATTGTTGTTGGAACGTATCGGTCGATGGGACTTCTTCGGGTGGAATTGCATATTGTAGTGGAACTGCTTCTACTGCAAAACTCTCATTGTAGTCGCTTGTCCAACTTCCAATTGAGTAGTTTCCGTCTCTTATATCCTTAGATGGTGTGTAAATGGATATAAAGTCGATAGGATCGCTTGATGGTTCATAGGGTCGTTTGAGCGATCGTCTTGGTTGCATATCGGGCGATGTAGGCTTGCTTACATCGGTCGATGCGTTGAATCTGAAGGTGTGAGAAGTGTGTCCATTTTCTTCTTCACGAATGAATCTGTACTCTGTAGCTCTTTCTTCCTCGTAATCTTCATCGCATTCCTCCTCTAGAGGTATGTAGTCGTCCGGTTCTGATGTAGCTGGTTCAAAATCGGGTGTTGATGCTAGGGTTTCCGCGATGTGCCTCCAAAAGAGCTGTCTATCGATCGATCACTACAAGAAATATGAGTATTAGTAGCAGTTCGCGGTAGCACGAATTCACGAACTGTTACTAAAAGTGTTAAAATTGAAACACAACTCTTTCGTAGCATTGAATTCGCGCTAGGAAACAAAAATATCAAACGAGAACATAAAAATCACAGATTTTGTTTATGATAACACTTCGGTGGGAAAATTTTATTTTTTGTCCGCCAACATTTAGAAAAAAATTGATTATTCCCTCTGTTTTTTTTTTCTCTAATGCTGAATTCTTTTTTTTTCCTTATTTCAATCTGTCGATGCTCTTCCATCGGCTTCTTCAATCATAAACCTTGTTCAAAATCAAAACTTACAAACCCTAATTCAATGCCAATCAAAGACGCTAAGCTGAGAACCAAACCCTAATAGTGCCTTCCTCTGTCGCGCTCCACCACCATGGCTTGAAGAGATAAGGTTGCAGAGGGTGTTGGTTATTGATGAATGCTTAAAACTCATCTAAATCGTTTATGAATTTCATAGTTCTCGACGCCGTCTGGGTTTGTTGTCAGGGACGCTCTGCCACTCTATAGAAGTTGAAGAAGAAGATGAACAAGCTGTTCAGCTATGCTCTACCAGTTCTATCACCACCAAACTAGATCTTCTTCTAGATTTTCTGAAGGTATCCATGATTTATCCAGTTTTAGATCTGTTATTTCCTCGATTTGCCTCAGATTTTAGTAAAATCATAAATCTGTTTCCGTCAATTGAATCCTTAATTTTTTTTTTTTCAGGTGAAAGCAAAGAGGGATGAGTTTCCTTGTCCTTTTCATCGGTTCTGCAGGTCTATGTATGGAGCAAAACATAATCCTTACATCCACATGAGTTTCCATGGCCTTTTCACTTTTACAACATCTTATTTACCATGGGTGAGTTTGGGCTTTATCATTCTCTTCTTGGAATGCTCTAACTAGATCGATAGTTTGAATAATCTCTTACACCATGTTCTGAAATCGCAGGTACTACTTAGATTCTCTGTCTTACTTACATCAACTGCAAACAGACATAAAAATATTCTTTAAGGCTGTGTTTGCAGAGGTGTACGTACATAAAGTAGCTAACTTTGATGAGTTTACAGGTCACTGAAACGGATATATAACTCATCATTGAGTTTCTCGGTTGTCTTTTGCTTTGAGTTCATGTTTCATATCAAGACCAAGATAACCAAAATTGGATCGAATTGCAGGCTGATGATATTTCAAGGATATGTTTTTGCTCTTTATCTTAACAACAGGTGATGCCTTGATCTATCTTGAAGCTGTCAAGGATGTGTTGCAGGCTGATAAGATGCCAAGGATATGTTTTAGATGTGAAGTCTGAATATAACTGTTACCTTGATCCATGGATATATTCAACGTTACAGCTATGCTTAGGCCATGTTTTTCTCTGTTTGGCTTTTCTTGTTCGAGTCCTGAAGGGCCTTTTGTTGTTTTGATTATTTATTGTAAATTCTTTTTGATTTCTTGACCTCAGAGTCTTTTTTTTGTTGTTGTTAGCTTGAGTCTCCAATGCCATTTTTTCACTCGGTGATGGAAGGGGCCAGATCTTGTCTTTATGGATACAATGGAAGAAGTACACCAGATCTACAGCAACATGAAGCGTGTAGATCAATAAGTGAACCCTGTGACACTGGTCACTTCCCTTGAGGCAGAGCTAGAGGAAGCACACGCTCGCATTGACGGTCTCGAGAATGAGAAGCAGAGAAGAAGCTTGAGCAGTTCTTGAGAAAAGACAGTGAAGAGAGGAGAGAGCTGCTTGGTGGAGCAAATAGCACGAGAAAGTCCGAGCAACCATCGACGACGTGAAATATCGTTGACTGCAGCTGAAGAGAGATTATAAGGTGACAGTTTTGATGCACAAGTTGAGTATCTCAGTTAATTGGCTCAGAAAAATTATACAGACAAGTTGATCCAAAGGTGACAGTTTTGATGCAACAAGTTGAGTTTCTCAGTTAATTGGCTCAGAAAAATTATACAGACAACACAGAAAAAAGCATGGATGAGCTGATGGAGACTATTGGCAAAGTGGTTTTGCAAGTTTTGAAATTATGTAGTAGGTTGAGTTAGTATTAGACGTGGAATGTATATTTTGGATAAGTTTTACTTTAATAAATTATGTATTTTTGGATAATTTATAGAATATAAGAGTTATGTATAAATTTTTAATAAAACAGCATCACAAAATATCACAAACCCTAAACCTTAAACATATTTTGCAATTTAAAAAAAAAACAAAACCCTAAACCCTAAATATATTTTAAAAGTCTAAACCTCAAACTTATAACATGAATTTGAATGATATAAATGTATTTCTTATGTGTATTTATATATGAAATAATGTATGGCTTATGGAATATTCAAACATTAAATCTTAAAAATCTATACCCTAAATATAATACCCTATACCCCAAACTTATTTTTTTTTGCATACAAAGTAATAAGTTTAATTTTTCAAACTTATGATATAAATTTAAACTTAAACTCCAAATATATTCTAAAACTCAAATCATAAACTTAGTTATAAATCTTAACTTTAAACCCTAAAACACATACCTCATAAGAGTATGACTTTCTTCTATGTTTTGGATATTCAATGGAAAAGTATATGATGTTTTATGAGTTGCTTGCATTTTATTTGAGTATAAACCCCAAACCTCATTTCCTAAACTCCAAACTCTAAACACAAAGTACCATACCACAAATCAAACTTATATAATTAGTTTTGTTTAACTTAAAATTGCTTATAAATGTGAAATCTAATCATTTTGTTAATTATATATCATTAGTTTTATAAATTTAAATGAATAGATTAACTGAGAAATAATTTAATAAAAAAGTTTATATACAAAAATTTGTCAAACATATAAATACAATTAATAAAATAATTATCAAATAAAAATAACAATTTTAATAAACTGAGCAATCTTGGCCATAGATTGACTTTAATCAAATGGCTATTAATGAAGGATTTTGGTTATCCTCGTGCTTCTTTCCTATTGGTCGGTTCTTTTAGGAGAAGGATTGCTTTTCTGAGAAAAAAGAAACATTGCTCTCGACCAATAATATAACTCTACGCAGATCACAATTTTCTACCGTTGGATTAATTCCAATCCAACGGACCAAATGTAATTTAGTTCTCTGCCTTTTTTTTTCTCTATCTTTTTTTCTCTCGACATCTCATCGTTTCCCATCTCATCTCAGGTCCAAAGAACTGTAATCTTTTCTGCATCTATCTACAGATATCTCTGTCAATCTCCTCTCAGTCCCGAGCTCTTCTACTGATTCGAAGTGTTACTCACAGATCTCTGGTCTCGAGACTCGCTTTACTTACTCAGAGAACCAGATCTGTGTCAACTCTGAAGCGGTTGAGTTCGAAGCCTCGATTTCGTGTCCTACATACCTTGTAAACGTTTGAAGCGGTTAAGTTGTTGTTTAAAATCTCAGACTTTATCACGTTGGATTATTCTGAGTTCTCATATGAATGCCTTATGTTTCTTATTTTTCTTTGGTCGTAGCTTCATGGAGAGCTTGATATTGAAAGAAGACAGAGGAAGAGGCGATGGTAACCGGTTGTCTTATTGTTTTTATTTTTCTTATTTTCTTATTTTTCTGTGCTAATGACAAACTCACATATTGGTAACACCGGTGTGAATCTTTGTAAATTAAAAAGTCAGAGACTTGGAGAGTTTCGAAGCTATGTATACCTCTGCTTTCTGCAATTTTTTTTATCTGGGTTTGATAATTGAACTGAGCAAATTTGTTTTTTTGACCTACAGTTAGCGGCTGGACATTATATGGAGCTGGAGTCGAGTAAGATAGAGGAGAGGAGATGGAAGAGGCGACATGAGAAGCTTGATGGAGTTGGTTCAGAGACAATGGTGAAGTTACAGGTGGCTGTTCATAACTCATTGGAAGCCGAGAAAGATGAAGAAGATCAGAAAGGCGGAGAAGGAGAGAAGACAGAGACGCGAGATTAGGATTAGGATTAGGATTAGGTTTTGGTTTAATTAGGTTTTGGTTAATCTGTTTCAATTAGTTTTTGGTTTAATACTATAATGTATTCTGGTTTATTTGATTTTCTCATCCTCGTTTAGTTTTATATTTATTTGTAATCTAATTTTCATTAATAAATAAAATTTATTTTTAATTAACAATTAATTTTCTATTTTAAATACTTATTTAACTAAAATTTAATTGATTAATTAATATTAATTACTTTATTTTAAATATATTAATTTATATTATAGCATTATATTCATGTAATCATAAAATATTATACAACACTAGAAAAACACTATGAAAACCTAAATAATAGCACGAATCATATGTTATAAAAGACTATTGTATAGGTTATTATTAACGCTATAATATCTCTGTTTATTATAGCTCATGGAAATACGCTATGATATGGGGGGGGGGGGGTCTATTATAGCTGCGGATGTCAGAGCGTTTACAAAAACGCTACGAAAGCCCTATAGTAGCGTTTTTCAGGTGCTACTAATGCCGATATTTCTTGTAGTGGATGTAGTGGTAGCTACGTCGGTCGATGTGTTGGTATTGGTATCGGGCGATGGGATGTTGCTCTCATCGATCGATGTAACCGGATCGGTTTCGTATTCAGCCATGGAATCGTACTCATGGGAACAGAAACAAGCTGCTACGACCTTTGTTGTCTCCTTAGCTGGTAGCTTGATGACTTGGACGGGATCATAGTGGGTGGTGGGACTTATTAGGGTTAGGCAGAGCTTGTTGAACTTTAGGTCACAAACGGCTCCAACGGTGGCTAGGAAAGCTCTTCCAAGTAGTAGTGATGTTTTGAAGTTAAGCTTGACATCCAGGACGTGGAAGTCTGTAGGGATGATGGCATCTCCAATCTGTACCTCAAGATTTCGAATTATGCCTCCAGAGTTCTGCTGAGAACAATCCACAAAGATGAATGTCTCATCAGTAGGCTCTATCTTCAGACGTAGGTGATCTGCCATGATCTTAGGTATGATGCTGACTCCTGATCTTGTATCACACAAGGCACGAGGGAATTCGATGCCCCTGATGGAACATGGTACTGTGAACTTCCCTGGATCGCTCCTCTTCGGTAGTGTGATCCTCTTCTTCATATTGTCACGAACTTGGTGAAACATCCTCTTGATGTCTTCTTCTGTCTCCTTGGTCTCTCTGAAGAACATCCACAATCTATGAGAAAAGTAGGCTTCTTCAAAGGGTTTCTCTGCAGGGATCCTTAGAACACGTTTCCTGAAGTTTTCCATCTCTGCTTCATTAGCTCCCCTTTTAAGGTGCTTTGCAATCTTCTCTTTCCTTTTTCGTAAGACTCTTCCTAGGTTTTCCTTTTCTGGCTCCATGGGTTCAATGATGTCTGTGGGTTTCTTCAGTATTGCTGTAGGAAGGGAATTGGAAAGTTTGGACTACTCCCGGAGTGCATTAAGTCGTGCTACATCGATTTTGGGTAGTTGCACTCGGCGGTGTGGGATAATATATCGATCGATGGCCACTGCTGTGTGTCGGTCTATATCGGTGTCTCCAGATCAGTCGATGGAAAGGTTCCTGTATCGATCGATGGGGTCTGAAGATCGGTTTACGTCCATACCGGTGGGTGGTCGTGGGTGTTTGGCTGCAAAGGCTTCGTGTGACATGATTTTGATTGAATTGCACTCTTTGGAGGGTTCCTCGAAGTCTATCGATCGATACTCATCAAAGTTTATCGATCGCTTTGCTTTTGGTGATATCGATCGACGTCGAGCCGATAACATCGATCGATATGAGTCAAATCCGGCCACGGGCGAGGTTTCTTCTGTCGATTTGTGCAGCTCATCCTGGGGAACTTCCTCCCAGAAATCATCATCTATGATGGCATTGACGTGGTGGTGAGTAGTAGGCTCTCCTGGTGCTCTTGCTAAGGCTTCTTGTTTCTTCAAAGCCTCTCCTGTTTGAACTACTTGAGTCTCCACTTTCTTCACATAGGTATTCAAGGTATCAAGCTTTAAATTTAGAGTGGTGTAGACAGAGTCAATCTTCCCATTGAAATCCACATGGAGCTTCTGTTGTGTCTGTAGAACTCTTTCCAGCATTTCTTCTAGCTTGCTTTCCTGGGTGGGTGGGGGTGGATTGGTGTAGAATGAGTTTCCGTAACTCCTGTTGTTGTTGGGGTTGCTTCTGTTGTAGGAGGGTTTCTGTGGACTGTAGTTGCTTCTCTGTCCTGAGAAGTTTCTGTTTCCTCCCTGGTTTCCAGATCTCTGAAATCCAGCTCCACTGATCCAATTCACATCTTCGTCTACTTGATCCTCTGCGGTTTCTGCATCCTCAACTGAGCAAATCTGCTTGTTAAGTAGCTTCTGAACATTATCCAGCTGTGATTGAAATTCACTAATCTGTTCCTTCCCAAGGAATGAGACAGATTTTGCTTTGACTATGTTCTTCGTGATGTTGCTTGAAGCTAAGTTATCAATTAACTTCACAGCGTCATGTGGATTCCTTGTGCTGAAATTTCCTTCACTAGCAGTGTCCAGAGCCATTTGATACTTTAGAGCGATGCCTCTGTAGAAAGTGCAGAGTAGTTGTACGTTGTTGTATCCATGATGTGGGCAGTCGCGCTGGTAGGACTTGAATCTGTTCCAGGTATCTTTGAAAGATTCTCCAGGTTCCTGAGTAAATGTAGCAATTTTTCTCCTCCAGTATTCAGCACGTGACTCATCAAAGAAGTTACGCAAGAATGCGTTTTTGATGTCCTTCCAGGTAGTGAGAGAACCTGGTGGTAATTGTCGCAGCCACTGCAAAGCTTCTCCTGATAGAGAGTATTTGAAAAGCTTGCAGAAAAGATAGTCTTCAGGGACTCCGTTGGCTTTGATGGAAGATATAATATCTTCGTATCTCTCCAGATGATCCATAGGATGCTCATGAGATAACCCACAGAAGGGTATCTGTCCTACGAGACCGTAGTACTGCGGCTTGAGCTCGAAATCTCCTCTCTGAATAGCAGGAGGGCGGATGGCGGATCTGTTGGTATAGAACTGATCTGGACGGTTGTAATCTGCCAGGGTTCTAGCTCCGTTGGCTTCATCTGCAGGTTGGATGAAGTCTGTAGTGTCTTGCTCAAGAATGATTTCCTTTTGAGCATTCAGCTTCTGACCTGCTGCGTTACGCAGGTGAACATCTTGATCACGCAGGTCTCCATTCTCATCGGTTCTGAGAATAATAGGCGCTACCATGGCTCGTTGGGTGGTATCGATCGATGTTAGATGATCTATATCGATCGATGTATGGTAAAGAGTATCGGTCGACGGTTGGTTGTCGAGCGATGAAGTGCGGCGAGTATCGGTCGACGGAGAAGGTGTCTCGGTCGACTGTGGTAGAGCGGTATCGGTCGACGAACGGGTGGTGATGTCGATCGATGTCGGTGTATCGGTCGACAAGGTAGAGGTTATGTCGATCGATGTGGAACGTAAGTTCTTGCGGATGTTACGCTCCAAGCTGTGGGAGTCTTCTGAGTACACAAGTTGATGATTCTTGTTGCTTCTGGTATTGCTGGGCATGTACCTGAAAATCAAGAAAAAAAAATTGCGTCAGAAGGTGATTTAGCAGAAATTTAAATAACCTAGACCTAATCAGATTAAATCTAATGGCGATCTTAGCTCCCCGGCAACGGCGCCAAATTTGATCTCACTCAAATTACCCTAGGAGTGAATTACTCTCTCAAATAAGAGGTTCAGATGTAGTACTTAGGGATCGATTTCACGGGGAGCGAAGGAACACAAAAGATGTTTAATCCTTAGTGACTAAGCTAGGTTGAAATGATTTAAATGTAAATTGCAAGTTGTGAGCAATGATTAATTGCTCAAGAGAGTGTTTGAGGGTTGTAATCAATAAGAGAAATAGTTAGATTCAAGGTTACTATTCAGCTAGTTCAGGATTATAATGCTATGGATGTTTTAATGAGTTGCTTGCATATACTAAAGAACTTCGATTCTTTAGAGTTGGCTAATAACTATCGTTACTAGTCTCGTCTATTGATCTGTCTGCCGACAATATCGATCGATGTTTGACAGCTTGTATCGATCGATATGTGTGTCGTCGATCGATTACTCTATTGGAGTATCGGTCGATATAGCTCTAGATCGAATCTAATATATGTTCACCAAGATCATAGACCGGCTCTCGCTTATCCCTAGAGGATCTTAGCTTATTCAAGATGATGTCAGGAGATTGATTTATGGATTAAATCAATTCCAAGATCATATTCTAGTTAGCTATTCTAGAATAAGCATTAGGGTTCATCAAGATAATGAGTATACAACTCAACAGTCCATAGTTGGGACTAATCCCTCATAACTATTTGAACCCTAAATCTAACAAGGAATCTACTCAGACATGACTGAGAGATTCACAGCATCTAGGTAATAATAGAGATTCATTTAGAAGACCGAACAATCAAGTTCTTCGTGATAACAAATCTCTTTGTATCTTTCTTCTAAACCTAGAATCCTATAACCTTAGATGAGAACAAAATTAAGATGAAAAGAATACTTTATTGATAAGTAGAAGTACTAGAACAATGATATGTTGTAAAAGCTTACTTTGCCAAAACACATAGGCAAAGATATAAATATTGAGTACAATTAGGTTAAAAACTCGTCAGAGGCATTATAGTAATATTGAGACATCTTGGGCTTCAAGTCGATTGAGAATATTCTTCCTTCTTCTGCACGCTCGATATCGATCGATGGTACTAAGTGTACATCGATCGATGGAGTATCTCGTAGTCATTTCTTCAAATGCGTCATCGATCGATTACACGAGATGTGTATCGATCGATATGTAACTCTGGATATCGACCTCGATGTCTGATCTTCAAGTCATCTCGGGAAAACTCTCTTTTAAGCTCCAAATGGCACCTAAAACGCCACTTTACTCCAAAATGCCCTTGAACCTGAAAACATACCTAAAAGACTCCAAAACATAGATATATATATATAGTAAAATCATATAAATACCATGAGTAAAAGTGGGTCAAAATCATGGTATATCAGTTAACTTATTTTATTTTAAAAATTTGGTTTTGGATATGTATTAATTTATTTTTTTTATTTTTTAGATGGCTCCTAGACCGAGACCAGCAGCTCCTGCACCTACGTATGCAGATCTATTTGGCGATGGATCTTCCTCTAGCGGTTCATCGTCTTCTTCCGGGACAGTTCCGGAGTCTCACACATCTCGGAGAGTTTCTTCGACCCTTACTCCTCATCCAGCTCAGATGCCTCCCCCACCAGCTGATCCACCTGTCGCCCCGGATCAGCCTGCTCCACCGGCTGCAGTTCATCCCGACTTGCGGGTGCCAGCTCATGCACCATTCGCAAGATACACCGTCGAGGATTTGCTGGCCCAGCCCGGACGAGAGGGTTTACACGTTCTTGACCCCGATAGACCCCCGGGTACTTATTGGTTAGTAGATAAAATTATTAATTTTAAATTTAAAATCTTTGATAAATTTTGTTCACAAATTTGTTATATTTGCAGGTTTGGAGTTAACAACAAAGTTAGCCGGAGCGTTTCAGAGACGATGAAGGGATATTATGACGGCCCTTATCCCAACTGGACGTCTACTCCCGATCACGTCAAGACGACGTGGTTTAAATGTTTTGCGGTAATTTAAATAAATAATTAAATTGTTAATTAAATAATTATTTTTTTTCTAATCTTTTAAATTTTTTGTTTTTTTCAGCAAAGGTGGAACTGGTCCATAGGAATCACCGAGAGGGTGAAGAGCAAATTTATTGCAAAGGCGAAAACTCGTCTTTGCAACATTGTCTCCGATTGGAAGGACAAGTGGGAGATTTACGGCTATGAGGGGAAGCCGAGCGGGGTCACCAAGGACGCATGGGATGGCCTCATCGCCTATTGGACCGAACCCATCAACATCCGCAAAGCCAACTCCTGCTCCGCTTCCCGAAGAACGAGGGATAAAGATGGCTATTTACCCATGGTTCATAGAACCGGCCAAAAACCCCATGCCGGAGTTCGTCTCGAAGCTGTAAGTTTTATTTAAATTTATAATTTTCATTATTATAAACTTTTGTATTTATTAATATATTTAATTTATTTTTTTTATTTTTGTTTATTAGTTGGAGAAGACTGGAGTTTTGCCATCTCTCTCGGACTTATTCAAGATGATTCACGCCTCACCAGATGGAGTTTTTGTTGATCCTGCATCAGAGAAACTCTTCAACGCTGTGGCGTCTCGGGTAGAAGAGCGAGAGATACAGCTTACCCAACAGTCTGCAGATGGAATACCTGTCAAGTTGTCAACCGACGAGGTCGACCGGATCTTCGAGGAGGAAAAATTTAATAACTTTTTTTTTATTATTAACTCTAAATAAGTTTTTATATATATACATATAGGTGGCTCCTAGAAAGAAGGGAACGACGGTCGGAATAGGTTCTGTTAACGAAGTTGCAAGGGCGACTTCGTCATACTATTCGAGGCGGAACCAGGACAACGAGCGGATGCAGGCTCGTATGGATACCCAGCAGCAGCGTTTGGACTCTCTCAAGAGTTTGCTGGATGTGATGGCGGTGGGAAATCCAACTTTGCAGACGGCTTTGGCGGCGAGACGAGCAGCTCTCGGGATGACCCAGCCAGATCCCGAAGCAGGAACATCTACAGACCTGAACCCCTCAGCCAACTACTTCGATGACGATGATGTCGGCCTTAATTAGAATTTTTTTTATTTCTTATGTTTTGTATAAAAAAATTAAATTCTATTTAATTAATGAATTTCTAGTTTTTAAATAAAATAAAATGGTTTCATATTTATTTTATTCTAATATTTTCAATTTTAAAATTATTGTTTTATAAATTTTTTATAATTATAATAATTAATTAATATTTTAAATACGGAGATGTAAATTCGTTGTAAATTTCCACGTTTAGTCCTCGTAAAGTTTATGTGGAATTTACATGGAATCGTTGTAAATTTTACATCGAGTTTACGACGAATACTTACGTGTCTATTACAACGAAATATTACGTCGTATTTACATCGCACGTTACGAGGGTATTACGACGAAAAGTTTCCTTCCGCTTTACGAGGAAATATCTTCCTCGTAAACGTAACTAGTACTTTACGACGAAACCTCTGTTACGACAAGCGTTTAACAACGAAACGCGTTTCGATGTTAATTCGTCGTAAAGCCCCTATTACGACGAATTAATAACGAATACCGCCCTCGTAAAAAAATATGTTTTCTTGTAGTGATTGGTGATTTTCTTACTTGATTGAATTTTCCAATAACTTTCTATTTTAACTTGAGTACCATAAAACAAAATTCTGGCTACATATGTATTTACTAAATAGTACTAGATATTCAAGTATTAGAAAATACTAGTGTCTAGGTTTTCTTGGCCAAAACTATTAGTGGACGGTTTGCGGATCAAATAATATGTTTGGTGTAAGATATTTGTTATAAAATGGAAATTGCATGTTTTTCTTAACGCTGGTTTATTATGATATTACATTTGAAAAAGTTTACAAAGGTGATTCGACAACCGATAATACTATATGCCTTATGAGATCATAGGATGCCTAATTGAATCATCCGAGCCATCTGCATCATCCGAGCCATCCTATGAAAATCTTATGACCAGATTTACTTAAACCAGATCTTTTGTACGCACTTCTTCTGTAGTTTGCATTAATAATATTTTTTTCCAAACTTTAAATCTGAGTTTCCACTTACCTGAGTGGATATCAGGTGACAAAAAAAACGATTCAGAATAAAAATGATTTTGAGATATCAGGTGGTCGACATTGGCCCATTGTAGATAAAAGTGGATTTTTTATTGGGCCTGTTTAGAAAGACTTCAGATTTATTGGGCTACTTGTATCATTAAAGAGCCTATTTTCAAGCTAGACAAGTTCATAAAATAATTGTATTTTACAATGTTCTAAAAATTGCTAGGCGGCATCTAAGCGTTCAGTAGGGGCCTAGCGCCTAAGCGTATTACTCGGGGCCTAGGCGTATTAACTCGGAATCTAGATTTATCGATTTATCGATAAAATTGGTATAACAATTTTTTACTGTTTCAATGATGTTCTTGGTAAAACTTAAACATAATAGCAAAAACTCTGTTATAATATGCTAGAACGGAAATCTATTAAGATTCACTGCAAAATAAAACCGTAAAATTCAAATCAACCAATGTTTAAAAAAATATGAAAACCTAAACGTAAAGGCAAACCAGAAGCACTAAGTTTCTTCTACTGCAATCCCATCCACATTCACCACCTGTTCATTATCAGATTCAAATTCAATGTCATTGAAAATGTTATGTTCTTCATCAGAATCAAGGTCATTTGGAACTTGGTAACCAGTTTCTTCAGCAAGCGCTTCGTCAATCTCAAGTGGATCCACCAGCCATTCTTCTGCATTATTTTCATCTCCATCGTCAAGGATAACATCAACATCTTTGTCTTTGATGCTTTTTTGTTTGTTGAACAACTTAGCATTGAATTGGACATAAACTAAACTGTTAAGTCGATTAACATCTAGTCTATTAATTCCTCTTTTTAGTATGAATCTGCAAGAAAGACGTAAGGAAAACCCCACAAAGTCAGCAAACAAATGTCAGAAAATAGGCATATATATATACAACCAGAAAACACCAACCTCTTCAAGAGCACTCCAATTCCTTTCACAACCAGGTGAACTAGATGTTAAAGATTGAATCCTTGTAGCTAACTTTTGCAACGCTGGTACATGACAACCATGTATTGACCACCAACTACCTAAAATATAAATTAGAATGAGAAAAAATGGTTGATAAAAGAATAATGACATTTTATAAAATCAAAAGAATACCTGGATCTAATTTGCTATCATTTTGTGAACATCCTCTCACATCTATTCCTCTCGCAAAAGCACCAGATTTCGTCTTATAGACATTGAACTCTTTGTTTACGACTTGGTCTTGCTTCTCATACTCACCATGGTAAAACGTCTCAACACAACTTACAAACCCATCAATTAGCATATGATCATGCTCAATGGTCGTGTCCTTGTAAAAGTAGAATGGGTTCAGTAAATAGGCACTCATGTGCAGAGGAGAGTCCAACCGACCTTTCATTTTCTCATCAATGATATCAAAAATGGGTTTGTAGTTTCTCTTCAAGTCATTACAAGCTAACTTAATGTTACTCCTTACTTCCAAGAGCTCTCCAAAAATAAAACCCATTGAAGGCTTCTACTCTCCATCAGCAACCCTGAGAAGCTTTACTAAAGGTCCAAAAACCTTAAGCACAAATATCACACCATTCCAAAATAAAGAACTCATAACAGTTAAGAAATTGTCTTTGCCCTTCTTACATTGTGAATGTTTGCATATGTCCCACTCTTCACTGTTAAACATTATTTTTAGTTGTATCTTCTTTTTCAACAAGCTTTGTAGTGTCAAAAAGGATGTAGCAAATCTTGTAACTCCTAGCCGCACAATATACCTTTTCTTGGTATGTGATCTCATCATCGCTAAGGTTTTATGATGAGCATATATGAAAATCGTAAGAGCTTTAGCTTAATCAATGATTTTTGCAAACTTAGGCAACTTAGAAATTCTTTCAAGCATCAGATCAATCGTATGTGCAGCACAACCTGTCCAAAAAATATTTGGCCTCTCCTCTTTAAGCATCTTTGATGCTGCCACATTGTTGAGAGCATTATCAGTTACTACTTGGACAACTTTATGAGCACCAATTTTCCAATGCATCGATCAATATACTCAAAAATGTATAATCCTGTGTGAGATTTTGTAGAAGCATCCTTTGAGGACAGAAAGCATGTTCCTCCTCTAGAATTAACACACAGATTCATTATGCTCCTCTTTTTCCTATCAATCCATCCATCAGTCATGATAGAACAACCGTATCTATCCCATTCTGCCCCTTGACTTTTTAACAGCTCCCTAGTTCTTTGTTCTTCCTCTTTCAACAGTGGTTCCCATAAATGATATTGAGTTGGAGGAATCCAACCACGTCCGAACTGCCCAAGAACCTCACAAAACATTTTAAAGGCATCATTATCAATGGCATTGAAAGGAATACCTGACTGATATATCCATCTAGAGCAATACTGCTGCACTTTATGATTTTTTTTCCTTGGAAAATGCATCATTGATGTTTTGTTGTGATACAAGCCTAAGCTGTCAAAGGCTCACAAACACCTTGGATCAAAGTGATGGACGATCCAACAAGAGGGGTGGTTTGTACAATCGATCTAATCGACTTTAAAACCGGTTAATGGAAGTGAAGATGATGATCTCGGACAGAACAGGTTGTTGACTGAATCCACAATCAACCACGAATAAGAACACTTGAATCCACAAGCAATCTCAATCGCCAATCAAAGAGTCTAATGATTCCACACAAGACTGAATGACCAAATTCACACAAAGACACAAAGACTTTAGAGAAAAGAAACTTGAAAGTTTATTAGATTTTAGGTAAAATATTTTGTGATTCGATGAGAGGCCTAATGAGCTTATATATAATGCTCAGAAAAAAGACTTAGAAAGCTAAACAAAATGGAAACATAATGAAAATATCAAAAACTAGCCGTTGGACATGATTGTAGCAAAATCTGTCCAAGTATGGAAGTTGTCTTCTCTCTTTGTATCTTGTGAGTTTGGGCAGAAAGGAATGCATCCGTGGGATATTATTTGATGTCTTGATAGTCTCTGATTCGTGCCTGAACAGAAGGGGAAGGAGCCGTTGGCCTTTAATGACTCCAAGGGTGCATGCATCCATGTAAAGTAAGTTGACAAATAAGAGATTTCTCTTGATCATGTGGCTGCTGGTGCATGGAAGGATGATGGTGAAATCTTCTGGACGGTTGGATGTGTTTCCCCAATGATTATAAACCTCTCCTGGTCGCCATTGTTTGGTTTGAGTAAGATTGAACCGGTTAGCTTCTAGTTGAGGCAAGTGTAGAAGTGGTTTGACAGGTTTTGGGGTTTGGGTCATAACTTCAGATTTCCGTGGCCATTTCTCCTCATTCTGGGCTTTATGGGTTGATAAGAGATTCATCTTGAAGTCCACGGTTTGGCTTGGGTCGTAACGCTTCTTCATTGGGCTTGAAACAACTTTGAAACTCGGATACTTGCAGATGGACTGGCTGGAGAACCTCCGGTTTGTAATATTCATAACTTCCTGACCCGGATGTCTCTGAATATGATTCAGATTTTGATGGAAAGCCTCTTGAGTGTAGAATCCAGTAAAATTGGTTTGATGGCTAAATTCGTCCTGGTTTGAGAGATATGCTCCTTTTAGTGCACCTATGTCGCTACTGGCTCCAATGTGGCATGTATGGTTGATTTTATGAACTGGTGGTCCAGTTACTAACTTGAGGTCCTCATCATTCCCTCCCTCTTCAAAAGGTTTTGTCCTCAAAACCAATTTATCTGCATAGCATGAACCAAGATAGAGCAAGTTAGGTTTCATCCTCTTTTTAGATTCTAAGGCCTTACCTTGATATTGTATCGATTTGAACTTTGATGGCACATCTGTTGGTTCTTCTTTGGAAAAATAGGATAGGATCACTCCTCTGGTCCGTTCTGGTGTGATCTTGGCTTTGGGTAGATCTCCTCTGGAATCTTCAGCATTGGTTCCTGTCATAGACTCAACATCTTTGGCTAAAGACAAGTGTGTTATAGCAGTCATGGAATAATCGGCATATAAATCGTTTTGAGAAATTCCATTTTCAGTAGATGATAAAATCTCTGGCTTCCTCTCTAAGTGTGATCTAAGAAAAGAAGTATAATCTACATACTTTTCTAAACAGCCTGGTTTTTCCTCACATTTATCAGGACCTAACAAATCAGTGTGCACATTATCCAAATTTTCAGTGAGCAAACAAGGGATAGGATCACTTACCTGGTTATCTTGCATTGATTCGTATGGTGTAGAAGTCTCTAGGGTAGTTTGCTCATCTTTCTCATGCTGTTGAGCTTCTGGACGTTTCTCCTCATCATCTAGAACTTCAACATTCTTATCACCAGTTGGGACTTGAAAGATTTCAAGTGTGGGACTTGCTTGCGCAGCAAGGTTGGGTTCTTGTTCCTTGGTTCCCATGTTAGTACCTGAAATATTTTCAACCTTTTGGGCACTAGACAAGTGTGTTAAGACAGACATGGAATTACTAGAAACAGAATTATATCTTTCTTCAAGCAAGTTGATAATATCATCAAACCTTTTATCTATTCCCGCAAAGGAATTATCCAAGCTAGTAAAAGAATTACTTACCTCCAAGTTAGTTTCTTTTGCTTCAGGTAGTGCTGACTTCACAACTCTTTTTGTGGCACAATCTTTTGCAATATGACCCTTGCCTTGACACCTATAACAAATAACCTCAGGTGGTTTTAAAAATTTAGAGTACTCACCTTGGTTTTGTTTGACTTGAGGTGCATGCACTGGATTTGATCTTTGCCTCTGGTTTGCCGGCTGCAAGACTTGTGGCTTTGCTATCTTCCTTGTCGACACCTTCTGAATGTGTTGTGCTCTTCCCACAAACTTCCTATACATGAGATTCTTCAACTCTGTCCAAGAAAAAGGTGGCTCATTGTAATAGATCCGATCAGCATCTACTTGATCCCACCATTTGTATGCTTCTCCAACTAGGGTATCTCTTGCATAAGATGGCTTTAACTTTTCTGGAATTCTCCAAGTCTGAAACCATTGTTCCATGTCGTCCTCCCACCTTATATATGCACTTGGTCCTTCCTTAAGACCTGAAAATTGTATAAGTGATGTATCCAAGCGGTTTTGTTTGAACTTGCTACCAATGTGGTTCCATGGTTTGCTTTGAACATGGAGTGATTGATTTGCATGGTAAGATCTTCCTGGAGTAGCCACGGTGGTCTTGACCCTCCTTGGACACGCTTGTCCATAGAATTCCCCATCAGAACTTTCCTCGTAAACAGATGAGTAGTTGTGGCCATAGATGAGCTTGGATTGGAGTCCATAACAAGTTGAATATTGATCCAGTGGTTCAGGTCCCACTTCCTGACATTCTTGCTCCTCATCTGGGACATATTCTGAATTGGAATCTATGTACCAACGACCTTCATTGTGGTCATCTCCATCATCCCGACAAGCCTGGTTCGTTTCTTCCCCCCAATCTACTTCAGAAGTGTTGTATTCTTCAGCTTCTTCTTCACTCTCCATGGTTGCAAAGCTTTAGGACAATGCTCGCAAGAAGAAAGAGGGATTAATGAGAATCAAGGAATAAGAGAAACGTGGGATAAGCAAAGCTAAAGGAGGAGAGAAAATAGAAGACAAACAAAAATTATGGAAGTTTTCAGATTTTTTTTTTTTTAACTTTAAAAGTAATAACTAACGGAAATATTTTTTTTTTTTAATATAATTCCATTAGAACCTGCCTTATTGGATTCTAAAAAACACGTTTCTTTTACCAACTTGTGTCCTCTTTATTGGTTTTATCAAAGTTATCCATCCAGATCCAAAAAATTCCTAGGGTTTGCTCTTGAAGATCTTCGTATTTTTCTTCAAATCAAGGGGTTTCTACAGATCTTGCTCCATTCCATCTAAGCCTGGTGTATCGTATTGGTGAATCAAAAATGACGTCTCCTCTAGACAAAGCTCTTTATCAACTCTCTCTTGAAGAAGATGAAGAACCTTTTGTGCTTCCTGATCATCCGGAGTATTACTCAACGGGTAGGAACGCACTGAGTTTGGTGGGCCGTATCTTGAATCCTCAGTATCAGAAAATGACGGAGTTACTACTCGAAATGCCAAGGAAATGGCGTTTATATGATAGAGTGAGAGGGGTTGCGCTCTCGAAAGAAAAATTTCAGTTTATCTTCAATCATGAACATGATATGTTGGATGTTCTCAACAAAGGGGCTCATACTCATAACATGTGGCCCATAGTTCTGGAGAGATGGGTCGAAAATCCACCAGATGACTACCTTCAATATCTTACGGTATGGGTTCAGATGAGGAACATCCCCATCAACCACTACACGGAGAAAGCGCTGGAAGCTCTGGGAGGTTTTGCAGGCAAAGTGGAGACTGTGGCGTATGATCCTGACAAGCCGCAGCTCAAGGATTATGTGAGAGTCCTTGTAAGATTTGACGTATCTAAACCGTTGAGAAGAGTGAAGAAGATTACTACTCCAAAAGGGGAAGAGGTGCACATCCGTTATGACTATGAGAGAATACAAAAAAGATGCTACACATGTCAGCGGGTCACACATGATCAGAACCTTTGTCCTATATTCAGAAATCAGAAGGCTGCTACAGAGAAGCTGGCATCTTCCTCTGCAGAAAGTATCAGGAAAGATGTCCTGGAGAAATTTGACGAGTCTGATCCACTGTTTAACCTCATTCCGGTGAGTCTTATGGGTGTGGACCCTACTTCTGGAAATCCCAAAATTGCTAAGGAAGTCTTGGATGATATGAGGATGTATCTTCGAGCATCGGATGGTCCTGAGAGGATGGCTAGAGAGGAAAGGGTCAAAAAATCAGTTGAAGACTTAGTGCATGATCCTATTGCACAGAAAACCTATCTCAGGTTAGAGTCACCCCCAATAGTGACTAAAGACCTGGACAGAGGAAAAGGAATTGTTTTTGATTTCAGTGCTCAAAAGAAACACCCTCAGAGTACTGAGAAGCTCATGGCGAGTGCGATATCGGCAGGAACGAGAGTACTTCAATCAGGAAAGGTGATAACAGCAATGTCTCCGCTTACAGAGCAATGCCACTCCACCCCTCCAGGTTTTTTAACTGTGAATCCTACGGGTTATAGTGCTGGTATCTCAAACTCCAGCACATCCGGGACCACTGTTAAAAAAAACAAAGGGAGAAAGAGGCCGGGTACTTTCACGAGGAGAGCTACTGGTAAAAAAGCTATAAGAGGAGATGCTGCAGAAGGAAAAAGCGTAGGTGATGGCGTGGTGAATGTCGCAAAGAGGAAAAAATCAGAAGATGTCGAGCCATCTCAAAGCTCTGCAAGGTTTAAGAAACCATTGGTGGTCCCAAATGAGGGACCGTCCAGTATCTAAAATGTCTATGATCAGTTGGAACTGCCAGGGATTGGGCCGTGCACAAGATCTGGTGATTCCAAGGTTACGGGAAATGCGGAAAGAGCTTTTCCCAGACATTATTTTTCTAATGGAGACAAAGCAAAACAGAGACTCTTTGGTGGATCTACAGACATGGCTAGGCTACGATAGGATAATGACTGTAAATCCTATTGGCTACAGCGGAGGCTTAGCATTGATGTGGAGAAACACTGTAAATATTGACTTTAAGTATGTAGATAAGAATCTGGTGGATTTCAAGGTTGTTCGTGGAAAAGACTGTTTTTTTGTTTCTTGTATATACGGCAATCCGGTGATTAGTGGTCGTCCGAAGCTGTGGGAAAGATTATCTCGAATTGGTGCTTACAGGAAAGAACCATGGTCTATGATGGGGGACTTCAACGAGATTCGAAACAACGATGAAAAAACTGGTGGACCTAGAAGAAGTGAGGCTTCCTTTCAGGCATTTAATGATATGCTCCAGATTGGTGACATGTCTGAACTGCCAAGTACAGGAAACAGCTTTACTTGGGGAGGTCAGAGGGGGACTTTATCGATCCAATCTAAACTGGACAGATGCTTTGGAAATAAGAAATGGTTCCAGCTCTTCCCCGCGTCCAATCAAGTTTTCATGGACAAGAGGGGGTCTGATCATCGACCCGTTTTGGTAAGGCTTGTGACAGCATCTTCTCCCTTCAGAGGTAGCTTTCGTTTTGATGGAAGATTCTGCAACAAGTCAGGGGTTCAAGAAGAGATTAAGAAAGCATGGTTAACTAACCATCCCTTATTTGAAACTAAAGTCTCTCATAGACTGAAGAACTGTCGAAAGGCGCTTAGCAGATGGAAGAAGAAAGAGAATCTGAATGCCCGTGACAAGATTAAACAAATCCAATGTGCCCTAGAGACAGAGCAATCAGCGACCTTCCCTTCAACCCAGAGAATCAGATTTTTAAAGGGTGAACTTATTCAGGCTTACAAGGAGGAAGAATTATTTTGGAAACAAAGATGCAAAGATAGATGGGCTGTCAAAGGGGATTTAAACACCAAATATTATCATGCGTCTGTCAAAGCCAACCGTTCGAGAAGAAGAATTATCAAACTCGTGGATGATAGGGGGCAAGAGCATTTCGATGAGGAAGCAAAAGGAGTTGTGGCAAGTGAATACTTTCAAAAATTATTCACCTCGACTAACTCTGGAGACTTCTCGGTACTGTTTGATGGTTTCACCAGGAGAGTCACTGATGGGATGAATGAGAGACTAAACAGGGAAGTTGGCAAAGATGAGGTTAAAGATGCTGTCTTCTCAATAAAACCAGGGAGTGCTCCGGGACCAGATGGGATGACTGGATTATTTTTTCAAAAATATTGGAGCACGGTTGGAGATCAGGTTACAAAAGAAGTGAGAGATTTCTTTACAACTGGATCCTTTCCTGTTGAATGGAACTACACACATCTCTGTCTCCTGCCAAAGATTGAAGAACCGAGTATGATGACAGACTTGAGACCTATCAGCTTATGCTCAGTGCTGTACAAGATCATCTCCAAGATATTGGTTATCCGTCTCAAACCTCTCCTTCCTGAGATTGTATCACCTACGCAATCTGCGTTCGTTGAGGAGAGACTCATTACTGATAATATTCTAATAGCACACGAGATGATTCATGCTTTGAGAACGGACAAGACTATATCCAAAGAGTTCATGGCGATCAAATCTGACATGTCAAAGGCATATGATAGAGTGGAGTGGGGTTATCTACGTGCTTTGATGATAGCAATGGGATTTGAAAGCGAATGGATAGACAGAGTGATGTTCTGTGTCTCAACTGTCAATTACTCAGTTCTCATCAATGATCAGCCATTTGGGAACATCCAGCCAGAAAGAGGGATTAGGCAAGGAGACCCATTATCACCCTTCCTCTTTGTCTTATGCACCGAAGGTCTGATTCATCTTCTTGAAAAGGCGGTTCAAAGTGAAGCTATTCAGGGCATTCAATTCTCGACTTCAGGTCCAATGATACACCATATGTTGTTCGCTGATGATAGTCTACTGATATGCAGAGCCACTGCTGAGCAAGCAACCGAACTGATGCAAATCCTTATGATCTATGAAAAGGCTACAGGTCAAAAGGTGAACATAGCCAAATCTACCATAACCTTCGGATCAAAAGTCGATGAAAACACTAAGACACTGATTCAAGGGATCACGGGTATCTCTACAGAGGGTGGAACAGGGAATTACTTAGGTCTGCCAGAATGTTTTAGCCGTTCTAAAACGGAGATGTTGGCATACATCTATGACAGGCTCAGAGATAGACTTTCCGGATGGTTTGCCAAACTGCTCTCACTGGGGGGTAAAGAGGTGCTGATTAAAGCAGTAGCTATGGCCATGCCGGTCTATGCTATGTCATGCTTTAAACTGACCAAGAAGTCGTGTGAGAATCTCACCAGAGCTATGGCTGATTTCTGGTGGAACTCACTGGAACATAAAAGGAAAATTCATTGGCTCAGTTGGACGAAGATGAGTTTGGCTAAAGAACAGGGAGGTCTAGGATTCAAGGATATACAAAGTTTCAACCAAGCACTCTTGGCAAAACAGGCTTGGGGAATCCTGAACTATCCGGAATCGCTCTTTGCAAGGGTATTTAGCAGCAGATACTTTGACAACTCTGACTTCCTCTCTGCCAAGAATGGTCCAAGACCGTCTTATGCTTGGCGGAGCATCCAGTTTGGTAAGGAGCTCTTGATTGGTGGGTTAAGAAAACATTTGGGTGATGGAAGATCGGTCTTTGTATGGACTGAAGAATGGATCGGGGGAGCTGATAAGAGAAGACCTTTGATGAAGAATATTTTCGTTGATTTGCTGCTCAGAGTTAGTGATCTGATTGATTATCAGAATGGGTGCTGGATCATGGAAAAATTGCAAGATTTGTTCTATGAAGAGGACATAAGAAGTATACTTCAGATGCCAACGGTTTTCAACCAGAAGGATTATTGGGTCTGGCTACACAATAGGAATGGAAGTTATTCTGTGAAATCAGGGTACTGGTTCATCAATTGTCTTAGTCGAAGACTTGAGATTCAGGATGCGGAAGCTCGTCCCTCGCTCAATGGTATCAAGGAGGAGATTTGGAAGATCAAAACACCTCCGAAAATCAAGAACTTCATGTGGAGAGCAGTGAGCGATGCAGTACCGGTTGGTGATTTGTTAGTGAAAAGAGGGATCAAAATGGACCCTGTATGCCAAACATGTGGTTCTCAAGGAGAGTCAATCAATCATACCATCTTCAAGTGTGATATTGCCAGACAGGTTTGGGCGCTAACAAATGTGCCGCACCCGGACGGTGGTTTTGATGAGGCTTCCCACTACTCTAACTTCTTTGCTCTGCTAAGATATATGAAGAACTCTAATATTCCTGAACAGGTGAGAAACGCTATCCCATGGAGCGTATGGTACCTTTGGAAATATAGAAACGGTATCATTTTTGAAGGAAAGCAGAGTTGCGCCATGGACCTGGTAGCTAAGATTAGAGATGAGGCTGAGTTTTGGTCGATAGCTCAGAAGAAGGAAGACTTGATGTGTCAGGAAGAGCAGAAGGAAAAGGCGGTTGTTAAGAAGTCTTGGTCTGCTCCTCCGAGAGGATGGTTGAAATGCAATGTGGGGGTTGAGTGGAGCAAAAGACACAAGATATGTGGAGCGGCCTGGGTGGTAAGGGACGCTAAAGGAAAGGTAATGATGCATAGTCGACGTGCGTTCAATGATGTTTTGTCAAAAGAAGAGGCTAACCTTCAAGGTTTGTTGTGGGCGATTGAAAGCATGGCTGAACATCATCTAAACAGAATCATATTTGCTGTGAATGATGACACATTTACTAAGGTGATTCTAAGACCCAAAGCCTGGCCTAACTTCAGATGTCAACAGAATCAGTTAATGGACAAGTTTGGTAAAGTGGAATGGTGGAGACTGATGAAAGAAGAGAAAGAGACTAATAGAGGGGCCTTCCTCATTGCCCAAAGCGTAATCAGATATGGCTACTCTCAGTCATATGTTGCTGCAGGACACCCACGATGGTTGTCTCACCTCTTTGCAGATGAGGAAAGCCAACCCTCTGTTTAGTCTTTATCTCTTGGTAATTATAATTTTTTGTGACTGATCACGTTTTCTCTTTCGTGATCTTGGGTATGGCCTCATTTTTTGGTTACCTAGGTTGGGGGATTGGTTGGTTTAATCAGCATAACCTAGTGTATTGCTTGTTGTATGGAACATTAGCTTGATTCTCTCAAGCCTATATTAATCTAACAGATGACAAAAAAAAAAAAACGGAAATATTTTTAAAATCTATTCTTTTTTTTTGTCTTTTGGGGTTTATGAAAATCAAATAACAAAGAAAAGAAAAAGAAAGTTTGCAAGCAAAGTTTTAGGAAAGCAATAAGTTTGGTCGACCAGAATTGGAAAGCTTTTGAAAACTTGACCAAAAATGGAAATCTCGGATTGCAACTTTATTAACAAGTTTTTATGATTTTTTTTAATGAAAATAAAGACACAGCAGCAACAAAACTCGACAGTAATGAATAACAAACGATGAACAGAACTCTTTTTTTTAATGGGTTTTCTGATTTATAAAAAAAAGACAACTAAATGCAGCAAACGATTTCTTCTTTGTTCTTTTTTTTTGTCGTTTATGAAAAGCAAACAAACTAAATGAACAAGAAACAAATGATTCTTATGGCTTTTTTTATAAGTTTATGCAAAACAAAACTAGATGAAACAAAGAACAAACGATTTTTATGGCTATTTGATTTATGAATGCAAAAACAAATGAATCTAAGAACAAATGCCAATGAAAAGAGACAAGGATAGATATAACCTGATGCTGAAGGAACTTCAGCTCTGATACCAGAAATGATACAAGCCTAAGCTGTCAAAGGCTCACAAACACCTTGGATCAAAGTGATGGACGATCCAACAAGAGGGGTGGTTTGTACAATCGATCTAATCGACTTTAAAACCGGTTAATGGAAGTGAAGATGATGATCTCGGACAGAACAGGTTGTTGACTGAATCCACAATCAACCACGAATAAGAACACTTGAATCCACAAGCAATCTCAATCGCCAATCAAAGAGTCTAATGATTCCACACAAGACTGAATGACCAAATTCACACAAAGACACAAAGACTTTAGAGAAAAGAAACTTGAAAGTTTATTAGATTTTAGGTAAAATATTTTGTGATTCGATGAGAGGCCTAATGAGCTTGTATATAATGCTCAGAAAAAAGACTTAGAAAGCTAAACAAAATGGAAACATAATGAAAATATCAAAAACTAGCCGTTGGACATGATTGTAGCAAAATCTGTCCAAGTATGGAAGTTGTCTTCTCTCTTTGTATCTTGTGAGTTTGGGCAGAAAGGAATGCATCCGTGGGATATTATTTGATGTCTTGATAGTCTCTGATTCGTGCCTGAACAGAAGGGGAAGGAGCCGTTGGCCTTTAATGACTCCAAGGGTGCATGCATCCATGTAAAGTAAGTTGACAAATAAGAGATTTCTCTTGATCATGTGGCTGCTGGTGCATGGAAGGATGATGGTGAAATCTTCTGGACGGTTGGATGTGTTTCCCCAATGATTATAAACCTCTCCTGGTCGCCATTGTTTGGTTTGAGTAAGATTGAACCGGTTAGCTTCTAGTTGAGGCAAGTGTAGAAGTGGTTTGACAGGTTTTGGGGTTTGGGTCATAACTTCAGATTTCCGTGGCCATTTCTCCTCATTCTGGGCTTTATGGGTTGATAAGAGATTCATCTTGAAGTCCACGGTTTGGCTTGGGTCGTAACGCTTCTTCATTGGGCTTGAAACAACTTTGAAACTCGGATACTTGCAGATGGACTGGCTGGAGAACCTCCGGTTTGTAATATTCATAACTTCCTGACCCGGATGTCTCTGAATATGATTCAGATTTTGATGGAAAGCCTCTTGAGTGTAGAATCCAGTAAAATTGGTTTGATGGCTAAATTCGTCCTGGTTTGAGAGATATGCTCCTTTTAGTGCACCTATGTCGCTACTGGCTCCAATGTGGCATGTATGGTTGATTTTATGAACTGGTGGTCCAGTTACTAACTTGAGGTCCTCATCATTCCCTCCCTCTTCAAAAGGTTTTGTCCTCAAAACCAATTTATCTGCATAGCATGAACCAAGATAGAGCAAGTTAGGTTTCATCCTCTTTTTAGATTCTAAGGCCTTACCTTGATATTGTATCGATTTGAACTTTGATGGCACATCTGTTGGTTCTTCTTTGGAAAAATAGGATAGGATCACTCCTCTGGTCCGTTCTGGTGTGATCTTGGCTTTGGGTAGATCTCCTCTGGAATCTTCAGCATTGGTTCCTGTCATAGACTCAACATCTTTGGCTAAAGACAAGTGTGTTATAGCAGTCATGGAATAATCGGCATATAAATCGTTTTGAGAAATTCCATTTTCAGTAGATGATAAAATCTCTGGCTTCCTCTCTAAGTGTGATCTAAGAAAAGAAGTATAATCTACATACTTTTCTAAACAGCCTGGTTTTTCCTCACATTTATCAGGACCTAACAAATCAGTGTGCACATTATCCAAATTTTCAGTGAGCAAACAAGGGATAGGATCACTTACCTGGTTATCTTGCATTGATTCGTATGGTGTAGAAGTCTCTAGGGTAGTTTGCTCATCTTTCTCATGCTGTTGAGCTTCTGGACGTTTCTCCTCATCATCTAGAACTTCAACATTCTTATCACCAGTTGGGACTTGAAAGATTTCAAGTGTGGGACTTGCTTGCGCAGCAAGGTTGGGTTCTTGTTCCTTGGTTCCCATGTTAGTACCTGAAATATTTTCAACCTTTTGGGCACTAGACAAGTGTGTTAAGACAGACATGGAATTACTAGAAACAGAATTATATCTTTCTTCAAGCAAGTTGATAATATCATCAAACCTTTTATCTATTCCCGCAAAGGAATTATCCAAGCTAGTAAAAGAATTACTTACCTCCAAGTTAGTTTCTTTTGCTTCAGGTAGTGCTGACTTCACAACTCTTTTTGTGGCACAATCTTTTGCAATATGACCCTTGCCTTGACACCTATAACAAATAACCTCAGGTGGTTTTAAAAATTTAGAGTACTCACCTTGGTTTTGTTTGACTTGAGGTGCATGCACTGGATTTGATCTTTGCCTCTGGTTTGCCGGCTGCAAGACTTGTGGCTTTGCTATCTTCCTTGTCGACACCTTCTGAATGTGTTGTGCTCTTCCCACAAACTTCCTATACATGAGATTCTTCAACTCTGTCCAAGAAAAAGGTGGCTCATTGTAATAGATCCGATCAGCATCTACTTGATCCCACCATTTGTATGCTTCTCCAACTAGGGTATCTCTTGCATAAGATGGCTTTAACTTTTCTGGAATTCTCCAAGTCTGAAACCATTGTTCCATGTCGTCCTCCCACCTTATATATGCACTTGGTCCTTCCTTAAGACCTGAAAATTGTATAAGTGATGTATCCAAGCGGTTTTGTTTGAACTTGCTACCAATGTGGTTCCATGGTTTGCTTTGAACATGGAGTGATTGATTTGCATGGTAAGATCTTCCTGGAGTAGCCACGGTGGTCTTGACCCTCCTTGGACACGCTTGTCCATAGAATTCCCCATCAGAACTTTCCTCGTAAACAGATGAGTAGTTGTGGCCATAGATGAGCTTGGATTGGAGTCCATAACAAGTTGAATATTGATCCAGTGGTTCAGGTCCCACTTCCTGACATTCTTGCTCCTCATCTGGGACATATTCTGAATTGGAATCTATGTACCAACGACCTTCATTGTGGTCATCTCCATCATCCCGACAAGCCTGGTTCGTTTCTTCCCCCCAATCTACTTCAGAAGTGTTGTATTCTTCAGCTTCTTCTTCACTCTCCATGGTTGCAAAGCTTTAGGACAATGCTCGCAAGAAGAAAGAGGGATTAATGAGAATCAAGGAATAAGAGAAACGTGGGATAAGCAAAGCTAAAGGAGGAGAGAAAATAGAAGACAAACAAAAATTATGGAAGTTTTCAGATTTTTTTTTTTTAACTTTAAAAGTAATAACTAACGGAAATATTTTTTTTTTTTTAATATAATTCCATTAGAACCTGCCTTATTGGATTCTAAAAAACACGTTTCTTTTACCAACTTGTGTCCTCTTTATTGGTTTTATCAAAGTTATCCATCCAGATCCAAAAAATTCCTAGGGTTTGCTCTTGAAGATCTTCGTATTTTTCTTCAAATCAAGGGGTTTCTACAGATCTTGCTCCATTCCATCTAAGCCTGGTGTATCGTATTGGTGAATCAAAAATGACGTCTCCTCTAGACAAAGCTCTTTATCAACTCTCTCTTGAAGAAGATGAAGAACCTTTTGTGCTTCCTGATCATCCGGAGTATTACTCAACGGGTAGGAACGCACTGAGTTTGGTGGGCCGTATCTTGAATCCTCAGTATCAGAAAATGACGGAGTTACTACTCGAAATGCCAAGGAAATGGCGTTTATATGATAGAGTGAGAGGGGTTGCGCTCTCGAAAGAAAAATTTCAGTTTATCTTCAATCATGAACATGATATGTTGGATGTTCTCAACAAAGGGGCTCATACTCATAACATGTGGCCCATAGTTCTGGAGAGATGGGTCGAAAATCCACCAGATGACTACCTTCAATATCTTACGGTATGGGTTCAGATGAGGAACATCCCCATCAACCACTACACGGAGAAAGCGCTGGAAGCTCTGGGAGGTTTTGCAGGCAAAGTGGAGACTGTGGCGTATGATCCTGACAAGCCGCAGCTCAAGGATTATGTGAGAGTCCTTGTAAGATTTGACGTATCTAAACCGTTGAGAAGAGTGAAGAAGATTACTACTCCAAAAGGGGAAGAGGTGCACATCCGTTATGACTATGAGAGAATACAAAAAAGATGCTACACATGTCAGCGGGTCACACATGATCAGAACCTTTGTCCTATATTCAGAAATCAGAAGGCTGCTACAGAGAAGCTGGCATCTTCCTCTGCAGAAAGTATCAGGAAAGATGTCCTGGAGAAATTTGACGAGTCTGATCCACTGTTTAACCTCATTCCGGTGAGTCTTATGGGTGTGGACCCTACTTCTGGAAATCCCAAAATTGCTAAGGAAGTCTTGGATGATATGAGGATGTATCTTCGAGCATCGGATGGTCCTGAGAGGATGGCTAGAGAGGAAAGGGTCAAAAAATCAGTTGAAGACTTAGTGCATGATCCTATTGCACAGAAAACCTATCTCAGGTTAGAGTCACCCCCAATAGTGACTAAAGACCTGGACAGAGGAAAAGGAATTGTTTTTGATTTCAGTGCTCAAAAGAAACACCCTCAGAGTACTGAGAAGCTCATGGCGAGTGCGATATCGGCAGGAACGAGAGTACTTCAATCAGGAAAGGTGATAACAGCAATGTCTCCGCTTACAGAGCAATGCCACTCCACCCCTCCAGGTTTTTTAACTGTGAATCCTACGGGTTATAGTGCTGGTATCTCAAACTCCAGCACATCCGGGACCACTGTTAAAAAAAACAAAGGGAGAAAGAGGCCGGGTACTTTCACGAGGAGAGCTACTGGTAAAAAAGCTATAAGAGGAGATGCTGCAGAAGGAAAAAGCGTAGGTGATGGCGTGGTGAATGTCGCAAAGAGGAAAAAATCAGAAGATGTCGAGCCATCTCAAAGCTCTGCAAGGTTTAAGAAACCATTGGTGGTCCCAAATGAGGGACCGTCCAGTATCTAAAATGTCTATGATCAGTTGGAACTGCCAGGGATTGGGCCGTGCACAAGATCTGGTGATTCCAAGGTTACGGGAAATGCGGAAAGAGCTTTTCCCAGACATTATTTTTCTAATGGAGACAAAGCAAAACAGAGACTCTTTGGTGGATCTACAGACATGGCTAGGCTACGATAGGATAATGACTGTAAATCCTATTGGCTACAGCGGAGGCTTAGCATTGATGTGGAGAAACACTGTAAATATTGACTTTAAGTATGTAGATAAGAATCTGGTGGATTTCAAGGTTGTTCGTGGAAAAGACTGTTTTTTTGTTTCTTGTATATACGGCAATCCGGTGATTAGTGGTCGTCCGAAGCTGTGGGAAAGATTATCTCGAATTGGTGCTTACAGGAAAGAACCATGGTCTATGATGGGGGACTTCAACGAGATTCGAAACAACGATGAAAAAACTGGTGGACCTAGAAGAAGTGAGGCTTCCTTTCAGGCATTTAATGATATGCTCCAGATTGGTGACATGTCTGAACTGCCAAGTACAGGAAACAGCTTTACTTGGGGAGGTCAGAGGGGGACTTTATCGATCCAATCTAAACTGGACAGATGCTTTGGAAATAAGAAATGGTTCCAGCTCTTCCCCGCGTCCAATCAAGTTTTCATGGACAAGAGGGGGTCTGATCATCGACCCGTTTTGGTAAGGCTTGTGACAGCATCTTCTCCCTTCAGAGGTAGCTTTCGTTTTGATGGAAGATTCTGCAACAAGTCAGGGGTTCAAGAAGAGATTAAGAAAGCATGGTTAACTAACCATCCCTTATTTGAAACTAAAGTCTCTCATAGACTGAAGAACTGTCGAAAGGCGCTTAGCAGATGGAAGAAGAAAGAGAATCTGAATGCCCGTGACAAGATTAAACAAATCCAATGTGCCCTAGAGACAGAGCAATCAGCGACCTTCCCTTCAACCCAGAGAATCAGATTTTTAAAGGGTGAACTTATTCAGGCTTACAAGGAGGAAGAATTATTTTGGAAACAAAGATGCAAAGATAGATGGGCTGTCAAAGGGGATTTAAACACCAAATATTATCATGCGTCTGTCAAAGCCAACCGTTCGAGAAGAAGAATTATCAAACTCGTGGATGATAGGGGGCAAGAGCATTTCGATGAGGAAGCAAAAGGAGTTGTGGCAAGTGAATACTTTCAAAAATTATTCACCTCGACTAACTCTGGAGACTTCTCGGTACTGTTTGATGGTTTCACCAGGAGAGTCACTGATGGGATGAATGAGAGACTAAACAGGGAAGTTGGCAAAGATGAGGTTAAAGATGCTGTCTTCTCAATAAAACCAGGGAGTGCTCCGGGACCAGATGGGATGACTGGATTATTTTTTCAAAAATATTGGAGCACGGTTGGAGATCAGGTTACAAAAGAAGTGAGAGATTTCTTTACAACTGGATCCTTTCCTGTTGAATGGAACTACACACATCTCTGTCTCCTGCCAAAGATTGAAGAACCGAGTATGATGACAGACTTGAGACCTATCAGCTTATGCTCAGTGCTGTACAAGATCATCTCCAAGATATTGGTTATCCGTCTCAAACCTCTCCTTCCTGAGATTGTATCACCTACGCAATCTGCGTTCGTTGAGGAGAGACTCATTACTGATAATATTCTAATAGCACACGAGATGATTCATGCTTTGAGAACGGACAAGACTATATCCAAAGAGTTCATGGCGATCAAATCTGACATGTCAAAGGCATATGATAGAGTGGAGTGGGGTTATCTACGTGCTTTGATGATAGCAATGGGATTTGAAAGCGAATGGATAGACAGAGTGATGTTCTGTGTCTCAACTGTCAATTACTCAGTTCTCATCAATGATCAGCCATTTGGGAACATCCAGCCAGAAAGAGGGATTAGGCAAGGAGACCCATTATCACCCTTCCTCTTTGTCTTATGCACCGAAGGTCTGATTCATCTTCTTGAAAAGGCGGTTCAAAGTGAAGCTATTCAGGGCATTCAATTCTCGACTTCAGGTCCAATGATACACCATATGTTGTTCGCTGATGATAGTCTACTGATATGCAGAGCCACTGCTGAGCAAGCAACCGAACTGATGCAAATCCTTATGATCTATGAAAAGGCTACAGGTCAAAAGGTGAACATAGCCAAATCTACCATAACCTTCGGATCAAAAGTCGATGAAAACACTAAGACACTGATTCAAGGGATCACGGGTATCTCTACAGAGGGTGGAACAGGGAATTACTTAGGTCTGCCAGAATGTTTTAGCCGTTCTAAAACGGAGATGTTGGCATACATCTATGACAGGCTCAGAGATAGACTTTCCGGATGGTTTGCCAAACTGCTCTCACTGGGGGGTAAAGAGGTGCTGATTAAAGCAGTAGCTATGGCCATGCCGGTCTATGCTATGTCATGCTTTAAACTGACCAAGAAGTCGTGTGAGAATCTCACCAGAGCTATGGCTGATTTCTGGTGGAACTCACTGGAACATAAAAGGAAAATTCATTGGCTCAGTTGGACGAAGATGAGTTTGGCTAAAGAACAGGGAGGTCTAGGATTCAAGGATATACAAAGTTTCAACCAAGCACTCTTGGCAAAACAGGCTTGGGGAATCCTGAACTATCCGGAATCGCTCTTTGCAAGGGTATTTAGCAGCAGATACTTTGACAACTCTGACTTCCTCTCTGCCAAGAATGGTCCAAGACCGTCTTATGCTTGGCGGAGCATCCAGTTTGGTAAGGAGCTCTTGATTGGTGGGTTAAGAAAACATTTGGGTGATGGAAGATCGGTCTTTGTATGGACTGAAGAATGGATCGGGGGAGCTGATAAGAGAAGACCTTTGATGAAGAATATTTTCGTTGATTTGCTGCTCAGAGTTAGTGATCTGATTGATTATCAGAATGGGTGCTGGATCATGGAAAAATTGCAAGATTTGTTCTATGAAGAGGACATAAGAAGTATACTTCAGATGCCAACGGTTTTCAACCAGAAGGATTATTGGGTCTGGCTACACAATAGGAATGGAAGTTATTCTGTGAAATCAGGGTACTGGTTCATCAATTGTCTTAGTCGAAGACTTGAGATTCAGGATGCGGAAGCTCGTCCCTCGCTCAATGGTATCAAGGAGGAGATTTGGAAGATCAAAACACCTCCGAAAATCAAGAACTTCATGTGGAGAGCAGTGAGCGATGCAGTACCGGTTGGTGATTTGTTAGTGAAAAGAGGGATCAAAATGGACCCTGTATGCCAAACATGTGGTTCTCAAGGAGAGTCAATCAATCATACCATCTTCAAGTGTGATATTGCCAGACAGGTTTGGGCGCTAACAAATGTGCCGCACCCGGACGGTGGTTTTGATGAGGCTTCCCACTACTCTAACTTCTTTGCTCTGCTAAGATATATGAAGAACTCTAATATTCCTGAACAGGTGAGAAACGCTATCCCATGGAGCGTATGGTACCTTTGGAAATATAGAAACGGTATCATTTTTGAAGGAAAGCAGAGTTGCGCCATGGACCTGGTAGCTAAGATTAGAGATGAGGCTGAGTTTTGGTCGATAGCTCAGAAGAAGGAAGACTTGATGTGTCAGGAAGAGCAGAAGGAAAAGGCGGTTGTTAAGAAGTCTTGGTCTGCTCCTCCGAGAGGATGGTTGAAATGCAATGTGGGGGTTGAGTGGAGCAAAAGACACAAGATATGTGGAGCGGCCTGGGTGGTAAGGGACGCTAAAGGAAAGGTAATGATGCATAGTCGACGTGCGTTCAATGATGTTTTGTCAAAAGAAGAGGCTAACCTTCAAGGTTTGTTGTGGGCGATTGAAAGCATGGCTGAACATCATCTAAACAGAATCATATTTGCTGTGAATGATGACACATTTACTAAGGTGATTCTAAGACCCAAAGCCTGGCCTAACTTCAGATGTCAACAGAATCAGTTAATGGACAAGTTTGGTAAAGTGGAATGGTGGAGACTGATGAAAGAAGAGAAAGAGACTAATAGAGGGGCCTTCCTCATTGCCCAAAGCGTAATCAGATATGGCTACTCTCAGTCATATGTTGCTGCAGGACACCCACGATGGTTGTCTCACCTCTTTGCAGATGAGGAAAGCCAACCCTCTGTTTAGTCTTTATCTCTTGGTAATTATAATTTTTTGTGACTGATCACGTTTTCTCTTTCGTGATCTTGGGTATGGCCTCATTTTTTGGTTACCTAGGTTGGGGGATTGGTTGGTTTAATCAGCATAACCTAGTGTATTGCTTGTTGTATGGAACATTAGCTTGATTCTCTCAAGCCTATATTAATCTAACAGATGACAAAAAAAAAAAAAACGGAAATATTTTTAAAATCTATTCTTTTTTTTTGTCTTTTGGGGTTTATGAAAATCAAATAACAAAGAAAAGAAAAAGAAAGTTTGCAAGCAAAGTTTTAGGAAAGCAATAAGTTTGGTCGACCAGAATTGGAAAGCTTTTGAAAACTTGACCAAAAATGGAAATCTCGGATTGCAACTTTATTAACAAGTTTTTATGATTTTTTTTAATGAAAATAAAGACACAGCAGCAACAAAACTCGACAGTAATGAATAACAAACGATGAACAGAACTCTTTTTTTTAATGGGTTTTCTGATTTATAAAAAAAAGACAACTAAATGCAGCAAACGATTTCTTCTTTGTTCTTTTTTTTTGTCGTTTATGAAAAGCAAACAAACTAAATGAACAAGAAACAAATGATTCTTATGGCTTTTTTTATAAGTTTATGCAAAACAAAACTAGATGAAACAAAGAACAAACGATTTTTATGGCTATTTGATTTATGAATGCAAAAACAAATGAATCTAAGAACAAATGCCAATGAAAAGAGACAAGGATAGATATAACCTGATGCTGAAGGAACTTCAGCTCTGATACCAGAAATGATACAAGCCTAAGCTGTCAAAGGCTCACAAACACCTTGGATCAAAGTGATGGACGATCCAACAAGAGGGGTGGTTTGTACAATCGATCTAATCGACTTTAAAACCGGTTAATGGAAGTGAAGATGATGATCTCGGACAGAACAGGTTGTTGACTGAATCCACAATCAACCACGAATAAGAACACTTGAATCCACAAGCAATCTCAATCGCCAATCAAAGAGTCTAATGATTCCACACAAGACTGAATGACCAAATTCACACAAAGACACAAAGACTTTAGAGAAAAGAAACTTGAAAGTTTATTAGATTTTAGGTAAAATATTTTGTGATTCGATGAGAGGCCTAATGAGCTTGTATATAATGCTCAGAAAAAAGACTTAGAAAGCTAAACAAAATGGAAACATAATGAAAATATCAAAAACTAGCCGTTGGACATGATTGTAGCAAAATCTGTCCAAGTATGGAAGTTGTCTTCTCTCTTTGTATCTTGTGAGTTTGGGCAGAAAGGAATGCATCCGTGGGATATTATTTGATGTCTTGATAGTCTCTGATTCGTGCCTGAACAGAAGGGGAAGGAGCCGTTGGCCTTTAATGACTCCAAGGGTGCATGCATCCATGTAAAGTAAGTTGACAAATAAGAGATTTCTCTTGATCATGTGGCTGCTGGTGCATGGAAGGATGATGGTGAAATCTTCTGGACGGTTGGATGTGTTTCCCCAATGATTATAAACCTCTCCTGGTCGCCATTGTTTGGTTTGAGTAAGATTGAACCGGTTAGCTTCTAGTTGAGGCAAGTGTAGAAGTGGTTTGACAGGTTTTGGGGTTTGGGTCATAACTTCAGATTTCCGTGGCCATTTCTCCTCATTCTGGGCTTTATGGGTTGATAAGAGATTCATCTTGAAGTCCACGGTTTGGCTTGGGTCGTAACGCTTCTTCATTGGGCTTGAAACAACTTTGAAACTCGGATACTTGCAGATGGACTGGCTGGAGAACCTCCGGTTTGTAATATTCATAACTTCCTGACCCGGATGTCTCTGAATATGATTCAGATTTTGATGGAAAGCCTCTTGAGTGTAGAATCCAGTAAAATTGGTTTGATGGCTAAATTCGTCCTGGTTTGAGAGATATGCTCCTTTTAGTGCACCTATGTCGCTACTGGCTCCAATGTGGCATGTATGGTTGATTTTATGAACTGGTGGTCCAGCTACTAACTTGAGGTCCTCATCATGTTGTCTCATTTCTGTACCAAGAAGAGCTTCAGGATTGATAGTTGTTGCAAACTTATCCATATGACCTTGAAACTTGCGCTGTTTTAGAGTTCCAAAGCTTTCTTCTAGTTCATCTTCGTGCCTCTGCATATCTATATTCACTTCAGCTCTTAGCATATCACCTTCATGTTTCTTGGCCACCTTTCTCCTCATTGCTTCTACTATGGCATTTTTACATTTGACCTGATCAGCTTTCAACGCTTTGGGACATGCAGTGACGTATCCTGAGATATGAGCAACATGCTCTTTGATCCCATACACTCCTCCAGACATTTTTTTGAGCATATCCTGCATTTAACTCTATCAGGATTTTTCGGATCACACAATATCCCATATTCCCATCCAACGTCATTAGAGTTTCTCTTCAGTGAAGGTTCAGTCGTGGGAGACACTGGTTCAGAAGCCATGAAAAGCTGTAGACATAAAAAAAAAATTGAATAGGGACAATAAAAAATTAAGCATATACATAGATTGATAATATGAAAACTTAAACTAACAAGAAAAGAAAACCATATCCAACATACATCGAGTTATTTAACTGCAGCATTCAAAAATAAATAAAGTAGAACATGGCTAAAATAAAAGTATAAAACAGAGAAAAATCAGAAACACCAAACCCAAACAAATTAACAGCAAGCATAGATAGAAACAAAATTCAAAACCTAAATCAAAAGTGAAGAGCAAAAGCAAAAAAGGGTAAAAGGAACTGAAACATGCAGATTGAAAATCATCTTTTGATTTGATTGCTGCTTGAGGAAAAAAAGAGAGAAGCACAAACACTACAAGAAAACACCCGGAATTCCGACGGCGGTTCCGACGGACACCAAGGTCGTCGGAAATTTTTGACGACTTTACGACCAATTTCCGACAAAAACAAAAAGTTTTAAGTCGTCGGTATTCCGTCAGACAATTCTGACGGAATACCGACGAAACACGGTCCGTCGGTAAATTCTGACGATATTACGACGATATTCTGATAAAACATGGTTCGTCGGTATTCCATCAGAATATTCTGACGGAATACCGACGACATTTCGATCAACATATATAACCGTTGGGGTCGTCGGAAGTTCGTTGGTATGTTCTGACGGAATACCGACGAACCATGTTACCATTGCCGACAAATATATATGACCGTTTTATAGCCGTTTGAGATTTTAAAATACCGACGGAATTCCGACAGACTTAAAGTAGTTCGTCGGAATTCCGTCAGAAAGTCGTCGGATGGCCGAAAGCAATTTCATATAAATTCAACCCCCCCCCCTCATTTCAACTCATTCACTCCACATTCTCTCTTCAATCTCTTTAATCACAATAATGCCGTGAAAATCATGTCTTCAAAATTTTATTATCGTTCGTGGATGGATAAACCTCATTTGGATCCCAACACCAATTTGCTTACGGAATAATACGTTCAAGGGATTGGAGAATTCATGAGGCTTGTTCAACAGCAACCGGATTCAAATAATGGTATGTTAAGATGTCCCTGCTCTACTTGCAATAATAATAAGGTAATAAAAAAATTTGATGTTTGGACTCATTTATATATGAAAGGGTTTTCACGTAATTATAAAGTTTGGTACCTTCACGGGAAAACTGGTTATGAATATGGTAGTACTAGCGAACCTCAGCCTGTTAGTGAACCTTAGCCTGTTATTAGGTTAGAATAATCTAGAACGGATATAGATTATGGTGTACGTACTGAGCAGATGGTACATGATCATTATAGAGGGGAATAACCAAATCCCGAATCTAGGAGATTTTTTGACATGTTGGATGCAGGAAAACAACCCTTATATCAAAATTGTAGAGATGGTCATTCAGCCTTATCATCCGCAACTCGATTAATGGGTATTAAGACAGACTATAATTTGGCTGAAGAATGTACGGATGCGATTACTGATTTTGTCAAAGGCATTCTACCTGAGGATAATGTTGCACCGGGTTTATACTACGAGTTTCAGAAACTTGTTGCTGGTCTTCAACTACCATATGAAGTGATAGATGTATGTATTGACAACTGTATGATCTACTAGAGAGGGGATGAGACACGGAAAGAATGAAAATTTTGTGGAAAACCTCGTTATCAAGAGACGAGGGGAAGAGTTCCAGATGAGATGGCATGCAAAGATTCTACAAATGATGAGATTAGACATCCTTCAGATGCGAAGACTTGGAAACATTTCCAGTCAACATATCCAGAATTTACGGAAGAGAGAAGAAATGTTTATCTTGGATTATCTATTGATGGTTTCAGCCCATTTGAAAAGCATGGAAGACAATATTCTCTATGGCCAGTTATTGTGACACCGTACATCTTACCGCCGAGTATGTGCATGCGACGAGAGTTTTTGTTTCTCTCAATTCTCGTCACAGGGTCAGATCATCATAAGCCTAAGCCACGATAAACTTAACCCTAAGCCACGTTTGAAGGTTCAGTTTTTTAGTTTTATACTAGTAAAACGAAGTCGTATTCACGTAACCAACAAATAAATTAAAATAAATTAACCGAACGTTAAACCAAAAATTAAGCGATTTACCCGATTTGGCCGAAATGCACCACCTGGACCGGGTTTCCGAGTTATGTCACCGATTTGGGTAAAATCGTTTCGGTCTGTCATGGTTAAGCACATAGGCGACGCCTAGGGCGATTTTAGAACATTAGTATTTAAATTAAACAGAAACTTATAACTCGAGTTAATACCTAGTGCCTATTACTCACCAAATAAAAACTGAGCTTTAAATATTCATATGAAAGAACCAAAGCATTTTCGTCATTTCAATTACAAGTACTAACCATAGTAATTAGATTGCATAGCAGTTGAGTAAAAGTCAATGTATAACCATGCGTTTGTGGTCGGATGGTCAAGGCGTTACGTAGATCCTTAAAGGATCCGAGTTCGAATCCGCAACACAACAGATTTCCACATCACGTGATTATCGGAGCTTTCACATTCTCTCATCGGAAAATGGTTTACCATTTTTTTTAAAGTCATTGTATAGCACTTGTTAAAGAAATTTTAACGGTGATATGTTAACATCAATATCCTCCACTGGAAGAGAAGAAATATCTAGGGACAGTGGCCCCCAAAAAATCTAAAACGAATATGCGAACTTTTAAACCAATCCGGTTAGCATACGGTTAAACATCGGTTAACAATTCAATGATTCTAGAGATAAGACTGTGTTACCAAATCTTCTTCACTCTGCAACACCCCTCACTTACATACAACCATGGTTTCTCTCACAGCAACCATCCTCAAATCCTCACTCTTCTCCCCATTCACACAATCCACAACCCATGGATTCCCCTCTGACCCGATTACCCGACCCTTTAGCCCATCACCCCACACCCTCACCGTAACCGCCAACGTGTCCCGCAAACCTCAAAACATGATCCCCAAAAACCCGCCGGCGCGCCAAAACCTCTACCAACCCTTCCGCCCGCCGTCCTCCCCCGTCCCTCCCCAATTCCGCTCCCTCGACTCCGCCGGCAAAATCGAGATCCTCGCCGGACGACTTGCCCTCTGGTTCGAGTACGCCCCCCTCATCTCCTCCCTCTACGCCGAAGGCCTCACCCCTCCCAACATCGAGGAGCTCACCGGAATCTCCAGCATCGAGCAGAACCGCCTCATCGTCGGAACTCAAGTCCGTGACTCGATCGCTCAGTCCCTCCACGAGCCGGAGCTCATCGCGGCCTTCGACACCGGCGGCGCGGAGCTTCTCTACGAGATCCGCCTCCTCAGCACCACGCAGCGCGTCGCCGCCGCTACGTATATCATCGATCGTGGTTTCGACTCGAAAAAGGCTCAGGACTTGGCGCGTGCGATTAAGGATTACCCTAGCCGGCGTGGAGACGTTGGCTGGTTGGATTTCGATTATAATCTTCCCGGAGATTGTCTCGCGTTCTTGTATTATAGGCAGAGCAGAGAGAACAAGAATCCATCTGAGCAGAGGACGTCGATGCTCCAGCTGGCGTTGGACGCTGCTGAGTCGGATAAGGCTAAGAAGAAGCTGGAAAGAGAGTTGAACGGTAATTTTCTGGTTTAAATCGTAACAAACTATTAAACCGCTTAAACAGAATATTAAACCGGTCGGTTTACTTAATCTTATTTAGGAGGGGAGGAAGAGGAGAAGGCGAAGGTAGAGGAAGTTAAAGCGGTTACAATTCCTGTGGTGAGATTAAAGTTCGGTGAGGTGGCAGGAGCGAGCTCGGTGGTTGTTTTACCTGTTTGTAAAGCGGAGGAAGGTGAGAAGAACGTTCTCGAAGCTCCGAGGGAGATTAACGCGGGAGGGGACTTCAAGGTTGTTGAGGCGGAGAGAGGGTGGAAGAGATGGGTGGTTCTTCCGTCGTGGAAGCCTGTGGCGGCGATCGGGAAAGGCGGGGTTGCGGTTTCTTTCAGGGATGATAGGAAGGTGCTGCCTTGGGATGGGAAGGAGGAGCCTTTGCTTGTGGTGGTGGATAGGGAGAGGAGTGAGGTGGAGGATGGTGATGGGTACTATCTTGTGGCGGGGGAGAGTGGGCTGAAGATGAAGAAAGGATCGGTGTTGAAGGAAGGGAGTGTGGAGAAGAGTTTGGGGATGGTTCTTTTGGTGGTGAGGCCGCCGAGAGAAGATGATGATGATTGGCAGAATAGTCATGAAAACTGGGACTGAGTCTAGAATCAGTACCTATGTTCTGTAATAGAAGAATCATTTGAGAGATCATGTATAATTTTTGGATAAACGGTTGGAACTTTTTGTTTTTAAGACACAATCAGAAGAAACAGAGCAAAGATTTTCTCGTTAGTTTTGGTGAATGTTTATTAACCAAGCCATTGCCTTGCTTCCTACGGAGATGTTTTTCTCTCAGAGTTTATCTACTCCTTGTCTCTCTCTCTCTCTCTCTCTGCTGTGATACGAACCTTGTCACGTTCTCAAACGCATGTTTCACCAATGTGTATATAATAGTTTGGGGGCTAAAAATGAATCCAATCATTTCACACGTTCTTAACAGAGATCAAACAAAGAAGAATTAGTAAAATTACATCTCAAATGAATAGTGTATATAAACAATAACAGAAAATGCTTATATGTATCCATTCATCAGTCAGCCCAATACACCAGGCTTTTGAGAGCAAAGTTGGATACAATTCAACTTCCAAAATCCGAACAATAGGCTTCAGCGTTTTCACACCATTTATTGCTGGTCCATTTCCACCAATCAAGATTTTCTCAAGGACAAGAAAGTAGCATATTAAAAAGAAAAAGAAACAATAAAAGTTATGTAAACTGCAAAGTTTTTAATAAACCATGTATATCATCAACGTATACATTCCCCCAGTGAAGTTTTTAATTCAATCTCTTTGGTTATCCAATTATTATTTACAAATTTGTACGGCAAAAGTATCTTATTATTCAATTGTAGCAAACTGATCATAAATCTCTTTTTTTTAATCATAAATCTCGTAAGTCATTGTTTAGAGATTTGGTGCTATGGTTAATACCAAAAGAATGAATGAACTTCGAGAGAAAACACTATTCTCATTTCAATCTAATAAATGCAGCGTAGATATTATATATTGTGTTATATTCAAGAAAACCTTATGATTCGGCTTTCGAAATAAAAATATTGTAATGGGAAAACGATCGTGCGCCCCATTTGTTGAACCTCGGCGCTCGACCCTACACATCAATTATAACGCTAACTTAAAAAAACTATATAAAATGATAGGTTTAAAGAAAATTATCTTGACCAATCAAATATTTAATGTCAGAATAGAGTGGTATTAAAACTTATGTGTTTAAGTAACGATATTTTTTTTTCATATTTAACGATCTTCTATGGACGAAGGTGTAAATTTTATATCCCCGAGTAGATGTTTAAACTCTCGTAATGTTAGGTGATCAATTATGTTTATACACAAATTGGATGTAAGCATTATTACGATAACATTTACTGACAAAGTGCCATGTTATACTAATCTTCTTACAAAAATACGTCACTGAAAAATCTCGATGGTAATAAAACCTGGAATGCATATTGTAATGTAATAAGACTTTTTCTTAAATTATAAAATATGTCACTCTCTCAAGACTCCAGCCTTTGATTGGGTGATTTGTTTTCTCTTTTGTATATACGATTATAAACGTATATATATATATATATATATATATATATATATATATATATATCTTACTAATTAATATCTACATATGCTTCCACTTGTTTAATAGGTTAGCTTACATTACATATTTTCTCTTTCTTGATTAGCATCATTCTTTGTCGTGTTCTTTTAATTAACATTTCTTTGTCTTGTGTTTCTCACAACGCTTTGTAAAAGTGTTTTAAAAACAAGATCTGAAAATCCTATCTCCTCTATTAGAATTTGCTCATCTTTCTCGTTCTAAAAATCATTTATATTTCTATAGGGCTTCACTTTTAGAATATATAATCAGAGATAAACTCTTTAGGGCTTTGATGGCGAATCCATGGTGGACAGGACAAGTGAATCTCTCCGGACTCGAGACGACGCCGCCAAGTTCCTCTCAGTTAAAGACACCAGATCTCCACATCTCCATGAACATGGCCATGGACTCATCAGGTCATAACAACCATCATCATCATCACCAAGAAGTCAACACCAACACCAACACCAACAACGACGACGATAGAGACAACTTGAGCGGTGAGGACCAAGAGCCACGTGAAGGAGCCGTGGAAGCTCCCACGCGCCGACCACGTGGACGTCCTGCTGGTTCCAAGAACAAACCAAAGCCACCGATCTTTGTCACTCGCGATTCACCAAACGCTCTCAAGAGTCATGTCATGGAGATAGCTAGTGGGACTGACGTCATCGAAACCCTAGCTACTTTCGCTAGGCGGCGCCAACGTGGCATCTGCATCTTGAGCGGTAACGGCACGGTGGCTAACGTCACACTCCGTCAACCATCAGCTGCTTCGGTTGCAGCACCCCCTGGTGGTGCGGCTGTATTGGCCTTACAAGGGAGGTTCGAGATTCTTTCTTTAACCGGTTCTTTCTTACCTGGACCGGCTCCACCTGGATCCACCGGTTTAACTATATACTTAGCCGGTGGTCAAGGTCAGGTTGTTGGCGGAAGCGTTGTGGGGCCACTGATGGCAGCTGGTCCAGTGATGCTAATCGCTGCCACGTTCTCTAATGCGACTTACGAGAGATTGCCTTTGGATGAGGAAGAAGCAGCTGAAAGAGGCGGTGGAGGAGTGGTGCCAGGACAGCTCGGAGGCGTAGGTTCCCCGCTGAGTAGCGGTGGGGGTGGAGGCGACGGGAACCAAGGTCTTCCCGCGTATAATATGCCCGGAAATCTTGCTTCTAATGGCGGTGGAGGAGGACTGATGAGCGGTCAAGAAGCTTACGGTTGGGCTCAAGCTAGGTCAGGATTTTAACGTGCGTTAAGATGGCTTTTATTTTACAGCGGTTAACAATAAAGAATTATGTTGTTGATGTCTAATGATGATGAAAACTAGTCAGTTGCTTATTGCTACTAGTGAGCTATAAAGTGTGTGCGTACATTATATTATGTTCTCTTGACTAGATTATTTTATGCTAAATTTCACTTACTTGTGTGTGGTTTATGATCTTTCATTACAAGATTTTTCTCTTTGTTGGATTCTTCATTTGGTTTTATCATGAAGTTATGTGTGCATATATGTATGTGATTGATCCTGATTGAATCTATAAGGTTGGCCATGTTTTCCATATATATGAATAGCAATATATATTGGCTATATATAATTGATTTTATTTGTATGTTTGCATGCATTTATTGGACTCCTGATTGGCAATTAACTATAAAGCCTTACACTCGCCTAGTCTACAATTTATGTAAGAAAATGATTGATTCACATGTAAGTGTAACCCAAAAATGCATATGTATATCTCAGCCTTCTGAACAAAACATCGGACTAACCCGATCAAGAGCAACACGATCGCGTAAAATAATTGTTTATGCTATGCACATCGGGATACATTTATATCAAATAAAAGAAAAATATGAGATTGCAACACTTTGTAATCAGACTATCATTAACCTGTTAATGACATTTACAATTTAGCAAAAAAAAATAAATAAAAGAAAAAGAACTGCCGAGAAAGATCAATTAACTCCAGTTCCAGCCAGTAGTTTAGTTCGATTCCACGTATTATTTTATTTTTTTTTAACTGAAGGCATGGCGTATTCACAAACAATTTGTTTTATTATCCTTCGGTTATGATATTTTGGTTCAGAGATTTATTTGATGGTAAACTCACATAAAATATCGTTTCAGAAGAACATGTTCACATCATGATATATCTCGAATGCTAGGATGAAATGATCAAAATTAAAAATATACTTTTAAAATAAATATAGATAACATGCATAAATTCAGATTAGTATGTTCACTTAGCATGCAATATTCATTAATTTATTCTCTAGTAGAAAAGATGATGTATCCACAAAAAGCTATATATAATAGTTTATCTCAAATGATAATATAATGTTCTAATAAAACATGAATGAGTAATGCACGTTTATTTGGAAAAAAACAAATCATCTGGACTGAAACTCAAACCTATAGTTAATGGCTTTGTAAATCTACAAATATATACAAGGAGGCGGTAGTCAACCACAACTAATATAACTAAATCGGTCGACTACAAAAACTAATTTTGTTATATACTTTTATGGCATACTCCAAGTTCAATGTAACTTATTATACAAGAGGAATAAAAAAGTCCAATGTAAATATTATACCAATTTTTAGTACATGTTTGTGTGTGCATGTATTAATAATCCCCTGGCTGTGTCAGCCTATATGTGTCTTCATTTAACCAAAATTTTAGGCTTTCTTGACCATCTTTTAATTAAAAATCATAAAAAGGTATGATAATAGGGAGCCTATTCACATGGTACCACATGCGTTCCTCTTGCAAAACGCAAACCCTAATGGACCTGTCTATTATATATAGTTCATATCCGTACTTCCTTGAGCATAAATGCATAATATTGAAAATGATTAACTAAAGTGCTTTAGAATTTTGAAATATTTATACTAGCTCCCTTTATTTAAGCGCTTATTAAGATCCAACTATAGCGATTTATTAGGAACTCAAGATCCAAGTAAAACAGCGTAAACATAAGATAAAAAGATTTATCCTGTAATTACCATATACGGATCGTCAGCTCTCTCTCCATTTTTCTTTTGGTCATCTGATTAAATTAAGATAAAATACAAGTTCACAACAATTCCTAACGACCAATAAACAGGTGAACACATATACCATCACATCCTCTATCTCTTATAGTTTATATACCAAACTATTGTTTTGTATTAAGATGAGAAATATTCCGCATAAAAAAGAAAGTTCAGGTATAAAGCCGTATTCATATTTAATTCCAACAAAGTTTTTTTTTTTGCTAAAATAATTCCAACAAAGTTAGCAGCTTTTTTCTCTCTAAATGATTGATTCACTGCATTTAGATAAGTAGGTTACACATATGATTATTATCAATCAAAACTATACTTACCCAAACGTTTTAATGGTATACTGGCCGGTTTAAAACTAAGAAGTACAAAAATTGAAAATTATTGTGCAGAGAGATACCAAATAATAAATTTTGTAATATTTTATCAAAAATCCAAGCTCTAAACCGCACTCAAAAGAATATAATAGTTAATTAGAAAAGGTCTACAACTGTGGCAATTAACAACTAATACTTTGAAAAGGAATCCATAAACGAGCATTATTAAAAGTATAACAAAGACCACAAGATAAAGCAAAACTCGGGGTCCAAAAAATTATATCAAAAGATTAAAGAAACATTAATTAGTTCGCCGAGGTACTGCTTCATTGAACAAAATAATTATAAATTTGTTTCCTGCTTTTGTATTTTATATATGTATATAAATAAATAAATAAATATATATATATATATATATATATATATATATATATATATACACAGAAGCTTATATATATAAACATATATATGTGTGAAAGGGTTTTCAATGTCTCATTGATATACAAAGTATCTTACATAATAAAACTATAAACATATAAATGATTAGTGAGAAGTAGAAGATCGAGAGAGATGGAAGTAAAGTGGCACAACCCAAACGATAACCATAGAGAAAGTAGGAGGAGCATTAAGACATGTAATCAACTTGAAGACCACAACCTTAGAAGAGATGAGATGATCATATGATAAAAGATGAAAAAGAAGGGAAAGAAATGTATATATTGACTTTTAAAAACAGAATCCTCATAGTCTGTACAGTTAAAAATGATCCAATCAATTTTTTTTTTTGAAACTTAATAATCTAATAAAATTGAAATGACAATTACTCGATAATTGATGTTTTTTCTTCAATAAAATACTCTCATAATATTTTATTAGTTCGAAAAATTCTATTAATTGTCTTGTTTGAGGAAAACGACAATTATTTCCAAAAAAAGTTGGAATATGAACATAATTTATAGCGTTACGTGATGTTTTAAGCCTACACAAAGCATAAAACGACACTAACTTTGGTAGCTGCATTCGTATATACAAATCTCAAACGCTTGGTGTGGTGATCTAAAACATTTGAGCTTAGAGTCTCCGAGTTTATTAAACTGTAAATTAATAATTTATTTAAAAGGACAAATTATTAATAGATAAAAATAAGTAATACTGTATTGCTTTGACAAAGAAAAGATCAAAATGCATTTAAGTTATTACATACTTCCTCTGTTTTCTAATACTACCCCCACGTTTTAGAAATTTGTTTTTATTCCAAATTAGATGATATTTTTTAGTTTCCTATATAGAAATAATTAATTTTCTATGTTATATAGTCTTTAATCTTCTGCAGATTTAGTCGATAACTAACCGTGTTTTTTATAGAAAATATTAAAATTACATATATATATATATATATTTTTTTTTTTTTTAATTTTTATGCAAAGTGTCAAAACTTTTTCCAATAAAAGCCGGAAGGATTATTTTCTTTTCATTGACAAAGAGTTTCTAGATCTTTTTAATGTGTTGAAAGTAGAATCATTGAGTCTGAACATACGCAGTTTATACATTAAATGATTATTGATGACATAAAAAATCAGTTTCAATAATGAGTTGAAAAGAATGTATGGACATTTATAAAGAGAACCAGAAAAAGACTAATTTATAGAGTTTTATTTCAAAAAAAAAAGACTAATATATAAAGTATATCTAATTAAAACTGAAATACGAAAAAAATCTAATATATATATTATGTTATTTTTGCTTAAAATGCGAAAGCATTACGTATAAATAGTTTCGGACCAACCGATCTCCAAACTAGGCTTCTCATCACCATACAACAAGAGACAAGAACAACAACAACAAAACTAGGCTTCTCATCATCATCTTACAATATCCACCACTTTGGTTTCCTTCATTTCTTGACACTTGAATCATCTTCAAGATCCTCAAAACTTGTTTCTTCTCTGTGAGCTTGCTTCAAACTTCACTCGCTTGCGCTCTGTAAAGCCCTTCTAAGCTCAGAAGCCATAACATGCAAAAGAACCGGTTTCTGAATCATACCATTCATCCCCATTTGCAAACACCTCTCCCTAACATGATCTTCAGTACTCGCAGTCAAAGCTATAATCAACGGCCAGTGATGTCCACAAAACTTTCTTATCTTCATTGCTACTTCAAAACCATCCATCTCAGGCATCTGCAGATCCAATATCACAACCCTATACGACATTTCCACATTAGACAAGGCACTCAAACACTCGAATCCAGACGAAACAGCTGTCACTTCGCATCCGAGTTTCTCTAAAAGCCTCTTGGTTACGGTTCGGTTCACATCGTCATCATCTGCTAGAGTGATTCTTAGACCACGGAGAATCGAGTTTGAGTTTGGATGTTGAAGCTCTGGAGCGTTTCCTGCTAAGATTGATCTTCTAATAGAAGGTCTTGTCTGAAACCTCAGAACTAGTTGCATACTCTGTGTTTGTCCATGTGACTTCGGTGATATCCATATGTTCCCTTGCATCATCTACAGACATATATCCAATCACATATTAGGACTGGGCGTTTTTATCCTAAACCAATCCCAACTTTAACCAGAACAGAAAAAAGAAATCCTATCTGTTATAAATATCTGTTATACAAAAATATCAGAACAAAACTTAAAGAGCTAGATACTTTTGGTTCAGATACAACCGAACTGAACCGAAATCCAAATTAGAATCCAAAAATATCTGAAATTAGTTGAATATGTTAAACTAGTTTTTTATAGAGATTTTTGAATAATTTATAGATTCTGAGCTATTTTGGTCAATGTTTTTATTTGTATTAAAAAAATTTGGACAGTTCCAGAGTGATCTAAACTGAACCTGATCCAAAAATTAGTAAAAACTGAACTTATGAACATAGTATCAAAAATTCAAACTAAATCTGAACGCCCTTGCCTATAACATTTACAGAGACTGTAATAAAAAGAAACAAAGATTGTTTTGATGTGATTCACTAACCTGTGCAAGTTTTCTACACATGCCTAAGCTCAACCCTTCTTTAATCCCATTGCTATGATACCTCCTGTTCGTAACATGCCTCATTGCAATCACCGAACCATCCAACGGAGGATTCTTAATCTCATTAATCTCAACTTCAAACTTAACACCGAGCGAATCATCAGACAAATGCGACTTCCACATCCCACTCTCTCTTTTATTCTTGTCCTGACTACTCCCAGTACCTTCAGACACAACCCTAAACGTAACCGTCTTCCCTCCATCAGTCATATCCAAGATATACCCAAGCATATACATCACAAGCTGAAACGTCCTCTTCTCATCTCCCACCACTAAACCAGGCAAACGCGTCTGAACATCCATCTCGAACCCGTACCCTTTGTAAACGCTCAAGCATTTAGCAACACAAGCGGCTTCCCTTATCAAAGAATGCAGCTGAAACCTTTTCACCTCCAACGGAGACTTCCCGTTATCTTTAGGAGAGATGTCAATCACGTCATTGATTAAAGCAGAAAGTACAGTACTTGTTTTCATGAGCGCGTCAACGATGATCTTCTGGTCTAGACTCATGCTCTCAGACTGGAACATGGAGAGGAGGCCGAGGATCGTGTGCATCGGCCTCCTCATCCCATGGCTCATGACTTTTTGGCAAGTGTTCCTCGCTTGACTCGCCATCATAGCGTTCTGTTTCGCTCGAAGGAGAGCTCGGTTCTGTATACCGAGCTTCTCCCTCATCAGCTGCGACTCCTCGAGAACAGAGGCGTGTGACAGAGCAACAGCCACTTGATCAGCAACAACCTCAGCTATCTCAATCTCTTTATCCGTCCAAACGCGAGAGTTCGCGTTTGGAAGGACCAGAACCATTATAGCGTAAGAAGTATCAACAAACTCAGGAGTCCCTCCTTTGAAATTCGAACCGTGAAGCATCGGCATCCTGATAGCAGCAACGGGACCAAACTCTTCTGCACCACTGCTCTCAACAGCAAGGAGAGAGTCTTTCCTCAAGATAGCAACCACTTTCGCCTCCCTAACCTGAACAACATCAGGATCATTGATCGGAATCACTCTAAAACTCCTCATCGCATTCCCTCTCAGCTCATGAGTCAAATGCATCTCGGTTCTGTTCTCGTTAGGCATCCAAACAGCAGAGTTCTGCAAATCAAGAATCTTAGACAGCTCAACAAGCGTCGTCCTAAGAATCATATGCTTATCAAGCGACTTTCTAATCTCTCTAGTAAGCATCCTGACATGAACACTCATCTCCTTCTGCCGTTTCATCAACCCAACCTCCTCGTTTAGCTCCAGCACGTTCTGCTTCAAGTAAAGCTCTCTGACTTTCCATTTCAGCAGCAAGGGAATCAAAGTCAAGAGCGTGATCGCCGTGGCGCAGGAGACTAACGCCGTCAAGAATTTGAAGATTGTGAGCCAGAGCATGAGCTGGAAAGAGTGGGGGCCGTAGTAAGTCCAGGCGTTGAGGAGGTGAGTCATACCGCAGAGGACGATGAAGGCGATGAACTGGACGAGGACCCATTTGAAAGGGACGTTGGAGAAGCTGATGAAGTAGAGGAGCTCTAAGGGGATGGAGAAGTAGGCGATGGCGATCAGGAGATCACTCACTCTCTGGCATTCTAGGATTGTGTGGACGGTGAAGAAGTAGCCTTCGTCGTCGCAGTTGCAGTTTCCGTAGTCGTTGTTGTCTCCGGTGACCAGAGCGATTAGAGCGAAGAGAAGCAATCCGAGACCTAAGGATCTTAACATCTTGTTTGTGCCCCTAAATCGAAATCACCAGAAGACTCAGCGTCAGATCCAATGAAACAGAGATTCAGAATAAAACAGAGGAAATAGGAAAAGGACGCACCTTTCGAATCTAGGAGATGTAATAAGAGAGACCCAGGATTTGCATCGAGGGAATCTTTATATATCTGGGGTCAAATCTGAAGATTTTCTTTTACGGGAAGACGAGAAACAGAACAGATGAGGAAGAGAAGAGAAGTAGAAACCGAGTTTTGTCGGGGGAGTTTCGGACTTGAGTCAGCAACTATTCAAAGTCTTTTAAGACAAAAAAAAAAGAAGAAGGAGACTTTGAGCTTTCAAAGCGGTTTCTTCTGTAGAAGTTGCTTAATTAAGAACAAAAATGGTGTTTCATTAACACATGAATATTTCATTAACAGGTTAATTTCCCTAAAATAGAATTGAAAAGAATTACAAGTTGTCATAAAATAACTAAAAAATGTATATATACAGTACTATGAACTTACTGTAGAAACAATTTAGTCATTTATTGAGGAAATATAAAACAAACAAAAGAAGTGTAGTTATATTCATAAAAAGAGCATTTTCATTTCATGTGACCAAAATAATAACAAAAACAGAAGTTGACAAAAAAAAATCAAAAACAGAATATATAAACACATATGAGAGGAAAAGAGTGAAAAAGGAATGGAATGAAAGAGAAGCAGCATTAGCTGTTCACTGGAAGAAGAAGGGTGTGGAGTTTATATATTACACCATTAACCAAGAAAGAACAAAAGCATCACTCAACTTCTGTCTTGATGAAAACACTTCAGACAAGATTGTGTTTTCTATATCCACTCTCTTAAGTTCAGATTCTTGCTTGGGACTTTGATTTCTAATTTGGATCTAAACACTACACACGTCTCTGGAAGCTTAATCCGGCATCTGCTGCTCGTAATTTCCATTCTCTGACGACTCATGTCCTAGACGTCCTGCACATGATTACATCCACATTAGGAATATCCAAGTCATATTATCCCCAAAGGAGAAAGCTTTAGCTTTACTTCTCGCCTCAGTACTCTATCTCTACCGTTACTTAGTAAACCATCTCCGTAGCAGTTATGATCTACTGTTGTTAGGATTTAAACGTTTGAGAAGAAAGCTTTGAGTTTTTCTTTACCTGACAAATCATACCCACCACCACCTCTCCCGTCATGACCACTGTTTCCTCCTCCTCCCCATTCAGATGGCCGAGAATGTGTCATGTGCATTCCCTGCGGTGCTGCTTGCATCATGAAATGATGAGATCCACCCATACCGGTTTGTTGTTGTTGATGATGATGATGATGCTCATCGTTTCCCCTCATTGGATTTCTTCCCGGAGATTCCATAACAGAACGGAAACCCATGCCAAGCAACGGTCCAGGGCCCGAGCCGGGTCCAGTGCTAGAGGGAGATGTTAACCGACTCCCGCTGTTAGGAGCTTCCCCTTTCACACCACTCCCTGCAGCATCCTTCTTTCTATCAAGCTGAAACGTACCAAGAATCACCTGTTTTTTGCACAAACCTAAAGCTATATCAATCTAAGCCATAACTTAACTCAAATAATACATGAACACAAAACGAAAGTTGAAACTATGACCACAAGAGGATTTTACCTGAACGGGGCCAGCAGCTGTCAAGTGAGTCCCAACAGCTCCTCCGATGACCTGGCCATCAGATCTAGATAAAGAAACGCTAAGTCCACCGGTTTTCCCACCTTGTTCAGCCCGTATAAATGATCCCGATAGTGAGATAATCTCGTACTGACCCTGAATAGATTATAGAAATTATGAAGCAACTATACGCAAACTTCAAAGAAAAGCAAGTCTTCTAAATAAAGAAACATTTAGCTTTCACTGTGCTATGACTGAATTCTTCTCTAGCACACAGAACAGGGAAGATCAGGAAAGAAGAAAGAAAATTCCTCTAGCCTTTGGGAAGAAAAATCACCTCGTATGATATGTTGCCTCCTGGCTGACGCAAGGATGCAGTAGAGATGGCCCCTGATGCAGAAAGAACGCATAGCTCATGCTTGCTTTGCTGTGCAAACATCACAATTTTCTGAGCCACATCCTGTCACCAGAGAACACTTCAAAGCGTTAAAGATTTCCTTTCCATAAAAATGCACTCACATTATTTCACAGATGAGCTTTTAACAGAATCACTTGGACAACAGATTTACAGACAATACCAGAATATCTTAATCAGAAAATCTATATGACATACATACCTCACCAGGAGCTATATTAACGATATGCGGGGTAAAGCTTTGCCCAGTTTTCCCTGCATGCCCAAACCAATTCAATAGATTATTACCTCAGTAGAAGGATCACAAGGGAAAAAAAATACTCAAGACTGAATCAACTGTATTTGATGCACTGTACAAAACAAGAACCTTTCTAACAGTATTTCACCATGTCTACTAACGAAGTTCACACTTCACAGACTTACAACATAGAAGCTAAATGCAAAGCAATAACCTTTCCAACCCATACCTACGAATTGACATCTAAATTACCAAAATTCAGCATAAAGTTGGAAACTTTATAATCAATAAGCATAATTTTAGTAGAAACAGAAAGAGGGCTTTCGCCGGAAAGCAGAGTAAACTCACCGACGGAACGAAGCTGAGATTTTTTCGATGACCCGGGGTTAGACGACGCCGTAGTACCTCCGGCTGCAGCTGCTTGCTCTCTCCTCTCCTTAGCAGACGAGCTGCTCGCGGCAGACGCCATTTTCTTAGCCTCTAGGGCTTGCTCCGGCGTCACGTACTTCCTCGGACGACCCCGTTTCCTCTTTAACGGCTCCGCAGCCGGCGCCGTTACCGCCGAGGAAGGTACTGAGTGAGGATACACGGCGTGAGAGGAGGACCCGTCGTTGGGCTGCGGTTGCTGCTGATGCGGCGGCGGCGGAAAAAGCCCATTGTTGGGAGGTGGAACGACGTTTCCAGTAGAAGCGGCGGTCGGATGGTGCTGTTGCAGGTGGTGGTGATGGTGGAAGTAAGGAGAACTGAGACTTTGATGCTGCTGGTGCCTTTCGTTTGGTTCCATTTTTTTTAGAGAGAGGGGGAGAATCTAGAGAGAGAAAATTAGGGATTTTTCATTTTTTTTTCTTTAGGGGTTTTATTATTTTATTAGCTTTCTGATTTCCCCCTTTAAAACAAGGAATTCTGACCGTCAGATCTCGATTTGACTTTCTGATGATTTTTATTTTTGAGTGTGTAAAACGCATCTCTTGCTGACAAAAAAAACGCATCTCTTCGTTTTACCCTTTTACCGATCGATTATTGAATTTCCATCTCGTATATAGTACACAAAGTTATATATCAGTGAATACAATACGGATACGGTATGTGACTGGTCTAATCATTTTTTATTACAAGAGCATTTCCAATAGTGTTACCCACCGTAAAATCCTTAGTAATAAAATATTTTTTTTTTGGCTTTTTGAATAGTTAAAGATTCTAATCACATTTGTATCTTCAATGGTGTTATCTATTATGGAGTCCTTAATTTTTTTTCATTCAAATTATACTTCAATTGATTGAAAATATTTGGAATCATGGTAGAGATAGATATAAAGTGACAACTTGCAAATAATACACAAACGGAAGTCAAGAGATACACAAATCACCAGTTCCGTAACACACACCCATCAAATAAAAACACACGGACTCGATTAACATTCACTTGTATATTTAGTATCAAGTTGCAACAACTTAAAAGCAGAAAAGAGTAAATAGAAATGCAAAACAGATATGTGTCTTGAGAATTTGATCTAGATTTTATTTTTCTTGCCTTAAAAAAAACAAACTATATATTGCCAAACATTGTCAACACAGAACATAGAAAACAGAGGTTGTACCAACAACAAATAATGTGTTTGTAAAAAAGGAGAGGTGAAATGTTAAACGTTACCTCCCTAATGTTGTCATTGCCCACAACAAATCCTCACCAGTCACAGTTTTCCTCTTCTCTTTCTGGCACTTATCACTTGCCCTGATCAGCATAAAACAAAAGAAACCAAAGCCGCCATTAGAGCTATATAGAAAAAAAAACAGATAACATTCATAAATACCAAAAAGGAGAGGTGAAATGTTAAACGTTACCTCCATAAATACCAAAATTCAGATCAAAGTTGAAGACTTTATAACCCTAAAATCAATCAGAGAATCCAAATTTGAAGGAAAGAGCAAAAATTTTAATCAGAACGATTCAGAGGAGAAGAAAGAAACATACTCGCTGGTGATGAAGCCATAAGATCGATCGAGAAACTCATCGATCTGCTACGAAACAACATCGATCGAACCAAACAGCAGATCCAAAGGAGAAAGGAAGGTAAGCGCAAGAGTAATAGAGATGCTACGAACCTCTTTCTTGTTGTGCTCATCGACATCGAAATGAGCGAGACTCTCGACTTGGAGATCATTTGCATTTGCATCAATATCGCGAACTCCTCCTTTGACTGCTCCTCCTTCTTGTTGATCCGCCATTATCGCACTGCTTCTTAGGATATAGACATATAGTATATGGTCTTGAAGAGAGCGTGTAAGAAGATACCTTGGGAACAGGAGGCGGGTTCTTGGTACAAGTATCGGTAAGGTCTTTGCATAGATGGTTAACAAGTGAAGCAAGATGACTTGTATATATACTCGGCAACATCAGTATCTGAGTAACCAATGACCTGTAAACACACACAAACAGATCAAAACACATTCCCTAACTCCAATTATATTAGTACTAATGACCACGATGTATCCACCTTTTGACAAGCAGCCTCGATGGTCTTGCATTCAGAATTGATGCAACCGCGACGCTAGTCTCTCACACACCTGACACTTGATATACGGAACATCCTCTTTCTCGAAGCCGAAGACAAGGGCTTCTTCCCCTCCATCGGTAATAACACCGACGAAGCTACAAGAGCTAATGCTAGAACTATCAGAATTCAATTCATCTGAATCATCTCCACCGTTTAAATGAATGAAAACAAAGACTTTCTCGTAAAGCTTGAGACTTCAAGTTCAAGCAAGGATCGTGTATATAAGATCATACACACAAGTTCATGAAACCCTGTGTAAATCCAAAGAATCAGACGAGAAAGAACATAACAACCCATCGATTCATCAATCTTATCCTGAGAGACTGAATCGCCAATCGAAGAGACAAACTTTTTTTTCTCCTCTCCACTACAAATGAGACGAAGACGGGAAACCCTTCACGCGAACAACGAAACTCTCCTGCCACGTCACCAAGGATTCACGCAAAAAAATCCTTAGGAAATGATCAATCCTTAAACTATATCAGTTTAATATTAATATTATATGGTGTATAGTTAAGGATTTGTACTTTAGGATTTATTTAAAACCCCTGTTGTACATGCTCTTATATATCAGTCTAGCTGTTTGTTATAGACTTATAGTCCATCTTGATACCACTCGCAGTTGACTAGGAAGATACTGTGATTTTTTTGATGGAGAGGGTATAATTGATTATCAAAAACTTAACAGCCCAATTGACTATAAAATAAAAATTATAACTACCAAATTGCAATAATCAATATAATCATTTAAAGCTTCTTTCTTCTTCTTCCCAGTCGCAGCCGTCGTCATATCACCGGGAACTCCATAGCTCTCTCTAGACTCTAGCTTCGTTTCTTAATCAAGGCTTCACCTTTAGAATCAGACTTACTCTTCCTAAGTTCGCAATGGAGGTTGTTGATAAGAAGGAGGAGATAGCGACTGAATCATCATCGGAGGAGCAAGTGGTGAACCCATGGGAAGTCTCCGCCAAAGACGGCGGCAAAATCGACTACGACAAGCTCATCGACCAGTTCGGATGCCAGAGGCTCGACGAGTCGCTCATCGATCGTGTCGAGAGACTCACTTCTCGTAAACCTCACGTCTTCCTCCGCCGCGGCGTCTTCTTCGCACACAGGTTCCAAACTTTTTTTTGATGATCTGACTATGTAATTGCGTTGATGGGGCATGTATAAAGTCATGTCCTTTATGGATTTTGATTTAAACAGGGACTTCAATGAGGTGTTGGATTCGTATGAGAGAGGAGACAAGTTCTATCTCTACACTGGGAGAGGACCTTCTTCAGAGGCTTTGCATTTGGGTCATTTGATTCCTTTCATGTTTACTAAGTAAGCTTACATCATAATAAAGCTTTTGTCTTTCTTTTTTTTATTAGTCAATGTTTGTTCTTTATACTACTCTCTGTGTAGATACTTGCAGGAAGCTTTCAAGGTTCCGCTTGTTATACAGCTCACGGACGATGAGAAATGCATGTGGAAGAACTTGTCTGTTGAGGAAAGTCAGAGACTTGCTAGAGAGAATGCTAAAGATATCATTGCTTGTGGGTTTGATGTCACTAAGACTTTTATTTTCTCTGACTTTGACTATGTTGGCGGGTAAGTATGACGAAGAAAGTCACCTTTTTGTTTTTGATGTTTACGTTTACCTGATGTTGTGAGAAACCCCTTTGTGTGTACTGTGTAGTGCTTTCTATAAGAACATGGTGAAGGTTGCAAAGTGCGTTACACTTAATAAGGTTGCCTTTACTCTCTCTATCTCCTTGAATTGTAACGACGTGGCTATTATGCTTTTTATGTTCTCGTTTATATATTATCTATTTCTTTGCTAGGCGATGGGAATCTTTGGCTTTTCTGGCGAAGATCATATTGGAAAACTCAGTTTCCCTCCTGTTCAGGTATGTCTTTTGTTTTGTTCGTTTTGGCCTGTGAGGTGTAGTGTAGACTGTTCTATTTTATAAATTTGATAAATATTCTTTCCATGCATTTGCAGGCAGTTCCATCTTTTCCTAGCTCATTCCCACACTTATTTCCTGGCAAGGACAAGCTCCGTTGCTTGATTCCTTGTGCAATTGACCAGGTTCGCTGTTTTCACAACAGTGCAGGACATTTTATGGTTCTCATGTATTATTGTCTTATAATGTTTCTGTGTTTATAATCAATCTTCAATTTTTTTTGTTTTATTTCAGGACCCTTATTTTAGGATGACTCGTGATGTGGCACCAAGGTTAGGCTATAGCAAGCCTGCTCTGATTGAGTCTACCTTTTTCCCTGCTCTGCAGGCAAGTGTCCTTTCTTGTGTAGTCTTTTAGAGTTGTTACTGAGAGTGATAGAGACATGCTTGCTTACACCAGACCTTTCATGCTTTTGAATGCATTGCTCGCAGGGAGAGAATGGAAAAATGTCGGCTAGCGATCCAAACTCGGCAATCTATGTAACTGATACTGCAAAAGACATTAAAAACAAGGTAACTTCAGCTCTGGGCAGTCACTTATGCTCTAACCACAACTGAGTTACAAAACTTTAATGGAAGTGTTTATTACAGATAAACAGATATGCGTTCAGTGGTGGGCAAGACTCCATCGAAAAGCACAGAGAAATCGGAGCAAACCTGGAGGTACTAACATATTATTAACTATTGTTCAAATTGCATTGGTAATGCTTGGATAACTACCAACCATTACTCCCATGTGATATAATGTAACTTCAGTTTGGAAATTATATTTTTTCTTTCACAGGTCGATATTCCGGTCAAGTATCTTAGTTTCTTCTTAGAAGATGATGCGGAACTTGAACACATAAAGAAGGTAAAATTAGCTTGTTATAATATCATTACATGGAATGAAATAAATGCTCATATATGTCATGATCGGATTATCTGACATATAAAGTGTAACACACATTGTACTGTTTTTTTCTCAGGAATATGGAGAAGGAAGAATGCTAACGGGAGAAGTAAAGAAGAGACTCACTGAAGTTTTGACAGAAATGGTGGAGAGACACCGCATGGCTCGAGCTGCTGTTACTGATGAGGTAAATTATACATCGATTTCACTAGAGACTGATGAATCAGGTCTTCTTTGTTTGTTTTGTTTTGTTGATTGTTCTATCCTAACTAAAAGAACAATGACAATCAGATGGTGGATGCGTTCATGGACGTTAGACCTCTCCCAAACATGTTCGAGTAACTCGATGATAACCTCTATTTGGCTGCTCCTCTGCAACTTCGTATATGACAGACTTTGAGTTGTTTTCTGTTTTTATTTGATAGATATTTTGGAAGGATGAATTGATTCTTGAAATCTTGAAGAATTTATTTACTATGAACATATTTTTATTTTTCATCAAAGAACAAAAATACATTACATAACTTGCGTTTTGATGAAAAGATTTCTTCCGTCTCCAACAGTAAAGGCGATCAAAAAAGAAAAAGCAGATCTGTGTGTGGCTCCGGCTCGGCGGCGTGTGAGCGTCCGATCCGACGCCGGGAGCTCTCTCTTTCTCTCTTATACTGTACTTTCCTCTGGCTACTCTCCTGCGATCATCACTCTCTCCGCCTTGCTCTGTTTTTTTTGGTTTGTTAGTTGTTTACTCTTCTATTCCAGCATCGGGGGCGCCTTTCGACTCGTATGGCTGGCTAATGACTCCGGCGTCGTCACTTTTCCTTCCGGTGAGACGGCTGGCTTTTGCTTCCAACTTCGACCATCCCTTCAAAGTGAAGTTGGCTCTTGTGTGATTGTGATGCGGGTTAGGTGAGTTCGTGATGAGCCGGGATTCACTTGTCGATAATGTTGTAGGCTCGAATGTTTGAGATCTGGTTCGCAGTGGCTGGTTTAGCTGGTTCAGATGTGTGGTCTATGTGATATCGATCCTGCTGTGTTGCCTTCCAAGAGTCTTCCTGGTTTTCTAATGGTCTCAGCTGCCCCATCTCCTCTATCATCTTGGTTAATTGGTTTTGTGTGCTAAGTTTAAGACTTTGCTTTTGCTTAATAATTATGGGTGGTCGGTCTCTTCCATCCTCTCTGTATGGTGTTGGTGTGGTCTGGTTTGGATGGGCTGAGTTTGGGTTTTGCTTAAGGCTTAGTTCTTGTATCAATAAATGTGGAGGGTCCCTGCTTTGGTTTGTGACAGGAGCGTCATCCCCGGTTCTCTTATGAAGATTCAAATGGTTTAAATAGTGTTACGATATAGCTGAAGCTGATGGAAGTACCGACTTAAAGTTGTGCGAGCTTTGAGGTCTCTGCTACATTTGGTCTTTGGTTCTTAGGATAGGAAGTAACTTCAAGTCATCAAAAAAAAGTCTTCGGCTTGTTTCTATTCGTACTTTGAAGATCGGCGCGCTCTTTCCCAGTGGTTGCTATCATCAGGACATCCATTTCAATGCTCTTATATGAGTTTCTAATCTTAAGTTTTAGTAACTCTCCCTTATGTTTTACTCATGCTTTTGTAGTTTCATCTGGCTCTGGAAGGACTGTGTTCCTTGCTGGCTTATGGTTACGGAAAGACTGTGTTCTTTGCCGGCTTGTGTAAAAACTTTCGTATTTTCATTTTAATCCAACAAATGACAAAAAAAAACTTGCGTTTTGATGATAAGAGGCTACTAAATAAAATAAAAATACTTTTAATTTTTTTTTCAGTAACAAAAGAAAAAATACATTACATAACTTGCGTTTTTTTTTTATAAATAACTAACCAACCAGTGTTCAACCAGTGTTTCTCGCAAGAAAACAGTGGCACATTATTTTCCCAGACAAGTTCAACAAGACCACAATAAACATTTACGGGAGCAAATGTATCCACTATGTTCGTCATTGACCTGTAAGATGACAGGGGCCTTGCATCGATCGTGGCAATATCTGCAAAATGGTCGACTGCTCTGATGGTTAAGAATCGCTAAATGTTCTTTTCCCCCACGGTGAATAGAACAGTTTGGAGTGAGACGTGAGAAGTCTCCTAGTACACATCCAACATGAAAAGTGACACCACAATCAGAACATGTAAAGAACCATTTACTTGAATCTAGCTCCATCTCACAAACTTCACACCAGTTTTTGCCGGTAGCCTCCCTTCCGTCATAAGATAAAGTGAGAGGGTGCTCATCGCTTATATGCCATATCTTTTCAGGCAAAGTAGCACAATACAAACACAAGTCAAAGTCACAATCACTACAAGTGAGCATGTAGTAGCCATCTGGAACTCTTCTACATGCATCGCAACTACGTTCCTTCTTTGTTATAACAAAATATAAGGGATGCAGATGCCCATTATGAACGAAGGGCTCAGAGATGGAACTACAATGTACATCTACGGGGACACATACCAAATAAGCTCCTTGCGGTTCGTACGTAAAACCACCAGAGAACATATCACACAAGTAACAGTATACAGCCTTGCCTTGATGATACTCCAACTTGTATGGTGTGGGGCGAAAGACAAGATTTTTCTTCATAGGAAGATGAGCACACTTTTCATGGAGAAAAAAACAACATTCCTGACAACTGTAGACTGGCCCAAACCCGATCGGTGAGGCACATGCTTCACATCGTAACTTCTTGTAGTAGTCGTCACCAACCATGTCATAATCTTTCAAGAGCAATAAAATATGTTTATCATGAAAGAAATGACGTATCAAATTATCACCCATCACTTTAAATGGCAAAATATCTTCGATGATCTCAGGTATCCCTTCGAGTTCCACACCATTCCATACATCAAAATCAGTTGCACATCTTGAGTGAACTACATACTCAGGGCAAATCGAGCAAGAATAAGCTCCGTAGTACTGACTTACATTTTTCCGACAAACTCCACATTTTACACCCTTATGGCCAAGATGATGCGTAAAAGCGATACGATGATCATGACGATTGATGTTTATGATGCGTGGAAAGCCAACACAAAATCCAAAAACAACAAAATCACACTTCAGACATATATAAGACATATAGCTAACAGATTCTATTCCAGCAACGTAGCAAGTAAATATGATTTTTTTCGAAAAGAGCGTCAGTGGATGGGTGTGAGTCTTGACGTCGTCAACAACAAGAGGTGCTGGACGTTTAGTACAACCAAGGCACAATGTAAAATTGCAAATAGAACAATGATAAAGCACCTTTTCTGGTTGAACTAAACAGAAATGACAAATCTTCTGCGCATCATCATCGTCCATAAATGACTCAGATGGCATGATCTTGAGGGAATGACTAGAGTGGCAATAATGATCTACCTCTTTTGAGAGATGAACACAATCCAAGTGAAAGTACATGTTATTGCATTCAAGACATGAATAGAAAGGTCCACCGATAGATTCCTTGCATACTTCACATGGGACCTTAACTTCCTCTATTTGTTTCTTCAAAAACACAAGTGTGTGGTCATGACACACCGGATGTTTGATAACAGACGGCGAGGGTTTAGTTCCACAAATCAAATCCACTTTGAATTCACATGTGGGACAAGTATAATATGTGGACAAAATATATTGTCCACAAAAGTCACATGGAGTAATAGAATTCTCTGGATTAGTGAGCAAGAGAGGATGCTCAAGGTGGGAAGGGTGATGATTAATCTCTAGTGGGGATTCCACGCAGTCTTTATGGAACCGCCAATTACAACGAGCCTCTTTGCAATAGTAGCTACCATACATCATTTCTCCTACCTGGCAGCCATCACATTTCCTTTGAATAAACATAGCTGAAAAGAAAAGAGGATGCTCGTGAAAAGATAGCTTATACATTGGTGATATTGTCGTACCCATGTTTGTATGTATGTGAATTAAAGAAGTGTTTTTATTAATCAGATATATAAATATGAAACCGGAAGACATCATCATCACATATATATATATATATATATATATATATACAATGATTCTAGTTGTTAAGAGTTGTTTGCAAAACTCCTTATCTTCACAAAAGAAGCAAAGTATCAAGTGGTTCTTCTATCAAAACATGGCAATAGCTAATGTCATACCATAACTAAAGCCTTGTATCTTATGCTATTCTTTTCCTGAGTTTCAAACCCAAATACACCTCAAACTTGCAGTTTTCTTTCTAAAGCATATAGATTCGTTTCTTACAACTTTAAAATTACCAATTGTGTTTTTTTCTTAAGTTTATAAACTACAACTCAGAAAAAAAATAGAAAACTGTAAATACTATAGTTTGTAAGCGAGGGAAAAATATTTCTGTAGAATATATATATTACGTGGTTGATTGGTCTAATGATTTAGCTTTAGCTTTTATCTAAAACCATAAAATCATCAATCATACTTTATTTAGTTCTTCAATTACATTAGAAAAAAAAAGAAGTTGCGCGATGCTTACTTTATAAAGCACTAGGTATGGACCCGTGCGTTGCACGGGTTTTGTTTGATGTTTTAATTTCATGAAGCAAAGAAAAGTGAAAAAAAATTAGAGCGATTGTAGATTTTTGCATATCTTGATTGAAACTTATTTAAGGAATATAAACTTGTTTTTTCAACGTAAGTTTAGTTGGTATTTTATGTTTCAGTTATCATAGTGTATAACAGCAATTCCAATGAGAGTATTTAGAAGGATTATTATTATTTAGAAAAAGAAGAAAACATAATTAAAATACGAAAGAGAGTAAAAAAATCCACAACTCTCTACTCTTACAGAAATGTTGTAAATCCACATAGTCAATTGTTATACTACTAACAATATTAATTGTTTTCAAAATTAAATTTAATAAAAATATAATATTGATTATTTTTCTTTTAGAATATGTAACATTTCCAACCGATAATCATGCTCTAAGTAGTTATCATCAGTTTTTTATTTAGGGATAGAAAAAAAATTCAGATCTGAAAATTCAAACCTAACTCAATCACGAAAAAATATGAGTTACAGTGAAATACAATGAATTGAAAATTGAATCAAACTTATTTAATTGATGACAATGTGTTTACACATTCTTATGCTCTTAATTTAACATTTGTATTAATTTTTTTTTGATGAAATTTTAGATTTATTTATCATCAAAAGCCAAAACCTCAAAAAATTTGTATTAACTTTCGAAAGTTAATATCATTTATATACATTTTTCATGGTCTATTAACATTTAAAGTATTTCTAATCCATATATAAATATATATATATATATATATATATATATATATATATATTCTATATTTTCTCCTAAAATATTGAAACTCTTTTTGGACGATGAGTTTCACATAACTCTATTATAAAGTTATCTACTTTTAAGCAAAATTATAGTGAAGGTTATTTCAGTTTCTATATTTAGAGACAAAAGTAGCATATCTCTATATTTTCGTTAAAAAATTATATTACAAATCCTATATTGAATCAGATCCACCAATATAATATTATTTCTTTATTTTAATGGAAAATATTGAAATAAAAATTCAGGTGAATTGAAAATGATCTTTGTTGTTTAACCAATTGAAAACATTGGATCAATATTTTTGTCATGTAATTTTGAGGTGATAAAATTATTAATACCTTATTCAGTTTGATACTTCTTTGATTCTTTTAGCCAAAAATATATATGTGCATAATGAAGACCATATTTTTAAATCTAGATTGTGTGAGTAATATTTATGAAAATAACTTGTTAATTAAAGTTTTATGGTGATAAATTTTAAAATAAATAATTATTATTATTTTATAATGTAATGGAGCCGAAGAAGACACAATCATTAAAACGTTTTTCAGTTTCATTTAAAATATAAAATATTTGATATCAAATACATCATTTGGATTCTCAATTTCTCTACATAATCATAATATAACAAAAATTGGAGAATCATTTTCTTCAACTACTATTTCTTCTGTTTTGAAACTGAAAAATAATTTAGTTTTAAAATATAATAATAGATCAATATGTATTAATATATTTATTTGTGTAACCATTTATTGATAATATATTGACCAATATAAATATAAATCAATATATTGATAGGATGAAACAATTTTTTTTTTAATGATTGTTAATTATTTTATTAGTAACAATGAGAAACATTACATAGAAAATTCAATAGCAAAAAATTTTCCTACTTTATGAAGATTTACGTTTGGTTAAACTATGTTATATAAAATTCACATCAGACGATATTCTTTCCATAATGTTGAAAATCTCTTATAAGCTTTTTCTCCAATAAACTGATAATTCACTTATTTTAGAATTAAAAAAATAGACATTATAGTGTTAAAAAACATTAATCCTTAGTCAAATTACTTGACCAAGAAGACTAACATAGAAAAGAGTTATTTATAAGAAGATTATTTTAACAATTCTCTTTTGTTTATGATTTTTTTAAAAGGAAGACTAATTGTTTTATAATTCGGTTTCTTTAAAGTTTTTTTATATAATTTCTTGTAGTTTAGTATTATATACATTTTATTTTATAAGAAATATCAAATAATTGTATTTTATAAACAAAAACCATAATTAAATATTGATAATATTTTTTTTACTTAAATAGTTTCTTGTGTTTTAGGAATTTATAGCTCTATTAAATAAAATTACTCGTTTTTTATAATTTTATTTTCAGGATTTAAAAAAGGAAAGCTAATATTTATTTAAAAAATAATCACATTCATTTAAATATATATATATATATATATATATATATATATATATTAAAAAATTGGATTCTAAAAAGAAACTACTATTATATATTTTATTAATTTTAAATTTATTTATGAATATTTTTGACATATGTCACAATGTTAAAATATTTATTTCCATGTTTCATGAGCTCATGATCATATTAATTAGAAACCTTAAAAAAATTGTATAAATATTTTAATTTTATGATTTTGTAAAAAGGAAAATAAACATCCAATAATTGTATATTTATAATAAAATCACTATTAAATATTTATAAGAAAAATCTAATCTTGTAACTATTTTATTTTATAATGATAATATTTATATAAGCCAATGTCTACTGATTTTGTAATTATCTTCAACCCATATTTTTATTTGACCTTGAAAATAAGATTCTTAAAAAAAAGTAATACTGCATTTAAATAAAAGTATAGATTATTAAATTTTAGTAAACCAATATATTTTATTAACCTTGCAAAAGAACCTTTTTACTATTCTCTTTGATTTAGTATTTGCTTAACTAAAATATTTTTATAAATCTGTAGTTTGCAAGGAAATTAATTTTAAAAATAGCGCTTTGTATTTTTAAAACCACGTCCAGAAAAGAAATATTCTCTATTAAATAGTTATTTATGTTGAAACGTTTTGATCTTTTACATTTATTTTTTAAAGAACTTTGAAAAAGGAAAACTAACTTTTTAATTTTTTTTACAATTCTCTTTGGTTTAGTGATTAACATGAAATACTATTTGAACAAAAAAACATGAAATACTATAAGATATTTTTTATAAATATTTTTAATATTTAATTTGCAAGGAAATAAATCTTAAAATATTATTTTGTATTTTGTAAAACCACGAATACAAAATAAATACTATATATTAAATATTTATTTTTAAGGAAATATTTTGATCTTTTACAATTTTTTTTGAAGACCTTTTGGAAAAGGATAACTAATTTTAAATAACTATTTACTCTTAAATACTTATTTATATGGAAATATTTTGATCTTTTACATTTTTTTTGTTAAAGTCCTTTTGAAAAAGGAAAACTAACTTTAAAAAAAACATTTTACAATTCTCTTTGGTTTACTATTTGCTTAACATGAAATATTATAAAATAATTTTTATAAATATTTTTAATATTTAATTTGCAAGGAAATCAATCTTAAAATAATGTTTTGTATTTTTCAAAACCAATAATACAAAAGAAATACAATAAATTAAATAGTTATTTATATGGAAATATTTTGATATTTTACAGTTTTTTTTTGTTAAAGACATTTTGGATAATGATAACAAATTTTAAATAACTATTTATTCTTAAATAGTTATCTATATGGAAATATTTTGTATCTTTTATATTTTTTGTTAAAGACCTTTTGTAGAAGAAAAACTAACTTTTAAAATTCTTTTTGTTTAATCTTTTTAAAGAAATTATTTATTTAACACATGTCACAATATTTTTAATTTGCCAAAAAAATAGTTTTAAAATAATGTTTTATATTTTGTAAAACCACGAATGCAAAATAAATACTATATATTAAATAGTTTTTTATATGAAATTATTTGATTTTTTACAGTTTTTTGTTAAAGACTTTATGGAAAAGGAAAACTAATTTTAAATAACTATTTAAACTTAAATAGTTATTTATATGGATATATATTTTGATCTTTTACTTTTTTTTTGTTAAAGAACTTTTGAAAAAGGAAAACTAACTTATAAAATTATGTTGGTTTAATCTATTTTTTTAAAATATTTATTTAATACATGTCGCAATCTAAAATATATAACTGCCATGTGTCGCGATCGTGTTAATTAGTAACTTTGAAAACTAAGCTTTATATAATAAGATATTTATTAATTTTTTTTTGGAATATAAATATTTTATTACTTTTTAATTATTAAAACTACATCAAATACAGTTACATCAACAAATTTTACAAAATAATTTCTACAGTTACCCAACTAATTTATGTCAAATCTTTATATATAAAAGAGAGTTGATTCTCTCTTCATTGTGACACATCAGACGCCATGTCACAAATTCATCTCCTGACATTGCGACAGGTAATGTACGCAGCGTTTCATTAATAGAGTGCACTTTGGTTTGGGCTATCTTCTTTCTAGGCTTCGTGTATTCTTTTTGCTGGGCTTTGTTTTTAATTCACTCATGTGCAATTTGGTTGGGCTTTTGACATATTAGGACTTTTGTTATTTTCGTACAGAATGAGAGCCGATTTCTGATTAGGAATAACCCCATATTCTTCTTCTAGGCCTCTCCAGAATTCATGTCGATTAGCTTTTTCCCAATTGCTGTTTCACCTTCTTTTGAAACAATACCATTAACGAATAATCATCTTAAAACACTCCATTAATCTCTCACACACGATTTATATCCAATGAGATTCTTGGATCCGCAAGGCGGTGGAAGCTCATCTATAAAAAGGTATGATTTCATCCTTAGATACTCATCCTCTCATTCTTCAAACCCAGTGAACTAGGTCTGTGAAGTATGGCTACTGTTTCGGTCTTCCTTTCCGATTTTCAAGCTGGCTGCTCCTCCTCCACTATTCAGGTTCGTTTGGTCTGTTTCTGGGAGGCTCGGAATGTGCGTCGTGGTGGAGAGGTAATGGGAGTTGATATGCTCCTTCTCGAGAAGGTATCTTATTTACGTCCGCCTTTTGTTCATGAACATAGTCTTTCACCTGTTAGTTCTTTAGACATTTCCACCGTTCTGAATCTATATTACAAAGTCAGATTTAAGTTTTATAAGTTTTGTTCATAATCAGCCTAATTTTTTCGGTATTATTCTTTATATGTTTCCTCCGTCTTGAATTGATATTTCAAATTAATTTCAGATTTAAAATTGTTGTTTAACATATTTCACTGAGACATTTTACGATGTTGATTACTGTTGTTTCTCTTCCACAGTAATGATGCTGCGTAATCTGATTCTCACCCAGGCTTATGGGTTATGCAATGGGACAAGAATGATAGTAAACCGACGCCAAGATCCACTGCAGCTCTGCTATATGATGACCATCAAACAAGAACAAAGTCTCAAACAAGTTGCTTTGTATCTCCCTATGAAGGTCTTCACTCACGGCCAGTTGCACGTTGACACCGGAGGGAATGAGGATATTAGACGACACCTCTGATTCAGACAGTGCATATGGAGTAAAAAATATAGTCTACAAGGAGACCTTCCAAGGCTTCGGAGATGCAAAGGTCAGCATTGAACTGGTTTTGTTGGTATGCTATATCTCTGATCCGGTCTGTTTCTACGTATTAACTTTATCGCTTTCATCGCAGGGAAAGCAGCCATGTGTTCTTGAACAATTTTATGTTTCGAGGAAGATATCGTTTTCAAGTCTACTAATCATAATATTTCAGAACCTCTGTCTCTCTCTTCTTTAAAGTTTTACATTTTCTACTTTTATGAAAACTATTATATTAACGCTAAAACATTAGTTAAGTTTCTGGTTTCATATACAAGAGTCCCCCTTAAATAATTATTTACTATGTTTTAGAGGTTTCAGATATCCATAGAATATATCATACTACCACAGCCTGATAAAATAAAAACCAACCAGTAAAAATTAGTCTAAAATAATTACAAACACATAAATACGATAGTAATAGTTTTAGAAAAATAAATAAGGACATTGTAAATCCATAATATCAATGGGAAACAAAATTATTCCTTTATGGTTATAAAGCTCAAACTTGAAAAGTTTACATAAAATAACTGAAAAGCACAAACTTTGATTATAATAAAAAAATTATATATAGTATTACATTGTCTGAATTATTTTTTTTGCTAATTTTGTTGTCTCTAAAAAAATAATAAAGTTATTCTCATTTTATTTTAAACCAAACATATTTATTAAAGGTAACAAATGATCTTGGAATTCTTTTACTTATTTATAAATTATTATAAAATAATTCTTATTATAACTTTCCGCCCGTAGGGCGGACCGAACCTAGTAAATACTAAACTATACAACAAATTTTCTACAGATAGATTCTAACCAATCCATCCGCAATGCAGTGCATGTAATTTAGTTTACCTATCCCAAAGCAAAGAAAAATTGCTAGTTCTTTCGGCGTTATGAAGTTGGTGGGCCTTTCTTACCCGGCCCAGTTCTGTCTATTTGATGACCCAAACCCGTGTAGTTTGGCATCATCATCACCCTCAGTGAAAACCTAATCTCTCCCCCTCGGTCGAAACCCTAGATTCCCGATACTCGTGAGTTCTCTCTGTTTCTGGAGCCGAGAAAAAAAAAGTTTAAATCTTTCGTACTTTTTCCCCTCTCGTAGTCGTAGTATCGAGTTATTAGCTCGTAATATTATCAGATCCTGTTCACTCACTCTTAGTTTCACTCTGCTTTTTGTAGCTCCATTTCAACAGTGAAAAGTAACGATGCAGCAAAAGGTAAAAAATCTCTCACTCTGTTTCACGCATCTCTCCAAAGATCTCTCCTCTACTAAATTTTAGCTCACGTTAATATCGTCTCTGGTATTAGGGTTTGAAAAATTGGAATCTGAATGATTACTTGATTCAGTTTATTAACAGCTCTCGATTATTTCAGTTAGACCTTGTCGGTCTGTTCTGTTATTAAATGCACTGTTCTCTCTATTACAGGTCCTAAACAAGCGAGAGAACTAAAAAAAAAAGTTAACCTTTTTTTTTAACTGATGGACACCGGAGGAAACTCCCTGGCCTCTGGTCCCGACGGCGTGAAGAGGAAAGTCTGCTACTTTTACGACCCTGAGGTCGGGAACTACTACTACGGCCAAGGCCACCCCATGAAGCCTCACCGCATACGCATGACGCACGCCCTCCTCGCTCACTACGGTCTCCTCCAGCACATGCAAGTCCTCAAGCCTTTCCCCGCACGTGACCGCGACCTCTGCCGCTTCCACGCCGACGACTACGTCTCTTTCCTCCGCAGCATCACGCCCGAGACTCAGCAGGACCAGATCCGACAGCTCAAGAGGTTCAATGTTGGTGAAGACTGTCCTGTCTTTGACGGTCTTTATTCGTTTTGTCAGACGTATGCTGGTGGCTCTGTTGGTGGGTCTGTTAAGCTTAACCATGGGCTTTGTGATATTGCTATTAACTGGGCTGGTGGTCTTCATCATGCTAAGAAGTGTGAGGCTTCTGGATTCTGCTATGTTAATGATATTGTGCTAGCTATCCTGGAGCTCCTTAAGCAGCATGAGGTTTGTCTCCTTTCTCTTAAGAATCCAATTTATAAGACTCAAACCGTTATAGACCATTCTTAAACCAGTTTAAACCGTTCTAAACTAGACTAAATTTGTTAAAAATGTTAGTACAAGTCCACAAATTTGTATGATTTCTTTTGTAATTTTGATACTCCATCAAAATATTATTTTTAATTAAACCCAAAAAAACTATAACATCTTATATCAGTGTAAATTATATATGAAATAAATCAATAATTAGTGAATGCTTCTCCAAATAATCTTCTTAGTCACTTGTTCTTCACAAACGTTGTTGAACATATGATCTAATGTAGTTTTTTTCTTTTTTTTTTTGTTTCTCAGCGTGTTCTGTATGTTGATATCGATATTCACCATGGGGATGGAGTGGAGGAGGCGTTTTACGCGACTGACAGGGTGATGACCGTCTCATTCCATAAGTTTGGAGACTATTTTCCAGGCACAGGTCACATACAAGACATTGGTTACGGAAGTGGGAAGTACTATTCACTTAACGTACCACTGGATGATGGAATCGATGACGAGAGCTATCATCTGTTGTTCAAGCCCATCATGGGGAAAGTCATGGAAATTTTCAAGCCAGGTGCGGTGGTACTGCAGTGCGGTGCTGATTCTTTGTCTGGTGATAGGCTGGGATGCTTTAATCTTTCCATCAAAGGTCATGCTGAGTGTGTCAAGTTCATGAGATCGTTTAATGTTCCGTTACTGCTATTGGGTGGTGGTGGTTACACTATCCGTAATGTTGCACGTTGCTGGTGCTACGAGGTAACTCTTCTCACAAACCGTTATCAGTTTTGTTTTGTTTTTTTTTTTTATTTACTGAAACGAACTGTTTATGTGATAGACTGGAGTTGCACTTGGAATCGAAGTTGAGGACAAGATGCCGGAGCATGAGTACTATGAGTACTTTGGTCCGGACTATACACTTCACGTTGCTCCAAGTAACATGGAGAACAAGAACTCTCGGCAGATGCTTGAAGTGATTCGTAATGACTTGCTCCAGAATCTCTCGAAGCTTCAGCATGCTCCTAGTGTACCGTTTCAGGAAAGGCCACCAGATACAGAGACTCCTGAGGTATGTTTGGCTGCTTTTTTTTACTTCTGTACCTCAAGAGGTTGTTGAGTTTCCAATCGTTAGTGTTGTGAAGTATAAATTTTCTGCGTAAATTACAGGTAGATGAAGACCAAGAGGATGGAGATAAAAGATGGGATGCTGATTCTGACATGGATGTAGATGATGATCGGTATGTAATATCAATGTTTCCCTTTTTTTCTGGTGCCAGTAGGGTTAGGTTATACTTAATTTACTTTCTTACTCTGCAGTAAACCTATACCGAGTAGAGTGAAAAGAGAAGCTGTTGAACCTGAAGCAAAAGACAAGGTAAGCCAGTAGTAAATCTTATTTGCTTTGGTTTCTAAAGCATTAAGATTCATATAAGTTGGATGATCTTGTATAACATAATCTTCTCTGAGCAATGTATCTTTCTGTCAGTCCATAAATAAAGTTCAGTTTAAATCTAAATTGGAGAACATTTATTAGGCTTAGGGAATCTTCAACTAGGATCCAAATATATTTACTAGGCTTGTTAGAATTGTTAAACAAGCCATTCAGTTTAGAATAGTTAAACAAGCCATTCAGTTTAGATTGCGTTGTGTTTTGTATGTTGAAGAGGTTGATTATATCATGACTCGTTAATGCAGGATGGAGTGAAAGGAGTAATGGAGCGTGGGAAAGGTTTTGATGTGGGTATGGAGGAGAGTGGAAGCACCACCAAGGTGAAGTGAAACAATAGACCCGAGAGATTGATATTGATACTGAGATTGGAAGAATTTGTCTAAAGTGGGTTTGGTTTGGTTTGGTTTGGTTTGGTTGCAGGCTACAGGAGCAAACTCAGTTGGAATGGAGGAAGCAGGTGTGAAGATGGAAGAGGAAGGCACAAACAAGTCAGGTGCAGCAGATCACGTGTTCCCTAAAACATAAATGGAGGCTTCTCATTTCTTGTTTGTCTTCCTAGTCTTTTAAAAGTTTTTAGTTTGCTATTTGATAATTGAACACTTACGCTATGTATTTATTCGGTTGCTATGTGGCATGTCTGAATGATCAGAGACTGAGATATTCTATTTGTTATGTAATGAACTAATGAAGTGTATGGAGCTTCTCCTATCAAAACACGACCGATGACAACTCATAACTACTGTTTCATTCTTCTTTAGTCCACGGCCAAAAAGCAGAAGAACATTTTTGTATAAATGATAGTTTGTTTATCTATATAACTCCAAAAATAAAATAAAACTGTGAATTGTTTGGGTGTTTAACAATAAATTTTGTGAAAGTAAACAAACCCCAAAGTTAATTACAAAAAAAAAATGGATAGCTGAAGTTGTGATGGAAATCCGTAGATAGTAGTAGATAGTTGGGTCTTTCTTACTCGGCCCAATAATCTCTTGTTGGACTAGTATTTGATGGCAAATCCGTAAATAATGGGACATAAAAAAGATAAAAAGGGAAAAAAGACATAAGACTCCCTATTGTCGGAGAGAAGGCAAGGAGTAGTTTGGCATCATCGCCCTCGGAGAAACCTAATCTCTACCTCTTCTGCCCCTTCTGTAATTCCCGATCTCACCCTTTTCTCTTCCTCCCTTCTCCCCATCAAACGATTTATCCTTTTGTTTACCCGCCAAATTCAACTTACGTTCTCCAACGACTCCTTTCTCGATTCGATTCGATTCACTCGTCGAAACCCTAGATTAAGATTCACGGAGGTCTGGATCTTCTCCTTTCTCCCTTTGCAGTCGATACCCAGAATTTTTAATTCTCGTGAGTTCTCTCTCTCTTTCTGGAGTTTATAAAGTTTCAATTTTTTTTAATCATGTTTCCTGCTGTCTTCTTCATTAGTTCTAGTCTCTGCTCAGTTCAGATCTTTCTGTTGGTTTATCTTACTTTTGGAGTTTACACTCATGAGATGATTAGGATTTCGAATTTGTTTGAATTGAGTCGAAAAGAAGATGATCTGTAATCGTAGTATCATTTTATTTGCTCGTCTATTATCACTTTATGTGCACTCACTCTTAGTTTTATACTCTGCTTTTGTAGCTTATACATCAACCTTTCTGTTCGTTGAGGAACTTACTGTTCAGTGAAAGTGAGGAATGCTCAAGGTAAAAGCTCTCACTCTGTTTCTCTAAGCTTTGCCTTACTAAATCTTTTGCTTCTTTGGTCTTAATTTGAACATTGGAGTCTAAATGATTACTTGAGGTCATCAGACACACTTTCATTTATTAACAGCTTTCGTTATTTCTGTGTTTGTATTCTAGAGTTGGATGATTATATCTTATTGTCTTCTTCTCTTTATTACAGGTACCGATAGCTCAAGAGAACTAGTTTACTTTTCGAAGCAGTGTGTGATATTAAAAAGAAAAGCTTGTTTCTGCAATGGCCAACCGCGATTTAATGCTTGGACAGGATCACAACATCGGTATGAGCCAAGGTGAATCACTGGTGCTCGGTCACAACCACACTCTAGAACTCGGTCAAAACCACGACATGGGTGTAGGTCAAGCTCATCACGATGATCACGAACTTGATTTAGGACACCAACACGATGATCATCACGAGCTAAACTTAGGAGAACACAACGAAAACCAAGATGAAGAAGATCATCATCACCATCACGATTACATGAACGAGAATGAACTCTCCGTAGACCAAAAGCCTGGACACGAGGAAGACGAGGACGAAGACGTTGATCCAGAGAACCAAATGTTCTCCTTGTCCGGCAACAACGACAACCTCGAACTAGCTATCGACTCAAGCCACGAGATCGAGATCGACCACCACGGCGAGATGGTCATGGTCACCACTCCAGTCCAAGCACGCGCCCTCTCCGCCGAGCTATCCTACCAGCTCACCGTCGGACAAGAGTTCCCTGACGTCAAGAGCTGCCGCAGAGCGTTGCGAGACATGGCCATCGCTCAGCATTTCGAAATGCAAACTATAAAATCCGACAAAACACGCTTCACAGCGAAATGCTCTAGCGAAGGATGTCCATGGAGAGTCCACGCGGCTAAGCTCCCTGGAGTTCCCACTTTCACGATCAGAACCATCCACGAGAGCCACACATGCGGAGGGATAAACCACTTAGGCCACCAGCAAGCCTCTGTCCAGTGGGTGGCCACCTCGGTGGAGCAGCGTCTCCGTGAGAATCCGAATTGCAAACCGAAAGAGATCCTCGAGGAGATACACCGCGTCCACGGCATCACTTTGTCTTACAAGCAAGCGTGGCGCGGTAAAGAGAGGATCATGGCGACCATGCGCGGCTCCTTTGAGGAAGGGTACAGGCTGCTTCCTCAGTACTGCGAGCAGGTTAAGAGGACTAATCCTGGAAGCATAGCCTCCGTCTACGGATCTCCCGCTGATGACTGCTTCCAGCGTCTCTTCGTATCGTTCCAAGCTTCCATCTACGGGTTCTTGAACGCTTGCCGCCCGCTTATTGGTCTAGACAGAACCTACTTAAAGAGCAAGTACTTAGGCACGTTGCTTCTCGCTACTGGATTTGATGGAGACGGTGCTTTGTTTCCTTTAGCGTTTGGGATAGTAGACGAAGAGAATGATGAGAACTGGATGTGGTTCTTGTGCGAGCTTCATAACCTTCTCGAGACCAACACCGAGAACATGCCAAGACTAACTATCTTATCCGATAGACAGAAGGGGATAGTGGAAGGAGTCGAACAGAACTTCCCAACAGCCTTTCACGGGTTCTGTATGAGGCATTTAAGCGAAAGCTTCCGTAAGGAGTTTAACAACACGCTCTTAGTTAACTATCTATGGGAAGCGGCTCAAGCTTTGACTGTGATTGAGTTTGAAGCGAAACTACTTGAAGTGGAAGAAGCTTCTCAAGACGCAGCTTACTGGATCAGACGTATCCCTCCGAGGCTATGGGCTACTGCCTACTTCGAAGGACAACGGTTTGGTCATCTGACAGCTAATATAATCGAGTCCTTGAACTCGTGGATCGGAGAAGCGTCTGGACTTCCTATTATCCAGATGATGGAGTGCATCAGGAGACAGTTAATGACTTGGTTCAACGAACGGCGTGAGACCAGTATGCAGTGGACTTCGATACTGGTCCCAAGCGCTGAGCGGCGTGTCGCCGAGGCGCTGGAGCTTGCGAGGACCTATCAGGTGCTAAGAGCAAACGAGGCTGAGTTTGAAGTCATATCTCACGAAGGGAACAACATTGTTGATATAAGGAACAGGTGCTGTCTCTGTAGGGGTTGGCAGTTATACGGTTTGCCCTGTGCGCATGCTGTTGCGGCGCTTCTTTCTTGTAGGCAGAACGTTCATAGGTTCACTGAGAGCTGTTTCACTGTGGCGACGTATAGGAAGACTTACTCTCAGACGATTCATCCTATTCCGGATAAGAGTCTTTGGAGAGAGATGTCTGAGGGTGGAGATCCGAGTGTGAGTAAAGAGGGTGTTTGTGCTGTTGTTGTTATAAACCCGCCTAAGTCGCTGAGACCAGCTGGTAGGCCGAGGAAGAGACGGGCGAGAGCTGAAGATAGAGGACGTGTGAAGAGGGTTGTGCATTGTAGCAGGTGTAACCAGACTGGTCATTTCAGAACTACTTGTGCTGCACCCATTTGATCTGCACACCCTTCATCTCTTACCGATATAAAGATGGTAGCAGACACTTGAAAAATGTTACTTGTTTGTTCTTTATTTACTTTCTACATTTATATTGTATGCTCAGTTCTAGCAGTATTGTATGCATAATAAACTCTTCTGTTTTCTTTTCGTTTTAATAAGTCATGAGATCACATATTTATTTTTAAAATGGAAATGTATTTTAAATAGGTTTGATTTATCATAAGGTACAAGGTGTTGTATTAGTCTTGACTCAGTTCCAAACAAAAACATGAGACAATGGGTTTTGGAAGAATAGCTTCCTAAAAAACAGGCGAGGTCGTTCAAGGACATTAATGTAGCTGCCGCGTGGATCAAAGAACCAGTAGATGAAACCTTGCAAGATGAAGGATCCAACCATCACGAAAGGTAGAAGGGACAATAGTCTCGACTTGGATGAAATCAGATACATCCCTGATACAAACGCTGAGGCCATTGCGATCAATGACACAACCATCAACAGACAAGACATGTAGAGGAAAGCAGAACTTGCTCGAAAACCGTCTCTTGAAGCATAGAACAAGAAGTAGACAGTGGTTACAGAGAAGCAGAAGGCGACTGTGTCAAACACCAAGAAACATTTGAAAGCTGCTTCTTCCATCAATGTAGGCGTGCCGTCCGGTTTGTAACCACCAGGTATTTGGAATGCCGCCGCAAATGCAACTGTTGCCACAAGAACCGCGACTAGAAGATGAACCTCGTACATTGCACCGTCATTTCTTGCATTGCTTTCTTCAACATCTGCTTTTTCTTGCTTCTTCTTTGTCTCGATTTTCTGTCGCTGAGACGGTTGCTTGTAGTATCTTTGCAGTACATAGTATGCCATCGCCACCTCGTAACTAATCTGCAAAAAACAGAAATTATACTTTCATGAGACTGACAAATTTTAAGGTCAACACATCGAGAGTAAGCAAACTAATGTACCTCTTGATTCTGAGAGTAAAAGAGTTCCGCAGCTGTTAAGTGATTATGGTTCACAACAAACTTATCCACTCGCTTGTTATCCAAAAGAAGCAGCAAGACGGCTTGCCATTTGTAAACGACCGATAGATGGAGAGGCGTGTTTCCATCTAAATCGCTTTCATTCAACAGATGAAGAGCAATCTCAGGCATCTCTAGAATACAGTCAATGATTCCTCTTTTTCTTGATATGATTGCAGAGTGAAGAGATGTTCTTCCTTTGCCATCAACTAGTTCCCAGACGTAAGGACAGCTACCAACAAGCTCTCTATAAGCATCAATCTGACCATTTGAGGCAGCAATATGAAGCGGACATTGTCCTTCCTTATCTGATATATAAGCAGCCGAGCTGTCTTGTTGAAGTAAAAGTCGAGTTATCTCCACTTTGCCTAGCCACACTGAATAATGAAGAGGTGTCCATCCCATACTGTCCACTTCTTTCATCATTTCTGGTCTTGTCTCCATCAGTTTTGTCAAGAAAACTAACCAAAACAACAATATATTCGTTAAATTTCTTGAACTTTCAACCTAAAACCAAAGGGCGATGTAGAGTTACTCATCTATCTTTTGTACTAGTTAATATCCTTTTCAACTTCCGATCTAGGTGAGATAGTTTACAATAAAGTTCTAGAGGGCTCTACACACATAAACCAAATTCAAAGAGAAACAAAGATACTTTACCAGTAGTGACAATGTCGGAATCCACAGCGGCATGCAGAGCGTTCATACCTTTAGGCCCTATACCGGAAACCGAAGGAGATGTTGCCAAAATATAATCAGCAATATCGAAAAGCCCTCTTTCGATAGCTAAGTACAAGGGAGATTCGTTGTTGTTATTGGCCATATCTAGCAATCCTTTATCTTGTTCAACTAGGAACTTAGCTACATCGACGTGCCCACTCTTTAATGCAACATTTAATGCTGTATCCTTCTGCTTATTAGTATTCCTCAATAGCTGCTTGGTTATTCCCCGGTTTTCGATATCTGAACTGGCTGAATTGACAAGAAGTTTTAAAACTTGAAAGGAACCTACACCAGCTGCAACGTGTATAGGTGTGTCTCCATTGTTGTTTTCTCCCAAGAGGAGAGATGGGCGAAGAGCAAGTATGGCTGCAGCGAACTCAAGCCTCTGGTGCTTAGCTGCAATGTGAAGAAGGTTGTTGTTATGTGGCGTTACCTTGTCGAAATCTGAATGGTCAAACGTGGCAAGAGTAAGGAGATTAGTTTCCCCTTTAGCTGCAGCTGTAAGCAATCTCCAGTCCATCATGCGTCTGCAACCAAACACAGTTGGTAAAGCCTCAAGAAGATCTAAGTGATGTAGATTCTTGATCAAGTAAAACCTACCAAAACCTGCAAGTCAGATGATACGAAGAAGATTTTTATTTGAGAGAAAGGAGACGCAGATTCAGTGTTGAGCTACGAAAACATAGGAGGGTCAATTCATGATCAACATATATTATAGGGGTCAATTAACTGATTTTTACACTTTTCCCAGTTTTAAATTTTCTTTATTCAGAAATCCACATGGTCAACTGACCAACATGCCAATAAGCCAGCTCCGCCAGTAGTGCACACATGCAGCCGTTTAACATCTCTGGTCGTGCAAAGTTATTTTATGTCAACGTTAGTCTATGGATGAGAGAAGACAAACAAACAAACAAACTTGTATTTGTAAAAATTGACTTTGTTAAAAATTGACTTTGTTCAAAAGGCATTATGTTATCATCTCGTTTGTATCATTTTACTTATTAGTTCAACCATCATTTTATTTATTATAATACATATCTATAGTATTATGTTCGAATTGTCACAAGCTGAAACAAAAACAACAAACATATTTATAAAAAAAAAGATGGAACAATCATTGGTATGTGGTTAGCAGGATCAGTGCTAGACTTGGGTGGCGGCAGGTCCTTGTGCTTCAGCAGCAGCCTCCGTCTCTGCATTGGCTACTTCCTCAGGAGTCTTGCCATTGGTCACAGGTGGCACCAAAGAATCAAACTTGTCTGATTTCCCCAAAACGATCTCAATCTGCGTAAAAAACATAATGTAAGAAATAGGAAGGTCAAATGTTACAACAAAGGGAGATGGGTACAGTAACTTTGCCTTTGCTTTCTGAACCATCTTTCCTTTGGTCTCATCCTTCATCCCCACAGTGGATGTCAACACTTCTAAACAAAGATGAAAAAAAAGACAGATTTTTGAAGACTGAAAGTTTCTTTATCATCATGAAGAAAAAGAGACTTTGAACATACTCTTCTCTGTAGCCAATCCATTGTTCTTCAGGATCTCGGAGATTGTTACCACCGTCGTAATTGCTGTGTACAAATCAAACAATTACAAGTACATCACAAAAAGAGGAGAGACCAGTGTACAAACTTTTTTCAAAATGTATATACCCATTCCGAGTGCAGAGAGCTCGACCTCATTGTGTTGCTGAATATACCTCTGCATCACACAAAATTGATTCAGAAACATTTAAAAAAAAATCTTTATTTGGAATTCAAACAAACACATCGTTCATGAATCATTACTATAACTAGTCAAGAAACAGATCGAAAATTAACAAGATCTGGCAGGCAAACAACCAAGATCCGGTGTGAATTTTTTCGTTGCGATCAAAGAGATTATAACAATACCTTGGCGAGATTAACGTAGAAGAACAATGGTTTCTTCGTGTTGGAGACTTGGATCCTGTTCTTCTTGTGAGTCTCCGTCTTCGCCGGCGTGAGGATGATGTTCATCTCCGGGGCTGCGATCGGTGCAGGAGCCGGTGTCGCTATTTGCATCGCCATCTTTTTCTTCGATCACTCTCTTTCTTTCGTTCTTTCAGTCACTGCGTAAACTTCTCTTCTCTCTTGTTGGTAGCGGGAAAATGTTAATCGGGAATATTAGAAAACCGTTATGAGGCTTACGGGCCTTTTATATAGCACCGTGAAGCCAACGAAAAATTGACACGTGTTTGTCTTCGAGTTGGTTTGTTGACCGGGTAAGAGGGAAAAGACGGGAAAGACGGATTGGTTCATTCGTCTCCCTTCGTTGTGATTTTAAATGACGTGATAACCCCTATCAGTTGATCAAAAAAAAAAAAAACCCTATCACCGTGACGTATTTACCTTTTCGGTCTTTTACATTTTACGAAAATTAAACGTGGGCCTGCCATATGCTTAACATAAATTCTCACATTTTATTTTTGTTTTGAACATCCATTAGTGGTAATGCGTATTACAGTCTCTGACATCAATAGTAACGAGGTGGTCCCTATCCACAATAGTACAATACACATACCAAACTCGTTATTGGTTAGTAGTATTTATTTTCCAAGGCAAAAATTTATCTTGGACCAATTAACCTACCGCTTTGACTTTTTTTTTCCTCTGTGTTTTCTCAGTAAGAATTTTGCCATCAAAAGATAAGGGTTTTTTTAATTTTTGAGTTGTGACGTGGATTATACGTCTTTCCAAATTTTAAATAGAGTAGGAAGGTGTATGAACTTCTTGTGACAACTATCTTTCTAGTTTCCTTTGACCCGGCTCAAGTCGCAAAAAAAACATCCTTTTTTAACAAAAAGCTTCATAAGAAGGCATCTGATCGGTACCGACAAAGCAACGGAACAATTTAGAATAAATACGATCGCAAGAACAAGAACACCAATGCTGTCCACGAAAGCCCTTGTTGCAGATCATGCAATGCCAACACTGGACTGAAACCAGTCAAGAAGTCCTTAGAAGAAGTTTGTGAGGCTTGAAATGATTATGATTGATGCTTATTTGGTCGGTGATTGCTCTCAAACCCGCTTTGATTTTTATTCGGTTAGTTCTGTTCTGGTATATGTTTGGTTCATAATGTAACCGTACGCGTCCTTCTCAGTTTTAATTGTAACGTGGAAATTTTAAATTTATTGTTCAAGAACACCTAATGTTGAAATTTGAATATTATGAGTGTTGTTTGGATTAACCAACCCAAAATATTCGCAAAGTAGTTATTACGGATTGAAAGACGTCGAAAAAATCTTAATTAAGATATTTCGCCTTATCAACGACTAGTATTTGGTCCCGTATGTAAAAATCCTTAATTTTATTTGTTTTTTTTATTATATTACGTAGTGAATATCAATACTATTTCTGGTTTAAAATGTAAGCACTATATATATATATATATATATTCTTTGTTTTTCTCTTTTTTTGCTAATCACCATGTAAACTGTTTTCTATTCCCGTTGTTAAAAAAAACGTTTCCTTGGATACAAAACGATGATGAAGATGTTGATTGTAATTGCGTGAATCTATAAATTGTAAATAATATATCTAGAAAATTGTAATAACTTACAAATAAAATAAGTAAAAATACCTCTGTTTACGATATTTTAATCTCCATACACAACTACCCATCTGCCATCTTTACGACCTCGTTGTCTTTTTCTGTCATGAATAATCCATAAACAAAATTTTCAAACTGAATCATATAAAAGAATGAGAGAATATTATTTTGACCAGAGAAAAATGAATTTAAAAAATAATCGTAAAGCTGTATTGATTTTTGTTGCTACACTTCAGACTCACAAATTATGGAAAAAGAAATGAGACGATTGATGTGAATAAGAAAGACAGAGCAAATAGAAGAAAAACATCTGATACAAACATAAGGAATAAACAGTTTGGCATGGTGCCATAAAAATGGAGAACGTGTGATGGGGCAGTTACTTTTTACAATTGGAAGTGATTTAATTTTGTAATCAACTCAGATTTTCAATTGCCGTGTCGATTATTTTTTGTTTTTGTCTTTTTGATTTTTTTTTTAAATTGCTATGTATCAAATTTTGATTTGTTAGGTGGCTTGTGCTTTAGTATATAGGAGATTTTAAAACAACTAGCTCATAACAAAATTCTAATAAACCAAAAGAGCAAACCAGTAAAATCAAAACCGGCATCAAACGTATAACCTAAATCAGTAACATCAAACAAAAAAACCCTTAAAAACCCAAAACCAAACCGACAAATGTCGATGATAAACCTAGCCAAACGCTAACACTATTCCGGACACCGCTTGAACGCTTACCACCGTGATGCGATCCACCACCTCCTCCAAAAAAAGGAAACACTCCTCGTCCTCCTATAGAGCTCTCTCCACTGCCACCGGAACTGCGTCCTCCTCGTCCTCCCACAGACCTCTCTCCAGTGCCACCGCCGTGTTCACCTCCACCAAAACTACGTCCTCCTCCACCAAAGCTGCGTCCTCCTCCACCAAAACTGCGTCCTCCACCACCAAAGCTGCGTCCTCCTCCACCAAAACTGCGTCCTCCTCCCCCAAAACTGCCTCCACCACCGCCACCCTTCTTAACAACGACGGCTAATTCCGATGTTTTATCAGTAAAACCGTCACCGTCATGTTTCGACTCAACCGAGTGGACTGGAAGATTGACATGGCTTGGGTCAGCGGTGGCTACACGTGTAGTAGATCGTGAGGTGGCTTGAAAAAAGTTGTGCTGGAGATGGAGAAAAAATAGAACGTATATAACCAAAGAAGCTTTCGTAGAACTCATAATTGTCTTCGCTTGTCTAAGTTGTCTTCAGGTTTCACAGTTCCACTGGAAAAAAAAAAATCAGAGTTCCTTCTTAATTTATACACCGAATTGATTTGAATCTATATATAATTTATAGTAGAAAAGGAAAACTGATTTGTTTGAAAAGTATTTTATTCAATATATATATATATATATATATTATTTGAGATATGAATTTGTTTATTTGTTATTTTTTTCCATAATTTTAGGATAAGTAATTAATTTAAAATTGAATTCATTTACTTGCTTTCCCCTAAAATTTAGGATAAATCGTTAGTTTAATTAATATTCATTAAAAATTGTTATAATAAGATAATTAATAAACATTAATCTATTTTATCGATATATATATACTATTATTTTTTACAAAATATATTTTAATATGTATATTAAAAAGAGTAGCGAGGGAAAGTATGAACTTCTTGTGAAAATGTAGCTTATGTCCCAAGTATCTTTCTAGCTTCCTTTGACCCTCAAGTCACGAAAACTCATCCCTTCTGGGAGAAAAAGCTTCAGTGCCGCAATCAGCTCGTCGTCCTGTGAAGAGATTCTGAAGACGGCATCTGATCGGAACCACAGAGCACCAGAACAATTTAGAATAAAAACGATCCCAATTCCCAAGAACGCCAATGCTGTCCGCGAAAGCCCTTGTTCCAGACCATGCAGTGCTAAAACTGGATTGAAACCAGCGAAAGAGTCCTTAGAAGAAGCTTTTTTTTTTTTGAATAAAGGATTTGCATCTTTAGAAGTTAGAAGAAGCATTTTTTTTTTGAATAAAAGGAATTTCCATCCTTAGAAGAAGCTTGTGAGGCTTTAAATGATTATAATTGATGCTTATTTGGTCTGCGTTTATTCTCAAACTCACTTTAATTTGATCCCACCGGAGAAAAATTAAAATTCAAAAACGAAGTCCGTTTGTTTTTTATTCGGTTAGTTATGTTATGGTATATGTCTGGTTCATAATGTAACAATGTTTCTCGGTTTTAATTGTAACGTCAAAATTTTAAGTTAATTGTTCAAGAACTCCTACTGAGTGTTGTTGGATTAATCAACACAAAATATTCGCCGAGTGGTTATTAGTCATTACGGATTGAAAGAGGTAAAAAAATCATAATTAATATTTCGCCATATCTTAATCAATGGTTTTAAAACAACTACTAGCTCCTAACAAAATTCTAATAATTAAACCAAAAGAGCAAAACAGTAGAAATCAAAACCTGCATCAAACATTTAACCTAAACCGGTATTATCAAACAAAGAAACCTTAAAACCCCAAAACCAAACCGACTAAAGTCGATAAACCTAGCCAAACGCTAACACTTTTCCGGTCGCCGCTTGAACGGTTACCACCTTGATACGATCCACCACCTCCTCCAGAACCTGGATGCAGTCCTCGTCCTCCCATAGACCTCTCTCCACTGCCACCGCCGTGTTCACCTCCACCGAAACTGTGTCCACCTCCACCGTGTCCACTTCCGCCGTGTCCACTTCCGCCGTGTCCACTTCCGCCGTGTCCACCTCCACCGTGTCGACTTCCCCCGTGTCGACTTCCCCCGTGTCCACCTCCGCCGTGTCCACCACCCCTCTTAACAACGACAGCTAATTCAGCTGTTTTATCAGAAAAACCGTCACCGTCATGTTTCGACCCAACTGACTGGACCGGAAGATTGACATGGCTTGGATCAGCGCTGGCTAAACGTGTTATAGATCGTGAGGTGGCTTGAAAAAAGCTGTGCTGGAGAAGGAGAAAAAATATAACGTATAAAATCAAAGAAGCTTTCGTAGAAAGCATAATTGTCTTCGCTTTTCTTCAGGTTTCCAGAGTTCCAGTGAATAAAGAAAGGGTTTCAGAGTTCCTTCTTAATTTATACACCGAATTGATTTGAATCTATATAGTATATATAGGAAATTTCAATATATATCTATATTATTTGAGAAGAGAATTTGCTGTTCATATATTTTCGATGACTTTAGGATAAGTCTCTAGTTTAGTTAATTAGTATTATAATTTTAAACTGAACTTGTTTACTTGTCATATTTTTTTCATGATTTTAGTATCAATTATTAATTTAAGTATTATTATATATCAATACTAATATTTGTGATTTGCGAAATGATTTTTCGCAACGGAGCTCTTATGTTAAAATTCGGAGTGGCTAACATCGATACTGATCTTAATGACTAAAACATATAATTTAGCCACAAATTAAAAAAAAAATCAATTTTATTTTTTATTATATAAGCTATTAAAATCTAGGGAAAATTTGGAAAAAAACATTTATATGAGATTTTATTTTGAAATCTACACCAGTATTAAAACTTTTTGAAAACTACACTTTGTATATATAGATTGACTAAATTACCCAATCTGGATATTTAAAAGTATTGTAATAATATTTCATAACAATTTCACAAGAATTTTATTTTTATCTTCAAAACAATAGTACTAGATCTACGCAATACGTACCTTTTTAAATATATCTTATAATGTTTTTGAAATAAACAAAACTAGGATAAGATTCACGACTTGCGCGGAATGAAGCTGTTCTTTTTATTATGTTTTGGAGAATGAAATAATAGTTTGGTTTCATACACATTAGAAATGTTCAATCCGAATATCGGATTGATTTCGGTTCGGTTCATTTTTCGGTATTTAAGTTTATAAAATATAACTAATATTCTAAATCTACATTTACTTTGGTTCGTTTTGGTTTATATACTGTCGGTTTTCAGTTTATTCGGTTTTATACCAAAAACATAGTTATTTAGTTCGAGGTCATATTATAAACTATACAAACTTTGGATCCGTGTTGTCAAAAAAACATTTATTAAAATAATATTATATATTTAAATAAAAGAATTAAAAAATCTTCTATCATCTAATAAAATAATCAAATCTAGAATTAATATCAAAGCTCTAAATTCAAAAAAAAACAAGCATGAAACAAAAGATTTTGTATTCTTCCATATTTAGTAATCATCAAATTAATATGTCTTCGATTCAACACAATTTTGTTTGTTTAATGATAAAAAAAATTGTAAATAATTTCAACTAATTGTTATCCATCAAATTGATAATCTCTACTTCAATTTAGTTACAATTAAAATAAATTGTTGTAAAAAATTTCAACTAATCGTTATCCATCAAATTTAATTATATATTAGATAAAAATTCATATTAATACAATTTAATGATCATTTGTATCTTAATTCATATTAATACAATTTATTGATCACAAAATTTTCAAAGTGGGATCTTGAAATGTTAATAATTTATAGATGTTTTAAAAAAATTAAAATATAACATATAAGAAAAAATTCAAATTTTTTATGATATAGTTAATTTGATTGTTTAAAATATTTTAATAATATAAAACAAATAAAAAGAACTAAGATAAAAAAATTGTGATCAAATATTTATTATTCATAATAATTAACTTTTATATATACATTAATCATATTAGGTAATTTCTTAACTTTTATTTAAGGAAAGTGCGAGATTGTTTTTTGTACATTATTTATATATTCGATAGTTAGTTTATTAAAAAAAAGTATAATATAAGTTAAGATGGACCAACCTATTTTTTTAAGAATAGTATATTTTATATATGTATTTATTAAATGAGACATCATAACCATACAGTTCTATGATCATTCATATTGTTTTATTATAAAATATTTAAATCATTGATAACAAAATTTTCACTGTGAAAAGATTAAATAGTTTATAACTAACAAATGTTCTTGAAAATTCATTGAAAGTCTTAATAATAAAATATTTATGTAATCTTATATTGTATATATTTTAATCTATATATATATATATATATATGTATATTTGTTTATTATTTTTTATAACATATATTTTTTCTTATTAAATGATATTTTTCACTCATATGATTTTAAAATCATGTGTATTTTTATAATAAAAATATTAAACCTTTGATCATTATATTTAAAATAATATTTTTAATAGTTTTAGTCATTTATTGTAGTTTTTAATTAAAAATAGAACATATACGAAAAAAATCTAAATTTTAAATTTGTAGCTAATTTGGTTGTTTAATTTATTTTAATAATATAAAATTAAAAAATGATGGAGGAGATATAATTTTTTATCAAATCTTTATATTAAATTATTAATTGTCATATATATATATATATATATATATATATATATATATATATCTTAGTCATTTATGATAATTTCGTAGGTTTTATTTAAGGAAAGAAAAATATGAATTAAATTGGATCATTCAATTTTTCAGTTAGTATGTTAATTGACTGAAATATGTCAATTGAGGTTTTTTTAATTACATCAAAGTCAAAATAATTATTTTCAAAATACTTCTATTTTAATATATAAGGGATAAGCATTTTCTTCTTCCCTCGTATTTTCTTAGTTCTCCATTTTCGTGAAAAATATCCTCTAATTTATTTTCTTGATTAACCTGGAAGTATGCTAGATCCATGGAGAAGCTCAGACTAATCCCTAAAAGGAGGTGCAACCCCCACAGATTTTTTTGTATAGTATTATTCCTTGGTTTTCCCTTCTATGTTGTATATCTTCTTCTTCTTCTATTTTTATATTATACGCATATTTGTTACTTGTTTTTATGAAATCTATTCTATTAATTCTCCAGCATGATCAATTGATATTAATTGTGTCCAACTAATTATTTTATAACTGCATCTAATTAATTATCTAAATATATCATGGAACTCCCTTCTATAACCACCTTCTATAACCCAAGTTATAATTGTCTCAACCAAAAACAAACAGTTACTTTTCTTCTTTCAAATAAAAACAAACAGTTACCATTTTCGAAGATCGGTTAGTGAAGCATCATAAAGTAGTGGAACCTCGAATGAACCTGCAAATAAAAATGTTTTATTATTATTTGAAAACCGAGAAACTGCAACACGATATGGTACTCTGTTTCAAAGATCAAGGCTAAGTTATTCATTCAAAAACTTGAGGAGCTTATGGGTTTACGTTCTGTTCAGCAAGACAGTGTCCTTGTGTTAATTTTCAATGGGGCTCAACGACAATAACAAAATATAATATCCCTGATATATATATATATATATATATATATATATATATATATATATATATATATATATATATATATATATATATATATATATATATATATATACACAAATATACAATTCACGATTTAGCTGGAAGTGAAGAGATAAGACTTGGTCAAATGAGTTAAAAAAGAGATTATGGTCAAATAAGTTGTACGAGAATGATGATTCCGGGTTTGTTGAACAATCACAAGTCTTTTAGTTAATTTTTTGCTCACCAACAAACCCCAAATAATATCTTGTAGAAACTCAAATATAATATATATGTTCTTAAATCTAAACTTATCACATTAATTATATGTATGGAACCTTCTTTTTTTTTTTGAAACTTTTATATGTATGGAACCAAAATATGTTATTCATTTGGAAAAAGATTGATACTATATTGTCAATATTTATTCCATTAAAAAACAAATAAGTTTGCATATTTTATATATATATATATATATATATATATATATATATATATATATATATATATATATATATGATTGTGCATATACATGTTGAATTTAAGAACTGTGCAAGTATATATGTATGTCGAATAGAGTATGAAATTTTGTTTTTCGGTCTATTTTGAGTTGAAGTTTTGAATACAAATATTCTTAACAAATTATATTAGATAACTATTAAAAAAATATAATATGTAGCAAACTTAAAAAAAAGGTTTAAAATAACTATCTCATCTAACGACAATGCATACCTTTTATATGATAACTACCACATCATCATACCTATTAACCACCCCATGATCATGTACGTTAACTTTATCAATATATTTTCTGGGTTAATCAAACACTAAAATTGGGGCATGATGAGCTTTCCCATTTACGTAACCAATTTTAATTGCTATACAAATTATTATGTGTAATATTATGTGTAATAATAACGTAACTATAATTACATACGAAACTAAATCATCTCAATTTTATTTTATTATTATTTAATATATATATTTAATTACTATTTTATTACTAAACAAAATTGTAACAATATTTAAGTATCATATTAATGTGTTAAAAAATATTTAAATATTATATTTATGTGTTAAAGGCTATGGCTAAAATGTATAGTTTAACAATATAATAAAATAGAAACAATTACCAAAATACTTTACTGATCATTTTTTTAAAAACAATTACGAGAATATGATCACAGATAAAACAAAAATATAATTACAAAAATAATATATGAAACAAGGAAAGACACAAATATAAAAAAATTAATTTCAAATAATATATAAAATATATTATTCTTGCTCAATTTAAATGATGTTAAAATAGGGTTAAAATAGATTTTTAATAGAAATAAATATTAATATAAATTCATTTAGTTAACATGTTTTAAGTAGGTTATTTGTTAAAAAAAGTTAGTATTGATTTTATTTAATTTATTGAAGACCATATTAACCAATATATATATATATATATATATATATATATATATATATATATATATATATATATATATATATATATATATATGTATTTAAAAGAATACATTAAAATTATTATTTTAAACATAAACAAAAAATGTTCGGTTTATAGTGCATGTTGGGTTTGGTATTCGTTCTCTGATCTAACACTTTAAGAACCGTTTGAGTTTGAGTATATAGATAATGTCTAATAGAATAGGAGACTTTGATTTTCGGGTCATTTCCAAATCTGTTTAGTGGTACAAATATTATTTGACTAATTATGTTAGGTAACTACTAATAAAATATAATGTGATGTAAATTTTAGGAATAAAATTTAAAATAACTTCTGAAATGAATATGGTATACGTTTATAGTTATGCAACTTAATAAATTTAATATAGTTATCAAAAATTATATTAAATTAACTTAATATTAATATTAAACATAAATGTGATTACAAAAACACAAACACAAAAAAATAAATTTCTTAAAACAAAAATTTAAAACACAAATATTTTTGTTAAGTTTCTCAAACAAATATAAAAATTATAATTTTCAAAACTTAAATATGATTATAAAAACATAAATATAAAGTATGATTATACAAACACACAAATATATAAATTATATTAGGTAAAATTTATAAAAACAAAAAATATACCCGCCCTTTTGAGGGCGGGTCAATCTCTAGTTTTAATTTTAAAGTGTTATCCTGAAGCAATCGCATATGCAAACATAGAAGACGCAGACTCAAAGAGATATGAATAACACCAAAAATCAGAAACTGCCACCGAAAATGGCCTGGACATGGAGCATAAAGTTGTTCTTGCAATATGTGAAAGTACGAAAACATTCTTCACATGAATGATTTGTCATACACGGATAGTACACCACAACATCCAAGTATGCAAATATGATATCAATTTGTTCATGTGGTTATAGTATGATCTACGTAAGTATGTTGGAAACATCCAGTAAACTGGATAGTAAAACTAACACCCACTAACAATTGTATTTCAGAAGAATGAAAAAAATATACAAACAGCCAGACTTCATGAATGCCACAAGAACATCATGACAAATTCTAATTAAAAATGATTATAGTTGTATAAAAATCTTAATAACTTCTTTGTGAGTTTTTTTTCATTACTTTGTAAACATCAGTTTCTTAGTCGTGAGTTTTTGTTTTACAAACCAAATTCAGGTATAGCAAAAATATAGTTATAAAATATTGACCTAATAAATAATGCTAAAAAGTTCGTATTACATACGATGAATAGAATTGTTGCTTGCAACATAATTGTGTAAGTTGTTTATTTGAGTTAATTCAGAAATTTATCTATGTGGTACTTTAAAATCCCTTAAATCACTGACATGTATTTATCTCAAATATATATTTATTTCAAACATAGAAAAATTCGATTAAACTTATTTAATTTTTATTTTATATTAAATTAGGATAAAACTGTCTTTTCATATATAAGAAAGTATACTTTTCAAAAGTAAAAAAATAAGGATGCAATTTTCAAAATTTAAATCACAAATAAGGCATTTTCAAATTATCCCTAATATATATATTATGAATCATCCAAAATCTAAAATAATATAATTAATAAAAGATAATTCTTATATATTTTGGGTTGTTGTCCATAACTAAATATTTATCAACTAAATTTTTTAATTTTATATAATTGAAAAGAGAATATTTTTTTAAAAAATACAATTTCTAAATATATTGTAGTGAGAAAATAAATTAACAAAAGAGTTATAAGATATAACAAATTTCTATGAAAATAGCAATAAAATTTTTATCATTATAATATTTACTTACTATTAGCGCCTAATAACTAAATATTAATTAAGAAATTTTTAATTTTATATATCTGAAAAGAGAATAAATTTAAAAATAAAAAGATTTTTATTAGATAAGCTATTAATATCTATATTTCTTTTATGAATTAACCAAAATCTAAAAAAATATTAAATAAAAAGATAATTCTAATATATTTTGTGTTGTTATCTACAACTAAATATTAATTTAAGTAAGTTTTTTTTATATAATTGAAAAGAGATTTTTTTTTTAAAAAAAAAGATAATTTCTAAATATATTGCAGTGAGCAAATACATTGAAAAAAGAATTATAAGATATAAAAAAATTAAATGAAAATATCAATAATAATTTTATCATTATAATATTTACTTACTATTAGTGCCTAATAACTAAATATTAATTAAGTAAAATTTTGAATTTTATATATCTTAAAAGAGAATAAATTATAAAATAAATGATTTCTAAGTATATTATAGTGTGTAAATAAATTTACAAAACAATTATAGAAATAAAAAATTTCATATGAAAACATAAATAATATTTTATCATTAAAATATTTATTTAATAATGAATGTATTAATAGGTAATTATAAATTATTTATGCTCGCATCCACGAGCTAAACACCTAGTATACTTGTAATTCTTTTAATGCACCCATACCAAATTCAGGTGAAATATATTTTCTCAGAACATCAACATTTTTTTTTCAGAACATCAACATGAACATAGAAACAAAAGTGAGCATTTAGAGAACACAAATCAACACAATAAATTTTTATCTTTGCTGGAAATAGAAAGAGATAGTGGTAGGAGGACAACAGAAATTAGTTTTCTTTTTGCAGCTAAAAACTAAAAAAGACAGTGATTTACGTGAGTTGTGAGTTACGGTTAATTTTTCTTATTTTATATTAAAATGTTAGTTAAACTATGGTTGATTGAACTTCCTACGACTTTTAATTTTAAGAAAAAGTAAAATCAGTCCTATTAAAATTGAAGAGCTTTTATTAGATACCTTTGTAGTTTTTTTTTGTAGTTTTGAAGTATTTAGTATTTACCATCTCATGCCACTCCATTAATTTTAAGATATGCTTTGGATAATTTTTTATATTTTCTGTTGTTTTAAAATCACAACAAACAATCTGCTGATTCCGTGTATTTTTTTGTCAGTTCTTTTGTGAATCAGTATCGATAAGGAAATATTCATTTTCAATTAACCAAATCTTTCCGAGGCTTTCCCTATCGTAACCTACATGGCTACATCCCTTTACTCAGAGATGGCATTTGGACCGCGGCCTGCGGGCATGTCTCATTTTGTTTCATTGCGGGGTGGGTTTGGGTGCGGGTGTTGCGGGCTCGGTCTTTTTCAGGTTTGGGCCAAAGTGGGTCAGTCGATGCCCGCGTGAGATGATTCATCATTTCGTCTCCCCCAAAGAAAGCGATGAAAATGACGACTTCGAGAAGGCGACGTCCCCCCCCCCCCCCCCGGAGCTTCTCTCCTTCGTCGTCTTCAACTAGGCCACGACCAGAGCTTCTCTCCTTCCTCGATCTACAACATAAGCTTCACCTCGTCTTTGCTTCACAAACCGGAGCTTCTCACCTTCGTCGAGCCACCACCAGAGCTTCTCTCCTTCGTCGAGCCACCACCAGGACCTTCTCTCCTTCGGCGAGCCACCACAGGAGCTTCACTGCGTGTTTGTTTCGCATGAGCTTCTCTCAACATTCAGTTTATTTACTTTGTTTGAGTTGACTACTTGAGTGTCTGATATGTGTTATGTTTAGTTGCTTGTTCTGTCTCCAGTAGTATGCTTGCTTGAAGCTGTACGAAAGAAAAACAGTTTAAAATCAATTAGAGATGGCATTATACTTGTTGTGCTTGTTTGTCCAAATTCATGTCGGCATATTCATATTGATCATTTGTCATTAGACTTGTTCTTAAGTCTTAACCATCATATTTGATCCGTTTGTTTTGTGTTTGCAGATCAAGTTCCAAGTAAGCAGGGGTTTTGATCTGACGTTTAGAACGAGTTTGAGGTAATGAAGAGGAGTTAGTCGTGGAGGTAGTGTTCATATCAGGAGCAATGTTAGATGACTCAACAGAAGGATCAGGAAATAAGCCAGTGTCATTGATATTACTGCCTAAATCAAAGAAAGCAGGAAAAGGTGAATCAGGAACAGGCAAAGGCAACACATCTTGATCAAAGAAAGTTGAAATATCATCACTTTGTTTTTGTTTTGAAAAAGGAAACTCAGTTTCATGAAAAACTACATTTCGAGAAACAAAAAAAGTCTTTGTATCAAGATGAAAAAGTTTATATCCTTTAAAACCATCAGGATATCCAAGAAACACACATGGGGAAGCACGAGGGCTAAACTTATGTCTATCTTTCAACAGAGTCGATGCGAAGCAAAGACAACCAAAAAAACGCAGATGATCATAAGTAGGAACACACTTAGTTAACAGCTCAAACGGAGATTTGTTAGCAAGCAAAGGAGAAGGAGTTTTATTGATTAAGTATACAGAAGTCTGTACACACTCACCCCAGTAGCACAAAGGAACACAAGATTGAAAAAGAAGAGCTCTAGCCACGTTCAAAATATGCTGATGCTTACGCTCTACGACCGAGTTTTGTTGAGTGGTATACGGACAAGAGAAAAAATGCACAATTCCATGAGTTTTAAGAAGAGATGTAAAAGCCAGTTCTGGTGCATTATCTGAACGAATAGCTTTGATTTGAAAACCATATTGAATTTTAACAAACCGTATAAAATCTGGAAAAATCTGAGCAACAGAACCTTTATCTTTTAGCAAATATAACCAAGTGACTCTAGTGCAGTCATCAACAAGAGTGAAAAAGTATTTGTATCCATCATGAGTTGGAGTTTGAAAAGGACTCCAGATATCTATATGTATCAAATCAAAAGGAGCCTTTGATAAATGTGGATTCGAAGGAAAAGAAATTCGTTTTTGCTTAGGCAAAGGACAAATCTTACAAAGATCTGAACGATCAGTTTTTACATGAGGAATATCTAAAATTTTCGAAAGAATTTGAACTTTATTCTTGGACTGATGTCCTAATCTTTGATGCCAAACTTCTGAAGAAACCAAAGAAACAATGTGATCTTGAGACGATGTATGCAGGGAAGACAGAACAGCAGAGTTATCAGAAGCCTCAAGAACATATAGATTGTTTTGGAGGTTACCCTTCCCAATCATGTAATCCGGAGTACACTCCTGAATAGACAAAAACGGATTATCAGGAAAGATCAAACAACTAGTAGCAGAGAATAAAACCGAGATTGTACTATTCCTTGTTAGAGCACTAATGCTCAAAAGATTAAACTTGAAATAAGAAATATACAGCACATCAGTTAAAGTCAGTCGTGAAGTAACTTTGATTGTGCCAGAAGTGGTAACAGCAATTTTATTGCCATCAGGGAGAACAACAGATGTGTGACTAATTGAATTAGTGTCAAGAAACAAAGTCAGATCAGAACAAACATGACAAGATGCACCAGTATCAATTATCCATTCAGGTGTTAAAACTGTAAGGTCGTTCTTCATTCCCGCAGAAACAAAATGAGAGGTATTTGAATTACCTGAAGGAGGCGTGTCAGAAGAAACGTGAGCTAAGAGATGAGGTTGAGGTTTAGAAGTGGAAGCTGTTCCATCTGAGAGTTGTATTGTACTACCCGAAATCTGAGAAAACGTGTCTGGAAGAGGAGTGTTTTAAAGACTCAAGACAGATAGAAGTTGTTGAACTTGATCTGGTGTAACTGTTCCCAAGTGAACACCCTGTTGAGTGTGCATGGAGATACCACCAGTATCTTGTAGAACCATGTTAGCAACATTCTCCTTGCGAGGTGGCCAATTCTGAACAGGTTTCTGAGGGCCTGGATCTTGAACCTGATTCTGTGACTTTGATGTGGACGCAGGTTGCTTATACCCCTGTGGATATCCATGTAGCTTATAACATGGATTGACAGTATGTCCAGGTAAGCCACAATGAGAGCAAATCGGACGGGTCGGTTCTTGTTATAACCACCAGCATAGGCCACGAAAAGAGAGTCATCAGAAGTGTTCTGAGCTACATTGAACGCCACAGCACTTGTACTTTTCATCGACCGTTGACGTTCCTCCTGAGAAACAAGGTTAAACACCTTAGAGATGTTTGGACGTGGTTCCATCATCAATATCTGACCCCTTGTGGCAGTGAACGTATCATTAAGACCCGTAAGAAACTTCAAGATGTGATCTTGCTCCTCTCTATCCACAATTCGCTTCAAACTATCACAGTTTGGACGACCACAGCAACACACATAAGGACTCTCATGATTCTTCAACTCTTCCCATAACTGCTTCAGCTTCGTATAATAATCACTCACACTCTGAGATCCTTGAAGTTCTGCAATGATTTGCTGTTTGATTTCCGCTGTTCTTGGTCCATCACTTTGCTTGAACTGATCATGTATATCAAGCCACATATGTCTCGCAGTAGGCAGATACATGATGCTCTTCGCTATGGACTTCTCAACCGCATTAACAATCCATGTGCAAACAATGTTATTGCAACGAGACCAAGACGCAAAATCAGGATGAGTCACAACAACTTCAGGATAGGATCCATCAACAAACACAGCTTTATTCCTAGCTCCTAAAGCCATCATCATAGACCGACGCCAAGTATTGAAGTTCCCTAAGCCAGCTAGTTTCTCTGAGACAAGAGATATACCAGCATGATCGGCGTTGTGAACGTAGAGAGGGTTGGAGTTCGGATCTGTCAAAGACGGCGTCGAGTTAAGATTCTCCTCCGGCGGCATGATTCAAGATCGGTAGAAAACAGCAAGAAGCACTGATTCCAGATACAATCAAGACGAACAAGTAGACGATCGAAGATAACAGAATCAATCGATCAAGAACGTGAGCAGATTGAGCTCAAAAAGATGATGCGAGAAGAAGCAGAACGCCGACGAACAACGAGATGAAGTTGTAGATCGCGAACAAATGAAGAACGAACGATTCAATGAAGATGAGGATTGAAATCGAGATACTCATGAAAAAGATGAAGAAAGAGTTCGATCGAAGCGGAATCAAGAGATACAGAGGAAGATCGAACAATCTTAGAGAAGAACGAAGCAGGAAACGAGAGTTTCACCGCTCTGATACCATATTAGAGCTTGAGCTCAGTGAGGAAGAAAGAGTTTGTTGTAAAATGTAAATCGTATATTCATCTTTCTCAACTGTACAAAATGTATCTCAACCAGTATTTATAATACCGGTTTAGTCTCTTAACATTAAATCATTGGTTAGGCGAAAGGAAACCAAAACCAATTTACAAATATGTATACTAATAGGACTGATACACAGAACCATGAAAAGAGCCAAGAGGAAAGAGACGAACAGGACCAGTCAACAATGTCTTACGAAGAAAGAATATGAAAACAATCAGTCGTCCGTTATTTCTCTAGATCTCATAATAGAGATACTCCTGAAAATTCCGACCAAATCCATCGCCAGGTTTGTCTTAGTCTCAAAACTATGGTCGTCTATAATCTGAGGCAAAGAGTTTACAAAGCTGTACATAGCTCGATCTTCCACTCGGATGCGTCTTATTTTCACAGTCCAGATGCTTGCGGAGCAGTTCTTAACATCCTGCTCTCAGGACGCCAGGTCAGAAATTCGAAGTCCCAGGATGTGACACGTGTCCGCGTAAACAATCTGCACCGTTTCATTTATTCGAATGTGCATTCTGTATGGGCTTTTATTTACATTTCTGTTCATTATATTGCTTTAGAAAGCCCATCTTAAGAGGGTAAGTTGATAAGCACGAAAAGCGTGTTCTGATTAAATTGTTTGATCATGTTTGTCCGACAAGGCTCTAGGGATTTCGATCCAGTTGTTTCATCTTCTTCTAACGATCCAGGAACTATACAGTTGATCAAGTTTTTCTTTCCGATTTGAAGTCCGGTAGATGTTCTTCCACAATTGAAGTTAAGCTGCTGCGTTTCTAGGTTGTGAAACGTCATCTTCAATCCAAACACACACTTGCTTCTTATTCAGACCCAGAATCTGAAACCGAGCTGTTTCTTATATAAAGAGATAGTGGTAAAGGAGGACAACAGAAATTAATTTTCTTTTTGCAGCTAAAAACTACAAAAGACAGTGATTTACGTAAGTTGTGAGTTACGGTTAATTTTTCTTATTTAATATTAAAATGTTAGTTAAACTATGGTTGATTGAACTTCCTTCAACTTTTAATTTTAAGAAAAAGTCAAATCAGTCCTATTAAAATTGAAGAGCTTTTATTAGATACCTTTGTAGTTTTTTTTGTAGTTTTGAAGTATTTACCATCTCATGCCACTCCATTAATTTTAAGATATGCTTTGGATAATTTTTTATATTTTATGTTGTTTTAAAATCGCAACAAACAATCTGCTGATTCCGTGTAATTTTTTGTCAGTTCTTTTGTGAACCAGTATCGATAAGGAAAAATTCATTTTCAATTAACCAAATCTTTCCGAAGCTTTCCCTATCATAACCTACATGCTACATCTCTTTACTATATATACCACCTAAGCTATTGACCTATTGTGTACCACCAACAAAATTTTAGTTATATCATATGGCATACAAAATATCGGCTAAAGAAGTGAGATTTGAACCGAATGGGTGAATCTGGTGATTGTCATTTTGGTAAAATTGGTGGATCTGATTGGGATGTGGGGATGATAGGAAAAGCTGAAGGAAGAAACATCTGTGGTGCTTTTCGAATTCAGACTAGGTATGCTATCTTTTTATTTTCTTTTTAGAATTGCTCAAGATTTGTGTGCTCTTATTATAGAGAAACAAGATTTCACTTCTGTTTTCTTGAAACTCCAAAAAGTAACATTCAAGTTTTTTTTGCTAAAGACATTCGAGTTATTTCGATGGACTTTGATATGATATCATCATTTTGATTATATAAACCATTTCTATACTATGGTTAATTTTAAATACATGATCTCCCAAATCGCTGGCCGCCACACCTTTTGGCTTTTTTTTAAAAAAAAATCTGACTATGTTTGATTTCTACTTCAGTTTAGTCTTACTTTATATTCCGTTTTTAATCGGATATTTTCGTTTACCTATTCCTCCTTTGCTCTGTTTTAAAACACTAATCTTGAAAGATTGAGTTGTTCTAATCTTGATGGTTGCTTGATTCGTTGCTCAAGAGTGTGTAGTTGCTTACTCAGTCTTTAGATTGGACATAGGAGTATAGATTCTCTTTGGGTGAAGTTTCGAGATGATGCTATTGTTTGGAGCATGTGGTTATTCAGAGTTTCGGTAGCCTTAGATAGAGTTTCTAAAGAGTACAATGCGACAAACAATGGAGGACTAAATTGTCGCCGGTGAAATATGTCTTCTCAATCTATTTCGGTCAACAATAGCAAGGAGATCAATCCCCGTACAACTTTGAACTAGAGCTACATTTCACGGTTACTGCTAAAGGTTTCGTCAGAGATGATGGGCTTTCATGGACTTTTTGATTGGAGCCGGGTAAGAATAGCTGTGCAGATGAAGACTCGGGATTTTCCTCACACACCACAATAATATTACACGTGGATTTCACTTCTTTGTAATCGTATCTCTTAGTGTAATGTTTGTGGACTAAACTCTTAGTAATGTTTGTGGACTAAACTCTTTTTCTTTCTTCACACACCAGAACAAAATAACCCATGTTGATGTTTTATGGGTTGTGATTTTTTTTATAAATGTTTCAGAGCTACTCGACTTTTCAGATCACAAATCCAATAAGTGTTTAATTTCATATTTAATTATCTTAATTTAATTATTACTAAATAAAAGTTAATCCAAAATCAACATCGCATAAATAAAACTATGAAAAAGAAAATAATTTAGTACAATCTTTACCAATATGAATATTGAAAATTTTATAATTTATAATATTTATATAATTTAAAATTTTGTTTTTTTTTTTTTTTTTTTGTTAAAGGGTTTTCATTAATATTAAAATAGCAAGCAAGCAAAGAGTTGAAATTATTTATACATACTTAAGCAGAATAAAACTCGAATTACATCAAGGAGGCTTCCATATGCGGAGAGTAGAACCCAAAAAAATTTTGTTTTTTATAAAAATAAACCCTAGAATTAATAATTGTTAAGTAATATATATGGTGCAGACCACCAACTAGTTAACTACAAATTTGTAAAACAAATACTTTTCTCAATGGAAATTTCCCCTTAATTTTTGTCATTCTTTTATTTTAATTTGAAGAATTCTTTGCGATAAGTTTACATATCGGTGGGAGAGGAATAGAGAAGACCAAGCTATTGCAAGAAAGAAGAAGAGGCTCCCTCTCGCAATGAAGACCACTCAAATGCAGTGACGGATTTAGCTGAAAAGTTCACTGGGTCAAACAATTAATAGTCATTAATAAAAGGGAAATTGACCTGTATAGACACGAAAAAAACTGTAATATTTTATATATTTGCATTATATATTTTATAGATATATTGTGTATCAACTTTATAAGTGTGTTTTACTAGATCTATACTATGGAAAACTAAAAAAAATTCCCATATAAGTAAATTTAAAAGAAAAATAACAGAAATTATAAATACAAAATATCATGTTTTTCATGATATGACAAGTACATATATTCAGATCATACAATTTATTTTCTCTAAATAGTCTTTTCTTTCTCACTCATAGTATGGATTAATAATTATATATGAAAAACTAAAATGAATAATATATTTTATTGTCATTGCACTATTACGATAAGGTAAATCTCTATAATATTATTTGAGAAGTCAGTTTTCTATGTGTCGCGCTCACATTAACTCTCACGATGGTTGATTACATTGATACCCTTAATATTTTTTTAAAAAAAAATACTATTATTCTATTTTAAAAAATTTCCAAATAACAATATAAATAAAAAGGAAATATTTGTAAAGTATAAAAAACAATTTCAAAACGATAATATATGTATATATAATATGATTTCATAAAAAAAAAATTCACATAATAGTATTATTTTGTTTAAAAGATTTTTTTTTAAAAAACATAAAATATATTTTTGAAGTAATTAAATATTTTTCTTATATCTATATATTCTTAAATGAAAAAATATTTGTATAAGATGTGATTTCATAAAAAAAGGTTCACACATATCCTCTTGATATTAGAAAAAATAAGTATTTTTCTTTTAAAACATAATTTTACAGTGTGAATATATATTTTCAAAGTAATAGAATTGATTTTTATATATCTATCTATTTTATTAGATGATTACATAAAATAACTAAGTAACATAAACTAATATATGTTTAATTGACAAAAAAAAATTTATCTCTATAATATTATTTGAGAAGTCAGTTTCCTATGTGTCGCACTCACATTAACTTACACGAGATGGTTGATTATATTGATACCATTAATGAATTAAAAAACATTTAAATACTATTATTTTCTTTTTATAATTTTCCAAATAACAATATCAATAAAAAGGAAATATTTGTAAAATATAAAAAACAATTTTAAAACGAAAATATATTTATATATAATATGATTTCATAAAAAAAAGGAAAATTCACAAAATAGTAATATTTTATTTAAAAGATATTTTTAAAAACATAAAATATTGACAAAACATAATTTATAATTAGTATTTAAAATATATTTATTTAATTTTTCATATATTTTGTTGAATATAATATCTTACAATTACAGAAAAAAATATAAATTATATTTTACTTATATAATATAATTTCTCAAAAATAAACACATTTTTACTGCATATTTTAAGAGATATTAAAATAAATGCACATTTTTACTACATATCTAAGACAACAATCAACATAAATGCAAACAAGAAAACTAATCAAAAATTTAATATATTTAAAATAAAAATATTATAAATGAATTTAAAAAATAGAAAAAAAATTAAATATATCCAAATGATAACTCAATTGATAACTAAATCGACTATGAAAACAACAGAACCTATTGGATATAAAATATCTAAAATCGCATGTATAATTAAATTAATATAAACTATACAAACAAATTATAAATTAATATTAAAACAAAAGTAAATATCATTCAATTATTATAATATATTTAATTTATAAATATTATCTCCGTGCATGAGCACGGAAAAATTACCTAGTAAATAGATATTTATTGCTGTTATAAAACTACTTATATGTAAGCAACAAGTTGATATTCTTAAGTTAAAAAAAACATATTTATTTTATTTATACAAAACAGAAACAATGGTTTAATGTTTGCAAATCAGATATGGAAACATAATTATACTAACAGAAATTTAATAAATGGCTTTGTAAAAATGGAAATAAAGAAGATTTTGAAATGAGCTTTGAGAACAGATTTTGTTAGGAGGTCAGAAAGTATTTTTCAACGGGGGCAACTGAAATATATACTCATCATTTAAAGGAAAAATTTTAGATTTCATGGGAGACAACTGCCCCATACTTACCATAACTAGATCCACCACTGCTCATACCAGAGCCGACGCCGGAAAATCAATGGCTTGAAAACGGTCGCTTGCGGTTGCGGATAAGGGTTTTTTTACTGTTAAATTTTTTAATATTGTCACATTTACTCTTGTTTTGAACATCCATAGTGGTATGCGTTTGCGTATTAGTCTCTAACATCAATAGATTTTTTTTTCTAATTACGACATCAATAGTACAAATATACTACCAATCTCGTTATTTGTTAGCATTGTCGTAGGCAAAAATCTCATTTGTTGGACCAATTAACCGACCGTTTTGCATCAAAGGATAAAGTTTTTTAGTTTTGAGTTGTGACGTGGATCCTACGTCATTCCAAATTTTAAACAGAGTAGGGAGGGAAAGTATGAACTTCTTATGACAAGGTGGCTTATGTCCCAAGCATCTTTCTAGCTTCCTTTGACCCGGCTCAAGTCGCCAAAACTCACCCTTTCTCGGAGAAAATCTTCAGTGACGCAATCAGCTTGTCTTCCCGTAAAGAGATTCTGAAGACGGCATCTGATAGGAACCGACACACACAGCACCGGAATAATTTAGAATAAAAACGATCCCAAGAACAAGAACACCAATGTTGTCCACGAAAGCCCTTGTTCCAGATCATGCAATGCTAAAACTAGTCAAAGAGTCCTTAGAAGAAGCTTTTGAGGCTTGAAATGATTATAATTGATGCTTATTTGGTCTGCGTTTATTCTCAACCTCACTTTAATTGATGTCGCCGGAGAAAAATTAAAATTCAAAAACGAAGTCCGTTTGTTTTTTTTATTCTGTTAGTTCGGTTATGGTATACGTTTGGTTCATAATGTATCAATCTTTCTCGGTTTTAATTGTAACGTGGAAATTTTAAGTTTATTGTTTAAGAACTCCTAATGTTGAAATATGTATATTATGAATGTTACCAAAAGAGCAAACCAGTAGAAATAAAAACCGGCAACAAACATTTAACCTAAACCGGTAATATCAAACAAAGAAACCCAAAACCAAACCGACTAAAGTCGATGAGCCTAGCCAAACGCTAACACTTTTCCGGTCGCCGCTTGAACGCCTACTACGGTTATGAAATCCACCACCTCCTCCAACCGGATACACTCCTCGTCCTCCCATAGACCTCTCTCCACTGACACCGCCGTGTCCACCTCCACCGAAACTGCGTCCTCCTCCACCGAAGCTGTGTCCACCTCCACCTCCGCCGTGTCCACCACCTCCGCCACCCCTCTTAACAACGACAGATAGTTCCGCTGTTTCGTCAGAAAAATCATCACCATCATGTCTGGACTCAACTGACTGGACCGGAAGATTGACATGGCTTGGATCAGCGGTAGCTAAACTCGTAGTAGATCGTGAGGTGGCTTGAAAAAGGTTGTGCTGGAGAAGAAGAAAAACTAGAAAGCATAGAATCAAAGAAACTTTCATAGAACTCATAATTGTCTTCGCTCTTCTTCTGGTTTCACAGTTCCTTCTTATTCTATACACCGAATTGTTTTGAATTGAATGTCTATGATATATAAAGGCAATTTTCCATTTATTAGAATATTTGGTAGGGTATTCCTTTTTAGACATAGTCACATAGGGAAGTTTAGTAGAAAAGAAAACTGATTTGTTTGAAAAGTATTTTGTTCATTATATTAATTAAAAAAAGTTATAAAACAAATATTTGCCTCAATCAAAATTTCTTTTTCATTTTTTACCATTTTCTATTTTAACTTGCAGAATTCTATAAAAACTCTGAACAAGAGTTTTCAATAAGTTTACAACTCTTGCTTGCAATTACATACTGGCACTTTCCTGGTTTAATACTAGTGGAATTAAGAATTTATTCGTCTTGATTAATACTTAAAAGTCTATTAATGACATGATTTTAGATTTATACGGTGAAATCGCAGGAAGCAATGGTTACTGGTACAATAATTTTGAAGAGAACCAATTTTAGATCACCATCGTATAGCTAACTTAGTTTCTTCTATCTATTGATTCACAGCCTCTGGAAATCACGGATTGGGGAGATAGAATGGAGCATAAGAAATATTATTCTTGTGCAAAACCTATAACTACACTCACGGCCAGCGATCTTCCGGTTGAATCAAAGAGCATTAGGTTTTGGCAAGACAAAATAGTATTTGCATGGTTTTCATTCTTTTCTATTATTCTTTGATCATTGACTTACTCTATCTTACAAGATCGTTTTCGATTTAAGTGAATTTATTTCCACTTGAGTCCCCAACTTCATTTTTGCCGTGAAGATTTTAATTCCACACAAAACGACTTTTCTGGTAATTTATTTTTTCTAAGAGACTCACCTTGCAAATTCCCAAATATCAAACACCACATTGCAAAGAAATTCTTGAATACAAATTAAAGGGAGAAAGTGGAATGGCCGTGAAAATTGAGGGTTTTATTTGCAAATCTCCCAACTCCGTAAAGATATCTTTTAGGGTTTCGTTTTGTTTTCATAAAAAGATTGAATCATAGATCCATGAAAAGAGCTAGGAGGAAGAAGACGATCGAGATCAATCAGCAACGTCTAACGAAGATAGAAGATGAAAATGATCCGTTTTCGATTATTCCACTAGATCTGGTCGTAGATATACTCCTGAAAGTTCCGACCAAATCTGTAGCCAGTCTTGTCTTGGTTTCAAAACAATGGTTATCCTTAATTCGCGACAAAGATTTTATCAATCTGTACCTGGCTCGATCTTCACCTCGGCTTCTTTTAGTAGTCTTCGGCACTAACGTGGAAGAGCAGTTCTTACAAACGTGCTCTCAGGTTGATCCATCATCTGATCGTCATAGGTTAAACATAACTCCACATAAGGATCAAGTGGATGGTTTTTCTCCACCAATCCGCGGCTTGGTCTGCCGTCAGATAGGTTCTAAAGTGACGATTGCAAACCCTAGCACGGGGCAGTTCTTAACGTTACCTAGAGTCAAAACTACAAGAAAAGGTATATTATCCTTTTTTGGGTATGATCCAGTGAATGATGTATACAAAGTATTGTGCATGACGATACTACAAGTTCGTCAAAGATGTGGATCAAAAGTTGTAGCCGACGAGCATCAAGTATACACTCTAGGAGCTAAACGAAAATGGAGATTGATTGAATGTAAGCATCCTCATCTTCCTCCTCCTCTTTATGTTGCTACCAAAGGGATATGCATAGATGGGGTACTGTATTATTATGCTTGGATAAAAAGTGAAGCATCCTTGATAAGTTTCGATCTGATATCTGAAGAGTTTAGTGCCATTAAGTTACCTGAGGATAACCCATGCGTGGTAAACTACACTGGAAAGGTAGCTATAGCGAGTTGGCCTACCCGTAACGGTGAAGTTCGCCTGTGGATTCTAGAAGATGCCAAGGAACAAGAATGGTCAAAAGTTTCAATCGTTGTTCCTTCTTGGATAGATTTAATTGACATTCATCATGGATACAGATTCAGGGGTACACTTAGTACTGGCGAGATTATATTTTCACCTTGGACCTTTCCCATTAACCCGTTCCATTTCATCAGTTACAATCTCAAGGAAAACATCGCCAAGAAAGTTGTGGTTGACGAAGAACTTGGAGAACCCTATGCTTCTCGTGAAGTCTATTTTGATCATGTAGAGAGCCCTATATTCTGTCAAATGTAAGTTAATCCTTTTGGTGTTGTCTTCATATTAATCATGTGATGGACCTGGCTGTTTTACATTTGATTTTCGTATTTGCTTTACACTTAAACAAAAACAATATTTAATTTTGTGCTGGTCATTGACTTCGACCATCACCTAAGTCTACTTTGAGCCATGTCTTTCCACTAAGAGTGTTAGATTTCTTAAGATGTTAAGCTGTATAGATGATGTGTTTAAATTAAGCTACTTCATTCATAAAGGCAACTAGATTTTAACCCGTGCGCCCGCACAAGTGTATTTTCATATTTTTAACATTTTACATTATAATAAACATAATTTTTTATATCCTAGTTATATTTCCATAATTTTTGAAAAATATTATGTCCTGTTTGATGTGTTTAGAGATTATTTATATACTATAAGATTGTTTTTTCTTCTTTATAATGGTTTTATTGATTGATTATTCTTGGAAAACAAAAATACTTGGAAAACTATAATTAAAATGTAAAAGTTTCAAGTACACTTGTTGCTTTTATGAAGTTATAACATCAATATTCAAATATAAAGTTCAGATATGCTTAATAACTTTTTTATTGATATTTTTTAAATCAAATAAATTATTTTGACAGAAACATTTAAAATAGTGCTTGCATATTATGCAATAAGAACCTACAAAAATAAGTAAATATTTTTGCTAATTTTGTACAGCAAAAATAATTCAAATTAAATAAGTGGTCCATTTCATCATCGTTAAAGTTTTGGTACTTAGCGAATTGATAATATGGATCGTAGTGGACTTAAAACATGAATCAAAGTCCATATTTTTTTTTCTGGGGAAGAAACAGGAACTCAGTTGTTTATATAAGGTTAAACTTTCAGTTTTATTACATTTGTAGAACACTGCTTTTTTTATTTTACATTTCTTATTAATAATATTTTATATTTTATTTATATATGATTTATTTGTCATCATATTTTAAAATAAAGTAATAAATTTATCATAATATAATTATATTTGTGTCAAAATAAGATGATTCATTTACTTAAACTATCTGAATCTATTTAAATATCATTTTAACAGGTTTAAACTTTAATTGGATGAACAACAAATTAAGTAACAAATTAAATGTAATTACCTATCGTGGAGAATAGGTGTATATTTATAATTATATGACCCAATGATATGTGTTAAGTTAGATATTGCAAGATTATAGCGATCACAAAATGGAATATTCTTCTTAAAAAAAATAAGACACAATGATTTTTTATGCAAGTTACTATTTACGTGTATATAACAGTTAGATATTTAGGGATCTTATGGCCTATAATGAAGGGCTTTGATCACACACATTTCTATTAATTGAATTGAGATGGTTTAATAATTTAAAAGGAATGGTTTAACTTAGTGGCATTTGATGGTAATTATTGTGGAAAATTTAGGGTTAAGTACAAAATGCACTTCAATTTTAATAGATTAGATATACCAGTTACAAAGGAGATACTCTTGACACTACAAAAAAAAACAATGAATTGTATCATTTAAATTGCATCACAAAAATAAGTGACACCATTTTGAATTACTTATTTATAACTAAAGCAAATATTTGTAATTTTAAATCATTTATAGTAACTGAAGTTATTATTAATTAATTTAACATCAGTTCAATAGAAGAGATGTTCTTTCTTTTAATTTGTATCAGTTTAACAAAAATGATATAATTATATAAATATATATCAGTTACACAACTGATGCATTTACTATTTTGGTTAATATCACTTATTAAACTGATCTATGATTTACATCAATAAAATAATTGATGCTAATAAAAGTTCTATATCGATATTTTCTTTTAACATCAGTTTAATAAAAATGATGTTGTTTTTAATCTTAATTTGCATTGGTTGAAAATATGATCTAGTACGAAATTTATGTAGATCTATAAAATAATCGTGTTATTAAAATTATACTAAAAAGGGTCTAAGATAGTTCCCGAAAAAAAGGAAACTACAATCCCACATAAAACGTGAACTAATCAGTTCAAATGTAAACAAGATTTTCTATAACCGTTTCACTTCAACAAAAGCATATTTTCTTATGTCAATATTCTCATCTTCGTCTCATTTTCTTCTTGTTTCTTTTTCAGTTTCTTAAACCTTTTTGCAGAGCTTAAAATTTATTTATTTTGGTTATTTGATCAAAAACAGATTTCCACAAGATCAAGCATTATATGAGTCACGATGATAATTTTGTCTTGTTCTATGAAGGGTTTTAAAGATTGCTGAAGTTTGCTAATCAAACGACTCTGATTAAACTTTTGAGAGGTATTTTTTTCTTTTTCTTTCTCTACTCTCAATTTTTTTTTTTTTGATAATTACAAGTTCTTATAAAAAAATTTTTATGGCTTAATGATCATTCTTTGTTAGGATCAGAATCATTGGAAGATGTACGAGGACAGGACAACATTGATTGGAATTGTGGAGGAAGATAGATATTGAAGATGAAAAAAGAAGATACAAGGGAAGAGAAAAAAAGAAGAAGAATCTGGATATAACTACTAGTATTTTTGTTTGTATCTCTGCAGTCTTCGTGTTTTTTTTAGGGCAATTGCACTCTATGTACATAGAATCAAAGTTATTTAGGTGCCCGGTAAAATACTGTGTTATTTTCATATAGGGAATTCGTCTAAAAAAATACTGAACATGGCAAGAATGGCCATATAATCCTGATCTTTTATTGACTTTTTAGAAAAATAAGAAACTAAACATTGACTGACCAAATTAAAATATCGTTAACTGACAGTATTAATTATCCGTTAAATTCTGCCGTTTATTAAAACGACGTCGTTTTCAGATGGAATGAAAACGACGTCGTTTTACGATGGAATGAAATGACGTCGTTTTACCTATTTTTATTATCAAAAATATGTTCATCCCGCGGGTCGAACCTGTGACCTCACGGTCAAATAAGGAGGTTTCTTGCCACTAGACTACTGGCACTTTCAAGAATATCTCAACATATTTTCTTTTATTAAGTATCAAACAAATCTTTAAAAATCTAAATTCTTTTTAAAAAATTCCAAAAAATCTTAAAAATTCAAGAAAATTTTGAAAAAGTAAAACTAAAATTGAAATTATAAATATTTCTTTTTAAAAAAATCAAAACATTAAAATTTACTTTATAAAATTAATATTAGTTTTAAAACATTAAAAAATTCAAAAAAATTCAAAAACAATTGTGAAAAAGTAAAATCTAAAATTGAAATTATAAATATTTTTTTTTAAAAATAAAAAAATAATATTTTTTATAAAATTAAATTATTATAAATAATAATTTTATAAGAAATTAAATATTATAAATATTTATTTTATAGAAATTAAATATTATAAATTTCTTAAAATTAATATTTATAATATTTAATTTCTTATAAAATTATTATTTATAATATTTAATTTTATAAAAAAATATTAATTTTTTTTAAATATATTTATAATTTCAATTTTAGTTTTACTTTTTCAAAATTTTCTTGAATTTTTAAGATTTTTTGAAATTTTTTAAAAAGAATTTAGATTTTTAAAGATTTGTTTGATACTCAATAATAGAAAATATGTTGAGATATTCTTAAAAGTGATAGTAGTCTACTGGCAAGAAACCTCGTTATTTGACCGTGAGGTCACAGGTTCGACCCGCGGGATGAACATATTTTTGATAATAACAATAGGTAAAACGACGTCGTTTCATTTCATCTCAAAACGACGTCGTTTTACTTAACGACTTTATCAAACGCCGCCGTTTACTCATTCTGTAACGTGTGCTTAATTTGGCAAGTCAGCGATAACTTATTGATTAAAGTTTAAAGTCAAATATAGTTCAGTGATTTTTTGGCCAGCCAATATATTCGTGTTTATTTTGGCCATTCTTGCTATGTTCAGTATTTGTTAGGACGAATTCCCTTTTCATATATATCAAAAGTGCCCCTATAACCTCTTCTCTAGGGGTGGGCAAAATATCCGTAAATTTTGATTCGATTCGTTATTCGTTTCGATCCGATCTGAAAAATCCGGATATCCGTAACTTTACAAATCGAAGCAAATACTAAAATTCAATATCCGTCAAAAACGAAGCAAATCACAAATATTAAAATTTTGGGAAGCGGATATCCGATCCGATCCGGCAATATATAAATACATGTATATCTTGATTATATTTAAAGTTATATATGTATAAAAGTATATAATTATTATTCTGACATATGATTTGACAGATTTTATTTACATTATTACTTATACAGAAGTAATACATAAAAGTAACAAAAATATTTTATGATAATTATAATTTCTTCTTAAGTTTTGTGTTATTATAATTGTTAACTAAATTTATTTTTTTTACAAAATATGTAGATTTACTTATTCTTTTAATTTTTATCATATATATCACGTAAAAAATATATTATACAAAACAAATCTGCTTCGAAATTTGAAGATTATTTGTATTAATTAAAACATATGAGATATCCGTAAATATCCGCAAATATCCGCAAATATCTAATTATTTTACGGATATCCGTTTTTCCGAATATTCGTATTTCTCCGAAGCAAAGCAAATACAAAAATTAGATATCCGTAACATACGAAGCAAATCACAAATACTTTCAAAAACCCGGATATCCGATCCGTGCCCAGGCCTACTCTTCTCCTCTATATTTACCGTTTCACCTTCTCTCTCCTTTCACCTCTGTTCTCCTCTAGAAGCACCGTCACTGAATTTGATTTGTATGAGTACCAGTCTTAAACTCAGTCAAGTACCTATGATTTTCCCCCTTCATCTTCAACTAAAACACCTTCGAATCGAAGCAGCGGCGGGGACGAGAAGCTTAAGGATGCCGTCACAGATTTCCCAAAACTCCGTCTCGATCTTCGACTTGTAGTCTCGGATCGCCTTGACGTGGTCGTGGTTGCCGCGGCTCTCCTCCTTCTGCTCGATGAGGAGATGATGCGCCACAAGGTGCGGCGAGCGCCAATCACGTTCTTGTACACAAGGCATAGCTGAGAGGAGGTTCGCTCCTTGACGGTGAGCTCGTCGCCGTCGACGGCGACAAGAGACTTTCTCCACGAACTCGATAAATGCATTTTAGAGGAGGAGATATGATTGTGAGAAGTGTGGCTTCGGCTTTGAGAGAAATTGGGCCAAAGGGAATTGTTCGATCGATGGATATATACCTCTCAAATCGTGTGCTTGCACAAGATCTTAAGAAGAAACAAGCAAAGTTGTTGTCATGTCATCAGGACATCTCTTGAGTTCTGGATATTGTCATGTTTTATTGTTTTTAATTTATCTGGTCAAACAAACGTTTTTCTTATTTCAGATAGTAGCTAGTGTCCTTGTGAGCTTTTTTTGAGTTCTTGTGAGCTTTATGTCTTCTTAATACATACTTCTGCTGTGAATAATTTGATTCTCTGCGCAAACTGATAAAAATGTGTATTTTCCTTAGATTTGTTTTACATAGCTGACCTACACTCTAGTCCTCCAACATCGTGTAAACATGGGGACTCTTAAGTAAGATTTTCTTTGTATAAATTTGCAAATATGTTTGGTTTCATCTTTTTCAAGCCAAATTGGCTCTGTTTCTCCATGTTGACAATGAAACAGAGCATGTTGGTTGACGATGAAACAGAGCATGAGGGATCCCACGTCAATTACTTGTTACTCGGACTGTTCCTCCAACATGCTGTTCGCTCGGGGGTTTCGTCGTCAATTCCCCACCTTCTGCCCGCTTCTGTTCATCTTGGGCACCTAATTAACTTTTTCTGTGTATAGATTTGCAAATATGTTTTGATTCATGTTTTTTAAGCCAAATTGGCCTTTTTTTATGACTAGTAACTTGTTTAACTTTCTATAATGTTTTTTTTCTCTGTACTTTTTTGTTCTTCTTCTTCAATGGAAAAAATAATAAATTGTTAAATAATATTTTATTTTATATGTGTTTTCTACGCTACAAATGATAGAAATATTTAAATAATATCTATAAATAATATAACTATCAAAATACTTTTTAATAAATTAATTTCCTCAGTTATTAATTTTATTAACTAAATCAGTTTTTTGAATTGATATCAATACTAACATCATTTGAAAAATTGATATAATTGTTTATATCACTTTTCGACAACTGATATATATTGACATCACTTAGAATAATTGATGAAAATATTTAACATTTTTACATCAATCAATAATAAACTGATGTAAATTATTTGCATCACCACTTTCAGAGTCATTTATTTAAGTGATGTAAAACTATCTTACATCATTTATAACTAATGCAAAAATATAAAATAAATGATGCTAAATGACTATTTTTTTGTAGTATGAGTTGATTTGGACAAAACTGTAAGTAAAACTAGAACTTGACATGCATCCGTGCGGGTGTTTGATTTAATTTGTCTTCAACTTAAACTCATAAATAGCTGGTTTTATAAAAAAAATTCATATATTTATTTATGTTTTTTAATTTACATATAGAGTAAAATAAATTATTTTATAATATAAATGTTTGATAATAATTTTTTATTTGTAAATAGTACTATATTAATTAAAAAATAGAACTTATGCAGGTTGATGTAATTATACAATTCATATATTAACCGGTTGTTTTTTTGTTAATTTATTTTAAAATGAAACAACATACTAAATTTTTTAATTGTTTGAATTAGTTTTCTGTAAATTATTATTAATTTTATGATATTTCAGTTTCTTGAAAATTGAACTTCTGAATTTTTCAGTACTCTATTATCCTTGTTTCCAAACAATACCAAAATGTACTTTAATTTTAATAATATAGAAGATAAGATTTATATATTTACTTTTTACTACCAAAGTTTACATATATTTCAATTGTTTCTAATTTCATTTATATGATGTAAAAATACACTGCTTTAATTTGTAAGAACATACACCAGTAATGATACAAAAACAAAATTCTATGTACATATAAATGAAAATAAACACCTAGGCCGTTGCGTGGTCAAACTCCACTTCTTGATTAAAGTGAATCAGTTTCCACCTGAAACTCTCACCTTCCGCCAATTTTACCATCCAACTTCATTTTCTGGCATAACATTTTAATTGCTCAAAAAAAACGACTATTCTATTAATTTTATAAAAGGATATCCACCCTGAAAATTCCCAAATATAACACACTGCAAGTAAATACTTGGATACAAAGGGAGGTATTAGAATGGCTGTGAAATTGAGGGTTGGTTCTACAAATCTCCAAACTCAATATTAGGAGGGTTCGTTTTTGTTTTCGTCAAAGATAGAACCATGAAAAGAGCTAGGAGGAAGAAGATGATCAAGATCAACCAGCAATGTCTAACGAAGAAAGAAGGTGAAAACGATCCGTTTTCAATCATTCCTCTGGATCTGATCGTAGAGGTTCTCCTGAAAATTCCGACCAAATCTGTAGCCAGTCTTGTCTTCGTTTCAAAAAAATGGTTATCCTTAATTCGCGGCAATGATTTTATCAACCTGTACCTGGCTCGATCTTCACCACGGCTTCTATTAGCAGTCTTGGCCACTAACGTGCAAAAGCAGTTCTTACAAACCTGCTCTCAGGTTGATCCATCTTCTGATCGTCATAGGTTAAACTTAACTCCACATAAAGGCCATGTGGATGCTTTTTCTCCACCAATCCGCGGCTTGTTCTGCCGTCTAATGGATTTTAAAGTGATCATTTCAAACCCTAGCACGGGCCAGTTCCTAACGTTGCCTAGAGTCAAAACTACAAGAAGAGGTATATTATCCTTTTTTGGGTATGATCCAGTGAATGATGTATACAAAGTGTTGTGCATGACGATACTACAAGGTCGTCAAAGACGTGGATCACAAGTTGTGTCTGAGGAGCATCAAGTATACACTCTTGGAGCACAACGAAAATGGAGACTGATTGAATGTAAGCATCCTCACCTTCCTCCTCCTTGTGTTATTACTAAAGGGATATGCATAAATGGGATACTTTATTATTATGCTTGGATAAAAAATGAAGCATCCTTGATAAGCTTCGATCTGATATCTGAAGAGTTTAATGCCATTAAGTTACCTGAGGATATCCAATGCGTTGTGAACTACACTGGCAAGGTAGCTATAACGAGTTGGCCTACCCGTAACGGTGAAGTTCACTTATGGATTCTAGAAGATGCCAATAAACAAGAATGGTCAAAAGTTTCAATTGTTGTTCCTTCTTGGATAGATTTGATTGATATTCATCATGGATACAGATTCAGGGGTACACTTAGTACTGGCGAGCTTATATTTTCACCTTGGACCTTTCCCATTAACCCGTTCTATTTCATCAGTTACAATATCAAGGAAAACATCGCCAAGAAAGTTGTGGTTGAAGAACTTGAAGATTCCTATGCTTCTCGCGAAATCTATTTTGATCATGTAGAGAGTCCTATATTCTGTCAAACGTAAGTTAATCAGTTTAGGTGTTGCCTTTCATTTTGATCATGTGTTGGACCTGCCTGTTTTACATTTGATTTTCTTATTTGCTTTACACTTGAACAAAAATAATATTTGTGTGCTGGTTATAGTTGGATCTCCATCCACATTTGATATTTTTTCGAGCTCTCGTTTCTTAAAGAATGAGTTAATTGACTATTTGAAGAGGAATCAGAATGTTACATGATGATGTCGGAGTTGTAGAAGAGTTTTGTAATTAAAGCCGAAATATAGCTTAGACGAGTCAGCCAGATAACAACTAACAGTGTATCATGTTGGTTGCCTTTTGACCTTGCTTTGTTCCCATTTAATCTAACATCGTTTTTTTGCCACAACTATTAGTCTAACTTCATGTATAATCTATCTAGTATCTGGTGATGAAACTTGATATAGTCGTATACAAAATCGTTCTTGATTAAAGTGACAAAGTTCCACTTTGTCGTAAAGATTTCTTTTTCATAGAAAAACATCTTTTCTGTTGGTGTTTTTATAAAGATGAGGCTCTCCTTGCAAATTATTTCAATATGTATTGGTGTAAGACTTATTTTAGTAATAATAATCTATTTTCTTACATAAATTTTGATTAGTATTTCTATTTCAATAATCATGGTGTTTTAAAATAATATATAAATTTTCCTATTTTTTATAAATACTTCACTTTTAATTATTTTGATAATAATATTAGTTGTAGTTAGTTGAGTCAACAAAAATTTCATACACTCTTTTTTGTTTGTCATTTAATTTTTCTATTAACCTTATATTCTCTTCTTCTTGTTCAAGCATATTTTAGCATGTTTCATCTTTAAATATTGAATTTTTCATTTTCTTCAACAAATTACCGTATGAATTTGATATGTTTTCAAAACCGGTCAATGATTTATCATTTTGCGCTATTATCCTCTCTATTTCTATATATATATATATATATATATAATTGTATAGCTATTTTCCAGTGAATTTTTGGTCTTTAAAACTGAACGTATGTCTTTATTTATTAGGTATATCTTCAGATAAGTGACATCAGCAATACTCTCATACAGTAAGAAATCTATTTAATTTGCAGTAAAATAACAATGTTACATAATATGGCGGAGCTTGAAAGTATATGCATATTGTGTTATTTCATCCATAACTTCTTTCCATTATGAATCTAATCCTCTTGCATAATATGCTTATTTGAATTACTTATATTTGACATTGTCATTTGTTTTCATACCATCAAATCTTATTGGACCTTTGAGTATATTTAGTACTATGAATCTTCAACAATTAGATCAACGTCTGCTATTATGTCAGCTAGTTTTCTAAAGAACACAATAGTTGTATTTGGATTTTTTGAACAAAGTATTGTTCTCAAATATAAAGATAGTTAATTAAAATATCTAAAACCTAAAATTTATATATTAAAAATCAATAGAACGCAAGTATTTATTTTTTTAATATTTTTCGCTTATTTTTTTTAGATTGCTTGATCCTATATATAGATGTCCATATTGTAGTTATTTTTTGCTTTATGATTTCCAAACATAAAATAAATTTTTAAATAGGAAATTTGATTATTAATAAAAAATATTCGAAATAATTATTCTACAAATGTTTCTTTTTAGGATTTGAAGAAAGGAAAGCTACTATTAATAATTCTTTTACATTTTTCTTGTGTTTAAGATTTTTTTTTTAAAAATCAATTACTATCACATAATTACTATTAAATCGTTTTTCCAATTTTTTAGGATTTTAGAAAAAAGGAAAATAATTATTAAATCAATTATTATAGAAAATTGTTCTTGTTTATTTTTTTATTTAAAAGTCTTAGAAAAAATTCTATTAAATAATTTTTTACTCTTTTAAAAATATTTTTATTATCTTATTATATATTTTTTACATATTTTATTAATAATAAGATACCTTAAGACATGTCAAAAGTTTAAAAGGAAAGCTACTATTAGATAATATTTTACATGTATATCTTTTTAGAATTTTAGAAAAAGAAATTAGTATTAAATATTTATTTATAACTTTTTAGAAATATTTTACTTTTAAATAACTTTGAAAATAACTTTTTACCATTAAATAATTTTTTGTTATCTTTTTTAAATTCATTTTACCATTTTACTATGTATATTTTTAACCATTGGATATTTTAATACATGTCAAAATATTAAAAGGAAGATTACTACCAAATAACCTCTTGCAATTATCTTTCATTTAGGATTTTAAAATGGTAAATTACTATTAAATAAAATATGTAATTACTTTTTAACAAAATTCATTTTTGTCATTATCTTAGTATATATATATTTTAATTATGAGACAATTTAACACATGGTAAATTCATTTTTGAAGTGATTTTTTTAATTTTCAAAATTATATCCATATATTCAAAATTATATATTTTTTAAAATATTAAGTTTTAATTCATATAAAGGTGAATGTTTTATTTTTCATTTAAAATTCGTAAATCTTCATATTTTGACCCTGAGAAACAACATGTTTTAAGAGGAAATATAACAAATTATTGAATTAGTGTATGCTTATAAGTGAAACTAGATTTTGACCCGCCCGACTGGGCGGGTGTTTTTTTTAACTTGTATAACTATAACTAATTTATATCCAATAGAAAATTATTGGTTGGATTAAGTACGGACCACATTATTCGCTATGTATGATATGATTGTTATTGTATTTACTGTCTTTGTAACACGGAAAATAAAAATAAGTCCACGGTATTCACTATGATATAATTGTTATTGTATTTAATATATTTGTAATACAAAAAAAACTTGGAAATACATTAGTATTGTTAAATATATATATATTTGCATTGTTTATTTGACATTGTAGTCACAATAATGAAACTGTAATTAAAATATGTTAATTATATATATATATATATATATATATATATATATATATATATATATATATATATATATTATTCAGAACAAAAAACTTTGTTGAGAGAAACATATAATTACATATGTATTATATATAAAATATAAAATATAAATTTCAATAACTATAATAAAACAACAAAAACTTTGGTGGCCCAATTAATATTTGAGTTCTCAAAAATGAGTTATCAAAATGGACAATAATATGAAATGAAATAATTTGGCCCAATTCAATAGTAACAAGTTTTTTTCTGGGAAAAAAAAAAACGTTAAACCTAACAACTAAAGCTTTACTCTATCTCTCTCTTTGTCAGCTCAAATTGAGTTTTCAGAATCTCACATAACGATTTCAAAAGCTCCATCGATATCCAATCGGTGAATATTGTTCTGTTTAATCAAAATTCGATTTTGTAATTAAGATGTTTCTGATAGGAGGTTCAATCTTCTTTCTCCTTTGTTCTTTGTTATACTGATGTTTATTTTCAGATTATTTTTCTTACAATTTCTTCGTAAACTGGATTCACTGTAAGTTAACATCCGATTTTTCATATTTCGCAGATCCATAAACTATCTCAAGTACTTTTTTCCACATGACAGTCTTCATAGCTTCAACCTCGGACATCAATTCTGATCTTCTACATTGAGCGATCTCCATGACCATCGAGTCTTACAGCGGGGTTAAACATCATCACGAAAGGTTTATTCTTAAACACTGACTTTAGGCATCTGAAACGATCAGCCTGATGACTATTTATTAAACCACATGACCCTGATTTGTCCACAGAGTACAGAACATCAGGAAAACAGAACAGCAGCACGAAGATGAGGCTTGACTATACAACTGATCTCAATGAAGTTACATTGCTCAAACGCTTTTTATACGAGAATAAGGGTGATTTTAGTGACATGAAACCTGAAGAATTCGATTATTCGGCTATGAGATTGTGTAAGTTACTCTTCTACAGTTTAACAATCCAACATTTATTATAATTTTCGAAAAGTTTTTTAGTTCTGAAAACAAAATCTACAAACCGTATTGCAGTTTTCTTCTTTGGGGGTTTATCAAAAATTAAATTTTAACTTCTGACACAAAATTCATTGAGTTGAAATCGCATTCGAGATTTTTTTGTGTTTTCTCCGCAGATTTTTCATCTACGTATATAATTTTCCATTGGTTCGAATGTTAGGTTTCAGAAGAAATTATGATGAGGAAACTTTGACAGAAAGAGAGGAAGAGAGTATGGTGTCAGGCTACAATGTTACTCGTCGGTGGCAGATAACAAAGCGCGGATCAAATCCTGAATACATGATACATCTATATAAGAAAAAACTCGGCTGAAGAATGCTTGTTGGTACTACTGCCACAGAAACCGAGTTCAAAGTGCACTTATAACTCATTCATACAATTATAACGTTGCTTTCACTCGGAGTCAAATATTTTATCTTTGGAGCCAATTATGCATCTAAGACTATCTAACGTTGAACGTTCGGAGGAAACGAGAAGAGATTGGTGTATTTGGTACAAAACAACCAGTCAGGGGGTAGTTAGTACAGATAATATTATTGGGGTATGTTTTGTAATATATAATATAATTTGAGGGTATAAAATTCAAATTTATTAGAAGATAAAAAAGCACCTCTGGAATCTTCTTAAAAACCTAGAAAGCCTACTAGCTTCTTTCAGATTCCTGATAATCAGACACGAACTCTTGTTTCGGCGACCGGAACTAACTCCGACACAACAAACCCACTTCAAAGTTTCATTATTTCATCCGAGAAACAAGCTTAGTTATCTTCCATGGCTCCTGATGCTTCTACTGCTCTTGCAGGTCTGCTCTCTTCCTTCTCATATAGAAAGATGAATCAATCTCTGTCCTTTGAATTCATTAAGATTCTTTGATGGGTTCTGATACTTCTCTTTAGTTGAATCGATCTGATGAATAAAGTTCACTTTTTTTCTAATTTGCTCTGTTTTGGGTATTGAAGAGTGTATAAAAGTCTTATCGTTAGTTTGAATCTCTAACTCTACTTCTTTGGATTGTTATTTCAGCGAGGGAGAAAGTTCAGCAATTTCTGAATGCAGCTATTACTGGGAACCTTGAGTTCCTTAAGAGTGAGTTCGTTAATCACATTAACGCCCTTGTGTTGGTATATTGCATCTGTTTTGGCTCTGACGTATCTTCACCAAGCAGATGTTGCTAAGCAGCTTGATGAAGGAAAAGGCTTGAAGAAAACTGTGGAGAGTGTCAAAGACGCAAACAAACGTGGTGCGCTTCACTTCGCTGCAAGGGAAGGACAAACTGATATATGTAGATATCTCTTGGAAGAGCTGAAACTTGACGCCAACACAAAAGATGAAGCAGGGGACACTCCACTTGTTCATGCTGCGAGGCAAGGACAGATTGATACGGCTAAGTATCTTTTAGACCACGGAGCTGATCCCAATATCGCTAGTGAGCTTGGAGCTACTGCATTGCATCATGCTGCTGGGACAGGTTGGTTGTTAATTACTCTCTTGGTTATTTCCTTTCACTTTCTCAGGTTACCAAGTGTTTTGTGTTCTCCTTAATCATTAGGGGAAATCGAGTTGCTAAAGGAGTTGCTTTCTAGAGGTGTTCCTGTTGATTCTCAAAGCGAGTCTGGCACACCGTTAATATGGGCTGCTGGGCATGACCAGAAAGATGCGGTGCAAGTCTTGTTGGAACACAATGCTAATGTAAACTCTTGTGTACTATTTTTAGTTGAGTTTCCATCTAAACCATAGTTTTCAATGAACCTTAAAAGTTTGTTTATTTAAAATGACTTTGCAGCCTAACGCTGAGACTGAAGATAATGTCACGCCATTGTTATCTGCAGTGGCAGCTGGTTCCGTGGCATGCTTAGAGCTCTTGGTCAAGGTTTGAGATGTTCCTTTTTTTTTCTGTTGCTTATAGATCAAGCTTGGTTCTTATTTTATTAATTACAGGCAGGTGCCAAAGCTAATGTGTTTGCTGGTGGTGCAACACCGTTGCACATTGCTGCTGATATTGGAGATCTCGAGTTGATCAACTGTTTACTTAAAGCTGGAGCTGATCCTAATGAGAAAGACGAGGAAGGCAACAGGCCATTAGAAGTTGCAGCTTTAAGAGAGAACAGAAAGATTGTTGAGACGCTCTTCCCGTTGACAGCGAAACCTGAATCTGTTTCAGATTGGACAGTAGATGGAGTTCTTGCTCAAACGGAATCAAACAAAGAAAAAGAGGACAACAGCTCGAACAAGGCCAAATCTGGAGAGAATGTGATCAAGAAAGACCTTCCTGAGGTCTCTCCAGAAGCAAAGGCTAAAGCAGCAGAAGCTAAAGCAAGAGGACAAGACGCTTTCCACAGAAAGGATTACCAGATGGCCATTGACGCCTACACACAAGTATTCATTCAACACTAAAACTACTTTTCTGAGTCTTTTATGTTTAAGTGCAATTTTTTCTGATTTTTGTTACGTTTGTTCTTTGAACCAAGGCTATTGATTTTGACCCTACGGATCATACTTTGTTCTCGAACCGAAGTATCTGCTGGTTGCGGTTAGGACAGGCTGAGCATGCCTTATCCGATGCCAAAGCCTGCAGAGAACTGAAACCTGATTGGCCTAAAGCTTGTTTCAGAGAAGGCGCTGCTCTTCGTTTGCTACAGGTAACAACCAGCTCTTTTCTGTTTAAAAGCCTTTGAAACAGGTATAGTTCACTGAGTTATATCAATGAATCTTGCAGAGGTTTGATGAGGCAGCCAATGCTTTTTACGAGGGAGTGTTGCTAAGCCCTGAAAGCAAAGAGCTCGTTGATGCTTTCAGGTTTGTTTTGAAACCCTTACGATGTTTTGACTTTTTAACCGGTTTGTATCAGTTTATAACTGATGTGTGTGTGTGTTTCTCTCTCTCTTTGTTCTACAGAGAAGCTGTAGATGCTGGAAGGAAGTTTCATGGTAAAGACAAGATTACAGACAAATCATAAGATGTTCGAGAGATGTGTCTTCTATTTTAGTACCTGTACGAAGTTTTGATTTATTTCTTACCTTGGTGACTTGGTCTGGTCTCTCATTTATGCAGTTGTCTATGTTTTTTTACTTTAATGTGCTAAAACTTCAGGAACAGAGTTTTGCTTGTGCTCGAAATTGGTTTAAGTTTAGAAATTTACAAACAAGCATTAGATGAATAAATTTAAACAAATAGTATCATCGTTGTCGCCTATTGTTTGTTGAGTTTGAGTCAATGGATGACAGCGTAAAGCATCAATAATGAAGCATGTAAAGACATTGTTAATTTTATTTGTAATTTATTAAGATATTGTTCCCCAACAGCTCTACATTATCCACATGCTCCTGCCCCTTCCACTGTCACACATTACCTTGATCTATTTATGTTTTTCTGTTTTTCATAAATGTTACAACGAGGACATACACAAAAATTGTAAACACTAACTGAATCTTGTAGTATCCAGAATCATACACAAAAATAATTGGAGAAACCACTAAAAAATTTCCCTCGATTAGAATCCTGATAATAAGTAAGTTGTCATTAACTTTGTTACACGATGATCGGACCATATTTTAGATTTCATTAGAAAATCTGAAGCCAGACTAGTTGTCATTATTTGCTTCCTTAGAAGATTAGTTGAACTTCGGCAAAAATATTCTCAAATTTAAAATTATTAATTTTAAACATAACGTAAAAAGAGGTATATGAATACAAAAACAAATAATGAATACGCTAAAGGTATATGATTATTTGTCACGTCTGAGTAACACATCAAGATGCCTTACGGATGTACGTACCATATAGACAATACAATAATGCATAAAAGTTAAAAACGAAAGTTGTTCAAAACGGAAATATATAGATGCAACCTAATATAAAACATACATATTTATATATGTATACAATATGATACATACAACAAAAATGGTTTAAAAATATAAAATGTAATTCATCAAAATATTATTTATGAAAATCATACACAAACTCTCTGCTCGGAACAGTAACTCGAGCCGGTTTGGCTTTTCTCGGTTTGAGATATCCAGCCGGATCTAACCGGTCTTTCTTGCCTTTTTGGGCAATCACTCAGCTTCTGTTCTTGCATTTTTCTAAAGCCCTTGGAGCTGCAATAAAGCGAAACTAGATTAACAAACAAAAATGCACATAGTCTTATGGTATATACAGTAAACTTTGGATTAAGAATACTAACCTAGTCCTTTTGCTTCTGACCCCTTCATAATTCTTATGCGTTTGCATGAATCAACAAACATCCTAAAAATAGCCCAAGCAAAACGTAATTAGATATTTGTCTATAGCTGCAACAAAAAAAATTATGTAAATATAAATTAGTTAACACTTAATACTCACTCCCATGGTACATCTCCCACAAGCATCCAGTCTCCGTCTTTATCTTCATAAGTTGGAACGTAATCTGATCCGTTCAAAAGATCGATTAATTTACTCTCATTCATAAAATCTTTCATTCCTTGTGGTCCATAATTGCCTGTAAAAAAATTCAGAATATATACTATAGTATTGAATAAAGAATAGTTGAAGACATTTTACACTGAATTTTTTTTTAATATTTACCTAAAGTAAAAGAGCTGAACATTTTGCTTAAGGCGCCAGAGAGATCTTGGTATGTTTTGTAGAGTTTCAAATCAATTTTTCTTAGGTACGGTGCACCGTCCATGCTAACCTTCACGTAAGCTGCGGTAGCACAAGCGGAGGCAGAGGAGGTGACTCCGCTGCTGCCGGATGTCTTTTCCTCTGCTTGGATGGCATCTCCGGTGGTTGGCTTTTGGCATGACATCACGTTCTTCCGGAAAGAACGTACCGGCGGCCATCCCACAACTTGTGCCCTGAAATTCCGTAATTTTAATAAATTGTTAATCTCATAGTATTAATCAAAATGTGCTTTATTTTGTAAATCATCTAGTTGCTTCACACGTGTTAGATGCTCGGTGGATCTAGTTGTCAATATCACTTTAACTTTTTATCTTTTTCTCAAGTATATAAAGTAAAGATTCCTTATGTTTTGTATTTTTCTTAATTCTTCCCGACCAAAAACCTAAACATGCACTCATGATCTAGCTACGGATTAGGTTATTTATAAATCAAATATAAATAATCTTCGCAAAACTATTGAAAACATGGAGCAAAACTAAAGAAAACAAATGAAAATCACAACCTTACGATATTTTTTTTTTCATTCATTCATCGTGTTAAAGCCTATATCTCCATCTCTAGCTAAACCACGACCGGCTCGTATCATCTAGTTTTACATAGTCTATCCACAAATAATCTAATTATCTCAATACATTTAGGACATATACTTATGAGGTCGCCAATATATATAAAGTAAATAAATTAACATAAATAAAAATATAGATTAAAATTTAGCTTCTTACTTGGCCGGTGGTTTTAAGACCTTCTCCTTCATATTCTGTAAATCAACTTCAGAAACTGAATCCACAGCCGTCGATGAAAGATTTAACTTGAGATCAACGGTCTCGGAGAATCCTCTTTTCCCGTTGTTTTTAGCAACCATGGCTCCTCCGTGATTATCACCCGGTAGCCCTAACCTCAGCTCCGTTGCCTCAAAGTTAATCATCTTGCTTGATAATAATTAGCAACAAGTACTGTCTTATGTGGTCAGAAAGCGAGGAAGAGACTAAAGATTGTTCTGTTTCTAGGGTTTTTAAGTTCTTTTTGGAACTAAAACGTTTGAAGAGAGAGAGAAGGTTATGAAATGAGTTGAAACTACATATTGGATCGTGTGTGGTATAAAATATATATCGAAAGTATCAAGCTGATGATTATGTTTTGAACGGCTGTGATGCTGCCACGCGAATGCTGGGATTGGTTGGACCTTCAAGGTTGTTGTCGGGAGAAGATGGTGTCACGAGTGGCGTCACTTTTCTCAGAATAATTGCGGCCAAGCTAGTCGGCAAAGGCCATGTTGGCACAGTTTTTCCTTGTTCCGTATGTATCCATCAAAAACAAATAATACAATTATTTGTATGCAACGTTAAATATGAATTACTATTAGCTTTTTGTTACTACAAGAAATTGTATTTCTCTGCTTTTTACTACTTTTATCGAACAGTTCATAATTATATAGGACGACGGCTATATGGAGTTTCATCTACGTATACTATAAGGAGTTATCTACTAGACTACTACTATAAGAAAAAGAAAACCAAGATTAACAAGAGAGTATTTTGTCGGAAATTAATTAAATGAAACAAATGACAGCTAAGAAGATATGGGACCCCCATAATAAGATATAAATAGAAAGCTGTCAGCTTCAAACATGTGTTTTGATTCAATGGATTCGGTGTCCTTCTTGTAGGACCCGCCATTCCCAAAGGTTATGCCTGCCTTTTTAAAGACTATCTTGATTATTATATTTTTGATAAATATTTTCATTAAATTTTACTTCCTCCATTTCCTAAAGAGTGTCACTCTATCTCTTTTCACACATATTAAGAAACTCATTAAAATGCATTTATATTTTCATTAATATCACATATCTACCCAATAGTATTTTAGACAAATATATTTATTTATAAGATCAATGCATTTGCAATTAATTTTGAGCTGAAAGTTTGTAAAAATTACATTGGTATTGTAGAATGACACTTATTGTGAAACAAGAAAAATCAGCTAAATTGACACTTAATATGAAACAGAGGGAATACTTATTTAGATATAACAAATGATTGAAATATATGAATTTTAAATGTAAAATAAACTAAAGTCTTGTCTGCCATAGCGTTTTCGTACTATACTTCTCACATGTGCCTGGCTTGTTTGTCATATGATTGTGTAAACTCAAAAGAAAAATAGCGGTTAAGGTATAAAGTATAAACTAATCAGGTAACTGTGAAGAAATATGATTACCAATTTCAGATGTCTTGCATTATGTACTAAGCGATCATTCCTTTGATCGTTGATTAGTATATACTATAAAGTTGGGATTAATATAATGATGTATCAAAAATGAGAAACTCAACGGTATATTAATTGTTTAGACAATTGAGTGGAGCTTTGTATGAAAATCACAGAACTAAGCATATAAAAAGCAATGTGATTTATAGCATCTATGCATGAACCCGTTGAAATAATCAACATTTTACAGGGGAACATACTAACTTATTTTCACGAATGAGCACAATAATGTTAGCGTAAATAGAAATAGATGTCTAATTGCAAATTATAAAAACATAATGATCAATGATCGATCATCAACAATCAACATCATTTATTGCTAAACATCATCATGCCCATGCATGATTACGATGGAAGAATCTGACCTAATAAATTGTATGTCAAGTTGACAACGACTTCATCTCGATCTAGATGACCAGAATATAATATTTGTATATAAACAATATAATCAGAAAATTTGCTTCGAAAAAGACCGTTACTGTTTATATATCCCTTGTATAGATTCCTCTATAAATGTGAGGTCGAGGAAATAAACGGACTCACGCAGCCGGGAAACACCAACCCTATACAAAGATAGAGACGTACCCTCGTGTGGGCTCTGCGCCCCATGAAAATCATGTCTTGAGTTTCACCGTCCAATAACATTACAAATTCACACGTGTGTTCATATAAATGCCTGACTGAATATTGATAATGGATATGGCCTTTGATCGGACCTGATCGCCTCAAGGCCCTTAACGGTTAACGACGTCCACGTTTTCACCTGGCTATGTACAAGACCGGCCTTTTCAACGTTTTCACTCCCTTCAGTGCCTACATGGGCCGTTGATTCAAAATTCTTTGGTCTGGGAGGAGACATTACAGCGGAGATGATCCAATAGTAATGCGTTACTCATCGATTGTACGTTTCACGTGGTACATCACCTCCTTAATATGCCAATATGCCATAAGCAGTCAGACTCACCACGTTGATCTTTGGCTTCGTTAATGTGAAAATATATGTAACTAGGAATAATGAAACTCGAATATAGTCGATGGAATAATGTTATTCAGCTTATAATTCGTTTTGGGTAACGATAGGCAAATCGCAAGTTCTAGTCTATTCCAATTTTTAAAAACTTGAAAAAAGTAAGTGAAGAAGCAGAGAAACCAACAACAGATCAAAGTGATATGCGATCATATAATCATTGTAAGTCTTCTGTTTGCTCAGTGATCTTCAATCTTTTTCAAGCCCTTCATATCAGTCGTCTCCACCCTGTAAGAATGGTATAAAAGAGCTCAGCGTCTAAGACCAACATTCTCTTAAGAATTGTAATCTTTTTTTTCTGAAAAGACTAGTAATAAAGGGTTTTTGAGAGACTTACGTGGAACCGTAGAGAGCAATCTTCTGGACCTTTGTGACCTCAGAACCGGATTGGTTATCTTCAACGAAGATCGTCAAGCTTGAATTATATATATAAAGAAGGTTAGCTCGAGCTTGTGATTTAACTGAGTAAGTATTATAAACAAACAGAACATGGTAATAGCCTCTTTTACCTACGAACGTTCTGAAACTTGACATATTTAAGGACCACCGGTTTTCCCTGCAAAATGGATTTGAACAGAAAGGTCTCAGATCATCACTGAAGAATGAATAAAATTAGATCTTAAAAAAGTATTTACCTTGAGGTTTTCTTCAGTTAGTTCAGCGGTGTCACTTGGAGGAAAATCATTGACATTGCTGTATTAAAAAGTTATGAATTATTAAACTTGAAAATCATCTAGTTCGATAGGGATAAGATAACATTCACATTACCTGAAGCACATGTGCTCTTTGTTTGAGAAAAACTTCACTGTTTTAGGACCTGATAAATCAAAAGTAAAAAGTTTGATCTCAGTAACTAACAAAAACAAGTAAGGCAACACTAAAATCCACAAACACTATGTTTCTTTTTTTTCTTTCTGAAAAGCATTTTACCTTCCTCTTCAGGGCCTTTGATAGCAAAGGAATGTAGTTTGATAACTTGGTTAAAAGGAATATAGATAAGGAGTTGCTCATCAGCATCACTCTCTAAGTTTAAACCTGCATCTTCTCTATACCCCTACACCACACAACAATTAAATCAAATCTCATGCTCATAAAAGAAGCAGCAAAAAATCAAACATAGTAGTTTTTTATTCAAGTTACACGGATCAAAGGAAATCAATAGTCATTATTTCCCAATTTAAAATCATTCCAACAAAACTAGGTTCCTTACTCAATCATCCTATACAATATTCACACAAACAAAAAAAAGTGGTACTAGAGACAGAGAGAACTAGTTAATAAACTACCTGCTTGAGAGCGTTGGGCAAAGAGTGAGTTGAGCTTTGGTTGAGGCATTGAACACCAGACCAGTCAATGAAATCTAAGAGATCAACCTGACAAAATTAAAACACAACCAATCAAACAACTTCCATAGATTAAAAACATCAGAAAGACACCAGATTCAAAAATCTCAATAGACAAGAACCCTAAACATTCAACGATTAATTCACCTGTCCCTTCGGAATTTCGCTGGCTGATTCGGCGGACATCGTGATTTCTTTTTCTTCTTTTTCTCTGAAGATCGAGAAAGTGGAAGAATATAATTAGACTTCGTCGACGAAAAAAAAAAGAAAGCTTTTATATATGATCTCAGGAAGAAAAAAAGAAATACTGAAAACGACGCCGCATCGTAAAACCTCTAAATTCTAATCGATTTAGCCGGTTTATTAGCTTGAACCGTGTTTTTCCAGTTATACCCCGGTACCAACCAACTATAAAAACCGCCCTGACCTTCCTCTTCCACTCAAAAGTCAAAGCCAAACCTTTCCTCATCCTCTCCAAATCTCCAATGGCGTCCTTATCCTTCGTCTCATCCTCTCACCACCTCACTCTACGCACTCCTTCTCTCACCCTACGAAAAACCTCTCCCCCTCCTAAAACCTCCGTCTCCTTCTCCGTCAGAGCTCAATCCGTCGCACTCTCACAAGACGATCTCAAAAAACTCGCGGCGGAGAAAGCCGTCGAATCCATCAAACCCGGGATGGTCCTCGGCCTCGGAACCGGATCCACCGCCGCTTTCGCCGTCGACCAAATCGGAAAACTCCTCTCCTCGGGCCAACTCCACGACATCGTCGGCATCCCCACCTCCAAACGAACGGAAGAACAAGCCCGATCCCTAGGGATCCCCCTCGTGGCGCTCGACACCCACCCTCGGATCGACCTCGCCATCGACGGAGCGGACGAGGTCGATCCGAATCTCGACCTTGTCAAGGGCCGAGGAGGCGCGCTCTTAAGAGAGAAGATGGTGGAAGCCGTTGCGGAGAAGTTTATAGTTGTTGCGGACGACACGAAGCTCGTGAAGGGGTTGGGTGGGAGCGGGCTTGCGATGCCCGTGGAGGTTGTTCAGTTCTGTTGGAAGTTTAATTTGGTGAGGTTGAGGGATTTGTTTAAGGAGTTTGGGTGCGATGCGAAGCTGAGAGTTGGTGGGGATGGGGAGGTTTATGTGACGGATAATAGTAATTATATTATTGATTTGTATTTTAAGGAGCCGTTGAAGGATGGGTTTGCCGCGGGGAGGGAGATTGGGAAGCTTGAGGGTGTGGTGGAGCATGGTTTGTTTCTTGGCATGGCTACTTCTGTGATTATTGCTGGGAAGAATGGTGTTGAAGTTATGAACAAATGAGAGTTTTTTTAAAGTTTTTTTTTCTTCGCTCTCTGATGACTGTTTTCTCTGCTCTGTAATATTTATCAAAATTGAGTTTTATGTTCTGCTTCTTTGATGAGTATGGGATGGTCAAAAACGTTGCATCTTTTAAATCCATTTTGTAACTATAAAAGTAAATATATGGATCAAATATTCAAACACGTCGAGCATCATTTCTTTAAGCAATATCTAAAGAGTCACCGAGATCATAGAATCTCTAAGCGGCTCTATCAATGTTTTTCATTTACAATCTGTCTGAAAGAGCAAGCATAAGATAGCAATCCTGCTCTGACAAGTATATAGTCTTCTCTTTTTTTTTTGACATCAATCTTACAACTACAAGTATATAGTCTACAGATTAGACAAGAGGTATATATACACAAGTTAAACAAATACAAAATTTTTGTGTAACGCTTTCAGTTTTGTAACCAGAGATTGTAACGCAAAGCATTGGTTTAAAAGATCGACTTAAGACAGAATATAGAGTGGACACCAAAGTGGGCCAATATATGCAAGTAAATATATATGGGCCTAAACTAAATAATATGTATAAAGCCCAAAATATTTTGTTCGCGTCAAAACTCAAAACCCTAAGCGCCGTAGCATTAGGTTTATATCTTCTTTGTTTCTTCACTGTGCATCGTCCACTTACCATCCTCAACTATGGCCGTCGGGTAAAATCCTCTACCGTTTCTACATTCTCATCTGTGTCTCCAAGTGTTATTTACTGATCTAATAGTTTTCCTGAAATGTAGGAAGAACAAGAGAATCTCCAAGGGAAGAAAGGGAGGGAAGAAGAAGATGTAAGTATTTATAAATCTTTGAGCTCCTCTTGAGTTCTTTGAGTCTTGTAATTGATTTGCTGTTTTGTAATTGAAATGATGATGGCAGTGTTGATCCTTTCTCCAAGAAGGATTGGTATGATATCAAGGCTCCCTCTAGCTTCACTCACAGAAATGTCGGAAAGACTCTTGTTTCCAGAACTCAGGGTACCAAGGTATATCACTTTTAGCTGTCTCCCTTTCCCTTACAAGCTCGTTGATCGCTTTAGCTAGTGAGATTTGTCGGAACTTAGTGCAATCCCTAATGGTCCTTAGATTGATTGCGATAGGTGTATATCTTACTATGTAGTAATTGCAAAAGGATAGCTTTGATTGTTTAAATGATGTTGTGGTATGTAATGAAATGAATGATCCTTATTCTTATATTTTTCTTTTCTTGTTATGTGTATTTTCAAACACACCAGATTGCATCGGAGGGTCTGAAACACAGAGTTTTCGAGGTGTCTCTTGCTGATCTTAACAAGGATGAGGACCAAGCTTACAGGAAGATCCGTCTCAGAGCTGAAGATGTCCAGGGCAGGAATGTCTTGACCCAGTTCTGGGTAAGGGCCACACTTGATCAAAACATTAAATTAATAGCATTATATCATGTTTTCTTACCTCTTTGTTTTTCAACCTTAGGGCATGGACTTCACTACCGACAAGCTCAGGTCCTTGGTTAAGAAGTGGCAGACTTTGATCGAGTCTCATGTTGATGTTAAGACCACAGATAACTTCACACTGAGGCTTTTCTGCATCGCCTTCACTAAGAGACGTGCCAACCAAGTCAAGAGAACTTGCTACGCTCAATCTAGCCAAATCCGTCAGGTTTGTATTCATACTGAAACTATAGTATCAAATTCTTTTGTTCTGCTATCTTTGTTCTTTTGTTTCTCCTGATCTTAAGAGTTTTACTTGTTTGTGTGCATTGCTCAGATTCGCAGCAAGATGAGGGAGATTATGATCAAGGAAGCTTCGTCTTGTGACCTCAAGGAGCTTGTTGCCAAGTTTATTCCAGAATCTATTGGGAAGGATATTGAGAAGGCAACTCAGGGCATCTACCCTCTTCAAAACGTTTTCATCCGTAAAGTCAAGATCCTCAAGGCTCCCAAGTTCGACCTTGGAAAGCTTATGGAGGTGAATAGAAACTTACCCTAGCAACACTTTCTTGTTTTGATTTTAAGATGAATCATATCATCAGAGATTAATCATTCAAATGTCTGTGTTCCTTTTTGTAGGTTCACGGAGACTACACAGCAGAGGATGTTGGTGTGAAGGTTGACAGGCCGGCTGATGAGGCTGCCGTTGAGGAACCTACAGAGATCATTGGAGCTTAAGAGATGTTTTTGAAGAAATGTTAAAAAAAAATTGAGTTCTTTTGAAACTCTTTAGTTGCTTTAATGCTTTGTCTCTTTTCTCACTCGTTTTGTATTGATGACTTTTCTTTATATAAATTTGAGTTTTTGGATCATTTATGCAACACCTTTTCCCGAAGTTTTGAGAATTTGAGTACTGTCTTTGTTTAATTTGGATTCATAATGGTCTATTTTCCATAATCGAACTGCCCTAAATACTGATTAGTTTCAGTTTAAGTGTGAATCTGTGATGATCGACTTTGAATGGGTTCAAAAATCAAATTAGTGTATAGCTAAAAGCCTAAAATAAGGACCCCTTTTTCTATCAGGTTTCGGATAGGTAAGTAGGGGTAGGGTCCATGTGGCATGGTATAGGAAACTGATGCTATAGCATTTGGAATGGCATTTTTATTACAGAAGTAGACAGAGAGGCAAACATGTGATGATTCCACAAAGACCCAAAAGAAAATAAATGTTGAAGCAATAGGAAGGGCATTATGAAAGACACATCTATGTCTCTCTCTTTTCTCACTAAAACTTTTTAAGATTCTTCATAGACAAAAAGAGCCAAAAAGAGAGAAAGTGATCACACCAAACGGCAAGCAGTTCCAGAGGTTCTCTATAAGACTGTCTGCATTTTTTTTGGTCAGGGTCCCTCCACCCATTGAGATATCCAAATTTAAAAGTTTGAATTGACAGTTTAAAGATTAAAGTAACTTGGCTTGCTCTAAAAGATCTTTCTCTTGACTTGACAATCCAAGTGAACTTTGATGTTTTTTCACGCAAGAGTGCAAAGTTGTACACTTTTTTTGGTGGATATATAATCATAAAACTATGAAAAGACTCCCAAATCAAGGATTGCAGTCAAGTACTACAGACTTAACAAATTTACTCTGTATGCAATTCTCTGAAAAGGTACCAAGAAACAAAACCCAATCAATGATATATCTTTGAGGAGGATGCAATTGCTTGACACATTGAATCAAAACAGCTAAGATGGCAGCAAGAACAGTAGAGACTATCTTTATGGGTAGTACAACATTGCTAGGAGGATGCAAACCACATGTTTGATAATAATCATTAGGGTTAGTTAGTGACCACTAGCTTTAGCTCAAGCCATTGTAATCTGATATGTCAATAAATGAGCAGCAGAATAGAAAAGACCATAAGCCAAAGAAACTAGTATCTGAAACATTTTGCATCTAATGAACAAAACAGAATATCTAGACACAGTTCCTTGATAACAGGTCCATAGTAATCAACTTTGAACAAGTCGTTACAAGTCTCATGTACAAAATATAACATATGAAACTGATCATATGATCAAATAAGTGAACAAGAATCAACAGTTCATTTTAAATCTTCTACTCTACTCGTTCTTCCAAGCGTACAGAAACAATGTAAACCCAAAACTCTGAGGTTTGTTTTCAACAGCTTGACAAGTCCTGAACATAAACACAGCATTCCCTGGTGATGATGGCAGTCCAAAGAACCAACTGTGAACATCCCAGAGAACTTCCACAGATATCCTATTAACAACTATCGTATCATTCCCACGGAACTTCCAACGAAGCCGCTTAACCTCCATCAACGTCTTCCCATCAACACAAACAACAAGGCAAGGATCACTAACACTTGTGTCACACACAATCACCAGATCATGTGTTTTGTCATCACCTGAAAACTGAGCTTTTGTTGCAAACGTTCTCTTACCAAAAACATGCTCTTTCTTGGCAATAAACATGGCTCCCAGAGATGAAGACGGTGAAGCAGCAGCATTAGTATTTTTGAAAGCTTCTTTCTTCATATCACCAAGAAGAAGAACCATCTCTTTATCCACAACAACACCTACATAGAACCCACCTAAAGGTTCAGAGCTGGATCCGAATTTAGCAGAAGAGAGATCCCAATAAACATCACACGCCTCTAGATTCTTGGAGCCTTTTCGTTTGGTGAAGAGCCAAGGTTTGATCTCTACTTTACAGAGACTTCTGTTGCAAGAATCCTCAACTCCTATGGTTACACACTGACCCATTAAATTCTTAGTCCATGTGACTGTGATCAAACAAGTCCTACCTCTGATGCAGCAACGGTAGATACAGATGACTAGGTTCTGTGAAACTTTTCCAGCGTTAGAGGAGGAGGAAGGATCTGTAACCTGAACGCCATTTTCACCGGAGCAAGAAGTGAAGTCCCTCATTTGTTGTTCTTCTTCTTCTCTCTATCTCTCTCTCTCTGTGCAAAAGTAAGAGTGAAAAAGACAGAAACAGAGGGAATAGGAGACTCTGTTTCACTGTCGAGTGATTTTAGAAACGTTAACTAATTACCGAACTTTTATTTATATAGTTTAGGATTGGTTATTATAGAAATATTTTTTGGCATTAATATTAGAAAAGTCTTCGAATTATAAATTATCAATATGGTCTTCATTTATTTTCTCGATTGAAATTTTGGGCCTATCTGTATTAAGCTAGGTCCCAGTTTGACATTATTTTCTTAGGATATGATTCTATCTTAGTTTCATTTTCGGTATTAATATATGTATTAATAAATCGTCTCCCCCACCTACTTTGAGCTAGGGGCATCTATATCAAAAAAACTAAAACAAAAGAATACTTGTGTTATTTAATTAATAGTTAAAATAAATTGTTAATATTTTGTAAACATTTAAAATTAAAATTAAAAGGCAATTTTAGTTGGTGAATTATAAAATTCTGCTGTATAACTAAAATTTTGATTTTAAGCATTTATTCATGAGACTCCATGATCAATGGTTTGAAATCAATTTTAAAACTTTAATTTTTTTGAAGTTAAATAACACTAGTTAAAAAAGACAATTCAGAAAAAAACTAAGGAGAATCTATGTTGCAATGTGTTAATCGAATAAATATTTTATTTATTTAAATACTATTTAGATAATAAGTTGGCTAACTTTGCCAATAAGATAGCTCTTAGAAGATTAATATAGGTGTCGACAAAAAAAAAAGATTAATATAGGTTTTATTATTTGATGTATTTTGATTGCCAAATTTTCTGCATCACCACCTGAAAAATAGACAGAAACAAGAGATTATAATAGCTGTTTAAAAAAGGTTAAATGTAGTGTGGTTTATGACTCTGTTTTACTTACAGTTGTAATAGCTGTTTTCTGGTAGTTTTGCCACCATTATTGCAACGGCTGCAGCAGCTTCGAATTATATTCCAAAATGGCAGCATGTTATGTACCAGGAATCAAAAAATTTCTTCTCAAAGAATGGCGGGAATCTCGTATTTTTAACGACATATATGAACTTAAGTGGAAGGAGCACCGGTTCGTAAGAATTTTATATCTTTCGAAATTCATATATGAAAAAAATGTGAAATTGTTTATCGTGAACAACAGTGATAAGTTACATTAATGGGTTGATTGCAATAACAGTTTCTTTGTGTGATATTGGAATTGTTGACATGTGGAAATTGAACATACAATCATGAGAATGGCATGGGAACATAGCAAAATCTCGTATAAACTTATAATTTGGTGATAGGAGGGTCGTTTATATGGTACCACGAGAGAAACAAGATAATGTTTTCTTCCAGTTAATTGCAAGTCTTCTTAAAGTTAGACTTTTTGGAAATTTGAGCTAGAAAGACTGGAGAGTTTGAACTGAACCCTCAATACATTGATTTAACATCGGATTATGTGGATTTTTGGTAAATGAAAAGCTAACTATTTTAGCTGTCATTTGAGCTTACTATATTTCGATTAGCTTTGTAGTACACTCCTATTAAAATATATTCAAGAGATGGTTCACGATTTAGAAAAATAATAACCAAGAAGAAAAAGGTGGAATATTTTATTTATTAAAATATTATTAGGTTGGAATGTGTTAATCAAGTAAATATTTTATTTATTAAAATATTATTATTAGGTTTAGATAATAAGGTTGTTAACTTTGCCGATAAGATAACCCTTAGAACTTAGAAGACTAATCTAGGTTCTATTTATCTGATTTATTTTGATTGTCAAATTCTCTGCTCCACCTGAAAACCAGACCAAAACAAAAGATTAATTTAAACCCCGGTTTGATTTCAGTTAAAGAAAAAAGGGTAAGAAAGGTTATTTTTTTTCACACTGAAATTTCCATTAACTTCAAGAAAATACAGAGATGGGATGCAGTTTTGAGATACAGACTTTGAACACAAAACCAGCAGGGACATAGGAATGTGATTTATGACTCTGTTTTAGCATTTTCTTGTCGTTTTGCCACCTATTGCAGCAACTCTAGAAGATAATCCAACCTGCAAACGTTACTAAGACCTATCAGAGATGTTCAACAAATTCAAAATTGTTCAAAAGTCAGGAGATTGTATGTACCAGCAATCGTTTTTCAATTGTTTCCACATTTGTCACCTGAATATTTTAGTTACAGCTTGCTAACTTGTTTTCTCTGACATCTCATAAAATTTAGCAATTTTTTTTTTAATTAAAAACCCCCGATAAAAACCTCAGTACATTTTTGGAATGACTCCATCAAGGACGCTGAAATCTAAGCTGCCTAGAATGAATCCAGCTCCAGTTCCTTGGATCAAATGTTGACCTAGACACCAGGGAACCAACTTACTCATTTGGTTTTATGGAAGTTTAAAATGATTTAACAATAGCAAAAAGAAGCTAATGAATGGTTGTTTACTAAGGCATGTGTGATAGACTCGAGAACAAAAGAGAAACTAACTCACCAGGCTCTCCTCAAAAACATTGCGTATCCTCAACGGCTCGCCTCATGTTTACTTGAGTTATCAAACAATATATCACAGAAAAAGGTGTCAGGTGTCAGGTGTCAGGTGTGTGTGTGTGTGTTTGTTTGTTATTATCTATAAAAATGGATTCTCACATTAACCAGCAGATGAAGATACTTATGTCACAGGACTAGCAGTTTCCGAAGTGAAATTTTGCTCTTGACATCGGATTTTAGCAGTGTGCGTGAAGATGTCTGTCTACAAGCTTCTTCACAGACAAGATTGTGAGAGCTGATGTGTCTGTTACACATAATGTGATGTTTCCGGGAATCAGAAGGTTACTACCCAAAGAGTGGCGGGAATCTCGTTTTTTGAACGATATACACTAACCAGTAGAGGAAAACAAGAAGCTAAGTCTTGTTTCTAATGACCCAAGTCTTGTCTAAGAATTGTAACGTTTGAAAGTAGTTCTCATGGTAACAAGAAGAGGAAACATGTGTAGCAAATTTCAATGTGCATAAAAGAAGGCATTTGTGATGGAGAGCGGAAGCTATCGATGACAAGAACTAGGGTTTGTTCTTGAATTGGGTTTCTTGTAGTCGAAGTTATTCGAAAACAAGATGGATAGAATGCGAATACTCTTCGCAGTGTTCGTTTAGAACTCTTAAGATCGCGAATACTCTTCGCAGTGCTTTGGAGAAAGCTCTTTAAAAACCTTAAACTTTATTCAAATCAATCGTGTCTTACAAAGCTTGACCACGACATCTATTTATACTAGCTAGAAAATCATAAGAAAGAAAGTAATTGGAAACCTTAAACCTAAAAGGAATAAAACGTATGGCATAAAAGGAAAAACAAAACCGACAGATAGAAAAGGAAATAATCCTAAATAGTCTTGGAATTGTGATCATCATCGATCACAATCTGTGCTGCATCAGGTCCCGCCAGGTGACAAGGATTCGACCACGAATCCGGAGCATCATTATCACCATGAAACGGAGATAAGTACTTGACATTGAAGACGTCCGAGGTGCGAAGGTGGGGAGGAAGACGCAGACGATAAGCGTTTGGATTAATGCGTTCAAGAACTTCAACAGGACCAATCTTACGAGACTTGAGTTTGTTATACTCACCAGCAGGGAGACGATCCTTAGTGAGCACCACCCAAACGAGGTCGCCTGGCGAGAAAAGAAGCTCGCGACGCTTACGATCAGCTGCAGTTTTATACTTAGCAGTTGAGGAAACAAGCTTATCATGAGCAAACTGATGGACCTGCTGAATTTCATTCACAAAGTCGAGTGCCCCTCCATGAAAACGTGTTTTATCCGGGAGGGTGGCCAAATCAAGTGGTCCACGAGGAATAAGGCCGTAAACTATTTTGAAAGGGCAAAAGCCAGAACTCCTGTTTAAAGCATGATTATGAGCGAACTCTGCTTGAGCAAGCTTTCCATCCCATGTTTTAATATTGTCACCAACCAAACAACGCAACAAATTACCCAAAGAACGGTTAGTAACTTCTGTCTGACCATCCGATTGGGGATGATAAGCCGTGCTCATATCCAAACTGGTGCCAAGAAGTTTCCATAGAGAGCGCCAAAAATGACTTAAGAACCTTGTATCACGATCAGACACCAATGACGTAGGAAGACCATGTAATCTATATATTTCTCGAAAGAAAAGAACAGCTACCGTCACTGCGTCCGTTGTCTTCTTGCAAGGAATGAAGTGAGCCATTTTTGAAAATCGATCCACGACTACAAAAATAGAATCAAAGCCCTTCTGAGTCCGGGGAAGGCCGAGCACGAAATCCATACTCACATCTGTCCACGGCTGGGTTGGTACCGGGAGTGGAAGATAAAGTCCTGCGTTGGATGCTTTGCCTTTAGAGAGCTGGCACACGCGACACCTTTCAACGAATCTCTCCACGTCACGCCGCAAAGTTGGCCAAAAATAGGATGCGGTTACGAGATGAAGTGTCCTGTCACGCCCTACATGTCCTTCATTATGCAGTTCCTGAATTATTTGTAACCGTAGACTACAGTCAGGAACACCAAGGCGTAACCCGCGGAATAAAAACCCATCTTGGATCGTATAGTCAGAACATAGACCAGAAGAAGCATCACTGAATATTCGACCGAAGAAGTGATCATCGACATATAAGTCTGCTAAAGAAGCGAAACCCAAAACTGTAGTATGCATAGTGCCAAGTAAAGTATGGCGTCTACTTAACGCGTCAGCCACACGATTTGTCTTCCCTGATTGATGACGAATAGAGAATGTAAATTGCTGTAAGTATGCGATCCAGGAGGCATGTCGTGAGGAGACCTTGGCTTGACTATCCAGATGGCGCAAGGCGTCATGATCCGTAAAAAGAATGAACTCTCGATGAACGAGGTAATGGCGCCAATGTTTAATTGCTTGTACAATGGCATAAAATTCTATGTCATAAGTGCTGTAACGAGAACGCGCACCCGCAAGTTTCTCACTAAAATAAGCAATGGGACGTCCCTGTTGACTAAGAACTGCACCGATACCGAGTTTAGACGCATCACAGTGTAACTCGAAAGTCTCAGAGAAGTTCGGCAACACAAGAATGGGAGCCGTCGTGAGCTTAGTTTTGATCAACTCAAAGGCCGATGTGGCCTCAGGTGACCAGTGTAACCGTCCTTCCTTCATACAGCTGGTGATCGGAGCCATAATTGAGCTAAAATGGCTGACAAATCGTCGATAAAACGAGGCAAGACCGTGAAAACTACGGACTTCCGTAACAGTTTTAGGAATAGGCCAAGACTTAACAGCCTCAATCTTGGACTGATCCATGGCAAGGCCGCTCGCAGAGACCACATATCCTAAGAACAAAACCTCAGGAACACCAAATTCACATTTTTGCTGGGCGGCAAAAAGCTGTTCAGAACGGAGTACTCGCAGGACATCACGAATATGCGAGATATGTTCTTCCATCGACGAACTGAAAATTAATATATCATCAAAATAGACGACTACAAATTTTCCTATGAATGGCCGTAAGGATTGATTCATGATACGCATGAAGGTGCTCGGAGCATTAGATAATCCAAAAGGCATGACAAGCCACTCAAATAAGCCTTCACGAGTTTTGAATGCGGTTTTCCATTCATCACCTGGACGAATCCGTATTTGATGGTATCCGCTCTTGAGATCAATTTTGGAAAAGATCGAAGCTGTCCCGATCTGGTCTAATAAATCATCCAGTCGAGGAATTGGAAAACGATAACGCACGGTGATCTTGTTAATGGCACGGCTATCGACACACATACGCCATGAACCATCTTTTTTTGGTATGAGAAGGGCTGGAACGGCGCATGGTGACAGGCTTTCACGAATGTGTCCCTTGCGGAGCAAGTCTTCTACTTGCCGACGGAGATCGTCATGTTCATCGGGGCTCATCCTGTAATGTGGCCGGTTGGGGAGAGTAGCTCCAGGAACCAAGTCGATATGATGCTGGATATCACGTAAAGGTGGCAATCCCATCGGAAGATCTTTTGGGAAAACATCTTGAAACTCTTCAAGAACTGCAACGATATCTTTGTGAAGTGGTGAAGTGTTGTTGGGGGTGATAGAAGATGGAAGTAATGCGAAGACTCTGCCCTCCGCTTTAAATTCTGATTTAAAAGCTTCGTAAGAGCAGATCAGCGAAGCTTGCTTTGGTGGAGGAGGAGCAGTGCTGACGGTCGGAAGTGGTAGTGGAGGAGTTAAGACGTCTTTGGTTGGAAGTAATAGGATCTTATGAGAATCCCACGTGAACTGATATGTATTATCGGCTCCGTAGTGTATCACTTTTTTATCGTACTCCCACGGTCGTCCGAGTAACAAATGGCTGATATCCATGGGTGCAATATCGCAATACATACGATCTTTATAATACGGCCCAATAGAGAACGAGACGATTGCTCGTTGAGAAATACGCAAACTAGCATTGTCATGAAGCCATCCAAGAGTGTATGGAGTTGGATGTGCTTCCCGCGTAAGCCCTAGTTTGTTCACTGCCTCTTCGGAGATGACATTCCTGCTACTACCGGAATCAATTACAAAGCTACAGATGCGTCCATTAATGGTGCAAGTGGAACGAAAGATGTTCGTGCGAAGCCACTTCTCATCATGGCGCTGTGGTGTTAGACATGTTCTGCGTAGAACCAGTAAGTGTCCCGTGTCACCGGTGGTATGATGGACTTCGTCGTCGACGTCATCATCTTCCTCCTGTGAATCATACAGGTCTTGCTCGTGGACTGCCTCATTACTTAATAACCCTCGACGTGTAGCATGAGGACAGGCCGACATTCTGTGACCTTGTTCTCCACAAGAATAACACCGAATGGTGCTTGGGCGTGAAGAGCGTCGTAGTTGCTGTTCATCTTGAGCTACTGGTTTCGTTGCAGAATTGGCTGTGTCACTAACGTCTTTCGTTGCAGGAGTGCTACTACTTGCCTGTTCTTGACCGCGGCGAGCCGTAGACTGTGACCAGTTAGAAGAACGTGACTGCTGCTCAAAAGAAGCGGCGCGTCGATGTGCTTCTCCCACTGTGGAAGGATCAAATTGAGCCATAGAATTTTGTAGTTGTGGTCGCAATCCTCCAATGAAGCGAGAAACAAGCTGCACTTGGCTGTCATTAATTTCGTTGCGAGTCAAGAGCTGGGAAAATTCTTCAGCGTACTCATCCACACTACGGTTTCCTTGGCGTAAATTTTGAAGCTTCGTATACATGGTTCTCTCGTAATTATGCGGGAGAAACGTTTGGCGTAGGTGTTTGGTTAGCTTTTCCCATGACTGGATGGGAGTTTTCCCGGTGCGAGATCTGGTTGTTTTCAGTTGTTTCCACCACGTTGCCGCATGACCACGAAAACGCATCGCAACAAGAGGGACTCGACGTTCCGGAGGAACCTGTTTAAATTCGAGGATCTCTTCAACGGATACTAACCAGTCAACAAGATCATCTCCCTTTAATCCTCCATGAAATTCAGGTATATCAACTTTGAAACTGTTTTCCCAACGATTGTTGATGATATCTCGTTGTCTGATATCTTCACGATAAATTCGCCTATGATCCTCTTCTTCTTCTTCAAATAAATCATGAGCCCGAGCATCCCCCAACTGGTTCTGCCGATGTTGATTTTGCCGAGGTAGTGGATGGTGTTGTTGAAGCTGTCGTTGCGGATTTTGAAGTGGTTGTGGATTTTGAAGTGGTTGTGGATGGTGTTGTGCGGGTAGCAGTGGAGCATCAGCGACCGGCTGACCTGGAGGGACCCAGCGAGCAGTTAGGGTCGCAAGTTGTTCTGTGAGCGCCGTTAATGCTGTGGTGATCCTGTCGCCTTGTTGAGTGATGGAAGCTTGTGTAGTAGTCTGCATCTCTACGAGAAGGTTTCGTAATTCAGTCATATCCATGGAACTTCCTTCTGTCGTTTTCTTTGCCATGATAACGATAGAAGATATCCAGAAACGTACTGATTCTGATACCAACTGATGGAGAGCGGAAGCTATCGATGACAAGAACTAGGGTTTGTTCTTGAATTGGGTTTCTTGTAGTCGAAGTTATTCGAAAACAAGATGGATAGAATGCGAATACTCTTCGCAGTGTTCGTTTAGAACTCTTAAGATCGCGAATACTCTTCGCAGTGCTTTGGAGAAAGCTCTTTAAAAACCTTAAACTTTATTCAAATCAATCGTGTCTTACAAAGCTTGACCACGACATCTATTTATACTAGCTAGAAAATCATAAGAAAGAAAGTAATTGGAAACCTTAAACCTAAAAGGAATAAAACGTATGGCATAAAAGGAAAAACAAAACCGACAGATAGAAAAGGAAATAATCCTAAATAGTCTTGGAATTGTGATCATCATCGATCACAATCTGTGCTGCATCAATTTGTATTATCACAACAATCTTAATCAGTTTTGCAACTTAATAAGCTTAAACTAAATACTACATATAGAGGACTCAAAGACCATCGGCATATACATATACAGTAGTCTACTCAGCTTGTGTATCTACGAGAATCCCCAAAGCTAATGACAACATCCTTCTTGTAAGCTGCTTCTGTTTTTTGGGTTCAGAAGTTTCTGCCAAAGCTTTTTCGAAATCACTCACATCATCAGGAGTGAGCCAAGGTAGTAACAGCAACACCTGAAGATAATGAAAAAATAAAAAAAAATTGAAGTTACAATTAAAAAAGTTGTCAAATGAAAAAAGAAAAAACTGACCTGTCGTGGAGCTGGGTGTCTCTGGGAAAGATAAACGTATACTTCCATACACATACCGACTAAAATGGAACCGTTATTCACATTCTCATTGATGGTCAAGCTCATGATGAGTGCATGAAACAAATCTTTTGCCACAAATTCTCTGAGCTCTCCATTGTTTGTCGTTATGGCTAGATGAATAACGCTAGTGAAAAAACAACGGAGGTTGGAGGTTGTAATACCATCTCTCCATGTGCATGCTTGTAAAGATAACTGCATTACTGAGTGTGCCAAGTCTCTGCAACTCAAGAGTAAGCTGCAAGAAAAAAAAAGTCACTTTTGTTATTAATAACTCCAAAAGAGAGTTAACAAGCACAGCATCCTATAGCCCTTAGGCATTCGATTCTAGGTTCGGTTCTAAAGGTTTAAGATCTATCTGATTCGGTTATTCTGGTTTTTGGTATGGGTAATAAAGTTAGTAACCGGTTAACATCTGAAGGATCCACACTCAGAACCACACAGTGTACATATGGCTAATCCTATACATACCTCACCAAACAGTTGGATTTGAGTGAATGAAAATCCTTGAGAAGAGACGTTTCACCAAGAACACGTTTGTACGACTTGTTCAGACTAGGAAGCCCTGTGTTTAACTCGGGAGCAGAGATCTTTGAGAGCAAATCCGAAGTGGACCGAGATAAATCTATGAGCAGCTGTCTTTCCAGTTGTATGAGCTTCGTCTCACCACCTTCAAAACTGCGCAGATCTGGAACATTGGCCCTGCCTTCCCGCAGAAAACTAGTCCACGAGGAGCCGAGAACTCGCTGACAGTGTGTCAGTAAAGGACTTAGAAGCGCTTCGAGCAATGGCTCCCACATATCTGCAGGACATGATGCGACAAGACACCCTACGAAGGAGTTGATAAGCTGCTTTATATGTCTGAACTCCATCCACCAAATATTCTCAGTGAATGTCACCGCAACTTCGTTAGCATCAATGGATGTGTAGAAAATCTCTCCCATGGTTAGAGAGAGATTCAATACACGGTATCTGCAAAAAAAAAATGCATTACAATAAGCTAAAAGCCTGAAGGAGAACAAATGTACACTCTCACTTACTTACCCGCTATCACGAATAGCTTTCAGCCAGTTTCGAATTTCATTTGCGTTTCCTTCACTAGAATAAGTAAACAAGCCTTTATTTAGCTTTTTAGGACGGCTTCGTTTTCCTTGGACGCTGCTGTGTAACTCTGATTCCCTCATCTTCATTGCTTCCTTGAGTTTTGTGGGTAGAGTTTGATAAACATCAGGAGAAGACAGAGAGTTGATAACACGAAACAGCTGCAGATCAAAAAGAAACCATCATGTATAAACTATATTGCAAAAGTGAAGAGTCCTCCATTAACTTGACTTACTTTGAAGAGCGGTGGTAGCATCCAAGAAAGGTGACAAGCCAGAGGATGAATCGTCTCAGACAGGTTCAGCTTCCTTTTCTTGAAATTGCATCCCTTGAGAGCGTTCTCAAAGACGACGACTGTGTCGACAATAGACCGCATCAAGGGTGCGTTGGAGCATAAACTAATAAAACCAGAGGGAGTAGATAGATATTCGTTCTGCCACTCTGGTTGAGTCCATTGTTGGCGCACTGGTTCTAGTAACAAAGCAAAACTGTCTTGCACCGTTTGACCTCTGTGCACCAAGTTTAAAGCATTTAAAAATTAATATACAACAAAGTTCATCATGAAGACAAAACAACAAGCAGATTGTTACCGTGACGCAGAAGTCATAGCAAAAAAAGCTTCCACAAGACTGCTATGCTCACCAGGGAGCAAAGTTCCTTCTCTTTGCAAACATGTCATCTTATCAGCTAGACCCTGATTTGATCAAATAAAAGGTCTTAGAGAGCATTTTTCTTGTTGATAACTTTTTGGGGGATGATGCAATACCTTCAAGAGAGGAGTAAAGCTTTTGTCAGCAGTTTTGGCTAGGCGTATCAAAGATGAGCAGATGTATAATCTTGAACTTTAGATGCTGGTGGAAGATGTTTGATCCAAAAATGGTGTATTTGTAGAATCATAACAATAAAGAATCCAAGAATTAGATTCTTGTATTCTTGAGGTTTAGGAGAAATCAACATGAAATCAAATGAAAAAAGGAACATCAAGTAGATTTTATAGATTAAAAGTTCATTACAAAGATTATTACAAGTGTAAAGTAAACTTTAGAATCTATAAATCTATACAAGAAGTGTTCTAGATCTAGGAGATGAAGAGAAGATCCTTAATAAGGAGAAGTGTCTCCTTATTTATACAATGACCATGTTTAGGGTTTCATAGTGAAATGGGCCTAGCTCATTGTCTAATGGACCTTGAGGAGGGATGTAAATCCACCCCCAACAGTAAGCCCCCCCCCAAGTTCGTAGAGAGAGATGAACTCGATCTCTATGAATTTTACGAATAGGGTTTATAAGACAATGAACTAGACACATATTCATACCGTAGACGCATCGTCATGAGCGGGCTGTTATGGTTAGGTTGTCACAAATGAAGTGTCACAGACGGTAAGTCCCAGGCGAGCCGTCGTTGACATACTTATGATTCCGATCAGACTTCTTGCTCCGAGGATGGTTGAGCGAACGAGCTGTGAGGACAAGTTTTCTCAAGCTTCTTGGAAAAGCTCGTGACTTTATCTTGGTGGAAGCTTGTCACTTTGATTCCATCTCGGCATCTCATCTACGTGGGTGACGAAGTCGTCGATACATTCCTCCACTAGGACCACCACCACGTCGAGTTCAATCATATCCACAATGAAACTCGCAGACAAGACCGACTTTGCCGACCAGAAGACTTCGACATCCTCTACTTAGACCGATGTTCTGTTCCTTCCTCTGGCTCATAAGGATTGCAGCAAAGCTCAATACTTTACCTCGGCGACTACAGCTATCTCATGATGCTTCAGTTTTGGTCCGCCGGTGGAGTCTTGGAAGGTCGTTGATCTCACGGCCAGAGGGAGAAGACGATGAGGAACTGAATCTGCAGCACAAGCCAATGGATCTGCTCGAATTGCTTCCAGATTCTATAGCCTCTATGTTCTCCCTGAGTTCAACGGTTCTCTCTTGAATCTGAAGCTCGATGTTGAAGCCACCACCGGTCCGGTCCACTGGTACAAGCTTCCTGTGGATATATCGAAGAGACAGAGCAGAGCGAGAGAGGGTTGAGAGGAGCTGATCAACACAACAAACGGTTATGAAGCTTTCGCATGAAGCCTTGCTGTTGATGTTGCCAAAGATCCTCCAAAGCTCGAAACTTTCTTGTTGGTGAATCAAGTTTGAGCTTTGCCGGGAACAAGTCTTGAGCTTCGTTGTAGTTTTCACAAGAGAAAGGATGAGATGACAATAGCTTGCTGAGATCAGGTTTTGAGCTATGTCGAGAACGAGTCTTAAGCTTGGTCTAGGTGGATGGTGATGGATCGAGACACATACACTGGTGATTGGTTCATCATCTCTGACGACATGGGCTCTGTTTTCAGAGCTTGATTTGAGCTCTAACAACCTCTGCTCTCCCTGGGTCCGTCGGCTCTATCGTGAGCCTCAAGAGATTCCTCATGAGACGATCAGCAAACATGGTGATTCTTCTCGGCGAAGAGGTGAGACTATCAAATACAGCTCCTATCTTGTCTTGTATTTCACTCTCCGGTTCAAGCTTCTTATCAAGTGTTGTAAGTATGAGACAAGGGTCAGTTACAGCTCCCCGGTTTAGTTGCAAGCCATGGAGATCAAGACTTTTCTCCACAGATCACACCATGATCTCTGCACGATCTCATCAAGCTCCTGCCTCTACATCACAAAAGCTTCTCGTCAAAGTGAAAAAGAGGCGCCACCTCTTAGGCTCTATCACTGACGACATTCTCAAGCTATCCCGAGCTCTGTTTTTTTGAATCTGGGGACGAGAGGAGCTTGATTCATTATTTCCTTCTCTGCTACCACTTCCGAGAAGCCACAACGCCCACAACTCGAAATGAAGATATGAGGACACCAAAGTTACGATAGCTTCTTCACCAAGATACAAACAAAGTTCGACAACCTCGGATGCTCGTTTCCTCTCCACACTAAAGATAAGTTCTTTTAAGCATCACATGCTTCAATCACTTTTAAATATGTGTCACGACATGCATTATAGCTTTAGTTTAAATAATAAAACAACTCTGAGTTGTTCAGTGGCATTTTTTACCATATCATCATGTGCAACTCACTTGGGCATTAAACAAAATCAAATTTGATCGCTTGCTTATAATTATGCAGCAGTTGGTTATTTATTTTGGTTTATATTGGTCTAATCATAAAAATGCTTTTTTTGTGAACCAGAGACCATTGAACCAAAGAGAAAAAGAAAATCAACAGCTCTCAGCTACGAACAGCACAAGCCGGCGAGTTCTCAAGACGAACACATGAGCCAACCACTTGCCCGGCACACACGATCTCAACACGAGACTTCGGGTTGGCAATATTTCAGGCACAAATTTAAATTGAACTTGCTTTTTATCATGTACAAGTTTACAGTCGACTCGCTTATTGTTAGACACGAGTTTACAAAAACTCGCCTTTGACTAGGCATGAATTCAAGAAACTCTCCTTCTACTAGGCACGAGTTCTCTGTAAATTCGCCTTTGTCTCAGCGTGAGTCCAGTAAACTCGTCTTTCACTAAGCACGAGTATAAAGTAAACTCGCCTTTTACTAAGCACGAGTTCAAATTAAATTTGCCTAAGTCGTCATAGGTATAAATGTGTCTAGCTCATTGTCTAATAAACCCTATTCGTAAAATTCACAGAGATCGACTTCATCTCTCTCTACGAACTTGGAGGGACTTACTGTTGGGGATAGATTTACATCCTTCCTCAAGGCCCATTAGACATTGAACTAGGTCCATATTGCTATGAAACCCTAGTCTTCATCCTTGTATAAATAAAGAGTCACTCCTCCTTTGCAAGGGATCTTCTCCTCTTTTTACATCTAAGAACATATTTTCATAGAGATTTTGTACATTCTAAAGTTCACTTTACACTTGATCATCTTTGTAATGAACTTCTAATGAATAAAATCTCTTTTATGTTTCTTTTCTCATTTGATTCATTGTTGATTTCTGCTAAAGCCTTAAGAATACAATAATCTAATTCTTGGATTCTTTATTGTTATGATTCCAACAAATACACCATTTTTGGATCAAATAGTTGGCGCTAGAAGGAGGGGATAAGGAGAACTATCTTCAAAGATTATCAAACTTGGGAAAATTTTAGATCTAAGATAAATAAAAAGAAAAGGAAAGGGATGAACCTTTCTCACGAGTTCGTCATCCTCTACGCTGCTCTGTTCATCTCGCGAAGTTCAACTTTTCGACAGGTCCATCTTTTCTCTCCATAGTTCAGACAGATCTCTGCAGCAAAGTCAAGAACAAGATCCACAATCACGATTCTCATCAGCTTGCCGTCACCTTCGACGATGGAGTAGAAACCGATGAGTACAGATCCTGTCATCACCTTGTCACTGAGTTCATCACAATCACTTCATCAAGCTCGGCTCTTTTCCCTTCCACTTTGTCGAAACAAATCAGGAGCTTTTCATTCTCAGTTGCCGAGAATGAGGCTTCCACCGACGGCAACGTCTCCAAGCTCCCCGCAAGTTACAACGGAGACTGATGTTCCGTTCATCATCTCGAAAAGGTTCAACCTTTCGGCCCCTGCACTGACTCGAAGCTTATCCTCCATTAGGGCTCCAGAATCAGTGAAGCTTGCAACTCTTCTGGTAAAGCTGAAGGCTTTCTTGCTTTCATGGATGCGATGGAAGTCAGGTTGCTTCCATAACTCGTGCAAGCTTCAACCTCCATCAATCCCTCGCTTGCTAAACGGCATCCATCCGCGTGGACACAGACCTTTAGCGACTCTTACCCTAACAGTCACGGAGTCAAAGCCCGTCTCAAGAGGCTGTCAACTGTCTGTAATCAGCACGACTCAGCCAACATCGCAGGCGCACCCTCAGCTCTTCATGAAGAAGCTGCTCGCGGCGGAGAAGTACCACCAAAGTTCGAAACTTTTGAATCTTGCCGTGTATTCCGTAATCATTCCATTGAAAGCCGTTGCTTCTCTCTGTGGGCTTGTTCTGTGATATGCAAAGTTCATGACCATCTCAGAAAAGTTGAGAACTTTCAGCCGCAGGAGTTACCAACAGAGCTTGACTTCTCCGATCAAGCTCAGCCTCGCTTCTCAGATGTTAGAAACGCGACAAGGGACTGCGAAGAGACCGGAAAGAAGAGCTCAGACGTCCTTCCGCACGGGAGATGGTTCCTCATTGTCGACTGCTTCAAGCTCCAGTTCAAGCTCCAAAAGGAACAAAAGAAACCAGAGGACATGACCAGTGTGGTGTCTCCTCCATCACACCTCCATTGGAAGCTTTTACTCTTGTCGACTTGCCCCGTGATCTTGGCATTCTCAGTTCGTGATTCTGCTTCGGTGGTCCAAGGCCAATCTCCGGTCTAGCGTATCAATTAGGCCCACAAGCCTAATTATCCACGAAAGGAGCAGGAGCCCAATTGAAGTCGTCTCCTCCCAAGGCTCGAGAATTGATGTCGGAGGAGCTTGTCGCCTCTGTCTCCTTTTTGGTCCACAAGATTGCAAATAAAAAAAAAGAAGCTCAAGAAGTCAGGTGAACCAGCAGCTAAGAGGCAAGCTAACGCTGATCAACACAGGAAAAGCCTTCTCAGGCTGTAGTCAAGAACAATTCCAAGCCTCAAACGAGATGCCAAGCAAGTGGCTGAGCCTCCGTCGCGTCAAGTCAGGTTTTGCCGAAAATAAGTTGTTCAGACGAGAACGAGGTCTCGAAGTGGTGTCTACAGTCACTTCTTTGCCAAGATATAAAGCTTGTTGAGTGTCTTTGATCAGCACACATGTCAAATGCATCTCTTTGCCAAGATACGAACAGAGTTCGGCAACGTCGGACACTTGTTCCTCCTTCACAAAGATAAGTTCTTTTAATCATCACATATCTTTAACACTTTTAAATCAGTGTTATGATAAACATTGTGGCTTTGGTTTAAATAATTAAACATCCATTCATCTCATGCTTTGCTGTCGGTAACCTATGATATTAATAGTTTGACAATTATTATATCATCATGTGCAACTCACTTGGGCATTAATCAAAATCAAATTTGATCGCTTGCTTATAATCATGCAGCAGTTGGTTATGTCTTGTGGTTTATATTGATCTGACCATTCATGTTTTTTATGAGGCAGCGATCGTTGGGCCAAAGAGAGTCAACAAGTGGTTGCCACCATCATGCCTCATGCTTCGAAAGATGGCTCTCAGCTACGAGCCTGTCCGAAGCAGCATAAACGGCACAGCCAACACGTTTCTCAACATCATAGCCAGACGAGCACACAAGCCAACAACTTGCTCGGCACATCGATCTCAACACGAGACTTCGAGTCGACAATAGTTCATCACTCGGATTGCTCACAAGTCTTGAGCATGACGTGATACCGCGAAGACATGTCTACTTATGGCTATTTGATTGTGACGGTTCGTTATGGCGGTACGTTCATGATGATGTCTAGGACGTTTTGACTTTGGCAGTTAGTCGATTGACGCTTCATCCATGGCCACTTGCTCCGGTGGTTCCGAACACTGTCCTCACAGCTCGTTCGCTCAACCATCCTCGGAGCAAGAAGTCTGATCGGAATCATAAGTATGTCAACGACGGCTCGCCTGGGACTTACCGTCTGTGACACTTCATTTGTGACAACCTAACCATAACAGCCCGCTCATGACGATGCGTCTACGGTATGAATATGTGTCTAGTTCATTGTCTTATAAACCCTATTCGTAAAATTCATAGAGATCGAGTTCATCTCTCTCTACGAACTTGGGGGGGGCTTACTGTTGGGGGTGGATTTACATCCCTCCTCAAGGTCCATTAGACAATGAGCTAGGCCCATTTCACTATGAAACCCTAAACATGGTCATTGTATAAATAAGGAGACACTTCTCCTTATTAAGGATCTTCTCTTCATCTCCTAGATCTAGAACACTTCTTGTATAGATTTATAGATTCTAAAGTTTACTTTACACTTGTAATAATCTTTGTAATGAACTTTTAATCTATAAAATCTACTTGATGTTCCTTTTTTCATTTGATTTCATGTTGATTTCTCTTAAACCTCAAGAATACAAGAATCTAATTCTTGGATTCTTTATTGTTATGATTCTACAAATACACCATTTTTGGATCAAACAGAAGAGAGGTAAGAAGTGCAAACATCTTGTCGATAACACTTCCAACCACATCTAGAAAGTACTTGAGGAAAGGAACCATTGCGTTTAGATAGTCAACGTGCGCTGAAATAAGTACTGGTTCAGTCCAGTTTGCATTAAGGAGCTCCTGAAGCAAGCCTGGTCATTCAAAACAGACAAAGATGAGTGAGTCCAGAGACAACTTGAAATGAAAAATTATACTTTCAACATACCTTCAAATATCAAGTGGAGTTGAGAATGAACTTCGGGACTACCGCCAGCGACGGTTCCATGGAAAAGCCTACGCAGAATAGCCTCCAGAGCAGTACTCTGGCTCTTCATAGCAGCTGCGTACTGGATACAAGGCGCTGAAGAAACCGATATATTCTTAATAAGCATGATCGTTCTTGAAGATAGTTTTGTGCTGGCCATGATTGGCTTGTGAGAAGAGATGAGTCTGATCAACACAAACTGCACCAAAAGGAATAAAAAATTTCATTAAAATAAAGTAGTGAGTTTTGTCTGAGACGTAAGCATTGAGTTTTAGAAAACATACGAGCCTCTTCTGGTACTGACAAAACTCTTGATATTCAAACTTTGATGGCTCAAGGGAAAGGTTTGTTCCAGGAAGGAGGACTTCCTCGTTGTTCCTAATCATGCGTTGGAATGAAACATCCAGAATCTTGCTGGCGGTTCCATCATCTATAAGGAGTAAAAGATCCTTTTTCCCGCCATCTAGGTGTCTAAAACTATTGAAAGCCTCGCTTGCCGATCCCGTGAAAATTTCGATTGATGATCCCTTTCTATGTGGGTAATTAGGAGCCTTGCGGTCTGAGATTAAATAATCTATCAACCCCTGTGAAGAGCCAGAAAGAGAGAAGAAGCCATTAAGTTTTCACTTGTTTGTATCTAAGAAAGATTATGATTTACTGGTTAAAGACAGTGGGGCACTTACTAGCCAGAAGAACAGTGACTCAAAGTGAAGATCGAACTTATAGTGTTCAAAAAACCAGAGCATCTACAAAGAAAGTTAAGACAAAAATCTTGAATAAACTAGACCATTCAAATATCAAATGGTATCCAGATTAGTACCTGTTTCAGATAAAGAGCTATGGCATCGCTATCTGTGAAGATGCACTTTAAGTTTGTGGAGCCTAGAGATACCATTGTTTTACAGATATGGCTGATTGTAGAATCAAATTCAGCACCAGAAGAAGCATCAGTGGGTCTTTCTCTGCAAAACACCACAGACAATACGCAATGGTAAGAGGACATTTTGTTTTTGGCAATTTCGTGAGCAGTCGAAAATAGCACATACCTTGAGCAGATAAGTTTGAAGAACACATAAGCAAGACGGCAGAACTCAGTAGAAGAAAGTAAGGATGCACACCTGTTGCAAGAATCAAGGTAAGAAACATATACTGCTTAGCCAGCTCAACGAGTTATATAGCTTGTGTAAGCATAAGCCAAAGAGTTTGTTTATTAACTGGTCAACAATTTTGTATTCAGCAAAATCTGGAACTGGAGCCCATTCTGTGAGTGAGTTGATGGCATTCAAACAAGCAACAACAGCATCTGAATGCTGCTTAGCCAGCTCAACTTTCCCCCTCCCTTCTGCATTCCTTGCATCCCCAAAGTGTTTTTCAAGAAGCTGCATTAAAAGGTTTTTTCTTCATTAAAACTAATGCTCAGTAAAATTGATAAGAGTAAAAGGTAAGTAGAATACATACATCATGTAACCAAACCAAGATATCAGGAAGACTCTGCAACAGATGCCTATGCTTATGGTCTGGTGAGAAAGATAATCATGTGTTAGCATACATCATGAGAGAGAAGTAGAGTTAGGCTACTTCTTAATTACCTTCCAACTCCTCCTTAATATGATTTATATGATGTTCAGAAACCCTCTTCACCACTTTCAAAGCCAATTCTGCCTGGTTTTTCAAGAGAAGAAAAATCAATAATGAAACAACTCCTACTACCATATGATAGAATTAAGCAATCTACCTGTAAAGGGCCCTGGGAGGACAGGGAAACTAGTGAGAGAAACAACTCCTGCCACATCTCCAGATCTTCCTTTTCAAACATCTGGAATAAAGTTCTGTATAAGTTGATAATCTCAACCAATCATAAAATAGAGATAGCAATCAAGCTCTTAACCTCAGCAACAAGTGTGATAATTTCACTTTTCATTCCACATTCTTCACATGGATTAGCAGCTACCTCAGACAACAATTCAAAGGAGCCACCACTAATATCCATCTGCTCAGAGGAGCCCAACTCATCCCACCGCAGTTTAACCAAATGCTGCAATTAAGCAATTAACAATGGAAGTTTAATAATCTGAATAACCAAAATAGACACGACCTTTTTCTTGTTCATTAGCAAACAGTCAGACAACAAAGTGAACCTGTAACATCTTAGAGGCATAGATGCGGACTTGTAAAGGCCAATCCTTTTCCACAAGAAGAAACGAAACTTGAGACAGAACCTCAACATCACCTGTCTTAATCTGCAATACATAAAAAAAAATTGCATACAGGTCAATCAAAAACAAATTCAAAAGTTGTTTCTTGGGATAGTAACTCAGCTACCCAAAACGAAAGTTTAACACTTTATAGGATATTACCGATTCAAGATGTGTTAGAGCGGCTTTGTAAGCATCAACAGTAGTGGAGTCGGAAGAATCGGGGACGACGAGTAGAATCTGACGAGCCACGGTTCTGGCGAGAGTCTTTATTTCTGATTCAGCTCCAATCATATCTTCTCCTCTCGCAAGATCCCCGTTCATCGGCATTCAGTGATGATTAGACAGACGGAGAGTTATACACTAGCCGCCGACCAAAAATTAAACAGTCAAAGACGAGAAGCCATTGGACTTAATTTTATACACTTTTTAATTAATCGATTTACACGTGGGTTTATATGAAGTTTGAAATTTGATTTGGTGGGAAAACAGACAGGGTAACTTAATAAAAAGAAAAATCGTATAAAAAACCTTCGGTATGGCATTCATTGGCACTTTAAACCTTGCACTTATTTAACAAGTATATTAAATCTTCAATTTGACTTTTATGTTATAATAAACCTTCAATTTAACTTATTTTTCCATCAAGTCAATATTGTGACCAGTTAACCTATAATAATAGGTGACATGCTATTTTTTATTTTATTTAATTAAAAATGCAATTAACAATAAATAAATATAGAAAAATAAAAAAAAATTTGAAAACTATAAAATTACAGAAAAATCTAAAAATGAATTTAATAAAAATCAAATATTTTCTTAAAATTTTGAAAGTCTTCTTAAGAATATTCTCACAAAAAATTAATTAATTTTAAAAAATTATCACCATCATCTTGAATCCTTTTCGTCATATCATCATTTAGTTATATCGATAATGACATTAGTGTCAAAAATCAATGTTATTTGTATGTCAGAAATTATCACCGTTCAAAAGATATCAAAATTAAAAGCTTTAGAGCTTACAAAATGTTATTATTAATGGTGATATGATGAAAAAAGTTACTTTTAATTGTGGTATATCCTAACTATTTATTTTTTTAAATAATATTTTAGAGCCTTATATTTTTTTTAAATTCATATTTTCACAGAATTGCATTTAAAAAAAAAGTAAAAGTAAAAGCATTTGTAAATTCTTAACCAAATATTTTGATTTTTTTAAATAAGATTTTTGAATTTTTTTGTATATCTAATTTTTATTTATGTTTATTATCGTTATTTATTGTTAATTATATTTATTAATTAAATGATTTTTTTAAAAAAAAAACAACACGTCACCTACTATTACAGATTACCAGATCACAATTTTGACTTGATGGAAAAATAAGCCAAGTTGAAGGTTTATTATGATATAAAAGCTAATTTAAAAGTTTAATATGCTAGTTAAATAAGTTCAAGGTTTAAAGTGCTAGTGACTGCCATTTTAAATGTTTTTATGAGATTTTCCCCTTAATAAAATCGGAATTTCATCAATTTTATTAAAACAAGATCACTCATATTATTTACCCCTACTAGTACCTGCATTATTACTTTTTTGGCCACTGGACTTACTTTTAAATACTCTCTATATTTCATATTAGCTGATGTTTTGTGTTGATACACAAAGATTAAGAATTTTTTTTTTCTAAAAGAACATTTTACATATATAATTTAAAAATCAATTAACCAATTATAATAAAGACAATAAATTCTAAAACAGAACAGTTTTCAATACAGTTATATTAACTTTAAAATCTCAAAACTTCATGTAAATTGAAACAAAATAACTCTTCCAAAACATCATCTATATTGAAACGGAAGGAATATACTAATTGACGTGCCTAACCAACCATTAACCATTAATAATGTTGTATTTGTAACCTCTCATTTTATTCCAATATTCTCGCAACCGACTTCTCTCTTATACTCCCTCTGTTTTCAATTAAGTGTCATTCTAGCTGTTTTTTCTTGTTCTACAAAAAGTTTCATTTTACAATTCCAATGCAAATTATACTTATTTGCAGCTGAAAATTAATTACAAACTGCATTAATTTTATAAATAATTTTATTTACTAAAATACTATTGGTCAAAAAAGTGTAATTAATAACAATTTGCATATATTTCAACAATTTTCTTAATCTGTGTGAAAGATGTCGGAGTGACACTTATTCGAAAACGGAAGGAGTACAATACTTATTTTATTTTCATAGCAAGTTAACAACCGTACAAAAATGAGAAGACCTACATTATTTTGAAATTGAAATAATAATTTCATTTATCTTTGATGTCATCAATGTTTCATTATAAACGTAAGGATTTATGTTTAAAGGTAATTCTACATAATTTCATTATTGGCCATTCAAAATAAAACTAACACACAAATATATAACTACAAATTAAATTTATATTAAATGCTTTGTAAATGTTAGATTAATTACTTGTGTGTAAAAAAGGTTTAAATATATGAGAATGTAGGTATTTTAAGTTTTAACTAGATTGTTTTGTTTATTTTTTTTTTAATTAAATTTTCATATTTTGGTTATCTTTGTAACCATCTTTTATATTTGCACAAATATGATTATAAAGAAAAATAAAAATATGAAAATTATATTTTAAAAAAAATTAAAAAATCTACCCACCTTTTAATCATATTTTCACAAATATGATTGATTATAAAAACACAAATATAAAAATTGTATTTAAAAAAATGTTAAAACAAAAAATATAACCGTCTTCTGAAAGGGCGGGTCAGGATCTAGTTAGTTTATTAAAATTAGAGTTTCTTGTCTCTCATTAAGAGTTCATTATGAAACTTGTGTCAATAGTTGCAACTTTTAATAAAGCATAAAATTAAACCCAATATAGAAAAAGAAAAGCTAATAATGGCAAATAGCTAATAACTCCTTAGTCCTTAATCACTAAATCCAAAACCAAATATAATGCCTCCTCTTTTCCTCTGTATAACTTTAAATTGTTTTAAAGATTTTTGTACATATTTTAAGAAAATACAAATTTCTATACAGTTTATTTTGATTATAGAAAATTATCACCAAATAAAACTAATTTAACTAATATAAAAAATTAGTATTTTATAACTGGCCACAAAATTTAAATGATATTAAACCTTTATTTAGAATAATGAAAACATCAATTAGTTTGAAATAATTATTTTTCTCTAAACACCACTTAAAAGAGTAATATCTCAAAAGTAAAAACTAACTAATGCTGGTCATTTGAAGTTGCAGAGAAGCCAAAAAGGTTATTTCTTCTTGGTAGAATTTACTCAAACATGCTTGGGAGTAGGGATAAGATGTCTCCTAGCCATGAATGCATCCACCATCTGGTTATACAGAAGAAAAAATCAATTAAAATGTTATTAAAATATATGATTGGTCTAATACTTTAGTCAAATAAAAAAAAATACTTTAGTCAAATCGATTTTTCTTTTTGTACCTCTTCAGTAACAGCAGCGCGAGCCCTGCGGTGTCTCTCCACAATTTCTATCACAACTTCAGCGAGTCTCTTCTTTACTTCACCGGTTGACATTCGCCCTTCTCCATACTCCTGAAACAATAGAGTAACAACATTGTGTTATCTTTTTTTAAAATTCAGATAATCCCATCAAGAAAAGAAAATCAAAAGAGCATTCTTCTTCATTCATTCTCGGTAGTGAAAAGCTTAGAGGCAACTATAAGCTATTTCTAGTTAGCAAAAAACACTAGAACGTATTTTATACCTTCTCTATGTGTTCAAGTTCGGCATCATCTTCCAGGAAGAACCTCAAATACTGAACCGGTATATCTACCTGTGAAAAAAAACAGAGACTAGTTAAGCTTTCTTAATATAGCACTAAGAACCAATGGGAACAAAGTGCCTAAACAAAATAGAATTTTGGTAACCTCCAGATTTGCTCCATGTTTTCTTTGATCTTCCAAGTTATCTCGCCCACCAGAAACAGCACTGTTTGCCTGCATATCAAAAAAAAATCTCATCAAGATTAGTGGAAGCAATCATCTTATTTTCATTATGTCTGATTCCAAATGGACTATCTTTGAATTGAATAAAATATAAAAATTCACCTTTTTTATAATGACCTCTTTGCTATCATTAATATAAATAGCGGAACTTGCATCACTTGCTGACATTTTCCCATTCTTTCCCTGCAGAAAAAAAGTGTGATGACCAAAGGCAATTCAATTTGTGTGAAAGAAGGAAGGGTGTGTTTTTTTTTCCTTAAGGAAAAGTTAAAGAAAACACTTGCCCGCAGCGCAGGAAAAAACTTCGACTCAATTAGAGCAGGCTTTGTAAAGTTTAACCGAGGTGCAACATCACGAGTCAGCCTGAAGTAAGGGTCCTGAACAAAACCAAAACCGACCATTCTATTAATCAAATAAAGAAGGAAAAAACTCAATGATACACACACACACAGGGTGAGGAAACATCAGACCTGGTCAACTGCACAGGGAATCAAGCAAGGAATATCTTTCTCGCCATGGAACAAGTATGGGAATGAGCTAGAAAACGATGGAGCTGCCTACAGAATGCAAGTTAAATACAATTTTATAAATGCAACCGTCTGTGTGGCATTATTAGCATAATACACGCTAACAAGGACCAAAAGACATACCTGCACAGAAGGGAAGATCATTTTTGCAGTAGAAGCTTCGCCGGTAAAGCCGAAAGTCGAATTAGCCTAGCCAAAACAAATGGGAGAGATACAAGAATGAGAAACCATGAACCTATAAGACACATAAAGCGGGAGATATGGAGAGCAAAATCACCTTGCTCACTGTAATGCAATCTGCAACCTCCACCACATTTTCATAGAACTCGCTACACAAAGAAAAGGTTTCAGAACATCGTCAGCCAGGAAAACTATAATGCAAAAACAATAAAGGTCTTGGATCATTTAAGCTTACTCGCCAACAGTAGCATAGTCGGAGAAAATAAAGGTCTTGCTGACATCGAAACCGCAAGCAATGATATCTTTCACATTCTCTCTGCCAAGTTTTTTACATTCCTCCTTGGATAACTTCTTCCATATCTTTTTTTCATCATCCGTAATCTGTATAACGAGTGGGACATTGAAAGCTTCCTGCAAGTATCTACACAGAGAGTATAATAAAGAACAAGCATTGACCTTTAAGAAAAAAAAGACAAGAGCTTTATTATGAAGTCACGTACTTAGTAAACAAGAAAGGAATCAAATGCCCTAAATGCAAAGATTCTGAAGAAGGTCCTCTTCCAGTGTAGAGATAGAACTTTTTTCCACTTTCGTAAACATCAAGAATCTTATCTAAATCCCTGTGTTATCAGCCAAAAAGAATATAACTTTCAACATCCCCATCAACGCAAAATCCAAAAAAAAAAACGAATCATCAAACAAACAAACAAACAAAGTTTGATACCTGTGTGCGCAGAAGACGCCGCGGCGGAGGAAGACGTGAGCTCGGCGAGAAGTGAGTCTTTCGACACGAGCAATCAGCGAGTCGTCTATCATGTCGCACCCGAACTGTTTGATCACCTTCTCGTGGTCGACATTACCGGAGACGACCCACGGAGTCACAGCAGCTTGCGCCTCCTCCTCCTCAAGAGGCTCTTGTTTTTTCTCCAAGCTCAGCAACTCATCCAACAAACGGTTGATCTCGTGTTTGATCTCGTGTTTCCTAGTCTCCTCCTCCTGTGGTGATGAGCTAAGCTTCTCATCGAGCACTTGTTTCAAGTCTTGTATCATCTTCTCCATCGTGACTTGGCTCGATGTGAAACTACGAATCCTTGAATCGAAACTTCTTAGATAAGTCTGTTGAATCTATCATCAGACATTGAAGATAGAAAGGGGAGTAACAGGCGTTACCTCGAGAGCAAACCCTAGAAAGTGGAACTTGTCTGAAATTTAGCCGGAGGAAACGGAATTAAAGTGGTCTTGTCGCCCTTATTTATAGTTTCTGTAAATTACATAATATTCCCGAATATCTATAAATTATCGACTTTACCCCAAAACTTCCCTACTGACACTAAATCTTTCCCCATTTTGTGTCCAACGAGAGAGCCATTTCATGTTAATCACCACCAAAATATGCAAATGCTAGTTGTTCAAAGAAATCATCGTTTTATTCACCGGAAGTTTCTCTTACAAATCTGTATCTGGTGTGTATTAATACATGAACATATTCAATAGGGCTCGTAGTATTCTTTTTTTTTAGTGTTAGTAATTTGGCCTAGAAAACAATCATCACCATTGAAAAAGTGTGATCGGCTAAAGAAAAAGAAGTCAGCACTTAAAACATTTAACATATCAAGAAGAAGAAACCAAATGTTCCGCAAGGGTATATCACTTGGATACCCCCATTGTAGCCACATAAGAAAATAATAACAAATATCCAACCACTATTTTGCTATGCTGATCCAAACCAGACCTTAACCGGCTGGAATCGGACGGTCGCCACCAACTGGGAAAAGCAGTTTCTCTCCAAAGTCCAAACCATTACATACCACATTCATTTGTGTGCTTTTAGATTATCAACTCATCACATAACTTGAGAGTTGAGAGCATGCAGTTTTTCAGGTTTTCTCAAATATCAAATTCCCAATTGTTGTTGTTTTTTTATGGTTTTGGTTTGGTCCAACGTTCATGACATTCTCGCCGGCCACTGACTCTTACGATGATCCTCCGGCGCCATGCCTCTGATGGAGGCTTCCTGATCCTTCATTGAAGGTCCAGAGGGATGGTTCTCTGTCCATCTGGTTAACCGGGTAGGCAGGTTGCATTTGCATATAAGGAGGCTTATATGTACCTGTGACCATGATACGATGATGTTAAACCATATGTTAAACCGGATAAACGCGCTACTCCCACCTGCCTGATCCGACGAAGATGAAGTTGAACCCATCAAGGAACCTCTACTGGGCCTCGACGGGAATACAGGCCCATGGGAGACTATAGGAGAAGAATCAGGCTGGTGTTGTGACTGTGCAGAAGAAGATTGTTGGTGATAGGCTTGAAGCGCTTGCATTCTATCTCGAGTCGGAGTGTTGCTTCCCGGAAAAGGCGGTGACCTGGGAACCGATGCCACCGAGCTCCCCGATCTACCATTAGCACTGCAAAGACCCCACCAATAGATATATAAAACTTTAAACAACTCCAGTTTTGAAGCCAAGACAGAGAAACTATGTACCTGTTACGATGATGGACGCATGAAATGAGGCGGTCTTGGTCTGATAACATCTGAGCCACCGTTGGCTCTTGAAGTCCTTGCAGCAGCTGGAGGAGGCGTGGGATGAGTTGGACTGCCCACGTGAGAGAAGTGCTGTGGCGGTAGGGGTGGAGGTGGAGGCGAGTGATGAATCCCAGCCGTGATAGTGCGGATCCAGAGGGAAACCATAAGGAGGTGGGACTTCACTTGAACCGGTGTTCCAGTGACTAGGGAAACTTGAACTGTCTGAAACGCCTGCAGTGCTTGAGGTAGAAGACGAATGAACAGGGCCAATGTAAGTTACATATGGACATGGGTGACCCGCGCGCTATTGCTGGTTCTGTAAATGGGGCGAATCTAAAGATTATTTCCAGTGGGTGCAAAAATAATAGGATAGGTGTACACTTACATATGATTATAGGTGTAGACATCAAAATTGGTTAAGAAATATACTAAATTTTAGAATTATTGTGGGGCAAGTGCTCCCATAAACCTCTACCTAGGTTCGCCATACCGACTTGTGACGACAGAAGTAGTTGTACATTAGCCACTATATTACAACTCAAATAAAGGTTGCAAACGTTTATATTCTTGTGACTAATTAGCAACTGTCTTACTTAACAAAATATTTGTCACTAATTCGCTAGTTTATGTGGTCCTAATAAAGTTACAAATGTTAGTGACATATAAGCAACTATATTATTCTACGTAGTCTCAATAAAGTCACAAACACATAGTAACTGCTTTGCAACTACATTATCTTCTGTAGTCTCAATTAAGTCACAAAATATAGTTACTACATTGCAACTACATCGTTTGTATGTAAACGCACTATATAGTTACAAATATATAGACTGATTTGCGACTATACAATTTGTAGAGAGTTGCAATATCGTCACAAAACATAATGACAATAGAGTGACTACTTAACAACCATATTATTCATATATTTAGTTGCTACAAATATAATCTGAAATTAGAAAATTAATAAAATCCAAATCTGATATTTAGTTTGGAACATCTATTGAATTCCATAAAGATTAGAATACAAAATACAAAAGATTTAGAATATATTTTTGGAAAAATGATTGTTGGCTACACGAAGTATCCGCCATATCACATGGCTAACCATGCAAACTAAATTAATGCATACCTAGCTACATGAATTATATGTTATGCATGACAATATCCCTCAACTTAATGATGTTAATTAGTTAATATCACGAGTTTAATTTTATTTATCCAAAACTGATGTAGATATATGAGACCGTTTAAATATTCTGTTTCATCAATTAAATATAACCAATCTGACCGTAATTTAGTTTAAATTAGATTTTAGTTCGCGTTTTAAAACCGTAAGAATAATTTAACAAAAATTAATTTACAAAATCAATTTGTTATAATATTTTCTAATAAGTAGTGTTTTAACCTTTATATTTTAATGTATTTGAAAACTATAAAATTATATTATTTTATTTATATAAATTATGAATGTTATATAAGATTATTTATTTTTCTCAATTATTTAAATCTGTTTTATTATTATATTTTACTGCTATTTATTTATATAAATTATGAATGTTATATAAGATTATTTATTTTTCTCAATTATTTAAATCTGTTTTATTATTATATTTTACTACTATTTTTGTAATTCATTTGATTATTATGTGATATATACTTATTTGATAAGTTTTTCACAAAACTTATTTGATGTCTATTTATATATTGACTCTAAATTTTTATTTGTTTAATCGAAATTCACCGGTTCGTAAGAATTTTATATCTTTCGAAACTAACTTTGCCGATAAGATAACTCTTAGACTCCAACTGGTGACATAAGAAACCAAGGGGAATAGTCAATTCCTACTTATTTATCTAATTTAGAACTTAGAAGACTAATCTAGGTTCTATTTATCTGACTATTTTGATTGTCAAATTCTCTGCTCCACCTGAAAACCAGACCAAAACAAAAGATTAATTTAAACCCCGGTTTGATTTCAGTTAAAGAAAAAAGGGTAAGAAAGGTTAATTTTTTTTCACACTGAAATTTCCATTAACTTCAAGAAAATACAGAGATGGGATGCAGTTTTAAGATACAGACTTTGAACACAAAGCCAGCAGGGACATAGGAGTGTGGTTTATGACTCTATTTTACTTACAAGTAGCATTTTCTTGTCGTTTTGCCACCTATTGCAGCAACTCTAGAAGATAATCCAACCTGCCAACGTTACTAAGACCTATCAGAGATGTTCAACAAATTCAAAATTGTTCAAAATTCAGGAGATTGTATGTACCAGCAATCGTTTTTCAATTGTTTCCACACTTGTCACCTGAAATATTTTTGTTACAGCTTGCTAACTTGGTTTCTCTGACATCTCATAAAATTCAGCAATTTTTTTTTTTTATTAAAAACCGCCGATAAAACCTCAGTACAATTTTGGAATGACTCCATCAAGGACGCTGAAATCTAAGCTGCCTAGAATGATTCTAGCTCCAGTTCCTTGGATCAAATGTTGACCTAGACACCAGGGAACCAATTTACTCATTTGGTTTTATGGAAGTTTAAAATGATTTAACAATAGCAAAAAGAAGCAAATGAATGGTTTGTTTACTAAGGCATGTGTGTTAGACTCAAGAACAAAAGAGAAACTAACTCACCAGGCTCTCCTCAAAAACATTGCGTATCCTCAAGGGCTCGCCTCATGTTTACTTGAGTTATCAAACAATATATCACAGAAAGAGGTGGCAGGTGTCAGGTGTGTATGTGTGTTTGTTTGTTATTATCTATAAAAATGGATTCTCACATTAATCAGCAGATGGAGATACTTATGTCACAGGACTAGCAGTTTCCAAAGTGAAATTTTGCTTGTGACATCAGATTTTAGCAGTGTGCGTGAAGATGTCTGTCTACAAGCTTCTTCACAGACAAGATTGTGAGAGCCGATGTGTCTGTTACACATAATGTGATGTTTCCGGGAATCAGAAGGTTACTACCCCAAGAGTGGCGGGAATCTCGTTTTCTGAACGATATACACTAACCAGTAGAGGACAAGAAGCTAAGTCTTGTTTCTAATGACCCAAGTCTTGTCTAAGAACTGTAACGTTTGAAAGTAGTTCTCATGGTAACAAGAAGAGGAAACATGTGTAGCAAATTTCAATGTGCATAAAAGAAGGCATTTGTATTATCACAACAATCTTAATCAGTTTTCCAACTTAATAAGCGTAAACTAAATACTACATATAGAGGACTCAAAGACCATCGGCATATACATATACAGTAGTCTACTCAGCTTGTGTATCTACGAGAATCCCCAAAGCTAATGACAACATCCTTCTTGTAAGCTGCTTCTGTATTTTGGGTTCAGAAGTTTCTGCCAAAGCTTTTTCGAAATCACTCACATCATCAGGAGTGAGCCAAGGTAGTAACAGCAACACCTGAAGATAATGAAAAAATAAAAAAAAATTGAAGTTACAATTAAAAAAGTTGTCAAATGAAAAAAGAAAAAACTGACCTGTCGTGGAGCTGGGTGTCTCTGGGAAAGATAAACGTATACTTCCCTACACATACCGACTAAAATGGAACCGTTATTCACATTCTCATTGATGGTCAAGCTCATGATGAGTGCATGAAACAAATCTTTTGCCACAAATTCTCTGAGATTTCCGTTGTTTGTCGTTATGGCTAGATGAATAATGCTAATGAAAAAACAACGGAGGTTGGAGGTTGTAATACCATCTCTCCATGTGCATGCTTGTAAAGAAAACTGCATTACTGAGTGTGCCAAGTCTCTGCAACTCAAGAGTAAGCTGCAATTAAAAAAAAAGTCACTTTTGTTATTAGTCCAAAAGAGTTAACAAGCACAGCATCCTATAGCCCTTAGGCATTCGATTCTAGGTTCGGTTCTAAAGGTTTAAGATCTCTCTGATTCGGTTATTTTGGTATGGGTAATAAAGTTAGTAACCGGTTAACATCTGAAGGATCCACACTCAGAACCACACAGTGTACATATGGCTAATCCTATACATACCTCACCAAACAGTTGGATTTGAGTGAATGAAAATCCTTGAGAAGAGACGTTTCACCAATAACAAGTTGGTACGACTTGTTCAGATTAGGAATCCCTGTGTTTAACTCAGGAGCAGAGATCTTTGAGAGCAAATCCGAAGTGGACCGAGACAAATCTATGAGCAGCTGTCTTTCCAGTTGTATGAGTTTCGTCTCACCACCTTCAAAACTGCGCAGATCTGGAACATTGGCCCTGCCTTCCTGCAGAAGACTAGTCCACGAGGAGCCGAGAACTCGCTGACAGTGTGTCAGTAAAGGACTTAGAAGCGCTTCAAGCAATGGCTCCCACATATCTGCAGGACATGATGTGACAAGACACCCAACGAAGGAGTTGATAAGCTGCTTTATATGTCTGAACTCCATCCACCAAATATTCTCAGTGAATGTCACCGCAACTTCGTTAGCATCAATGGATGTGTAGAAAATCTCTCCCATGGTTAGAGAGAGATTCAATACACGGTATCTGCAAAAAAAAAATGCATTACAATAAGCTAAAAGCCTGAATGAGAACAAATGTACACTCTCACTTACTTACCCGCTATCACGAATAGCTTTCAGCCAGTTTCGAATTTCATTTGCGTTTCCTTCACTAGAATAAGTAAACAAGCCTTTAGTTAGCTTTTTAGGACGGCTTCGTTTTCCTTGGACGCTGCTGTGTAACTCTGATTCCCTCATCTTCATTGCTTCCTTGATTTTTGTGGGTAGAGTTTGATAAACATCAGGAGAAGACAGAGAATTGATAACACGAAACAGCTGCAGATCAAAAAGAAACCATCATGTATAAACGTTATTGCAAAAGTGAAGAGTCCTCCATTAACTTGACTTACTTTGAAGAGCGGTGGTAGCATCCAAGAAAGGTGACAAGCCAGAGGATGAGTCGTCTCAGACAGGTTCAGCTTCCTTTTCTTGAAATTGCATCCCTTGAGAGCGTTCTCAAAGACGACGACTGTGTCGACAATAGACCGCATCAAGGGTGCGTTGGAGCATAAACTAATAAAACCAGAGGGAGTAGATAGATATTCGTTCTGCCACTCTGGTTGAGTCCATTGTTGACGCACTGGTTCTAGTAACAAAGCAAAACTGTCTTGCTCCGTGTGACCTCTGTGCTCCAAGTTTAAAGCATTTAAAAATTAATAAACAATAAAGTTCATCATGAAGACAAAACAACAAGCAGAATGTTACCGTGACGCAGAAGTCATAGCAAAAAAAGCTTCCACAAGACTGCTATGCTCACCAGGGAGCAAAGTTCCTTCTCTTTGCAAACATGTCATCTTATAAGCTAGTCCCTGATTAGATCAAACAAAAGGTCTTAGAGAGCATTTTTCTTGTTGATAATTTTTTGGGGAGATGAAGCAATACCTTCAGGAGAGGAGTAAAGCTTTTGTCAGCAGTTTTTGCTAGGCGTATCAAAGATGAGCAGATGTATAATCTTGAACGTTTAGATGAAGGTGGAAGAGAGGTAAGAAGTGCAAACATCTTGTCGATAACACTTCCAACCACATCTTGAAAATACTTGAGGAAAGGAACCATTGCGTTTAGATAGTCAACGTGCGCTGAAATTAGTACTGGTTCAGTCCAGTTTGCATTAAGGAGCTCCTGAAGCAAGCCTGTGTCATTCAAAACAGACAAAGATTAGTGAGTCCAGAGACAACTTGAAATGAAAAATTATACTTTCAACATACCTTCAAATATCAAGTGGAGTTGAGAATGAACTTCGGGACTACCGCCAGCGACGGTTCCACGGAAAAGCCTACGCAGAATAGCCTCCAGAGCAGTACTCTGGCTCTTCATAGCAGCTGCGTACTGGATACAAGGCGCTGAAGAAACCGATATGTTCTTAATAAGCATGATCGTTCTTGAAGATAGTTTCGTGCTAGCCATGATTGGCTGGTGAGAAGAGATGAGTCTGATCAACACAAACTGCACCAAAAGGAATACAAATTTTCATTAAAGTAATAGAGAGAGTTTTGTCTGTTTAGTTTTAGAAACATACGAGCCTCTTCTGGTACTGGCAAAACTCTTGATATTCGAACTTTGATGGCTCAAGGGAAAGGTCTGTTCCAGAAAGGAGGACTTCCTCGTTGTTCTTAATCATGCGTTGGAATGAAACATCCAGAATCTTGCTGGCGATTTCATCATCTATAAGGAGTAAAAGATCCTTTTTCCCGCCATCTAGGTGTCTAAAACTATTGAAAGCCTCGCTTGCCGGTGCCGTGAAAACCTCGATTGCTGTTCCCTTTCTATGTGGGTAATTAGGAGCCTTGACGTCTGAGGTTAAATAATCCATCAACCCCTGTGAGAGCCAGAAAGAGAGAGGAGAAGCCATTAAGTTTCACTTACTTTGTATCTAAGAAAGACTATGATTTGCTGGTTAAAGGCAGTGAGGCACTTACCAGCCAGAAGAACAGTGACTCATAGTGAAGATCGAACTTATAGTGTTCAAAAAACCAGAGCATCTACAAAGAAAGTTAAGACAAAGATCTTGAATAACCTAGACCATTCAAAACATCAAATGGTATCCAGATTAGTACCTGTTTCAGATAAAGAGCTATGGCATCGCTATCTGTGAAGATGCACTTTAAGTTTGTGGAGCCTAGAGAGACCATTGTTTTACAGATATGGCTGATTGTAGAATCAAATTCAGCACCAGAAGAAGCATCAGTGGGACTTTCTCTGCAAAACACCACAGACAATACACAATGGTAAGAGGACAATTTGTTTTTGGCAATTTCGTGAGCAGTCGAAAATAGCACATACCTTGAGCAGATAAGTTTGAAGAACATATAAGCAAGACGGCAGAACTCACTAGAAGAAAGTAAGGATGCACACCTGTAGCAAGAATCAAGGTAAGAAACGTATGCAGAAGTTATATAGCTTGTGTAAGTATAAGCCAAAGAGTTAGTTATTAACTGGTCAACAATTTTGTATTCAGCAAAATCTGGAACAGGAGCCCATTCTGTGAGTGAGTTGATGGCATTCAAACAAGCAACAACTGCATCTGAATGCTGCATAGCCAGCTCAACTTTGCCCCTCCCTTCTGCATTCCTTGCATCCCCAAAGTGTTTTTCAAGAAGCTGGATTAAAGGTTTTTTTCTTCATTAAAACTAATGCTATAATAAAATTGATAAGGGTAAAAAGGTAGTAGTAGCGTTACATCATGCAACCAAACCAAGATATCAGGAAGCCCCTGCAACAGATGATGGCTATGCTTATTGTCTGATGAGAAAGGAAACACATGTGTTAGAAATGACTGAGAGCAATCCAGAAAAAAATGAGAGAGAAGCAGAGTTAGGCTATACTCTTAATTACCTTCCAACAACTCTTTAATATGATCGATATGATGTTCAGAAAGCCTCTTCACCACTTCCAAAGCCAATTCTGCCTAATTTTATAAGAAGAAAATTCAACAATGAAACAACTCCCTACCAAGATAGAATTAAGCAATCTACCTACCTGTAAAGGGCCTTGGGAGGACAGAGAAACTAGTGAGAGAAAGAACTCCTGCCACATCTCCAGATCTTCCTTTTCAAACATCTGGAAACGAAGTTCTGTATAAGTTGATATCAACCAAATCATAAATAGAGATTGCAATAATAAAAGACTCTAACCTCAGCAACAAGTGTGACTGTTTCACTTTTCATCGCACATTCTTCACATGGATTAGCGGCTACCTCAGACAACAATTCAAAGGAGGCACTACAAATATCCATCTGCTCAGAGGAGCTTAACTCATCCCACCGCAGTTTAACCAAATACTGCAATTAAGCAATTAACAACGGAGCTTAATAATCTCAATAACCAAAAAGAAATGACCTTTTTTTGTTCATTAGCAAACAGACAGGATAACAAAGAACCTGAAGCATCTTAGAGGCATAGATACGAACTTGAAAAGGCCAATCCTTTGTCACAAGAAGAAACGAAACTTGAGACAGAACCCCAACATCACCTGTCTTAATCTGCAATACATAAAAAAAAATTGCATACAGCTCAATCAAAACAAAATTCAAAAGTTGTTTCTTGGGATAGGACTCGTATTAAACAAAAAAAAAAGAAAGTTTAGCACTTTAGACATTACCGATTCAAGATACGTGAGAGCGGCATCATCATTAACAGTGGTGGAGTGAGAAGAATCAGAGACGAGTAGAATCTGTCGAGCCACAGTGCTAGCGAGAGTCTTTGTTTCTGACTCAGCTCCAATCATATCTTTTCCTCTCGCAAGATCCTCGTTCATCGGCATTCAGTGATCAGACGAACAGAGACTTATATGAGCCGCCGACCCAAAATTAAAAAACAGTCGAAACGACGAGAAGCCATCGAAATTAGCAAAACTTCAAATTTGAAGTTTGAATCTCTCTCTCTCTCTCTCTCTCCAAAAAGAAGAACCTCAAATTTAACTTTTAAGAGTTTTGTATTTTACACTATAGTTATTATTATTAGCAAAAAAGAAAGATCATAAAACTTTTATTTAGCAATAAAATAAATAAATAATAAAATAAATAAATAAATACATTAATAATTAATAAGAAAATATATTTTAATAGCATATTACATGTATTTCGAAATAATAAATGAGTCTTTTTATTTTTATTTGCAATTTAAAATCTTTTTTTTTATTTGCAGTTTAAAATCTTGTACTTCCTTAGTTGATATAATAATTTTGTTTTCATATTATTTTATCTTCTTTTTTGTATTTTGCCATTGGACACATTATGGTCAATATAGAGTAAATATTTACTCTAACTTTTTCAAATTTTATTGTTTTCTCCTCTTTACTTTAGTTACTGTTTTTCAAATATACAGACTTACTTTTATTCCAAGTTTTGATAGTAACCCTAGCATTAATTACTCCATTTTTCTTTTCTCTTTCTTCTTTTCAATTATTTTATTTTCATCTATTTTTCACTCTTTTTTTTTACTCCACTTTACCTCCACTAAACCAATCACACTCTATGAGTATGATCGGGTAAATATGAAAAGAGTTAGATGTAAATTAAGGCTCTGAATGGTAACTGCGGTTTGAACGGTGCATCACAAACGATTTAACTGCGGTACGGTTTTAACAGTTATAAAAATGTATAGATATATGATATATGTAAAGATTTTTGTACTGTTATATGTGGTGCGGGACGGGATGTCGTTTACCATTCAAAGCCTAAATGATGGAAGTGGGAGTAAATTTACTACCGGAAGTTAGAAAAATTATTAATTTAAAAGAAAAAAAACATTGAATCAGAGCTACGCCTTGCAGAAACGAAGATGACTGATGTGAAGGTTCCAGACATTGATTGGTACCAGCTTGGTGAGTATTAGAGAATGTGTATCTTACGGACCAAGACTGTGAAACCCGTAAAACTCATGAAAGCTTAATAATAATAATATATTAGCCATGAATAATATATAGAAACTAGAGTTATGTATTTTCTAATTTTTTTAAAAAAATAATAGTTTGGATATGTAATTTTTTTTTTGTTTAAAAAACGTTTAAAAGATACTTAACTTTAGTCTCTATATTTTTATTTTATTTGACATGTTTTCTTCATATGCAACTCCTAAAAGATGATCCATGTACGAGTGATTAACAAAGAAGTAGCCAACTCCATCAGGAACAAAAAAAAGATGAAAATATCATATCTACTAAAAAAGCTTCCATGAGTCCTCACAACCGGATCAATCCTCATGTCAAGTTTGGTGCCAACAGGAAGCCGATCACTGCCAAAGCAAGAAGGACTGCCAAAGCAAGAAGGAAGATACAATCACTAATAATATATACAAAAAATACAGACGATAAGGTTAGTGCTTCTGGCTTTACTCGGGTTATGGATTACTACTGGTAATCTGCTTTTCATTAAAACTTTTAGCTAGCCATAGGTACCATTTTCTAGAATGTTTCTTTACTATGTGGAGTATATCCTTATATAAAGGGAAGAAACTACTTGTTACCTTTCACATTGACTAAAGCAACCCACTTCTCCATAAGTCCTCCTATCCTGCAAAGAACACACCAAAATTCAACTCTACAATCAAATCAAACAGACACAACCAAAACAAATCAAATTAAACGAACAAGTTACCTTTTCACTGACTTAAGGAATCGACATGATCGAGTCTTATGTCAATGCATCGATGGTGGGACGTGATAGCGAACGACTCCAATCCTTCCAGATCGAATTTGTTGAAGATCTCAAACTTGCGGATAGGATAACCTGTGTTTCTTCACTGTAAAACATCACTGAAAAGGATCCCTCAGATTCCAAGTTGGTTGCATAAACCAGTTCTCCTGATCCTCTTGTGACACCATAGAAATGGACATCTATGTGACCATTTGCAAGAATCCAATCATCGTATGGGATCTCGAATGACCGGGTTGGTTGCATAAAAATTACAAAATCATAAGCTGCAATGCACGTCTCGAATGACCTCCATTTTAAATGCATCAGCTTCCACAAGCTTTTTGACAGCCTTCAAGTTAACAAAACTGCAAATTTAATAGGCAGGGGGGCGTGCACATATGTTCATATCTAATAGAAGGGTTTAAGGGGTATGATATACTCACATGTTGTTTGTGTGAGTGTCTCGAACTTCTCAGGGAGCTGAGTAATCTATGCAAGCTGGGATAAACAAGTACATCAGCATTAGAGGCCAAGAGAAAGAACAATAACTCTCACTTGCACAAGACAATTGTAGCATCACCAAGGCGATGAGTAGCAAAGAGGTATGTGAATAAATTATGTTTATTTAGCAAGCTACTAGACGTCCTTACATATACAATTTTGAAAAAAAAAATACGTCTACAGAATCCAGTATCAATCAAGCAATCAAGCAAGAGTAGGTAAAAATCACATCAGAAGAATTAATAACTTACATGCACATCGAGTGTTCCTGCCTCTAAATAAGAGGAGGTTTTTGGTGTGATCTCAACAGAGAATTCGTTCTTGTTCTGGATCTCATGCTTCAGGATTTCTGCACAGAAAATACACCAAGTACAAGGCAAGCAAGACTGTTAGTACATGATGAACAGCAAATGACCTTTTGTGTGTCATCATGTGTAACAAATGAGTTAAAGAGAACCAATGGAACATTGCAGCCATGCGTCTTGTTGAGAGCCTGCGAGTGATCATGATTAGATTAGGAAACATAAAAAGGTACCAAAGCAGAGTACAATAGACCAAAGACGAACCTTAATCTGTGTAACAATCAGATCAAGAAATGGCAAACCATCACGATCTTGGATTGCCGACCTGCACAAAGAGATAAAATCACAGCGATTCACATCCAAGAAACATATTTATGTTGTAAAACACGAAGAACGATAACTAGAAAGCCGAAAGAAATTTCATGTCGAATAGCTACATATTTCGATCGCAAACTGAAAATGGAAACAGATCTAGCAAGAGACGCTTACAATGAGCCAGTGCATCCCACACAGCCATTAAGCTTTACCACAACGATTTTTTCCAAGAATCATTGATCTCGGTAACAACTAACATGAATAGTAAACATCAGCGCATAGAAACTATCGTATGAAGAGAAAACCACAATGAGAAGTATCCTAAACAAATGAAGAAGAAATATACCTTCAGTATCTATATCGATATCAGAGAGATGTTAACGAAGATTCGTAGATTGGAGAGATGTTGACGAAGATTCGTACTGACTACTGGGGTACAGTTAAACCCTTCGGCCGTCTAGTTTCCAGAGAAGGAGACAAGATCTGACGAGAAGATCCTTATAACCTATCCCCTCCTGGGACGCTTGTATTGGGCCATCTTGGCTTCAGAAACTATAAAATAATTATACAGTAGTAATAAAATAGGTGATTTTATAAAGAAGAAAATAAAATAATATTTTTTTAAATATTTATTTTTAAAACAGAAAAACTAAACAAGTTAAGCATTTCTTTTTCTTTATAAAAGTACACTTTCGGTGTAATTTCAAAATCTTTAAAATAGATTTGAACTTTACTGAAAATATTGTATTCTGCAAGTACATGTTTCTGGTTTAATAAGAAATATTTGATATTGATTGGTTTTTTTAATATATAAACCTGCAAAAATAAGTTATTTCAAAAAAATCATAAATTATTTGAATTTTCTAGTCAATTATAATGTTTTTGATTTTTTTGGACACATGATTAATTATTGTATTGTTTGTAAACTCATATAGTATTATAATATTGTTTGTTTGATTTTTTATAATAGAGGAGTGCTTTTGATGATTAAAAAGTTTATTAATATAAAATCTTACAAACAAAAAAGTTCGGTCCAAATAAATGTTTCTATTTTGATAAAAAAAATTAGCAAGAAAAGCTGGGGCCAAATAAATATTTCTGTTTTAATAAGAAAGTTATGCTACCAAGAGCAGTACTGAGTTATTTTTTCCTGCAGAATGGGTTGTGTGATCTTGCAGTTTTAGCAGCAATTCAGTTGAAAAATAACAGGAACAAAAGTAGACATGTACCAAGAGAAGCACCGAGCAATTTTTTCCACAACTTCTTTCTGAGTAGTGACAATATGAGTCGAGCTCCTTCAGTTCGACTCTCATCCAAACCATTGGCACAAGCAAGTTCTACATTAGCAAAGAAGAAAATTTTCACTAGGCGAGACTATAGACTTAATTCCCAATTGTGCTGTATCATCTGCTTGTGCTTCACATGAACATAGACTGGCCCAGAGGTCCCTCGAGAATTTATTGTACTCTTCCTCTGTCACATAAAAATCTACTTCTCTTTCTTACTACTGGATCGTTTATGATTTGCTGGATCCTTTAACCCTGATACCGAAATATTGTTTTGAATGCGAGTTAGTAAGAGGAATTAACACGGTCTTTTGGATGTCTATAGGCTCTACTTAACTGCTGTTTCACGAGACTTAAAAAATAAACTGTCTTGTTTTCTTTCTCTGTTGATAGATGTAAAAGAAACCATCCAATTCTTCATACACTGCAAAGCCGAGAAGGTAATAATATAATCGCCTAAATATTCATCGCAGCTCCGGTAAAAAAAATTAATTCGTTTTGTTTGTGATTCGTAATCATATTTTAAGGTTGCCAAACAGAGAGTTCAAACCAGGCGTAGGAGCTTATAACGTTTTTTTATTATTATTAAAATGTATAAATAAAATATTAGTCATACAAGAAACAAACCTGTTAAGCTTTACATAAAAATTTAAAATGGGGAAAGTCGAAAATAAAATAAAAAAGAAAGTCAAGGTAAACCATGACCTCGACCTCCTCGGCGTTTCTTAAGGGAAAGAAAAGTGTTGATGTTTTCTGACAAGTATAAAACAGGATCCCAAGAAGAACACTTGGTGTCACAGGATTGGCAACTTTGCTCAGGACAAAGTCATGGCAGGAGACTTCTACAGTGGTCTTGAGTATATTTACTCAAACATGCTTGGGAGATGTCTCGCAGCCATGAACGCATTAACCATCTTGAGTATATAGAAAGAACCAGAAAAAAGGTCAATAAATCTCTGATTGGTTTAATAAAATGTTATCGAACTTTGTTTTTACCTGTTCAGTAACAGCAGCTCGAGCCCTGCGGTGATTCTCCACAATTTCTGTCAAAACTTGAGTGAGTCGCATCTTTACGGCTCCGGTTAGCATTCGTCCTTCTCCATACTCCTGAAACATGAAGCATAATGTGTTATCCCCTTTATCCTTTTTTTAAACAATATTTCAAATAATCCCATCAAGAAAAATCTGAAAGCATTCTTCCTCATTCATTCTCTGTAATGAAAGCTTAGAGGAAGGCAAGTATAATGTATTTTACCTTCTTTATGTGTTCAAGTTCGGCATCATCTTCCAGGAAGAAACTCAAATACTTGAACGGTATGTCTTCCTGTGAAACCATGAAAGAAAAAAAAAAAGAGAGAGACTTATTTAAGTTCTGAATAGCTGTAAAACAGACAGGATCGAAGTGCCTAAACAAAAGAGAATTTTGTTACCTCCAGGTTTGCTCCATATTTTTTGTGATCGTCCATGTTGTCTCGCCCACCACTAACAGCACCGCTTATCTGCATATTAAGAAAAATCTCATCAAGATTAGAGGAAGCAATGATCTTATTTCACTATGTCTGATATAATGTGGAATCACAAAATGGATTAATTCTGAATATAACAACAAAGAATTTCACCTTTTTTTTAATGTCCTTAGCGCTATCATTCATATAAATAGCGGAATTTGCATCACTTGCTGACATTTTCCCACTCTTTCCCTGCAAAACACGTGGGGGGCCAAAGGCATATTCAAATAGTGTCAAATAATGAAGTTTGACTTGTAATATCATTACTTAAAGACTTGTTTAGAAAACACTTGCCCGCAGCGCAGGAAAAAATGATGACTCAATTAGAGCAGGCTTTGTATAGCCTAACCGAGGTGCAACATCACGAGTCATCCGAAAATACGGATCCTGACCAAAAACCAAAAACCGACCATTTGATTAATCAACTAGAAAACTCAATGATACACACACACACAAAGAGATGAATCATCACAAAGTTCCAACGTGAGGAAAACAGCACACCTGGTCAATTGCACAGGGAATCAAGCAAGGGAGCTTGTCATTGCCAGGGAACAAGTGTGGGAATGAGCTTGAAAAAGACGGAACTGCCTACAAATTGTATGGAAAGTTAAATACAACAGTCTCTTTATGCATTATTAGCATAATACACCTGCAACAAAGAGATATATACCTGCACCGAAGGGAAGCTGTATTTCGCAACTGGATCTTCTCCGGTAAAGCCGAAAGTCCCATCAATCTAGCAAAGAAGGGGGAGATAACAATAATGAAAAAAAACAGGAACCGAACCCAACCCAGCTATAAAGACACACAAAGCAGGAGATAGAAGAGTAAAATCACCTTGTTACGTGTCACGCATTTTCCAGTCTCCACCATATTTTCATAGAATTTAGGACAGCTAAATATATAAGAGCAATCTTATGAGCTAAATTAATGTAATGGAATACAAAAAAAAGACTAAGTAAGCTTGCACAATACTACTATCAAGCAAAAATTAGTATGCATTCCACTTACCTGCTAACATAGTCAAAGTTGGAGAAAATAAAAGTCTTTGTGACATCGAAACCGCAAGCAATGATATCTTTCACGTTCTCTCTGCCAAATCTTTTACTATCCTCTGGCTTTAAGTTCTTCCATATGCATTTTTCATCATCCGTAATCTGTATAACGAGTGGAACCTTGAAAGCATCCTGCAAGTATCTACCAAAGACAATGGCCAAGTATAAAGCACAAGCAGCATTGACCGATCTGATCTGTACCTTAAAGAAGAGTAAAGACAAAAGCTTTATTATGAAGTCACTTTACTTGGTAAACAAGAAAGGAATTAAATGACCCAAATGCAAAGATTCTGAAGGTCCTCTTCCAGTGTAGAGATAGAACTTGTCTCCTCTCTCGTACGCATCCAAAATCATATTGAAATCTCTGTTAACACTCAGCAAGAACATATAACTTTTTTACATGCCCAACAACGCAAATAGATAAATGAATCATCAAACACACAAGTTGGTTGAATATTCAAACCTGTGGGCGAAGAAGACACCACGACGGAGGAATACGTGCGGCTGACGACAAGTAAGTCTTTGAACACGATTAATGAGCGACTCTTCAATCCTCTGGCAGCCAAACTTGTCGATTAACTTGTCGTAATCGATTTTACCGCCGTTTTTGGCGGAGACAGCCCATGGATTCACAACTTGCTCCTCTGATGATTCACTCGCTCTCTCCTCGTTATCAAACTCCATATCGTACGATATCCTTATATAAGTAGGGATAATGTTAGAACACATAGCATGTAGATATTGACAAAACCAGTGAGATCTGATGAGAAATCGAAACTTCTTACATGTAGATTTCTACTGGATAAAAGGTTAAAGTACAAAGCTCCTGCAATCTGTATCTAATACCTTGAAAACGAGCAGCGGCTTTCGAGAGGAGATCGTAAATATTTTCGGGTCTTACAAACCCTTAATTTATTTTTCTATAAATATTATAACTTCCCTCCCACAGGAAACTAGATTTATTTTTCTATAAATATTTTCGGGTCTTAGATTTTTTTTTTTTGTCAATCCAGAACTTTAATATTAAAAGTGGGGTCAGAGTGGGTTTAAAGCCCACAAGGCTTGTTTCGATACAAAGTCAGCTTGTTCATTAGATGTTCTAGGAATGAAAACAAAAAGAAACATACTTGAATGAGGGAATGAGTTGGTAGATGTTGCGTAGGGCATTGAAGATCTCCAACTGTAAACCTCTTTTGTTGATGGTAGTAATGAGGGCTCGAGCATCAGAGAGAACTCTGATAGATTCAAAACCGCAAGAGAGAGCAAAGGTTATGGCGATTGAATCGCCAAGGCTTCTACCAATAGGGGCGACAAGACATGAAGTGAAGTCGCTGAGTGTTGGGTTGTGGATACCAGACCATCGATGATTCAACCGAGTCCTGCGTTACACGATAGAGGATTCCAGACAGCATCTGTGAAGATCAAGGTTTCATCTGTGCGAGTAGGGTTTGGTTCGAGCATTATCAAATGTATCGTCTGGGTGATCGTCCGCGGGACTTGGGCTAGCATCCAGTCCCTTGCCTCTGTTGTTGGTTTTAGGATTGTCTCTTCAGGCGTAAAGGAACGCTTTTGGAAAATCAGGTGATTTCTAGCAGTCTATAGATTCCAGGCGATAGAAGCTGCTAGGGTTCCCCCTTCAAGTCCTACTGGAGGTAGAGAAGGGATCTTACGTACTCTTTCCCATCCCTCAAGGGTAGAGACGATATCACATGTAGTCAATGTGAGTGCTAGCTGCGCCAGTTCCTAGACTTTTGAGGCGAATGGACAGTGAAAGAGGAGGTGTGTAATGAATTCCAATCCGTTGCAACGTTGGCAGAGGGGGCTAAATTGGATGTTTCTTACTGCAAATTGTTCTCCTACAAGGAGGCCGCCATGTAAGGATTTTCGGATGAAAGTCTTAAATTTTTCAGAGGTCTTGATATTCCAGACATTTGAGCACCAGTCAATGGCTGTTATCGGAGAGTGGGGGCTTGTATTTATCTTTGCTTCGATAATGGATCGGTATCCTGACCATTATCAGGGTACGTAAATGCTCTTTCTAACACGCACTTGCGTATTGTTGCGGTCTGTTATGCCCTGACGTCTCTCTCGGTGCCAACAATCAAAAGAAGCGTTTCTTAAACACGATTATGAGGTTAATACGATGTACTAAACTTTTTTACAAATTAGAATAATTCATTAGGTTAATAACAAATGTATGTCTTCTTCTACTACGATAAGAGTTTTATTTGTATTGAGCAAAACCATGATTATGATTTCTCTAATCGATTTCGAACTTTAAACCCAAAAAAATCGATTGAAACAAGCAAAAAGCTCGAGATTTAGTATACATGTCTAATTGGAGGCAAGAAAAAAAAATCTAAAAGAACACAAATAAAACTTAAAATAACATAACAGGGGATTACGCAGAACGAGAGCCGAAAATGGATGATACTGTCTTGAGATCTTACTTCTTCTTGGGATCACCAGCCTTGGTCTGTTACATGACGAAAAAAAAACGATTAAAACAGAATCATAGCGTCTATAACTTGTGTGTAAAGGAGCCATTGGTATCAGTAGTCTCACCTTCTTAACACCACGTATCTTCTTGGCACGGTTCTTCCTTTCCTTGATTTGTTTTCTTGATTTCTCAATCTTGGTGTCAAGACCATTCTGCAAATCACATTGTAACATATCATCTTTACAACTTCTCAGGAGAATGCAAAGGCTAAACTAATGATCAAGAAAACAGATAGTAGTAGAATCTACTCAGTAACTAATGCTAGTCATGACCATTCTCTACTAATCACCTATTGAAACATATCTTATAAGCTTTCAGAAGAAGGCTGGTTACTAACTCAAATGATCAAGTAACTAATGCTAGACTAACAAGCCGGGAGATAAGACATTTCAATAAAGGGAGCACTGTACTGTATGAAAGAGTAGAAAGAGCATTTACTTACCCTGATAAGTCTGTACTTGGGCTCAAACTTCTTGGCGCTCTCGACATTGTCATAGATCAAACCAAACCCTGAAGATTTACCACCTCCAAAATGGGTTCTGAATTTGAAAACAAAGATGGCGTTTGGGTCCTTGACCTCGTACATCCTTGCTAGCTTCTCCTTAAGCTCAGCCTTTTGAATAAAAATGAAAAAAAAAACACTTTTAACAGTCTTGTCTGAATCGAAAAGAAGACATATTGGCAAGTAAAGATCATACCTTTGAAACATTGGCTCTTCCAGGGTGAAGAACATCAATAACCTACATTCACAAAATCCCACCATACTCTTTATTACCTTCATTCAAAATCTTTATTACAGCTAAGTGAATGCAGAAGTAGACAAGAGTTTAAAAAGAATGGAACTACTCACGAACTGTTTCCTTGAGAGAAGTCTGTTGGTCATGAACTTTCGTGTTCTGATGGTGACTGCCTTTTCCGCCATCGCTGCGATCTCTCCAAAAGCTTTGTGTTCGTCGCCGGCTAGAGTGAGAGAAAGAGACGCGGAAAGCAAGCTGTAACCTTTATATAGTACAGGTCCGTAGGGTTTTTGTTTTCTCTTTCTCGATTTTATACGGGTCTTAGCTTGGTTGGGCCCATTAACGACACCCGTGTTATATTTCACGAGGTTTGATTTACAAACAAAAAAAAGCCCAGTGGGCTTAAATATTAATAGCCTAATTTAACTTTAAAATTTTACTATTTGTTAACTTGATCCATATTATTTGAATGTCATTTTGTGGAATAAAATTGTTTGGAATGCATCCCCAATAATATTTATCAGTTACAATGAAATATTGTTAGATGCAATTCTACATATTCCATTTTTGGAATGAAATAAAAAATAAATCATTTGTAAAACTTATTCCTTTTGTTCAGGAGTTAAAACCATCATGAATCAATTGAATACATGGAATTCATTATTCCATTAATAATGTCAGTTTTTATTCCACTTCATCCATCATTTCATTTTTACTATTCCGCAAATTTTCATTCTTATTTTTCAGCATGTTCCATATAGGGAAAACATACCCTTACAATGAATTTAGACAATAATTGATTTATATTGTTTGTAGTAAATATTTAGAATAAATTTAAAGTGGTATCACGTGGAAGTTTGATTTCTTCTAGAGTTAATCTTCAAGGTATCTTTCAAGCTTATTTTAGACAAAAAAAAAACATTTAAACTTGAAACAGGTAGGTGTAAAAATGATACGAGGCCATATGAAAATTATATTATGACGGAAAAGAAAAGAGAGTCAATATTACAAATTACAAAGGATGAGGATGAAGAAGTTCCTAAAAAAGGAGAGGTGGAGATCTGATCATGATCGACTACATGATCGCACATAAATTTATTATGGTCGTGAATTTAGACATTAATAACTTTATATTGTTTGTGTCAAATAGCTGGGATCAATCAACTCTCACGTGGAAATTGGATTTCTTCTAACGTCAATCCTCGAGTTTCAGGCACCAAACACCATGCAAATACAATTGTTAATCCACTTATTATAGCGAATATAACGAAGGTCCCTACAATTAAAAATTTAGAAAATACATCAATATCATAATTAGTAATTACTTCTTCTTCTTTTTTTTTGTACAACACAACACTTAGTATCGTTATCTTAAACTTGAATTTCATATATTATATATCATTTAAAAGATCCAAAATATATCTTAAGAACTCGAAACTTCAATAGAGATCTATGAGAAAATATATGAGAATGATGTTTCATATAATAAAGTGAAAATGATAGTGTATGTATAAATATCCAAACTAGAGATTTTTGTGATAAATAATATTAAGTATGAATTGAATTTCAATGTGGTTTTATAAGAACGTATATCTTTAGTGCCCAGCTAGCTTGTAGAAAAAAAGAATAAGACTTTAAACTGAACTAAATTAGATTCAGGTTATAAAGTAGTATTAACGTACCGGTAGGGCTCCAAATGAGCATAAAATTGAAACAGTAGCTGACGATCCAACCGGTAAACCAATTTGTTATGGTTACTAAACTCCCAGCTACTACTTTCATATCCATCGGAAATATCTACATATTTTTTAAATAGATATGAACATCAGTTTACAGTTTGAGAAACTTTTTTTTTTTACTTAAGCATGTAAATATTATCGATATACCTCAGACATTATAATCCATGGTAACGCTCCTAGTCCAGCAGCGAACATCATAACGTATGTCTATTTGGAACATAAATATGATTATACTTTATCACATTGTGAAACTTATATATAGCATTTATTCATCAAACTGAGCAATAACAATACTATATTAATAGATCAAACATAACTTGTTGTTAGGTTGAAATATAAAGCAAACTAGACGAACAAGAAAAGCAGAAGAAATGATTTTTTTTGTGAGAACTATTCAAATAAGTGAACATGATATCACTTACCATTATTCCGATAAATGCCATGGTAGGAGTAAAATTTACAATGCCAGGGACACCTTTCAGTCCAAACGCTAATGCAAGAGTGGTACAACTTAAACATATCCCAAAAGCCGATGCCTGCAATTTTGTTGATATGAAGTAGTCGATCTATATATTAACAAACTAAAGTACTATATATATTAAATAAAAATATTCTAACCATCAGAAGTGGTCGTCTTCCCCATCGATCCACAATGATCAAACCCAATATAGCTTTTGGTACCTAGCGTGCTCATAATTGGTTACAGTTTATAATCAATCATCGTAATAACAAAAAATGAGGAGCTAGGTTATATATAACAATGAACAAATCGGACTAGTATTTACTGATTTTTAATATTTTTTATTAGTTACATATATATACGTACCACGACCATAGACAACACCGTCATCCCAGTCCGAGAAGGAAATCCTTTAAGAGTGAAAAGTATTTATTTCATTTTTTCACAAGAAACGATTGTAAGATTACGTAATAATCAGTGATATATAAGTATTATTACCAGCAAGATCAAATATGCTGCCTGCGTAATAACTTACTCCTGAACTTCCACATAACTGCTGCAGAAGCATCACACCTACTCCGATCTAAATATAATTAAAAAATTTAATATAAGTAAAATGTAATTTAATGAATTAGTTTGTTAAATTTTTTTGGTAATGAATAAACCATTTTCATACTGTAAGTTGACGAGTATATTTTCTTTTGAAAAGACTTTGCATGCTGATATTCGCAGTAGCATCAACAGAAATCTGCAACGTTCCGGAGATAATTAATAATGAAAATAATGAAAAAAATAGTTTAAATATTTCATCATTAAGACGTATGTGTACGATGATTTCACGAGTTTCCTTCACAACATCAGCTTCTTTTCCTCGTAATTTTTGAAGAACAACTGCACACTCTTCATCACGGTTTTCTTTTGCCTAAGATAAATACATTAATTCTAATACTTGTTAGCGTAAAGAATAATTTTATATAAAATTTATAATTTCTGTAAGTATAGAAATGATAAGATTCATATGACTAACCAGCCATCTTGGAGACTCGGGGATGAAAAATAACCCCAAAAATTGTATCAAGCATGGGATAATGCCTGAAGATGTATAAGTCCTTTAATTAAAATATGTTTATATAATAAATTATTTAACGATGAATAATTAATCAATATGGAAAACTGAAACATGTGACAAATAAATAATTGTAAGTGGGAAGGAGTACCGATCAAGGCTATCGTTCTCCATGATACGAAATTTCCAATGTAATATGCTGTTGCGATTCCACAATTTTGCAAAAGCTATAAGATTCAATCAGTTATATAAATAGTGTATTAATTAGTTTGTGCATATATATTAAGATTGATCATAGCTAGGCTAGTAATATATACATTACCTGATTGCTAAATGTAAAAGTGCCTCTCACATTTTTAGGAGTTATTTCTGCGATATATACAGGAACCTACAGATTTTTTTTTTTATAAATAAACTATAATCATTACAAGTTTATGGATGATTAGCTATGTAAATTAAATAATAGTTACCACGTAGCTAGCAAGACCAACTCCAGTTCCCACAAAGAATCGCCCAGAGTCTAGCCAGATAACATTCTATGGAATATAGATTAATCAAGATTAATACGTAGCTTGTTTTTAATTAAGTAAGAGATTAGATGTGTCCTGAAGAAACCTCGGCTTGTGCAATTGCAAGCCATCCACTTATGAAGAATGCCTCGGCGATCCACAACGTCTAAGAAATAATTAAAACGAAAAGTACAAAGGGTTTAGTCAAAGAAAAAGTACAAAGGGTTTAAAGGTTGAATATTACTATAATATAGACGTTGAGACCCATTATGAATATTTAACCATTTTACGACCGAAGGCATCTGCAATTGTTGCGCTAAATATTGCACCGATCATTCCCCCAAAAGTCAGTAGAGAACCAAATACAGAAAACTGTGAAAAGTAATTTTTAATTATAAGGTAAATTTTATATTTGCTAAAACGTATATATATATATATATAATGATATATGTAGTGAAATGGAGGCTTACTTGTGCGATAGAAAGATCAAGATCTTCCATAATAGAAGACATTGTACCGGCAGTAAAACCTAACTGTTTTCCATATAGATATTTAAAATTGATGAATCTAAAATAAAATAAATAGAGTTTAAATATATTGTATACAAAACCCACCACGAGCAAAGTCATTTTCTGAGTTTTGAAACAAGGTTATGTGGAATACTTCAAAACATAAAGAAAAAAATTAGAAAATCATACCCACCGGCTTGATAAGTAATATTTCAATTTGTGTTGAAGGGGATATAAATCAGTATAATCTCATTGGATGTTCTTGAAGAGACTTTTTATTCAGTTTTCAATAAGTACATGTACATGTGTATACAGTCATTTAGCTTCAAAGTTACTATGACTAGCTAGAATTATCATGGTAATTCCCCGTCGCTTTTGTCCCAACTTCTTTTGAAATCGATTCCTTAATATGTAAAATTATTTAACATTTGTGCACGGACATGCATGCAATAACTCAGTAGATTTTTTTTTCTCCAGTCTTATGTTTGCTTTTAGAAACTATCACCATCAAAGATATTTCGAGAGATGTGTACAAGCTATTATAGTATCAAATTAAACACAAAATTTGAGGATTCTTTAGATTTCTTTTATAGAATCCACATAACTAGAAGGGGAATGATGATATTCTACCCTTTTACATAAAGATATAGAGAGATTGGGACATACAGCAATTCCAAAGCTGTAGGATGCAGAGACAATGATGAAAGTGGTGAAGATAAGAAGTGGAGTTATCGTAGTTTCAGAGCTTCCTCTCTTCTCTTCCTTGTTTACGAGTAGTAACCCTTTCTCCATACTATGATTCTCCTCCTCCATTTTCTCGATTCTAAAATCGAATAGACCACAAGAATGGAAAAAAGGAAAACAGAACAAGAAAGATATAATTTTGGGAACTATATGTTTTGTCTCTTGATATATATGAAAATAATTGTAAATGACATGCTGGATTAGATGGATAATGTACCCGACTCATTTGCATGACCACAGTTTGTTGGTAGACATACACAAATAATTGTTCATAAAATCAGAAGTCAGATCAAGTATTGAATCATTTCAAGTTTTTTTTAATAGAATCATTTTAAATGCTTGTTAATATAAAGTTTGTCTGACTGAAGCATAGATATGCTCAGATGTTACTTTCGTCTCTGTCCATATGATATAGCAGCATTATAATTATCTAGCCAAGCAACGTCTTGATGCACGTCTTCCCGTTGATGCTTCAAGTTCAACAGAATGAAACATAAATCTATATAAAGATATGTGACTAAGTATTATTTATTAGCACTCCTCCATAAAACTAATTATGTAATCAATTATTTGTACTGGTACTCCTCTTAAGTGGTGTTGTTTATTGGCCAAATGGGTGTGGACAGCTATAAGCCTTTTCTAACAATGTATTTCTACTCAACATTTCTAGCAATGTATTTATTTTACAAAAACGGCCATTCCATTTCTTAAATCGCATTCTTCAGTAGTTTATATTTGGTGAGGAAGATAATTTAAGCAGACCTGGATCCAGTTTTCTATATAACCTAGAATAGGATTAGCTTCCAGAGATCTCATTTACTATTTTAGAAAATAAGAATTACAAATTTCTAACACAGAATCATAGCTTTTTTCAAAAGAAAAAAACACAGGATCATAACTCAATGAGTATATATCTCTATGTAGACTAAATAGCTAAGACTGTCATATGAACTAAAATAAAAATCCCCAAGAGAATTAGAAAACAGGTTATCAAAATGATTTTGTTATAAAATGATTTTCTGTGTGATTAAATGTTCATTCGTTCAACAAAAAATATAATAATATTTGTTATTATATTCTAACGTGATTAATCATATTTAAAATGTTGACTAAAAAGAAGAAGAAGCATGTTTAACATAGGTAGAATGAAACATGACACCAAAAATTAACATACATTGATATGTGCAAGGTGAAAACATATTGTTATACTTATATTCATTTGAACCTTCTAAAATAAGCCTTTGGAGGAAACACAAATGCTCCATGACATTTATCTGATAGTTTCAAACTTCCCATCTCTTAAACAATGTATCTGGATCCCTTGTGGAGAAAACAAGGACGCCAATTTGTTAGCAAACAATCAGGCTACTGTATTCAAGTAAATCGAAATGAAAAACGGGTGTTCGATAAAAAAGAAAATAAGAACGGGAAGCACGAAGCACGGACCCGAACCAACGGAGACTCTCTCTAAGGCATTACACAACCATCTTTGTCGTTTCATCCAATGTTTTTCTTAGTTATGACAGCAGAACTCTAGCTAGAAATAATTATTTAAAACTAATGTAGAAAACTGAGTATTATATATGTATACATACATGAGTAAGCTGATAGGCACTTAATAATTCAGTTATTGTCAAGGTATTGATTATGACTGCAGAACGATAGAAATATCTATTTACAACGAAAACTAGTAATCCCCCTAGCTATTATTTGAAGACCATTAAAAAATCAACATTCACTTTATATGTGATTTACAAAAATATCATTTTTAGGTGTCATCAAACATCAGCGTTCTCACAACCTAATTTTAATAACTCTTAAATTATTAGACTAATTACAATAAACAGCCATTGAACATTAGATGGTTACTTAACTAATATACTCTAAGCTTTTATTTATGAACTAACCAAATCAATCATGTCTACGAAATTAGGTTGTAGCCTGCCGTTGTGACTTGAGTCACGAATAATATGTTGATTGACTATTTTTATCATGTTTACATGGTTATCGTATTTATTTTTACATGGTTATCGTATTTATTTTTTTATAATGTTCTTAAATATAGTTTCAAAATATAGTTTGTCTCAATCTTACCATGTACTATGCTTATGATTGAACTACCAATACGACCGTTATACGCAACGCTAAGCATATATTATACACATTTGGACCAATGATGCTGACATGTTATAACTTAGTCATATTTTCTATAAGTTATTTTTACTAGATTATGATATTAATTATCATCATGCGACCCAGCATCATTATTTTCATGATAATATGAGCCATTATAGACATGATTTATCTGGTATGATTCGATACACTGGTTTATATATCAAACCATTTTTATGATATATTAGTGTCCGATTTTTCTAATATGTTGTTTCTCAACTCGCCAAGTTTGATGATATTTATTTATATTAGAAATTTGATACTAATTATCGTGAAAAAAATGCCCAATGGTTTGATTTGGCAACCCAAATAAATGACATCAAACTTTTAGAAAAAAAATATAACTATGAATAACCTTCATAGCCATCAGATATAGAAAGTGCATGGAATTTGGCACTAATTGGTTTTAAATTTAAATTTTGTGAGGATGATATTTTTGGTTAGTGTTCTTTGTTACAACAAACAGATAGTCAAATCAAATGGAACAAGGCAAATAATATAAGCAAAAATATAGAGTGTGAACAATTAAACGGAACAAAGCAATTTCTTGCGTGACAAACCACATGATTTGATCAATCATTCTACGTTAATCATGTTAATTTATAATCTTAACTATGTATTTGATTCGTATATAATAAATTAAATATCTTCAATATTTAATCAATCACGTAGGAATATTGATGGTTTAAATTGTATTCTTATCTATTTATCACAAATTTGGTATGTGAATACAAATATGACTACAAATTGATTATATTCGAAAATGTAAATATAATTTTAAAATGATATTATTAATACATATGCATTATACTATTAAAGCAGGATCTTATTTAAAATTATGTCCTTAGATTTTTAATATATTTACAAGTCATGATAAATATGAGTTGTCTTATAAATCGTAATTATTACATCAAATTACCTAATATTAGGCTAATTTAAAAGATTGCAATTTTTAGTTATTTAATACTTAACAAAAACGATTTTATAATTATTAAATTTTAAATTCATTCAATATTCTCAAATCTTAGGTTACAGCTTATTTTGTATAATTATTTGATTTTTTAATCTATGAAGAATACAATTTACTTTCACAATGTAATTTTTCACGTGTATCACTTTTTTTACTAATTTGTTTTATGGTATTAACTAAACTTACACTATTTTGAAAACCTTAAGCATGACAACCGTATATACTAAGATTTTTATACATGAATTACATTGATTTAATTTTCAATTTTTTTCCAAATAATAAATCTAAACAGTATTTTCAAATTTTAAAAATGAATTAAAAATTTATGAAAAAATAAAATACAAAATATTTTGTAAAAAATAAATGATTTTAGTCACTCAAAGTAAACCTAAATCGGTCTAAATCTTATGACCAATGAAATTACATGAATTTAAATGGATAAAATTATTGATAACTTTTAAATAAATGAGTTCAAACGGTCGAGATGTAAATGTGTTTGCCAACAATAAGACAGAGTTACATAAGATGAATTTAATATTTTTATTAAGTTTTTATAATGCATAATATTCCGCGCTTACTCCATTAAGCCATATCTGTTTTTTAAGCCATATCTTTATTTTCGTTTAATCGTGCAAGTTTCTTGTATAGAGTTTATAATAAGAAATGAGTTTTTATTATTTGGAGGGAAAGGATACCAAAATCCACACACACGGCCCTTGATAGTTAATATTTATGATACAACTTTCTATTCACTCGTGGAATCAGGACTCCTCCATTGATCAAGAATTTCGATTTTTGACTATCAGATAGTGTGCATAGATCTCATGATTAACATCACTTGAGTTTTTGGCATTTAACCAGAAACAAGAGCTTTCGTGGTTCTTTTGATAGAAAAAAAAAGAAATCTGTTTTATTTGACCGAGAGAATACGAACTTATCGGAGGTCTATTTTTTTTTTTAATATCCAGAGGTTCCGAGCCAAACTCATAATTCTTTTTCTTTTTTTTTGAGAAAAACCAAACTCATAATTCTTCAGACACGAACCAATATGTAATATTAATTTCATCCTAGTGGTTATTTGAATTGGACAAAGATCTTTTAAAAAATGGTTAAGATCATTTAGGTTGAACTGATGACCTCTCTAGGTGAAACAGATGTCTAAATGGTTACCTACTTAATAGGTTGATAATAAAATGGATCAAGAAACTATTTAATGTCACTGCGAAACCTAACAAAAATGCTCGAAAGTAAATAATTATCACCGTTTATTTTTTTTAGCAACAAAGAACATAAGAACAAGTTGTAATTAAGAATAGTCATATCGGCAGAAACAGCCAAATTTCTAAAAGAAACAAGAAAAGTTATATTTCAGTTTCTTTAGTTATTAAAAACAATGAGATCATCACAACTGTAAAATCAAATATCCAAAAGCTTTTAATAAGACATATTCTTTTTAGATATCATTGTTGAACTTATTGTCCAGAATAAAAGGAACTAATGGGATAACAAAAGTACGAATTATGAAATATACACGACTTTAACTTTATCGATGTTTCATACGCCACAATGCATTATTATGAATATCACACTACTATCTACATCAAAATTGTTTTATTCTAAATTTTTCTACTGGTTTAATTCGAATTTTGTATCACCGATTGTCTTTTTGACGTAGGGACTAGGGATCAACTTGTTTAATATTTTTTTTAATAAGTTGAACCATCTTCTATTTTAAATTTATGTTGATTTGTCTGAGTTTTGCATCATCTTTCTTTGGTTGAACAGTTTTATATCATCCTTTTGAATGTATAATTTTTACGTTATAGAGTCAAAAGTGGATCGTATTAAGAAATTAATTTATCCTTATTTGATTGATCATCTTGGTATAGAATCGCAACTAAAAATTTGAGAGGTAATAATATAATATAGTACATAGTACATAGTACATAGTACATACCTCTGATGGGTTTTGTGTTCCGTGGCAGATCTAGCAATTATGGTTTGAAATGTTACAGAAAAAAAGATAATAAAAAATTATCGCTTACTTCTCATTTCTAATATAAGTATATATTTATGTAGCAAAATATGATTTTGATGTTCTTACTCCTTAGGTGTTAATCATTGAGAAACTCCTTATATATGGAATCATTCTCATCCATATATCCATTGTATTTTGAGAATGTAATGCATATTTGTTTTAATTACATAATTACGAAATACTTAAAACCAGACAAATAGAACTTAACAGTTCTTCGAATATGCAAGAAAATGTAGAAAAACACTGCTCAGAATATCTTGAACCAACATTAAAAATAAAATGCATAATTTGCATGTAGACATTATAATTAACTTATACATATACAAGAAAATTACATCATCATTGCTTGAATCTCTTCCAAGGTTTTGCCTTTGGTTTCAGGAACAAGTTTTGCTATGAAGATAATTGCCAATACACATACCCCACCATAGACATAAAATGCACCTGAAAACAAAAAAAAATGGTTCAATAATATTTGTATGATAAAATATCAAACGTTATAATTTGCTTGGAACGAGAAAGAATATAATACCATGAGGGCTCCAGATCATGAGAAAGTTGAACGTTAAGGAGACAAACCATGAACTAAGCCAGTTTACAACAGTGACAAGTCCTCCAGCAGTTCCTTTTAAGTTTATTGGGAATATCTGGAATAAAAGAGTATGTATGACAAACATAGATTTGGATTCAAGAGATAAAATTGACATTTGAACAAACTATATATGTTTGAAATTACCTCAGACATTATAACCCATGGGATTGCACCCATTCCTATAGAAAATGAACCGATATAGACCTGAAAAAATGGATTTCCTAGTTAACCAATCAGTTTACTAATAAAAAGGTTAAAACCAAAACCTGATCTCATTTATAGATGCTTACCAAGACACCGCTAACTGCTAGGGCTGGAATGATATCAACTGCTAAACCATGGGCCTGGTTAATCAACGTCAAAAATAACTCAATTCCGTTAATCAAACTATAGGTTTTATTTCCAACACTAATACTCTAAGCTTTTCTTTTCCTTTCATTTTATTTTATTTGAAATTGACCTTTAGGAGAAATGAATTTCCGATGAGCAAACATCCAATCAGCATCCCAACAGCCGAGGCCTACAATATTTCAATATGGTCAGACTGAATAATCCAAATCAGTACTCTTTAGTTTATTGAAAACGGATGCAAGAACCATACCAGAAGAAGTGGTCTTCGTCCAAGCCGATCAATTAGTAATGTTGCACCGAGTGCTGTAAGAACGACTTGTTCGATCGAGTATAGAATGCTTCCAAGAGTTGGGGATGCCCCTGGTACACACAAACCGGAACAAAACCGATGAGTGGTCTAGAAACTGAACCTGTTGGAAATCAAAATTAACTCGATCCGGTTCAATTATAACCTGCTGATACGAAAATTTGCTGTGCATAGAAGATAACCCCATTTATTCCAACGAATTGTTGGAAAAACATTAAACCAACTCCAACCTGGTATAATACAGTTATGATTAAAAACTAAAGTGACCTGGGAAACATAGTTATTTGAATTAGAGCCTCTTACGATCACAAAACGTATGTTCTTTTTGTCAATAAGGTCTCGTAGTGTGGTCTTCGGAAGGTGAGCTATAGTCGCTAAGTACTCCTGTAAACAAAAAGAAAACGGAGTTATAGAAAGTTTCATAAATGCAATGTCACGTACTGGAACGGTTTTCTAATCAAGTCTTTGGTTCAAAATGTACTTTGATTTCATCGGCTTCTCTTGCGATATTGGCGTTAGGACCCCTCAGTTTTTGCAACGCAATTTCGAAATCGTGGTGGCGTCCAACCATTTCCTTGAAACGCCAAAAGCATTTGAGTTGCATTGATAAGTTATGGATTCTAAAGCCTAAAAGAGCCGAAATTGAATTAAAAAATTTAATCATACCAGCCATCTAGGTGATTCGGGAATGAACCAAGTCCCAAAGAATAAAATCACACACGGTGCAACTCCTGAAATTAATTAACTAAGCCAGTTTTATCATAACCAAATGAAATATAATACCATCTTTTGTACAGTTGCTAAAACCAATACCAAATGTTTTCAAATGTATAAGCTAGTGCACAAACAAATTTACCGGTTAGTGCAAGAGCTCTCCAGTTTACGACGGCCCCTATGAGGAACATGGAAGCCAATCCGATCACTAAAAAGAGCTGCAGAAATAATAATATCATTAAAATATTTTAGTTAGAAAACCATAATATGTTAAAGAGTTTACAAAACAAGATGGAATGCAATTTTAACCACAGACTAGACCTAACACAAGCTGGAATACATCACCTGGTTAAGCGTAGCTAATGCTCCTCGTAGTTTTCTTGGACTAATTTCGGCGATGAAAACCGGAACCTATAAAATAGCCAAATGCAAATGTGAATTTAGTAAAGTTAGAAATATGAATTTATTAATCATATTTTCTTCGACATATGGTTTTATTTATATAACAAAGTGAAAGTTTCATACCACATACGAAAGGGTACCGCAACCATAACCCGTGAGAAATCTACCGAAGTCCAAAGGTATGTCACCCTAGTTAATAATTGAACAAAATTTAAAATAACGATCAGCTATCATACAATATTCTGTACTTTTTCTGAACAAAAAAAAAATAATGATTAAAAACTCAGCACACTGAAAAACCTTGGCGAAGTATATTATCATCCAGCCGATGGCAGAGATCACTGAAGACAACCTCATGGCCTGTCGCAAAATCCACATGCATGTGACCAAAAAAGAATATATATACTTTGTGTGTAGATTTTGATATGAATAAAACATTAACTATATATTATAACACATTATAATTTTTTTGTTAAGTATGTTCTTACCCCTTTCCGACCGATGAAATCAGAGATCTTTCCCGATGTTATGGCGCCAAGAACTGCTCCAACATTCAATATCGATCCGAAAACTGAAAACTAATTTTTAAAAAGTTGATTAGTAAAAAAAATCATCGTAACAACTAACACATCTCTAAATGTCGATTACTTTATATAAATTTAAACCTGGGAATATGATAGATTAAGTTCTTCCATAATCCCGAACTGGGTCGGTGCAGAATACCCCACCTATTAATAAAAGAAAAAAGATATGTCTCGTATCAATAACAAATTATTCGTTAATCATCATTCTTTTCTTGATAACTTAGTTAAAAGATTAATGAAGAAGAAACTTACGCAGGTTCCAAACTCGTAGGAACCACAAACGGCAATGAATGTGCTTAGACAAACCATCCACGACGCTCCTTCTTCTTCTGAGACATCGGATCCATTCTCCGGAAGCAGCAACGGCTGAGATTTACCATCCACTTTCTCCATATCGTCTTCTCTTCTTGCCATTTTCTTCTTCGTTACCCTATCAAGTCAACGAATAATACGTATCAATTTATTTGTAGTACATGTGAAAAAACCTTTTTGTTAGGATATATAACTCAACGGATGAGAGGAGCTTAGAAGCCACCGTGATTCTAGATCTTAAACTTTGTTTTGTTCTGAGTTTGTTGATATATATAAGCCTATATATAGACATATATCTGTATATATAGTGAACATGAACAATAGCTGGCTGGCTTAGCTAAAACACAAAAGATGATCGCAGATTTTGGACAAATTAGATAATTTGCATTAGTTTATTGTGTATACTATGAAAGTTTCAATGCAATTCAAAATGTTACTATAGATTATGAAAGTCCAATGCAGTTTCATACAGTTTATGATGAGGTTATACATTACAATGTAGTTTCATATACTTTATGATGAGGTTATCAACACAATTTAGTGTTGGTTGACTGAATTTTAAAGTGCTTACTTAAGATCAAAGTTCGAGTTAATTAGCAAAAGTATAAAATCTAAAAGTAATTGATAATAGAGCTATTTTCTTATTCAAATTTTCATTAATACATTTCTCAAAATATTTTGTACACTCATGCACTGTATGACTGGTTGGGTAACATGCATGGTTTGTATTCTTCTATAGCCAATAATAAAATAATCCATGCATGTTGCTGAGTTATAACATGCACAGTGACGTATATTTGAGTCAAAGATATGATCCGATACGACACTTGTTTTCCGCAGATCAAATCGTCTTGCTTTGTTATTTCACACCGCATCTAAGCACTAATGGACATTACAATAAACAGTTTATAGACTGGCAGATGAAAACCGTAAAGAGACTCTAGAAGTTATTAATCACATAGGTTTTAGCAACCATTTTCTTTGGAAATAAACTTTTTAAAAACTTACTTAGAAAAGTGAAAACAAATGTTGACATTCTTTTAGAGGTATTAAAATGGTGCCATTGTAAGGTTGAATCAACCATCATGCTATTCAGTTAATGTGAATAATCTTTTCAACACCCTAGTCCCTATCTATGACCATATACTCATATGATGGGTGTTGTAAGAATAAGGAAGATGACTTGATGGCGCATAGATTGCCTTTTCTAAAGCCCATAGGAAGGTTTATTTGAGCAACACCCTAGTCTTTTTTTTGTTCTTTTCTTTTTGGTTGTTAATTATGAAGTGTTTCAAACAACACATTACCCTATGTAAAATTAGAAGGATTGCAGTGAGAAGAGAAAAAGTAAACTAAGAAAATGTGGGTAGGAGCATGAACATACCACCACAATTATACAGTTTTGGAATGAATTAATACTGGGCCCTAACCAATGGGCTTAAGCATCAATAAGAAAACTAGTTTTATTGTTGTGTTTCCAAAAATCAATCTCTCTTACTTACCTTAAAGAGTTGCAGCGATCACCAAAAAAACACACTAAATCCAATCGATTCAACAAAAACAAACACACACACAGACACTTTGAAGTTACTGAAACTAGTTTAGTAACATAAACATCTCACCTAAATCTCAAAAGATCTCTAAACATTTCACGATAGATCCTCTCTTCTTATCCCTCTTCTCTGATGTTGCTGTTGCTGTTATTGTTCTTCTTCTAATCTCCCAAACACTAATAATGGTGGAACCCCTTCCGATCACAAGGAGGCGTTTCCTCTCTTCCCACAGATCCCTCGTCGCCTTCTTCTCCATCGCCACTTTCGCTTCCCTCTTCGTCTGGCAATTCCGCGGCGGCGGAGGAGGAACCTCTCTCTACCGCCTTAATGGTCTCTCCTCTGTTCTCTGGTGGAAGACGACGACAATAACAACCGCCGGAGCCGATGGATTCCCTAGGCTCAGACCAGTTTCGTTTAATCTGACGGACTTCGGAGCAGTGGGAGACGGTGTAACGATCAACACGGAGGCCTTCGAGAGAGCTGTCTCTGCGATTTATAAAAAAGGAGGTGGGGAGCTTTACGTGCCACGTGGCAGGTGGCTAACTGCTCCCTTTAATCTCACTAGCTTCATGACTCTTTTCCTCGATGAGGGCGCTGAGATCCTTGCCGTCCAGGTTGGTCGTTTAATGTCTTTTTTTTTTTGGGTTCTAAGATTGAATCTGAGAGTTAAACTGATTTTGTGAGTTGTCTAGAACGGTTTTAAAAAAAAAAATTCATTCTAGAAAAAATAGTTTCGGTTTAGTTCTGATTTGCTGATTAGGCGCGCTGCCTAGACCGGTTTTTAGAACAGTGATTAGTTCCTATAGTGACTAGATTCAAAGAAGCATCATTTGATTTGAGGTGGCTTCTGTCTTTCTATATATATTTGTGTTTAATCAAAAGTCTGTTTTTTTTCTTTTTCATGTTGACATATTCCTTAGGATGAAAGTTTATGGCCTCTGCTTCCTCCTTTACCATCATACGGTTATGGAAGAGAGCATCCTGGACCTCGTTACGGAAGTTTTATTCACGGACAGTATCTCAAAGATGTCGTCGTCACAGGTCAGTCAGTTGATGATGTAATTGCTTGTGGGTTTGGCTACTTTCTTTCAGTTGAACTGAGTTTTGAATGTTGACTGTTCCTATGGATTGCATTAAATTTCTCTTAGTGTGATCATTGTAAAGGAGGGGCTTATGGTTTGTTTAGGTAGTCATTGAATTTTATAGGGCTTTTCTCATATTAGGGATATCTAAAAAGTAGAAACACTCCTCTACTGACCGGAACTTTTGGTGTTTGTCAAGTAAGTGTTATTAACACTACTTTTTAGCTCTAGTTTGAGGGGAGACAAGGCACTTTGCAAGCAAAAGTGAACTCTGTCAATGAGGTCTCTTATAAGCTGTTTTTTCAACTTTTTGTGTCTTTCTCTCTTTTTGCTTGTCAAAATTGTTTTAGTTGTAGCTTGGACAATAGTCATCTAAGTTCCTCTGTTAGATTATCAATACCTTCTCTTCTTCTTCTTCTTCTGTTCACACATACTATTCCAAAACCCTGACGTTTATACTGTAACCTATGATGGAAAAAAAACACAGGGAATAACGGTAGCATCAACGGACAGGGGGAATCTTGGTGGAAGAAGTATCGGTCAAAGCTTCTAAACCACACAAGAGGACCACTGGTGCAAATAATGTGGTCAAGTGACATTGTCTTCGCCAACATCACTCTGCGCGACTCTCCCTTTTGGACACTTCACCCATATGACTGCAAAAACGTCACAATCACAAACATGACCATTCTAGCACCTGTGTTCGAAGCCCCAAACACTGATGGTATTGATCCTGGTAAAGTATCTTCTCTTCACTGTGTGTATAAGTTATTGTCTTTAATGTTAGCTAATATCTCTTCTTGTTGTTGTGTGCATCAGATTCATGTGAGGACATGATAATTGAGAACTCTTACATTAGCGTTGGGGACGATGGAATCGCAATAAAGAGCGGTTGGGACCAGTATGGAACTACCTACGGACGTCCTTCAAAGAACATACTCATCCGCAACCTCACCATCCGCTCCAACGTTAGGTAAGAAGACAGAGATCAGCTTCGGGATGTTAAAATCTATAAATAATCTGACTTTTGTAACCTTCAAAAAACAGTGCTGGTATATCAATAGGAAGCGAGATGTCAGGCGGCGTCTCAAACATAACAGTCGAGAACATTCTGATATGGAGCTCACGGCGTGGAGTTAGGATCAAAACCGCACCAGGAAGAGGCGGGTACGTACGCGATATAACATTCAGAAACGTTACGTTCGATGAGCTCAGAGTTGGCATTGTGATAAAAACCGACTACAACGAGCACCCTGACGGTAGATTCGACCCCCAAGCCTTTCCGGTGCTCGAGAACATTAACTACATAGGGATCTACGGTCAAGGAGTACGTGTACCGGTGCGTATTGAAGGAAGCAAAGAGATTCCTGTTAGAAATGTAACGTTCAAGGACATGTCAGTGGGAATAACGTACAAGAAGAAGCATATATTCCAGTGTGCTTACGTGCAAGGGCGTGTGATTGGGACCATCTTCCCTGCTCCGTGTGAGAATCTTGATCGGTATGATGAGCAGGAACAGATGGTGAAACAATCTGATTCCCATAATGCGACAGATGTAGATTACGAGATATGAGTCTGACTAAGAACAAAACATGGGTTTGGTTTTGGTCTTTTATTTGTGATGTGAGGCTAGTTTATTTTTAGAGATGGCTGAATCTTTTCTGTTACTGCTGTCTCTGTCTAATGTTCTTATTAACAATACTAGATCTTTTGTCCGCGCGGAATGTGTCTTATTAATTTATTCTCTATATATTTAAATTTTTTAGCAAAGTTTGTAAGAAAGAAGTTTAGTTTTAGATTTTATTAGAGAAGTAGAGTTTTTTTTATAAAAAGAACAACGATAAAATTGTTTAAAATGTAAATAAATCTAGGTATCAAGTTGTGTGGGAAAGAGAATAATAATCCGAATGATGCATGAATTAAAGTCACTCTTCGCTGCATGCTTTTGCATATCTCTTATTAGTCCTTTGAAATGTTTTATATATTCGATTGATTTGTTGAAATAGAAATTTGTTGCTGGTGGTAAACTGAGTAGTAGTTTGCCTGAAAAATATGGGATATTATTTTTCTGTTGAGAAAAAAAATTAGATCTGAAATATTTTTTTTATGTATTTAAAAAAATATTTACGGTGGAAAAGTTTAGGAATTATTATTGTGATGATGACAACTTTAAATTTCCTATTTTTCTTGCTTTGTGGGATGCTAAATTCTGCTGCTTGCTTGTCGCACAGTATGAGTTTAACCATTGTCAACCTGAAATAGAGGTGTACGTATGAAGAGAACTGTGATTTTGCTTTTACCTATTGTGTTAGACTTACCTGTTCAGCAGTAGACCAATCATGGCATCAGTAATGATTTCGGGGTGGTACAGATTCTTTTTTGTATTATGAGTATTTGTCCGACGACATCTGCACATTGTTTTTGAGTTAGAATAAAACATCCATATTTGTTTATTTGATATTGGGCTGAGTTATTTACCTGGTAAGTAGGTGGGTGTAGTGGCTAAGCGCAATAGATTTTTGTAATTCTGAGGAGAGAAATTGTTAACTGGAAATATTGAACCGATGTCCGTAACATTTTGTGGTATTGTCTTTTGGTCGATCTGAATGTAATATGGTAGTTGGGTGAGTTTCCGTTGTCGTGAATTATGTATGACAGAAAATCCTTAAAATTCATATATATCTCCTTCGGTTAAATTTTTTGGGTCATTTGGCTGAATGTATCCTGTGAGCCGACCTTCAAATAGTTGTCCCTGAATGTGAACAAATTTCTTGTGCCTTCAAAGTTAAAGTTTTAATAAAAGGCTTATGTGGTGGTTGTAGCACATGAAGCCGATGCAAATTTGAGTATTATCTGTTTGGTATTTTTTGATATCCCAAATATTTCTTATACATATCGTGATAGAGCGCACTGAAATCCTTTCTTGAAGTTGGTAGATTCTTTGAGGAATGTGTTGCATGTGAGAAGTCACTGTAAAACATGCGTTTTTATTAAGAGCATACTTTCTTTAGAACTTTACAGAAGACACTATAAATTGTAATAAGATACATATATTTTCAACTATAATAATTACACACAGGGCTATATTTTCAATATTAACTTATTTGGTCCTACAACATATATAATAGCCAGACAGTTAAAATATTTATTTCCTCACAGATTAATGCAACCAAAACAAAATTTATAATTAGTATTATTGAAATGTTCTTTTATTTTTCATATATATGTAGTTGACTATAATATTTTGCAATATTTTTTGGAAACATCAAGTATAATGAAGTTCCGTAACGTCTTTTAGATCAAAATGGAGGGTGTAGTACTTTTAAAATATTAAGATTTGCCCTAGAACTATGGATATTAAAGCTGAGTAATACATAAATTAGTGAATTCCATATATATGCATTACATACGAACCAAAAATTTAATGATTATTAGAAGTCTTGGGTGAGTAAATTATTAACTCATATAGATATAAATCAAACAAAAACATAAAAAATATACTAATGTGTTTATCTATAGATCTAGAAAAGAAAACATTCTTATGTTATTATATTTGAGAAAATACCAATACTGCAAAGATTTTATATATAGATTATTTTTTTATATTAGACGTACTCTGGACTCTAATCTGTTAAGCCCAAAACATTTGTTACCCTTAAGATAATGAGATTAGATTTTCAATATATATAAACCCATAAAAATAAAAATGAATTTCATTAATTTGATAATTATTATTATTTCAAAAATTATATATTATGTTATCTAAAAATATTGTAGATCGTAATATTTTTAAAATAATAATCAATAAAAATGTTATTAATAAATCTACTTTAATTATAAATCAAATCTATATTTTTTTATATTTTGAAAAGTTCACATCTACAATATATGTATTATGTTATCTAAAAATATTGTATATCATAATATTTTTAAAATAATAATCAATAAAATGTTATTAATAAATCTCTTTAATTATAAATCAAATCTATAATTTTTATATTTTGAAAAGTTCACATCTACAATATCTAAGGAGTAGAGTCTAGCATAAAAGTAACGAATAAGTATAAAAGCTTATATGCTGAACTATTCAAAGCAGTGTTGAAATTTAACCATACTTTTTTTGCGATTGGACATATATATTTTTGGAAATCTTTATAGAATATGGTAATAACTTATTTATGTTACATTTAGTGTCAATCTATATTTTTGGAAATATTTTTAAAATATGGTAGTAACTAATAAATCATCATTAAAATAAATATATTCAAATATGACATTAAAAATTTCGAAAATATAATTTAATTATATATTTTAAAATTATAAAATTTTATTACAATTTTTTTCAAAGATGTATTCTTTTTTTGAAAATTAATAAAATTTAATCGTAAACTCATTAATTTCTCACATATTTACAAATTTAATAAATATTGTATAATTTTAATTTTTGATAATTATAAAATTCTCTACTACAATTTTTTTTAATATATTTAATTAATAAATAGAAAGAAAAATCTATCTAAGATTATAATTTTAGATATTTACATGCATATTCTTAAATATAATTTAAAATAAACAAAAATAATTTTATATTAATTTTTATGTTCAATTAAAAAATTGTATTAAAATAGTGATAAGAAAAATAATATTTTAGTTTTAAACATAATTTATATTGTTTCTATTAAAAATATATTTTAATTTTTTTTACTGCACATAGTGCAGGAGAACACCTAATAATATATAACAGTCATGTTTTAATATTTTTATAAATTCAAACAATCTGCTTTTGCTAAAGTTTCAAATTTTATGTGCTCATATATGTATATCATTTTTTTCATATAGTCTGGATACACTTTTCAATTGTTTTTTTTTTTTGTAACTGTGTAATAAATTGGATAGCAGAATGTATACACATAATCTGGATAACACTTATACAAACATAGTAGAATGTATACCATGACTCTTCACGCATTATGAAAAAAGATCATAATACAATAAGTAAACTGCTCATAATGATAACCAAAAAACATATGATGGACATTGAATTCAAAGAATCTTAAAACAAAGGACAAAAGCCTGAAGTTTGAATGGAAAAGAACCCAAGGCCATTAGAGGAAAACATAAAAAAAACTTAAACATAAAAAGTCAAAAGCCTAAAGTTTGAAATGAAAATAAGACAAAGCCATTATTAGGTAAACATAAAAACAGGACTTGGACTACATCAAAAACAATCACTGCATTCCTATCCCAAGCAAACAACGGACCATATCAGCCACTCTTTGAACGCTTTGCTTCAGCTGACTCAAGGGCCTCAGCAGCTTTCCTAGCCTTATCACCTGCATTATCTCCAAAGCCTCCGGAAGAACCAGATTCATCACCTACAGCTGATGGAAGCGGAGCTTCTGGAGGGAGTATCTTGGTAACAGTTATGGTCTGAGTCTTGCCTGTGAGATTATGATCAAGTAAAGCTTGCGGAACCGGCACGCAGTGGTCAGCTCCTACTCCATCATTAGCCTAACATCAAAAAAAAATGTAAATAAGTTGAAATAATACACGATCCGGTGATGTTCTAACTACTTCGCTGTGCCGCACAACTATTTGCTATGCATAGACAGATCTAATACTACCTCAAAGTAATCAGCAACCAATGCTGATGCATGTTTCCCAGTCAATTCCTTGCCAGCATCACCAAGAATGACAAAAACTGCTTGCTCACTCTTATCATACACAGAAATCCTCGTCAGGTACCTACAACAAAAGAAAATTAGATAACAACGCTGTCAAAACATAAATGAAACTAAGACTCGTCACTTACTGAGGTACGCCTGTGACCTCCCTCTTCCCACATTTTTTATTGTTGCAAATCAGAGAAGTAGGCCCTTTGACCACCTTGCTATTACATCCACCGCATGAAATGTAATACGAAGCAGAACCCTGGACAACATCATCTATAGTTGCTGTGCACTCAAACCAAGCAACCTTCATTATAGAAAATAAAATAAACTCAATAAGTACCTAAGCATATGGAAACGAATATAGAAACAGAACACTATAATACCTTAGAATCTTCCTGCTTGATGTAGGAGAATAGATCTGCAAGAGTCACTGTCTCAGGCTTAGTGACAACCTCAGCAGAAATCCTATTAGCAATATCAGAGTTGGAACTCAACCTGAAAAAAATAGAGGAGCCCAAAATATGTTATAAATGACGCATGATAGGTAAAAAACAAAAGCCGCATTAATAAATAGCTGAATAGACAGATGCCTACCATTCACGATAATCCTTGGTAGGCTGAACATCAGCATCCATAAACACACGAGACGATGACTTAGAAGTGATAGCAAGGTTCCCTGTTAATAGCAAATGAACCGGTGTGATTATCCATAACATACGTTGCAACTGCCTCATCTCACAATAAAAAGAATACCTAACATAGTTCCAACTGAATTACTACAACTAAGCTCTGTATATGAGTATGACGTATAGTAGAGAAGTGCTAACCTCCAAGATGTTTAGGGTTTACAGTGGTGACCAAAAGAACGCTTGGGGTGCTTCCATACGACTTGAATTTCTTGCAGAAGTCGGATGCAGCCTTGTCCCACAGATAGAGCTTCATCACCGGTCCAGTACATGAGATGAAAACTATGCATTAAAATAACACACCAAAACAACGAAAGCGATTAACAGAAAGACAAACTTACTCATGTGTCTGAACATGAACGCACAGATGCCTCTTATCGGCAACGTCAACTTCGTCAAGAACCATATGGTCCGTGATAGTCTGTCCATTCACCAACTTCATGTGACCAACGTAATCTGAAATAGAACAATTTAAAGCCGCAGACATCAAACATCAACTCAACGTGTCTATAAGAGGCTCATCTGTTGTCCAAACACAACATATACTCTAAATAGTTAAACATGTCTTACCATAGAGATCGCTCTTGGAGTCACAGTTGGCTTTGAATTCCTCATAGCTGTGGAACTTGAACCTATCTTCTGGAATTAGAACAGGAGGGTTCTCAAGCACCGACAAAGAAGAATTCCAACTGAATGAGATGGTGGCGACATGATTAGCAACACGGTACTGTTCTTTGCTTCTGGATCCGAAAAAGTTGCTCAGTTTATACACAAAACCAGCTTCCAGATCAAATGTACCCGCTGAAATAAAACCTTGAATAACAGTACCCTGTGAACAATTCAAATCATCGATTAATATAATAATACCTCAATCAAGCAATATTCAAGCAAGAGGAAAAGGCTTAAAAAATCCATATTCTCTCAATATAGTAATATTAATTAAAGCAAGAGGAAGAAGTTAAAAAAAATTGGACAAACCTCTTCGCGATAAGGAGCATCTCTTGTCCAATTAAGGTTTTTGTGTTCGGATTGCGAGCCTCCCAGAAGTGAATCAAACGAAACATCATCTCGGCTTCGCGTGGGCCGTGTGAAACATCTCTGAACAACATCAGTTGATCTCCATGCGCGGAGGAAGGAGCGGTAGCAGCGTTGGGATTCATCGGATTGCCAGATGAAACAGACTTCTCATTAGGGGAAACAGTGGACTTCCCGTTAGGTTTCACAGACGCTGAGGAGTCGACGGTCTTGTCGCTGGTCTTGGGGTCGATGGAGATCGAAGATTTACCGGTGTGCTCCATCTCGAATCTCGATTAGTGTCTGAGAGAATTTTATCAACTTTGATCGAGACATAAGCTATGAGAACAGATTTATAAATAGGAAAATAGAGAGGAAGACGAAAGGAATGAGATAAACAAAGGTTTGATTAGAGGAGTTAGTGGTGACGTTGATTGTGAAAACGGATCTTGAGAAAACGGATTTGTAGAAAAGAGAGAGATGGAAGAGGTGGAAGCTGAAAGGTGAGTGAAGAAGAAATTAAGGTTACGGCAAAGTCCCATAACTCATCCGACCACCAGCAGCAAAACATGGGCTGAATAAAATGAAGATCAAACGGGTGGAAAACATCAAAAGCCCAAACCAACCCAACTCGACGATGACATGGCCGTTTGCAGCATTATGATTGGTGGAATTTCGCATCCGACGTGGACACGCTCAGAGACTCTCATATTCGGCTTTTAATATAGTAAGATGTTTTTATACATCATGTAATGTAAGCACAGTTACAATACTTTGATAATCAATAATGTTAATATGTTAAATGTTAATAACATCACCACTATAATTTTATTTTAACAATCTACAAAAACTGTGTACACTGTTACTTCTTAAAGATTAAAATTTTTCCTATGCATTAAATTATGTTCCGCAGTTTTGATAATGTCACATAAATCCTTTAAATTAATTGTTTAAGTATTTCAAATCATTCAATACTTTTGTAATAATAAATTTTCAATTTCTTGCTCATTTTAGACTTTTATATTTTCTGTTTAATGGCGAGTTATTATTTATAAATATCCATTCATTTGTTAATTTTATTGTTGGTTAATCATATTTGTGCCATTAAATTTTCCTAGAACTAGTGGTAAGAATAGTTCATGTCTTGTTTTAAATTTAGCTAACAACAAAAATAGAATGTTTACAATTTATGCTAAACCCCATGACGAGTTTCAATTCCATTGGATGGTTGGTAAATAATTTTTATTAAATGAACTTTTGTACCAAGCATATAAATCATCTCATTATGTGTTTTATTTATGCTACAAGGGGATTTATAATAATAGTTTAAATTGTTTTTATAATCATTTAAAAAAAATACCAAAATAAAAATGTTTCGTTATATATATATATATATATAAATGAATAAAAATTGTGCTTATAAAATGTATTTATATTGGATGGTCTTATTTTGTTGTTTCATAAAAAGACCAATTGGCTTTTGAATTATCTATTTCTATCGATTGATGCGCCATATTCGATCTCTCTTGCTTACATAAGAGTTGGGTCGATTCAAAAAAACACTTTGAAACTGAATGTTCTCTTTCCCTTTTGATTCACTCTTCTTGTACACCAAGTTGGTTGCTGAGACTAGTACTACTAGTAACACCTCATCTAATCTCTCAAAAGATCTAAACTTTATATCGATAAATCGAACGTTGCTCTTCTTCTTCTTCTAAGAAAGGAGGTGGGCAGAGCTCTATGTGCCAGCCACCTGGCAGGTGGCTCACTGCTCCCTTTCATGACTCTTTTCCTAGCTGAGATCCTTGCCGTCCAGGTTTGTTAAAATCTCGCACTACCCTGAAAAAAGAATCTATTGCTATTATATATAAGAATCATTAATATCTAGCACCTACCTGTGTTCGAACCCCCAAACACTGATGGCATCGATCCTGGTAAGTAGCTTGAAACTCAAATTTTTATGTAACAAAAACTAAATAAGTAACCTCTTACATCAGCGTTGGAATCGGGTTAAAGAGCGGTTGGGACCAGTATGGAACTACTTACGGACGCCTTTCAATGAACATACTCATTTGCAACCTTACCTTACCATCCGCTCCAATGTTAGAGGTAAGAATACAGAGAGATCAGCTCAGGGATGTTCAAATCTATAATATATTCTGACTTGTAACCTTCAAAAGCAGTGCTGGTATCTCTCTCAATAGGAAGCGAGATGTTTGGTGGCGTCGAAAACATACATTTTGATTTGGAGCTCACGGCGCGGAGGTAGGATCAAGACCGCATCGGGAAGAAGCGGATATGTTAAGGAACGTCACGTTCCATGAACTGAAAGTCGGCATTGTGATAAAGACCGACTACAACGAGCATCCAGACGGTGGATTCAACCCTCGAGCCTTCCCGGTGCTGGAGAACATTAGCTGCATAGGGATATACAGTCAAGGAGTACGCGTACCGGTGCGTATCGAAGGAAGCAAAGAGACTCCTGTTAGAAATGTAACGTTCAAGGAAATGTCGGTGGGGATAACATACAAGAAGAAGCATATATTCCAGTGTGCTTACGTGCAAGGGTGTGTGATTGGGACCATCTTCCCTGCTCCGTGTGAGAATCTTGATCGGTATAATGAGCAGGAACCTAAGCAGCCCTGGCACGGGTACGGGGACTGGAAACAGGGACGGGAACGGGGATGGAAAACGTCAAAACCAAAAAACTTAGATACGGGTACGGCTTAGATACGGCTAATTAAGTCATAATTAAGATTTTTTTAAAGAAAAGTCTACTGGTCCATAGCCAATGCTCATGACTAACCTTAGATTCTAGTTAAGATTAGTTTAACCATTTAGAAGAAACAGAGGTTATCAATTCGAGGGTTCATAGGTTTTCTGTTGGGATTGTGAAATCCCATGTCCAACTCTTTATCATTACATTAGTACGATATTGTCCACTTTGGGCCTAATAGGTAAGTCCGCATGGATTTATTTTTGGTTTCCATCCCAAAAGGCCTCGTACTATTAGAATTGGACTTCTCTTTATATATTAGACTTTCCTTTGTCTAATATCCAATGTGGGACTTAGATTGTTATCTCACATTCTCCCCTTCAAGTTAAGGACCACAACTCATCTCTTGTGTGTTTCCTAATCGTAGGGTTTCCTTTGAGAATGTATCTCCCACAACTTCACAGGTTCCATGATCTTCTGACTTTCGGCAACAGACCTTCTCTTTCCTTTTTCTACCCGTTCTTACTTAAAGGGTATTTTGGTCTTCTTGCATTTTTTTGTCAAACCGCTCTGATACCAATTATTGGGATTGTGAAATCCCATGTCCAACTCTCTATCATCACATTAGTATGATATTGTCCACTTTGGGCCTAATAGGTAAGCCCGCATGGATTTACTTTTGGTTTCCATCCCAAAAGGTCTCGTACTATTAGAGTTGGACTTCTCTTTATATATTAGACTTTCCTTTGTCTAATATCCAATGTGGGACTTAGATTGTTATCTCACACTGATAAGCTCGTGTGGGCTGGACTCGAGAGGCTGGTGGAGAAGTTAAAGCCTTACGATGGGAGGATCTTTGTGTCGCATAACGTGAAGTTCTGTTCGCGGCTAGGTGGTGACGAGTGTGCAAAGAGGCTAGCGAGTTTGGGACTTGAGTATCTTGGCAAACAAACGCATGATAGTTTGCTGTTTAATCACTACGAGATCTGGTTCGGGTTTAGACGGTTTAAGACATAAAAAAGCTTGTTGAAGTATATGTTTTCTTGACACGCTATGAAGGATTTTAAAGAGTCCTAAGAGATTGTTTCTGTAGATAAGCTGTGAAGTGCAGAGATGGCTGTATCAGACTACTACTTTACTTTTTGTGTTTATGGTGGGAGAGATACATGTAGTGTTGTTCATGTAACAGCCTACATGTATTGTTCATATAACATTTTCTGTTAGTTTGGCTCGATTTTGTAGATTTTATAAAACAGTTCAGTTTTCGGTTAGGTTAGGCAATTGGTCACTTTCTGTTTTCAAACAGTACTAACCGAATTTACCGAACTTATCCGAAATTTTAACAAAAATTAACCAAAATTACTTTGGTAAGAATTTTAAAAACCAAGTTTACCAAACTGAACCAAACAGAACTTTATTTTAGGTTAATTCAGTAAGATTTATGTTGATCTGAACTAACCGGAAACCGAATTAGTTGAATACACAGGCCTAAGCCAACTGATAGAAGAGATTAAGCTGGATTCATTTATCTGTAACCAAAAACAGATTCTTTACCATATTTCAAAAGTTATTGTTTACATTCTGCAACAAGAAGCCATCTCTAAAAGTAAACTAGCCTTTACAACTAAAGACCAAACCCATGTTTTGTTCTTAGTCAGACTCATATCTCGTAATCTACATCTGTAGCATTATGGGAATCAGATTGTTTCACCATCTGTTCCTGCCTAGGTTGCACGGGTACGTCACTTCACTGACGTCTCGCGTACCGGAAATGCACCCGAGACGGGACGGCTTGGGGACGGCCAGGAAACGTTTCAAAAACGTTTCGGTGATGACGGGGACGGCTAAGGTTTGTGGGGACGGTATCATTAGTTTATGGGGACGTTTCAGAGACGTTTCCCATGTATAACTAATGTCTCCTTGTTTCAGATCTATCAACTTTACATCGTTTGTCACCTTAAACTCAAGTTAATCAAGAGGAGTTCCAACAATATGACGAGTTTGTAAACTGATAAACGTTTTCCAAGCCAATAAAGACGTGTTTCATTAACGACTGTGATAGTTGTCTGAAATTAATCATGAAAATGTGAGATAACAAACTAAGTCCCACATTGGAGAATTAGACAAGGAGTGTCTAATATATAAAGAGATGTCCAACTCTAATAGTACGAGGCCTTTTGGGATGGAAACCAAAAGTAAATCCATGAGGACTTGCCTATCAGGCCCATAGTGGACAATATCGTACTAATGTGATGATAGAGAGTTGGACATGGGATTTCACAATCCCAACAATTGGTATTAGAGACGGTTGACGAGAAATCTGCAAGAAGACCAAAATACCCTTTGAGAGATGAACGGGTACCCATCGAGTTAGGATTGGGAGGTGTGTGTGTGGCAGAGATCAAGTCAGACGATCTTGGAAACAGTTGTGGGACACGAGATGAATGTGATCTTTAGTTTGAAGGGGAAAATGTGAGATAACAAACTAAGTCCCACATTGGAGAATTAGACAAGGAGTGTCTAATATATAAAGAGATGTCCAACTCTAATAGTACAAGGCCTTTTGGGATTGAAACCAAAAGTAAATCCATGAAGACTTGCCTATCAGGCCCATAGTGGACAATATCGTACTAATGTGATGATAGAGAGTTGGACATGTGATTTCACAATCCCAACAATCAGGCATGTGGAGAAACACCGCGCTCGCGTATATCAGATCATACGTTGTATCCTACCCGAACTTGCTGAACTCCATGTCTTCTCCTCTGAGTATAAGTGGTCGTTTGTGAAGAAGACCTTGAGATGGGAGCTCGTACCTCAACGCAGCCATCAGAGAAAGCTCGTCCTTTTCGAGACAGTGGAAGTGACTCGGATCGAGATAGCGTATGAAATGCAAACCCACACGTAAGGTGCCGCATCCGATTTCGAGGACGCGAGAGTTTGGTTTGAGATTGGAGGATTCAGCTAAGAACTCGAATACATCATGGCCACCAGCCCAAGGCTCGCCGTAGTTGCTGTGGTGCTGCTCAACTAGTAACTCACCAGGGCATGGAAGAGCTGTGTGGTTGTTTGCTTCTTCTCCTTCGTAATGGGATATACCCTTGTACCTGATATGAACAAACACAGAGATAAATCTCGAGTCTTTAAAAACAGAGCAAAGGAAACCTCTAGTCTTTAAGAACAGAGCAAAGGAAACCTGAGTCTTTAAAAACAGAGCAATGGAAAGCTCGAGTCTTTCACAATTCTAAAAACAGAGAAATGCATATGCAACCCATTGGCTCTAATCAGATCTCTATACTTGTAATCTCTCACGTCATTAACGCTTCCACCGAAGACGGAAACGTGGTAGCGTCCAATCATTTCCTTGAAACACCAAAAGCATTTGAGTTGCATTGATAAGTTATAGATTCTAAAGCCTAACTGAACCGAAATTGAATTTCAAACTTTAATCATTATCAGCCATCTAGGTGATTCCGGAATGAACTAAGTCCCAAATAATAGAATAACACACGGTGCAACTCCTGAAATAATTAACCAATCCAGTTTTATTATAGGGTTAATTAGCTCAATATACATAAAATGATAAGTTATTGGGAAAACATGCATCAGTTTTTGGAAATTGGCGATTCACGTGCTCTGGATGTGTCAAAGGACGGTAATAACCTCAGCGTCAGTTTGGGGAAAAAACGAGTCATCCCGTTCCCGGTTATTTTGTCTTATTCTCGGACCACATTTATTTCTTTTAAATGGGAGATGTGAATTAAAAGCCTCGCGAAGTCGGAAAAATGCACAACAATCTAATACGTCTATCTAAGTTTCTTCCCAACCGTTGGATTCACAAAAAATATTTTCCAAGCTTCATGGGTTTGTCACCGATTTTTTATTGCTGTATTGGGTTTCAATATTACCTTTCCATTAGGCTATTTACATTACGGCAACAAATATTAAGGAACACGCAAGATGAATAGTGTTTTTATTAAATTATAACACTCTACGTCTTTTCACAAATTCTGATTTTACGTGTGAAACTAATAAAACTTGGAATGTGTCAGAGGCGTTCATTTCAAATATGACCGGTTTTGTAAGGATATTATGGGTATTATGAAAAATAAACAGTGCTCGTGTCATACACCTAATTATATTCTGTTTCATAGCTATAGAACGCAATTACCCTTTATTATAACCAAATGAAATATTCTTGGGGTTATTTGTGAAATAACTAAAAAATAATGGGAAATTAGATTTTTAGTAAGAAAGTAGAGAGAGATAGGAAGAGAAATAAGGAGAGAGAGGTTGCTCGGACCACCTACGGTGCAGGTTTCACCTCACATCCGCGTTGACTCAACCCAAAAGGCCTTTTAAATTTGTTAACGCAATTGCAGAATTAGAAGGTTTCAAACCGACTGTGGAAAGCCATTGGCAAACCACTGACCCTATTTTCCTGTCGACATCCTCGCTCTATCGTTTCTCTAAGAAGTTGAAAGCTCTCAAGCCAAAAATCCGAGTGTTAGCAAAGGACAGCATGGGAAACCTCACGGTTAAAGCTAAAGAAGCCTATGAGAAGCTCTGTATGTATCAGGAAGAGACATTTAGAAACCCAACACCAGGAAACTTGGACAGGGAGAACAATGCATATGCACGTTGGGAGCTTGTTGCTCGTCTGGAGGAGGGCTTCCTTAAGCAAAAATCCAAGATGCATTGGCTGAGGGTGGGGGACAAAAATAATAAAGTGTTCCATCGGGCAGCAACAGCAAGATTTATAAACAATTCGATCAGAGAAGTGAAGTGCAGAGATGGTCGCATTGCTAAACAACCTGAAGAAATAAAAGCAGAAGCTGAGGGTTTTTTTAAAGAATTTCTTCAGCATGAGCCAGAGGACTTCGAGGGCGTTGATGTTTGCAGGTTACGTGAGGTTCTACCTTACAGGTGCTCAGTGACTGATCAGCATGAACTAACAAAAGAGGTAACAGCGGAAGAGATCACTAAAGTTCTTTTCAGTATGCCAAGTGATAAATCACCAGGGCCAGATGGTTTCACAGTGGAGTTCTTCAAGGCAGCATGGCCTATTATAGGAGCAGAATTCATTACTTCGGTCCAGTCTTTCTTTGTAAAAGGATTCTTACCAAAAGGAGTAAACACAACAATTCTGGCTTTGATACCGAAGAAAACAGTGGCTCTCGAGATGAAGGACTACCGGCCAATATCATTGTGCAATGTCATATATAAAGTCATCTCCAAGATAATAGCCAACAGACTGAAGACCACACTGCCGGACTTCATTGCTTTGAATCAGTCTGCTTTTGTGAAGGGTCGACTGCTTATAGAGAATCTCCTGCTTGCTACGGAACTAGTAAAAGACTACCACAAAGACACTGTATCTTCTCGGTGTGCTCTCAAGATCGACATCTCTAAAGCTTTCGATTCGGTTCAGTGGAGTTTTCTTACCAAAACACTTGAAGCTATGGATTTTCCCCCAATTTTCATTCACTGGATTTCTCTCTGTATCTCTACGGCATCCTTCTCTGTCCAAGTCAACGGCGAGCTTGCTGGCTATTTTCAAAGTACAAGAGGCTTGCGACAAGGATGTGCGTTGTCGCCTTACCTCTTTGTCATCTGTATGAACGTCTTGTCAAAGTTACTTGATAAATCGGCGAATGATAATAACATGGGATATCATCCGAGGTGTAAAAATTTGGGGCTAACTCACTTGAGTTTCGCTGATGATATCATGGTCTTCACAGATGGTAGAGTCAGATCGATAGAGAGTATTGTGGACGTTTTTAATTATTTCGGGAGGATCTCAGGGCTGAAAATTAGTATGGAGAAAACCACCATTTACTATGCAGGGTTATCTGATGCAGAAACAGGTCTTTTAGAACAACGTTTTGAGTTTACGTCTGCGAAACTCCCAGTTCGTTACTTGGGGTTGCCGTTGTTAACTAAAAGGATGGGGAAAGATGATTATGCAGCTCTCCTGGATAAGATAAGGAATCGTATCAATCACTGGACGAACCGTTTTCTATCCATGGCTGGCCGTTTGCAGTTGATCCGTTCTGTTCTCTTGAGTATAGTGAACTTCTGGATGACAGGATTTGTATTGCCTGGAGCGTGCATCAATGAGATAAATAGCATATGTTCAGCTTTTCTCTGGTCAGGGCCTGCTCTGAGTACGAGGAAAGCTAAGGTCTCCTGGGAAATAGTCTGTCGAAGGAAGTGTGATGGTGGTCTTGGACTTCGGCCGCTGAAAGAGGCAAATCAAGTTTGTTGTTTAAAACTCATATGGCGTACGATATCTTCTCAAACATCCTTGTGGGCTCAGTGGACCAGGATGAATTTGTTCAAGAATGGCTCGTTTTGGTCGTTTGAATCCACGTCTACGAGGGGTTCTTGGATGTGGCGAAAACTGGTGAAACTTCGAGATAAGGCTAAGGATTTCCAGAAGATGCTAGTTGGAGATGGTTGCAATACTTCTTTCTGGTTTGACTCTTGGTCTAGTTTGGGAAGGCTACATGATTTATTTGGCTCGCGTGGTAGTATTGATATGGGAATACCATTGAACACAACTGTTGCTGATGCGCTGAGAAATCGGAGGAGGAGAAGACATAGAGTGGACATTTTTAACGAAGTTGAAAAAGTCTGTGAGGATCAAAGGCTGAAACTCACGAGTGATAAGGATATAACACTTTGGAAACAGAGTGATGGACAGTTTAAAGGAGACTTCAAGACAAAGCAGACATGGGATCTCATTCGAAAGAAGGAACCCCCGGTTCAATGGTGGAAGAGCGTCTGGTTCCGACATCACATCCCAAAGTACGCTTTCCTCCATTGGTTAGCAATTCAAAATAGATTGGCCACAGGAGATCGCATGGTGACTTGGAATGCAGGGGTTAATCCATCATGTGCTCTCTGTCAACATTCTATGGAATCAAGGGACCATCTCTTTTTTGAATGCAGTTACTCAACAGAAGTCTGGTCGAAACTGATGCAACATATGCTGCAGAACTCATTCACTACTCTTTGGTCTGAGCTGAAAATCTTGATCATGGATACGAATGGAGGGTTGCTCAAAAGGTTCCTCACTCGATTCACCTTGCAAGTAACTATCTCTTTCATTTGGCGGGAGCGAAATGAAAGAAGACATGGTGGCATACCCATTCTGGCAAGTACTATGGTGAAGCTAATTGATCGACAGGTCAGAAACATATGTCTCTTAGTGCGACAAATGGGAGACTTGAAGTACACGGGAGCCCTAACCTTGTGGTTTGCCACAAGATAGAAAACTTGGATTGTAGTTAAGCGCAAAATTTCTTTAAAAACAGAAGCACTTGTTGTAACCAAAGTTGTTTTCTTTGAATAAATTTAACATATATTCAAAAAAAAAAAATAAGGAGAGAGAGGGTGAAATTTGTGTTTTTTTCTTGTATATTGGACCTAATTTCCCAATACCATCTTTAGTCCAATTGCCAAACAAATACCAAATGTTTTCATATGTACTAGCAGAAGACATGTGCCTTGCACGAGAGTGAAATTTGATATTTAAAAATATTTACACAATTCATTAAACATGAACAAAATCTACATATGTATTTTCTTCTCAATAGCATTAGATCATTTTATTTTATAAATTTTCATTCGGTGTAAAAATTGTCAAAGATCACTAAGATGTGACAGGATATTTTTAATATTATTGGTCAAAAAAATATAAACCCAGTATAATATTGTCTAAATAAACATAAAAGGGAATTGGAATTTTGTTTGAATGATCGTAAAAATATTTATGATCAAGATCGCATAATTATGATAATTTATAAAAACAAAAGAAATCATTGATTATAAAATTCTTAATATAAGAATTTTAGCAGTTTTAATGATTTATAACCATTTTAAATTTTTTATTTAACATGTATAAAATGAAAAAATAATTAAAATTTAATATGGTTGTTTATTTTATTATAATAATATAAAATCAAAAATAATATTGAGGATATATATATCGTTAGCAATGTTTATTATGTAGTATTTTCATACTTATTGTGAATCATATTAATGTAATTTCTCATCTTTTATTTAAAGAAAAAATGAGTTGAGGTAGATTTATTTATGATCATTTAGTTAATAGATGATCAACTATATTATATACGGTGAAAATCATGTAATTATTTTTTGTCTAAGTAAATTTAGAAGGTTGTATTGAACATCTTTAATATACCACCTTTTGTAAATAATCTATCTTATTAAAGTAGAAGCACCTTTAAAAAATGTTTAGAAATTTGGATAACAGTAAGTAAATAAATAAATAAATATAATATTGTTTGAAACCAAGAATAACAATATAATTACCTAAGTTATTTTTCATAATTTAATAAATTTCCAATTTTTCTTATTAACATAATAAGTCCATTGATTTTCATTAATTTCTTTGTCTAAAATAATCATAAAATAAAATTTAAAATTTATAAATACTAATTTAAATTAATTGTATCAAAAATGATTCAAAAATATACATATATTAAAAATTAATATTTACTAAAATATTTTTAAATAACAATTATAATTTTTTTTAAATATTTATAAGAAAATCCAATATAAAACCCAATTTCAAATATATTTTTGTATTTCACATTAAATTTTAAAACATAATATATATATATATATATATATATATATATACACATATATGATTTTTATATGATGGTACGCATAAAATTATATTAATTTTATGATTATTTATATGATGGCACATATAAAATACGATAAATTATATGATATATAATATTAAAATGAAAAATAAATTGCCACATGTTTTTGAAAAAACAATAATATGGATTATATATTATAATTATAACAAAACAAAAAACATCCTATACTAAATAATAACATAACATTGTCTACTTACGACAAATATATATATATATATATATATATATATATATATATATATATATATATATATATGAGATACATAACATCTGTGCGGGTGCACATGCCAAGATCTAGTAAAATATTAAAATCTCACCTAAACTCGAAAGATTTCAAATCACCAATAAAACCAATACCAACCATTTTTAAACTTACGGAATACTATATCGTATGCAGAGCTAAGATGTAATGTTTGATATGAGATGTAGAAAGGCGAGTTGATTCGTTTATATAGAAGAACCACCTCATAACCAATGAATGCGTAGGTTTATATAAAGAAATGTTTATATACGACAATAAATTTATAAATCATTGCGGCACTAAATGTTCTAATTGCAGTATTCAAATCGATATTGACAAAAACTATCCCATACTAATTTTCCAATATTAATGATTATGTTGTATAATGAATCAGTGCAATATACCCTTTCCAAAATCCATATACAAGCAATATTTAATTATATACAGTCAAAGATGTAGTGATTATATAAATTACTACGATTTAAAGGTAAACTGCCTTATTTGACTAAAGTATTTACGTATAGTTCAAAAAAGTTTACGTTCAGTTTTTATTACTACCACTATGTGCTTGGTGAACATAAATTATCGGCCATAAATTGCATTTTTTTAATATGTTAAATAAGAACATATAGAAATGGAGTTTTACATAACAATGATTATGTATATAGCATTGAGCGGGAGAAAACAATGTTTATACACGATGAATACAGACCCTATAGTAGTTATGTACTTGTACATTATACTTTCAAGTATGGCCTAAAAATATGCACATATGTACAATTTTAGGCTACATTATGAAATTTAAATTTGTAGCATGCATGAACATCTAAAGATCCTCCCGTTAGTTTAAAGAAGACAGAAAATTGTTTTATTTGTTAAAGTGCCTAATAATTTTATTTGTTATGGCATCTGTTTGTTTATGATTTTGGAATCTGGACATGTGTGATCTTAATTTCTTCCTTAATACAACCATGGATTTATATAAGATTATGGCACAACGAAAGTAGTAAAGGTTAGCATGTGATTCGATATGTTCATCTAGAGATCCACATTAGTTTAAAGAAGACATGTTGTGTTTGTGTATGATGGTTGCATATGGAATAGTTGTTAAAATGCAGTCATGGATATTTTTTATGCGATTAACCTACAACGAATGTATTGTAGGTTACAATGTTATACAACCAGATAGTCAATTTTTTTAATACTGATTCTTCATTGACATAAAATATGCTTAATTATGAATTTTATCAACAAAAAACATGGGTCATAACTCGTAAAAGATTAGAATCAGGTGTGGAAGAGACCTTGGGAAATATCAATTGACCATACACTTAATGAAATATAAATGTAATCACATTAGTATTCAAATGAGTTATACCAGTAGCATCTTCTTTTAATTATTCTAATTGTAAGAGGGTAAATTTAAAAAGAGTCTGAGGAGGATTATCATGATGGCACGTCGACATAATGGCAGAGATGTAAATATATTACAAAATAAAGGTTACTCATTCAAGATGCTTCTATTTTAATAGTAAAGAGATTATTAGCACGCCACAAACAAATTTACCGGTTAATGCAAGAGTTCTCTAGTTTACGACGGCCCCTATGAGGAACATGGAAGCCAATCCGATTACTAAAAAGAGCTGCAGAATTAACAATATCATCAACGATATTTAATATATGAATACATGCGTGTATATATTGTGTGAACATGAACAAGCTGGGTGGCTTAGCTAAAACGCAAAAGATGATCGACAATTTGGGGAAAATTTGATACTTTCCATTAATTTGTTGTGTATACTATGAAAGTTCAATGCAGTTATTTTACCCAAAAAAAGTTCAATGCATCTCATATCTATCTATATCTATACTATTATTTATGAAGTGATTTTGCTTACTTGTCATATTCTCCATAATTTTAGCCAATTTTGCTTATTTGTCATTGTTTATTGCTTATTTCTTAAATTTTCCATATTTTAGGTAATTTCGCTTATTTATCATTTTTTATTTTTTTTTATTTATCATATTTTCATACTTTTAAGTAATTTACTTATTTTTTATATTTTTAGTAATTCCAGTTTTGTTTATTTTTCATATTTTCTATAATTTAAGTTATTTATTTATTTTCATATTCTTAATAAATTTATTTGATAATTTTATTTACATGTCATATTTTTAATAGTTTTATGTGGTAATTTTATATTTGCTTAGTTGTCATACACTCCATGATATTAGGTTATTTTCTTATTTTCATGATTTATTATTCTTACAAACTTATTTGCCATATTCCAGGATTTAGGTGGACTCATTATTTGTAATAAATGACATTTTGAATTGTTAGACTTAAGACATTTTTAGGGATTATTTAATAAATATTTTTATTATGCTTAGGATAATTACTATTGTAGTTTTGTTCATCTTATGTTTATTTTTGTAATATTAAATGAATATATTTTTATTAGTTATTTTAAAAGGAAGATTGCTTCTCTTCTATATCACTGAATTATCGTACTAATAAAAAATATGAGTCCAGGGAATATATATTTTTCGTTAAAAATTAAAACAAATCCAGCTTTCACTAGACATATATCATTTATTACTTTAAGTTTATATAATTTAGTTAAATATAGGTATGTTTTTAATTATTGTAAATTGTCTTAATAGTTGTCTGTATAAACTCCGATAAAAGAAATTCATAAAAATGCAATTAATGTTTTGATAAAGGGAGGATTGTTTTCATAGGTTTTTATTGTTTTATCTTTTATGTTACATATCAGTATTAACAAAACCTTATTAAGTTATTATGTTAATGATATTTTTTACATGTGTGGTTTGATGATAGAATAACTGAAATATCTTGTAAGTACCAAACTATTATCTTTGTTGTGTTATAATAAAAAGATAAATTATATATTCTGATTAATTTAATATTTGAAACTAATTAAATAAATTAAATTGAAATATTAAAATCTGAATTATTTGGATATATATTAGTCCGCACAAGTGTGCGAACCATCATCTAGTATATAGTATTATGAATGTCCAATGCAACTTCATACTATCGGATTAAATTGGGGTTATCCAAAATTTTAATGTTTGTTTGCTGGATTTTGAAGTCCTTGATTAAGACTGTTCTGGGTTAATTAGCAACACTTAAAACTTAAAACACTTCATAATATAGCTATTGATTTGTTTTTCAAATATATATTATACATCTCAAAATATATCTTGGACATTCATGCATTGAATGACTGGGGTTGTCCGTGCCGGTTCATGACTATGGGATGCCTACTCAAAATTAAAATGTTAATCTAATAAGCTGGATGAGCTTAAAAATGGTAAAATGTCAAAAAAATTTAGAAACATGTTTTGTGCTCTACACCGTCGCTTACGTTGCTTCCGCAGTGAGTAACATGCATGGTTTGTAATATTCTAAACCAACATTAAAATAATCCATGCATGTTGATGATTATATTAACATGCACAGCGACGTATACTGGAGTCAAAGATAAGACACTTGTTTTCCTCAGATCTAATCGTCTCGCTTTTTTCTTTCCCGTCAGTAGATCTAAGCTCTGATGGCTAATGAACACAGTGCCGGTCTTGGAAATATGAACTGCAAGCAAATAAAAAGTTAAGGACTAATGTTACGGGTCATTAATCTTTAAAAAGTTTTAAAACTAGCTTTCAATTAAAAAAAAGAAGACGGGATTATTGAACTCCTTACCTAGGATCCATTTACCACTAGCCTACTTGAGACTTCTAGGATATTTTGGCCGGTTAAATTCATAAATTATATACGGCCGAAATTCCAAGCTTCTAATGCTTCCCCTCAGGACCGCTATGAACACTTTATAATTTGGCAGATAAAAAGCTTCTATAAATTATTAATCACATAGGTTTCATCACACCCAAATTTTGAAAATAACCTTTTGAAAACTTATTAAGAAAAATGAAAACAGCTAAGAAAATGCTGACATTCTTTTAGAGGTATTTGTTGGATAATTTCAATTAACTTGAGGAGCAAGTTAACTCATTAAAATGAAGTTTATTGAGTTAAGGAAAAAGAAAAACATATCGAATTTAAGAATTATTTCCATATTATTATTAGGTTAAAGAGTAGTTTAATCCTATATAAAGAGTTTTCATGGAGAGATGTTCTATAAGGGAAAGACATTGATTTAGCTTTGATAGAGTTTCTAAATCCAACAAGAAGAGTTAGGGCCTGAGTGGTTCAAACGCAGCAGTTGCGGTTGCGGGAGTTTGTAGGTACGGGAGTTTGCGGGTACGGGTGGTTGCGGTTTCTTACGGTTTTAAGAGATTTGTACGACTGGTACTGCAGTTAAAAATTGGTGTCCGGGACAATTATGACTGGTTACTACCAAATGCAGCAGCGGTTAAAATAGAAATTAACAATATTTACATTCTATATAATTGTAAAACTTTCAAAATCATAATATTATAATAAATATAAAAAATTTATTTTGAAAGTTATAATTTTCATTTTTTAATTATAGAAAATATTTTTATTTTTAAAATTTATAATATTAACTAAATATAATTGATACATTTAATTATTTTATTATTCCAATTTAATTTTTTTACTGAAATATTTTTATTTTTGAATTTATAATGTTTTTAAAAAAGAAAAAAAATTACAATCCCACAACCGCCCGCAACTGCACGTTAACTAGAATCAGCTTTTGAATTTAAGAGATTTAGAGCGATTTGAGTGATTATTGCAAAACGCCAATAACCGCTACCAACCGCAAAAGCTGCATTTGCGGGTGGTAACAGGGAAACCAGTCATGCCTTTAGTTCTTATAGTATTTTGTGTTCTTGCAATTTTAATTGGTATCGGAGCTCCAAGTTTAAAAAATCGTTTACAAGAGAAGTTGTAATTCGGTCAAAACATGGAAAATGATAAAAATTCTCAAGCACATGATAAAGGTGTTGAGATGAAGAAGGACATACTATGTCCCATCATCGTCCAACTACACCGTATGGTCGATGTGAAGGAAAGTGATGCTTCGTTTATACGAAGTTTGGGATATGAGTGATCCAGGGAGAGATGACGCAAAGAAGAACAATATGTTGATTGCTCTAATCTTGTAATCAGTCCCGAAAGCGCTAATACTTCAGATGAGAGAACATGAACATGATACATCGAAGAAGATTTGTGAAGCTATCAAATCCCGTAACCTAGGTGCTGATCGCGTGAGAGAAGCGAGGTTACAGACTATGATGTCTGAGTTCGACAAACTGAAAATGGCAGACACAAACATGGTGGATGACTACGCAGGAAAACATTCTGGCCTAGCATGGAGAGCAGCCGCGTTAGAATTAGACATTGGACATGTATAGTTAAACATTGTATCTCATGCAGCATGAATATTGGGAATGGATTGCGGATCGCATCTTACGATCTACTTGAAAATAAAGTGCATTTTCATAACAGATGAGAGACATTATATAGATCAAACAAGACCAAGAATGAAAATGAGAAAAACTAACTAATCAGTTAAAAAGCTTCATGTTACTGTAGTCTCTGTCTAATGTTTTTATTAACAATTTGTTTTTTACACATCATGTAATCTGTTACAATAAGTTGATAATCAATAATGTTAATATGTTAAATAATATCACCTCTTTAAATTTATTATAACAATTAACAAAAAAAATGTACACTGTTACTTTCTAAAGATTATTTTTTTTCCTACAAATTAAATTATGTTCCGCAATTTTGATAATGTCACATGAATTCTTTAAATTAACTGTTTAGGTGTTTTAAATTTTTTAGTACCTTTATAATAATATTTTTATTAATTTCTTGCTCATTTTAGACTTTCCTATTTTCTGTTTATTGGCGAGTTATTACTTATAAATATCCATTAACTTGCTAATTTTATTGTTGGTGACTTATATTTTTTGCCATTAAATTTTCCTTCAACTAGGGGTAAAAATAGTTCATGTATAGTTTTAAATTTAGCTAACAACATAAACAGATTATTTACTAAATAATAAGAATGTTTTCAATTTATATATAAATATTGCACATTGATTCTCTGATTAGAATATCGTTTGATCTAAAAAATGAATCTTCTTATCAGCTTTATATTGGTTTTTGCTACCTATAACAGATTTGGTACAGCTTGCAAGAAGAATCGTGTTGAAATTCATAATCAACTTGCACCTGGTATTATTCTTCATTTTGATTGTAGTTCCATCGAGAGGCACGGAGTTTATACAAGAATGCAAGAATTAAAATTTAACACCTCAGATGTCTCGAGTTTCACAGATGAAGCGTGGAGTTTTGGTAAGGGAAAGAAAGAAATACATTGTCATTTGAAGTATGACAGGTATTACTGTGATTTTCGAGCATACAGGGAAGCCACTGTTCGTCGATGTGGCGGACTACGGTCATATGAAGCCAGAAAAGATGGAATTTACTTTAGAAGGAGTTATGAGAAACCTCATGACGAATTTAAATATCATTGGGTGGTTGGTAAATAATTTTTATTAAATGATTTTTTGTAACAAGCACATAAATCATATCATTATGTGTTTTATTTATGCTACATGTGGATTTATTATAATAGTTTAATTTGTTTTTATAATAGTTTTAAAAATTCCCAAAATATAAATGTATGTGTTAATAAAAATTATTATAAAAAGGTTCTTTCACTCCTCCTTGCATCACATGTGCATCCACGTTCGATATTCATTACATGACGGGAAGACACATGTCCCATCTCCACAATACGCTGCACTTCATTAACTTGAAAATATCAGTTGTTGGGGTTTATTTTATAACATGTCTATTCTGAAGTGTTTTAGGCTGAGAAATCTCTTTTAGTATATTTAGATTCATCGTGATATGGCTACCTCGGGAATGTTTTTCTCTGATTTGAGGTCTTGCAGGTGCTTCTCCATTGTTGAGATTAGGTTGTTGATCTTTGAATATGCAATTATTTTACATATGCGTTTGTTTATAATTGTTACTAGAATATTTTGGAAATAAATGAAGATAAGTTAGATTTTCTTGATTTGATTATAAGGCTTTGTTATTCTACCTGTTACAGATTCATCCATGATTTGAAGGCTGGACGTTATTCTTCCACCGTCTAGACCGACTCTAACTCTCTAAGGTACCGAGAAGCAAGAACGTGATACGCAGTGGTGAGAGCATATTGGTGTAGACATGCTCCTACTCGGCGCTAAGGTTATTCCGTTCTTTATACTCATGATCATCGAAGTTTTCAAACAAAATCCAGCATCTAGCCTCAGAATTTTCATACTTGTGTTTCCAAATCTTTATTTTAACTTCCTGCAGTTAAGTGGTTAGGACTATAATAGTAGTACACAAGCCGCATGGTTACTTCTCAGAGTAACTATAAGCTTTGGCAGCGAGTTTATAAGTTTTTGACTTTACTAATGTTACATGTTATTTTCTGAGCCTTCTTGGGTTTGGTTTTGTTTCCTTTACGGAAGTGTGAATAGCAGAACATTAACAGTTATGTGATCTCAAACTCAATATACTGAGATGATGCTAATGCATGATTTGTTCTTGGATTTGCTCGCAGGATTATACAAACATTTTCCATGTGACTGGTTAGAGAGGCTCCGTTTCCATTTATTCGAATAATTTGAAACAATCTGTAGTCTCAGAGGTCAGGTTAACTCTGGTAAGTTCCAATGCTTTTATACTATGATGGTTATCTGTATTGAGGTTGGAAGCTTATCTTTAGTCTGTGTTCAACTTTTTCCATATTCTTTTATTCAAGAGATGAGGAAATCACCATGGATAGGTTTCAGAATTGCAGGTTTAATTTATTGTGTTAAAGTTAGTTTTGTGGTTTTGTTACGAATTCTAAACAGATATTGTTATTTAGAGTTGGAGTAATCAAACATTCAGTTTAATGATCAAAAGGCCAACATTGAAGCTGGGGAATCTTACGCAGATGGCGAAGATAAATCTGACTCTTAACTCTGATGTGGTAGATTTTAAATTCGTTTTAAGTAGTGCAACATTTAGTTTTCTTTTTGATGGGTTGTGAGTAGCATTGGCTAACTTAAATTTTTGAAAACTATATCTTTTTTATACATCATGTAAGCAGTTACAATAATTTGATAATCAATAATGTTAATATGTTAATATTTAATAACATCACCACTATAATTTCATTTTAACAGTTAACAAAAAACGTGTACACTGTTACTTCCTAAAGATCAAAACTTTTCCTATAAATTAAATTATGTTCCACAATTTTGATAAATTCACATGAATTCTTTAGATAAACTGTTTAAGAGTTTCAAATCTTTCAATAGTTTTATCTAACAATACTAAAAGGGGGATATGAGCTCCATTGAGGCTATCCACATCAGCAAATTAAATCAGCCACTTAGAATATGAGTTTGTGCCATGTAACTCTCTATGACTATAATCACAAGCCACATCATCTCATCAGTTCACATTCTTAGTTCCTTCAGCTTCCTCCTTTCAACGTAAGCAATTATTGACACACAAAACTGGTTCAGTTTCTTCTCATATTTGGTATTTATGGGTTATGGTCCATGTAAAGCCTTCCTCTCCTGAGACAGCCAAGCATACTCAACGTGGAATAACAAAATCAGTGTAGTAGGTGGTGAAGATTCCATAACTATTATCTCTATGGTCCCATATCCTTGATATAGGCCAGAAAAGCATTTTTGAGTCACATCTTCTTTAATGTCAGCGTTCAAATGCCTTCTGATTTTCTGGTCATGTTTTACAGATACGTTTGTATGGAAACAATTGGAAACTTCAGGGCAACACCTCGAACCCGGTCACAATCTTTGTATTTGAGGGCTTACTGCTTCTTAGAATCTTTACAATGCTCTCTATGTGTTTAATTTTCGTATGTAAGGTTACTTAAAAGCTTCAGTTTCTTTATCCATCTTCTGATATCTAGATTAAAAATATGATTGTCGGTTTGTTTCAATAGTAACAGGTGTATGGTCCAAGGGAGTTTCCATGGCAGAAGGGTTGTCTTCTACATTCTCTGCTGCAGCAGTTTTTCTATCTCCTTACAAGACAGGTTATTTTTTCTTTGTTGACAACTGCAATAAGAATCTTGACACGTTGGGTGACATTAACTAGAATGCACAGGTTTGTGTCGATCTTTCAATTTTGTTTTAGTAGATTTGTTTTTGTGCAATGTTGCTAATAATGTTTTTAATGCCTAACAGATGGTGGATATGATGCACAGTTTGATCAAACTCCAGGGAGCTTGTCGTTAAGGAAATAAATGAAGCTAAAATGCTAAGGGTAGAGAATGGCTGTGACCGGAACCAGCCTTAATCAAGGTGCTAACACGTAATTCTTAAGACTGAATTGGAATCAAGTACATTTTGTTTTGTATAATTCTGAAGCTGTTAAGAAAGTGATAAAAGCATCACAATCACAAATTCTTCACCTAAGCGAACTTAACAATAAGTAGATTTCGACCCGCGCAACCGCGCATATGTTATTTTCAACTATATATATTATTATTATTATTTATTGCTAATCATATATTTAAATGTTTATATTTAAAATATAATAATTTAAAGTTACATGTTATAAATAATCAATTACTTAAAATCATCACATGTATTTGTTTCTTCTTTTTTTTTGTTAAAGATATTTGTTTCTTCTTATTATATATTTATCTTACTGTATTTATATTTAATTATTAAACAAATTAATGTGCATGAAAAAAATATGATTTTAATAACTATTTTGTATTTAATTTATATTAAATTTTTTACCCACCCTTTAAAAATGGAATTTCATTTTTGTAATATTTTTATGTTTATTCATTTTTCATAATATATTATTGTATATACAAAAATCTAAGATATGTTAATTTTTATAATTGTATTGTAATCTGTCATTGATATTAATTTTAACATAAATATTTTATATGTATGAAACTATAATTTATTAGCTATCAATTTCATAAATTTTTATCATATGTAGTTCAATATAATCATTTTATTTTAACATGATGGATTACGAATATAAAGATATTTTCTTAACTATTTCTAAGATATGAGTGTTTCAAGAAATATTAACACAATATTAAGTATATATTTTAAAATCATAAATAATAACTTATTATGTTGGTTTTAAAATAATAAAAAGCAAACTGATCAGTATTCAAAATAATTTATGCATGCATGTGCGGGCAAAACACCTAGTTGTATATATTACGGTATAATAATACTAATTACGAAATTAGTTAGAATATTTACATATGATTTTAGAAAATTAAGTTCATATTTTAAACAGATTTTTCGAAAATCTTAATATATATATATATATATATATATATATATATATATATATATATATATATATATATATATATATATATATATATAATATAAATTAAATTGTTCAAATATTCAGTATATCGTTACTCCTATTTATGAAATCCGTAAAATACTTGGAATCTAATTATTTTAATTAATTATTATTTTTATTGTTAGGTTAAAATAAAATGTATAGTTGAATAAATAATACACATATTTAAAGTGATGATTTCTACTAAAAATCCATTTAGTTGAAAATCACGTGAATGAGAAGTCATGACTTTTCTTTTAATATATATGATATTCTTTTAATATGCATGATTTTTATTATATAAATGATAAAAATAAGGCAGGATATTTATTTTTTACTTTATAAACGATAATTGTATATATTACCGTATAATAATATTTCAAAACTAATTACGAAATTAGTTAAAATATTTACATATTATTATTGAAAATTAAGTTCTTGTTAACCTATTTAAACAATTTTTTTCTAAAATCTTAATATATATATTAAATATAATTAAAATTGTTCAAATATTCAATATATTGTTATTCCTATTTATGAAATCCCTAAAATAATGGGAAACTACTGATTTTAATTAATTATTATTTTTATTGTTAGCTTAAAATAAAATCTATAGTTGAATAAATAATACACATATTTAAAATTATGATTTTAGTAAGAGTTCATTTAGTTAAAAATCACACATGAATGAGAAGTCACGAATTTTCTTTTAATATATAAGATATTTTGGAAAGTTTCAACAAAAAATAAATAAAATATTGTATACTGCATATATAGAAATATTATTTCTGTGTTAGTCTAAAATTAATATAAAAATATGAAAACACTAGGTGTAACAACTAATGTATTTTATATATTTTGAATAAAAGTAAGAGATCATAAAAAAATAAGACGAAGATGACTAATAGTATATAATTAGTTTAACAAGAAAATAATTTTAAATATGTGTATTATTAACTAAATGGACTCTTACTAAAAATCATAATTTTAAATATGTGATTTTTAACTAAATGGACTCTTACTAAAAATCATAATTTAGGGTAAATAAATAAATAATTATGATTTTTAGTAAGAGTCCATTTGGATAACAGTAAATAAATAAATAAATAAATAAATATAATATTGTTTGAAACCAAGAATAACAATATAATTACCTACGTTATTTTTTCATAATTTAATACATTTCCAAATTTTCTTATTAACATAATAAGTCCATTGATTTTCATTAATTTCTTTGTCTAAAATAATCATAAAATAAAATTTAAAATTTATAAATACTAATTTAAATTAATTATATCAAAACTGATTCAAAAATATACATATATTAAAAATTAATATTTACTAAAATATTTTTAAATAACAATTATAAAATTTTTAATGTATATATAAGAAAATCCAATATAAAACCCAATTTCAAATATATTTTTGTATTTAACATTAAATTTTTAAAACATAATATATATATATATATACACATATATGATTTTTATATGATGGTACGCATAAAATTCTATTAATTTTATGAATATTTATATGATGGTACATATAAAATACGATAAATTATATGATATATAATATTAACATGAAAAATAAATTGCCACATGTTTTTGAAAAAAAACAATAATATGGATTATATATTATACTTATAACAAAACACAAAACATCCTAAACTAAATAATAACATAACATTGTCTACTTACGAGAAAGATATATATATATATATATATATATATATATATATATGAGATACATAACATCTGTGCGGGTGCACATGCCAAGATCTAGTAAAATATTAAAATCTCACCTAAACTCGAAAGACTTCAAATCACCAACAAAACCAATACTAACCATTTTTAAACTTACGGAATACTATATCGTATGCAGAGCTAAGATGTAATGTTTGATATGAGATGTAGAAAGGCGAGTTGATTCGTTTATATAGAAGAACCACCTCATAACCAATGAATGCGTAGGTTTATATAAAGAAATGTTTATATACGAAAATAAATTTATAAATCATTGCGGCACTAAATGTTCTAATTGCAGTATTCAAATCGATATTGACAAAAACTATCCCATACTAATTTTCCAATATTAATGAGTATGTTGTATAATGAATCAGTGCAATATACCCTTTCCAAAATCCATATACAAGCAATATTTAATTATATACAGTCAAAGATGTAGTGATTATATAAATTACTACGATTTAAAGGTAAACTGCCTTATTTGACTAAAGTATTTACATATAGTTCAAAAAAGTTTACGTTCAGTTTTTATTACTACCACTATGTGCTTGGTGAACATAAATTATCGGCCATAAATTTCATTTTGTGTAATATGTTAAATAAGAACATATAGAAATGGAGTTTTACATAACAATGATTATGTATATAGCATTGAGCTGGAGAAAACAATGTTTATACACGATGAATACAGACCCTATAGTAGTTATGTACTTGTACATTATACTTTCAAGTATGGCCTAAAAATATGCACATATGTACAATTTTAGGCTACATTATGAAATTTAAATTTGTAGCATGCATGAACATCTAAAGATCCTACCGTTAGTTTAAAGAAGACAGAAAATTGTTTTATTTGTTACAGTGCCTAATAATTTTATTTGTTATGGCATCTGTTTGTTTATGATGTTGGAATCTGGACATGTGTGATCTTAATTTCTTCCTTAATACAACCATGGATTTATATGAGATTACCGGTTAATGCAAGAGTTCTCCAGTTTACGATGGCCCCTATGAGGAACATGGAAGCCAATCCGATTACTAAAAAGAGCTGCAGAATTAACAATATCATCAATGATATTTAATATATGAATACATGCGTGTATATCTTGTGTGAACATGAACAAGCTGGGTGGCTTAGCTAAAACGCAAAAGATGATCGACAATTTGGGGAAAATTTGATACTTTCCATTAATTTGTTGTGTATACTATGAAAGTTCAATGCAGTTATTTTACCCAAAAAAAGTTCAATGCATCTCATATCTATCTATATCTATACTATTATTTATGAAGTGATTTTACTTACTTGTCATATTCTCCATAATTTTAGCCAATTTTGCTTATTTGTCATTGTTTATTGCTTATTTCTTAAATTTTCCATATTTTAGGTAATTTCACTTATTTATCATTTTTTAATTTTTTTATTTATCATATTTTCATACTTTTAAGTAATTTACTTATTTTTTATATTTTTAATAATTCCAGTTTTGTTTATTTTTCATATTTTCTATAATTTAAGTTATTTATTTATTTTCATATTCTTAATAAATTTATTTGATAATTTTATTTACATGTCATATTTTTAATAGTTTTATGTGGTAATTTTATATTTGCTTAGTTGTCATACACTCCATGATATTAGGTTATTTTCTTATTTTCATGATTTATTATTCTTACAAACTTATTTGCCATATTCCAGGATTTAGGTGGACTCATTATTTGTAATAAATGACATTTTGAATTGTTAGTCTTAAGACATTTTTAGGGATTATTTAATAAATATTTTTATTATGCTTAGGATAATTACTAGGGCTTATTGCAAAAGTGACTCAAAACTTGGAGTCAAACAGAAAACTAACCTTTTCTTTTGACTCTTTTTTTAATAGAATTTTATGCGTACCATCATATAAAAATCATATATGTGTATATATATATATATATTATGTTTTAAAAATTTAATGTTAAATACAAAAATATATTTGAAATTGGGTTTTATATTGGATTTTCTTATATATACATTAAAAATTTTATAATTGTTATTTAAAAATATTTTAGTAAATATTAATTTTTAATATATGTATATTTTTGAATCAGTTTTGATATAATTAATTTAAATTAGTATTTATAAATTTTAAATTTTATTTTATGATTATTTTAGACAAAGAAATTAATGAAAATCAATGGACTTATTATGTTAATAAGAAAATTTGGAAATGTATTAAATTATGAAAAAATAACGTAGGTAATTATATTGTTATTCTTGGTTTCAAACAATATTATATTTATTTATTTATTTATTTATTTACTGTTATCCAAATTTCTAAACATTTTTTAAAGGTGCTTCTACTTTAATAAGATAGATTATTTACAAAAGGTGGTATATTAAAGATGTTCAATACAACCTTCTAAATTTACTTAGACAAAAAATAATTACATGATTGTCACCGTATATAATATAGTTGATCATCTATTAACTAAATGATCATAAATAAATCTACCTCAACTCATTTTTTCTTTAAATAAAAGATGAGAAATTACATTAATATGATTCACAATAAGTATGAAAATACTACATAATAAACATTGCTAACGATATGTATATCCTCAATATTATTTTTGATTTTATATTATTATAATAAAATAAAAAACCATATTAATTTTTAATTATTTTTTCATTTTATACATGTTAAATAAAAAATTTAAAATGGTTATAAATTATTAAAACTGCTAAAATTCTTATATTAAGAATTTTGTAATCAATCATTTCTTTTGTTTTTATAAATTATCATAATTATGCGATCTTGATCATAAATATTTTTACGATCATTCAAACAACATTCCAATTCTTTTTTATGTTTATTTAGACAATATTATACTGGGTTTATATTTTTTTGACCAAAAATATTAAAAATATCCCGTCACATCTTAGTGATCTTTGACAATTTTTACACCGAATTAAAATTTATAAAATAAAATGATCTAATGCTATTGAGAAGAAAATACATACGTATATTTTTTTCATGTTTAATGAATTGTGTAAATATTTTTAAATATCAAATTTCACTCTCGTGCAAGGCACATGTCTTATGCTAGTACATATGAAAACATTTGGTATTTGTTTTGGCAATTGGACTAAAGATGGTATTGGGAAATTAGGTCCAATATACAAGAAAAAAACACAAATTTCACCCTCTCTCTCCTTATTTCTCTTCCTATCTCTCTCTACTTTCTTACTAAAAATCTAATTTCCCATTATTTTTAGTTATTTCACAAATAACCCCAAGAATATTTCATTTGGTTATAATAAAACTGGATTGGTTAATTATTTCAGGAGTTGCACCGTCTTCGGTGGAAGCGTTAATGACGTGAGAGATTACAAGTATAGAGATCTGATTAGATCCAATGGGTTGCATATGCATTGCTCTGTTTTTAGAATTGTGAAAGACTCGAGCTTTCCATTGCTCTGTTTTTAAAGACTCAGGTTTCCTTTGCTCTGTTCTTAAAGACTCGAGGTTTCCTTTGCTCTGTTTTTAAAGACTCGAGATTTATCTCTGTGTTTGTTCATATCAGGTACAAGGGTATATCCCATTACGAAGGAGAAGAAGCAAACAACCACACAGCTCTTCCATGCCCTGGTGAGTTACTAGTTGAGCAGCACCACAGCAACTACGGCGAGCCTTGGGCTGGTGGCCATGATGTATTCGAGTTCTTAGCTGAACTCTCGCGTCCTCGAAATCGGATGCGGCACCTTACGTATGGGTTTGCATTTTATACGCTATCTCGATCCGAGTCACTTCCACTGTCTCGAAAAGGACGAGCTTTCTCTGATGGCTGCGTTGAGGTACGAGCTCCCATCTCAAGGTCTTCTTCACAAACGACCACTTATACTCAGAGGAGAAGACATGGAGTTCAGCAAGTTCGGGTCGGATACAACGTATGATCTGATATACGCGAGCGCGGTGTTTCTCCACATGCCTGATTGTTGGGATTGTGAAATCACATGTCCAACTCTCTATCATCACATTAGTACGATATTGTCCACTATGGGCCTGATAGGCAAGTCTTCGTGGATTTACTTTTGGTTTCAATCCCAAAAGGCCTTGTACTATTAGAGTTGGACATCTCTTTATATATTAGACACTCATTGTCTAATTCTACAATGTGGGACTTAGTTTGTTATCTCACATTTTCCCCTTCAAACTAAGGATCACATTCATCTCGTGTCCCACAACTGTTTCCAAGATCGTCTGACTTGATCTCTGCCACACACACACCTCCCAATCCTAACTCGATGGGTACCCGTTCATCTCTCAAATGGTATTTCGGTCTTCTTGCAGATTTCTCGTCAACCGTCTCTGATACCAATTGTTGGGATTGTGAAATCCCATGTCCAACTCTCTATCATCACATTAGTACGATATTGTCCACTATGGGCCTGATAGGCAAGTCCTCATGGATTTACTTTTAGTTTCCATCCCAAAAGGCCTCGTACTATTAGAGTTGGACATCTCTTTATATATTAGACACTCCTTGTCTAATTCTCCAATGTGGAACTTAGTTTGTTATCTCACATTTTCATGATTATAATTTCAGACAACTATCACAGTCGTTAATGAAAGACGTCTTTATTGGCTTGGAAAACGTTTATCAGTTTACAAACTCGTCATATTGTTGGAACTCGTCTTGATTAACTTGTGTTGAAGGTGACAAACGATGTAAAGTTGATAGATCTGAAACAAGGAGACATTAGTTATACATGGGAAACGTCTCTGAAACGTCCCCATAAACTAATGATACCGTCCCCACAAACCTTAGCCGTCCCCGTCATCACCGAAACGTTTTGGAAACGTTTCCTGACCGTCCCCAAGCCGTCCCCGTCTCAGGTGCGTTTCCGGTACGCGAGACGTCAGTGAAGTGACGTACCCGTGCTACCTAGGCAGGAACAGATGGTGAAACAATCCGATTCCCATAATGCTACAGATGTTGATTACGAGATATGAGTCTGACTAAGAACAAAACATGGGTTTGGTCTTTAGTTGTAAAGGTACTTTTAGAGATGGCTTCTTGTTGCAGAATGTAAACAATAACTTTTGAAATATGGTAAAGAATCTGTTTTTGGTTACAGATAAATGAATCCAGTTTCATCTCTTCTATCAGTTGGCTTAGGCCTGTGTATTCAACTAATTCGGTTTCCGGTTAGTTAAGATCAACATAAATCTTACTGAATTAACCTAAAATAAAGTTCTGTTTGGTGCAGTTTGGTAAACTCGGTTTTTAAAATTCTTACCAAAGTAATTTTGGTTAATTTTTGTTAAAATTTCGGATAAGTTCGGTAAATTCGGTTAGTACTGTTTGAAAACAGAAAGTGACCAATTGCCTAACCTAACCGAAAACTGAACTGCTTTATAAAATTTACAAAATCGAGCCAAACTAACAGAAAATGTTATATGAACAATACATGTAGGCTGTTACATGAACAACACTACATGTATCTCTCCCACCATAAACAAAAAAAGTAAAGTAGTAGTCTGATACAGCCATCTCTGCACTTCACAGCTTCTCTACAGAAACAATCTCTTAGGACTCTTTAAAATCCCTCATAGCGTGTCAAGAAAACATATACTTCAACAAGCTTTTTTATGTCTTAAACCGTCTAAACCCGAACCAGATCTCGTAGTGATTAAACAGCAAACTATCATGCGTTTGTTTGCCAAGATACTGAAGTCCCAAACTCGCTAGCCTCTTTGCACACTCGTCACCACCTAGCCGTGAACAGAACTTCACGTTATGCGATACAAAGATCCTCCCATCGTAAGGCTTTAACTTCTCCACCAGCCTCTCGAGTCCAGCCCACACGAGCTTATCAGTGTGAGATAACAATCTAAGTCTCACATTGGATATTAGACAAAGGAAAGTCTAATATATAAAGAGAAGTCCAACTCTAATAGTACGAGGCCTTTTGGGATGGAAACCAAAAGTAAATCCATGCGGGCTTACCTTTTAGGCCCAAAGTGGACAATATCGTACTAATGTGATGATAGAGAGTTGGACATGGGATTTCACAATCCCAAAAATTGGTATCAGAGCGGTTTGACGAAAAGATGCAAGAAGACCAAAATACCCTTTAAGTAAGAACGGGTAGAAAAAGGAAAGAGAAGGTCTGTTGCCGAAAGTCAGAAGATCATGGAACCTTTGAAGTTGTGGGAGATACATTCTCAAAGGAAACCCTACGATTAGGAAACACACAAGAGATGAGTTGTGGTCCTTAACTTGAAGGGGAGAATGTGACATAACAATCTAAGTCCCATATTGGATATTAGACAAATGAAAGTCTAATATATAAAGAGAAGTCCAACTCTAATAGTACGAGGCCTTTTGGGATGGAAACCAAAAGTAAATCCATGCGGACTTACCTATTAGGCCCAAAGTGGACAATATCGTACTAATGTGAAGATAAAAAGTTGGACATGGGATTTCACAATCCCAACAGAAAACCTATGAGCCCTGAAATTGATAACCTCTGTTTCTTCTAAATGGTTAAACTAATCTTAACTAGAATCTAAGGTTAGTCATGAGCATTAGCTATGGACCAGTAGACTTTTCTTTAAAAAAAATCTTAATTATGACTTATATATATTATTGCTGTATCTAAGCCGTACCCGTATCTAATTTTTTTTGTTTTGCCGTTTTCCATCCCCGTCCCTGTCCCCGTTTCCAGTCCCCGTACCCGTGCCAGGGCTGCTTAGGTTCCTGCTCATTATACCGATCAAGATTCTCACACGGAGCAGGGAAGATGGTCCCAATCACACACCCTTGCACGTAAGCACACTGGAATATCCCCACCGACATGTCCTTGAACGTTACATTTCTAACAGGAATCTCTTTGCTTCCTTCGATACGCACCGGTACGCGTACTCCTTGACTGTATATCCCTATGCAGCTAATGTTCTCCAGCACCGGGAAGGCTCGAGGGTTGAATCCACCGTCTGGATGCTCTATGTAGTCGGTCTTTATCACAATGCCGACTCTCAGTTCATGGAACGTGACGTTCCTTAACATAACCACTTCTTCCCGGTGCGGTCTTGATCCAAACTCCGCGCCGTGAGCTTCAAATCAAAATGTATGTTTTCGACGCCACCAAACATCTCGCTTCCTATTGAGAGAGATACCAGACTGCTTTTGAAGGTTACAAGTCAGAATATATTATAGATTTGAACATCCCTGAGCTGATCTCTCTGTCTTCTTACCTCTAACATTGGAGCGGATGGTAAGGTAAGGTTGCCAATGAGTATGTTCATTGAAAGGCGTCCGTAAGTAGTTTCATACTGGTCCCAACCGCTCTTTAACACGATTCCAACGCTGATGTAAGAGGTTACATATTTAGTTTTTGTTACATAAAAATCTGAGTTTCAAGCTACTTACCAGGATCGATGCCATCAGTGTTTGGGGCTTCGAACACAGGTAGGTGCTAGATATTAATGATTCTTATATATAATAGCAATAGATTCTTTTTTCAGGGTAGTGCGAGATTTTAACAAACCTGGACGGCAAGGATCTCAGCTAGGAAAAGAGTCATGAAAGGGAGCAGTGAGCCACCTGCCAGGTGGCTGGCACATAGAGCTCTGCCCACCTCCTTTCTTAGAAGAAGAAGAAGAGCAACGTTCGATTTATCGATATAAAGTTTAGATCTTTTGAGAGATTAGGTGAGGTGTTACTAGTAGTACTAGTCTCAGCAACCAACTTGGTGTACAAGAAGAGTGAATCAAAAGGGAAAGAGAACATTCAGTTTCAAAGTGTTTTTTTGAATCGACCCAACTCTTATGTAAGCAAGAGAGATCGAATATGGCGCATCAATCGATAGAAATAGATAATTCAAAAGCCAATTGGTCTTTTTATGAAACAACAAAATAAGACCATCCAATATAAATACATTTTATAAGCACAATTTTTATTCATTTATATATATATATATATAACGAACATTTTTATTTTGGTATTTTTTGTTTAAATTATTATAAAAACAATTTAAACTATTATTATAAATCCCCTTGTAGCATAAATAAAACACATAATGAGATGATTTATATGCTTGGTACAAAAGTTCATTTAATAAAAATTATTTACCAACCATCCAATGGAATTGAATCTCGTCGTGGAGTTTAGCATAAATTGTAAACATTCTATTTATGTTGTTTGCTAAATTTAAAACAAGACATGAAATATTCTCACCACTAGTTCTAGGAAAATTTAATGGCACAAATATGAGTAACCAACAATAAAATTAACAAATGAAAGGATATATATTTATAAATAATAACTCGCCATTAAACAGAAAATATAAAAGTCTAAAATGAGCAAGAAATTGAAAATTTATTATTACAAAAGTATTGAAAGATTTGAAATACTTAAACAGTTAATTTAAAGGATTTATGTGACATTATCAAAACTGCGGAACATAATTTAATGCATAGGAAAAATTTTAATCTTTAAGAAGTAAAAGAGTGTACACAGTTTTTGTAGACTGTTAAAATAAAATTATAGTGGTGATGTTATTAACATTTAACATATATATTAACATTATTGGTTATCAAAGTATTGTAACTGTGCTTACATTACATGATGTATAAAAACATATTGTTAATAAGAACATTAGACAGAGACAGCAGTAACAGAAAAGATTCAGCCATCTCTAAAAATAAACTAGCCTCACATCACAAATAAAAGACCAAAACCAAACCCATGTTTTGTTCTTAGTCAGACTCATATCTCGTAATCTACATCTGTCGCATTATGGGAATCAGATTGTTTCACCATCTGTTCCTGCTCATCATACCGATCAAGATTCTCACACGGAGCAGGGAAGATGGTCCCAATCACACGCCCTTGCACGTAAGCACACTGGAATATATGCTTCTTCTTGTACTTTATCCCCACTGACATGTCCTTGAACGTTACATTTCTAACAGGAATCTCTTTGCTTCCTTTGATACGCACCGGTACACGTGCTCCTTGACCGTAGATCCCTATGTAGTTAATGTTCTCGAGCACCGGAAAGGCTTGGGGGTCGAATCTACCGTCAGGGTGCTCGTTGTAGTCGGTTTTATCACAATGCCAACTCTGAGTCATCGAACGTAACGTTTCTGAATGTTATATCGCGTACGTACCCGCCTCTTCCTGGTGCGGTTTTGATCCTAACTCCACGCCGTGAGCTCCATATCAGAATGTTCTCGACTGTTATGTTTGAGACGCCGCCTGACATCTTGCTTCCTATTGATATACCAGCACTGTTTTTTGAAGGTTACAAAAGTCAGATTATTTATAGATTTTAACATCCCGAAGCTGATCTCTGTCTTCTTACCTAACGTTGGAGCGGATGGTGAGGTTGCGGATGAGTATGTTCTTTGAAGGACGTCCGTAGGTAGTTCCATACTGGTCCCAACCGCTCTTTATTGCGATTCCTTCGTCCCCAACGCTAATGTAAGAGTTCTCAATTATCATGTCCTCACATGAATCTGATGCACACAACAACAAGAAGAGATATTAGCTAACATTAAAGACAATAACTTATACACACAGTGAAGAGAAGATACTTTACCAGGATCAATACCATCAGTGTTTGGGGCTTCGAACACAGGTGCTAGAATGGTCATGTTTGTGATTGTGACGTTTTTGCAGTCATATGGGTGAAGTGTCCAAAAGGGAGAGTCGCGCAGAGTGATGTTGGCGAAGACAATGTCACTTGACCACATTATCTGAAACAGTGGTCCTCTTGTGTGGTTTAGAAGTTTTGACCGATACTTCTTCCACCATGATTGCCCCTGTCCGTTTATGCTACCGTTATTCCCTGTTTTTTTTTTTGCATCATAGGTTACAGTATAAACGTCAGGGTTTTGGAATAGTATGTGTGAACAGAAGAAGAAGAAGAAGAGAAGGTATTGATAATCTAACAGAGGAACTTAGATGCCTATTGTCCCAGCTACAACTAAAACAATTTTGACAAGCAAAAAGAGAGAAAGACACAAAAAGTTTAAAAACAGCTTATAAGAGACCTCATTGACAGAGTTCACTTTTGCTTGCAAATTGCCTTTTCTCCCCACAAACTAGAGCTAAAAAGTAGTGTTAATAACACTATTACTTGACAAACACCAAAAGTTCCGGTCAGTAGAGGAGTGTTTCTACTTTTTAGATATCCCTAATATGAGAAAAGGCCTATAAAATTCAGTGACTACCTAAAAAAACCATAGAATCCCAAAAAAAAAGACATTAAACGACCAACCTGGACGGCAAGGATCTCAGCGCCCTCAGCTAGGAAAAGAGTCATGAAGCTAGTGAGATTAAATGGAGCAGTTAGCCACCTGCCACGTGGCACGTAAAGCTCCCCACCTCCTTTCTTATAAATCGCAGAGACAGCTCTCTCGAAGGCCTCCGTGTTGATCGTTACACACAAAGTATATATATTCTTTTTTGGTCACATGCATGTGGATTTTGCGACAGGCCATGAGGTTTTCTTCAGTGATCTCTGCCATCGACTGGATGATAATATACTTCGCCAAGGTTTTTCAGTGTGCTGAGTTTTTAATCATTATTGTTTTTGTTCAGAAAAATTACAGAATATTGTATGATAGCGGATCGTTATTTTAAATTTGAGGCGCCATGACGTGTAGCCTGTCGCCGGGCACCAGGCTTCATGTCGTGCGTGTGCTTGCTTATTTCCAATCCTTGACGGTTTTCTGCCGGAAATCTGTAGATAAAAAATAATCTAAACCGTTGACTCCGAGATAACCATTTTCGACCCCAACAAGAGTTGTTCGTTGAATAGATCGGATATTCTGATTCGAGAACGTCGTATGAAATTCTTTTCAAATTATACGAGTCTTTTTATTCCGAGAAATACTTTCCGCGGACTTTCAGACATTGATTTCGTCATAACCGATTTTGACCCCAACACTATTGTACATAAACTCGATAGAAAAAAGTGGAATACATGTGTACTAAAAGGAATCAAAATTATTATAACCCTATCAAGTTTAATGCGGAAAAAGCAACCAAAAAAATACTTATGAATATTATAAATCCTAAAAATCATAATACATGCGTTCATAGATAATACACCTTCACAACTCTCCCTTTAGTTGCTTCTATTCATAGCAAACACCACAAACTGATTAAGCCTTTGATAGTAGTAACCATGTTTGCATACTTCAGCCATGTTATTGTCGCGACGGCATCTACAGAGTGCCTCAAGGTTGACCAAAGCTATATAGTAGCCTTGATTCATAATACCATGGATTTCACTTACAGATTTCTTGACTCTTTCCCAGCATTGATGAGAGGTTGATAGATCTTCTTTCCACTGGAGTTTATCCAAATACTTGGCACCTTTATGAAAGCGTTCTAATGCAAGCAGTAAAAACCGTAAAGATACGTACCGTCTCTATAGTTTCCATCTGATGATTGGCGTAAATGATATAAGCATGCGTGTTCGTTGTCCTTTACGAAATATTGAAGTATGCCCTGAATATAATGCCTCGGGATTTCCATTCTCCAAGCATAGTTCCTTCAACTCATAGTGATTGGGGAGCATTTCGGTAGGGTTCGCAGCAAAATATGACATGGGAATGTTTCTGAAATAGTGTGTGCGATCAGAGTTAGAGTCGTCGTCGTTTGAATTCGAGGAATCACCGATGGAGATGATGTCATAATTGTTTACCGATGAATCTTCTCCCATATTCGCTGAAATTTTTTCTGTGAATTTTATGTGGTTTTTACTCTCAATTGATGCTGAGAATTTGTGAAAGTAATGTAAGAAGTTCACTACAAGAAATATGAGTATTGATAGCAGTTTGCGGTAGCACGAATTCACCAACTGCTACTAAAAACATCAAAATTGGATCCCAACTCTATCGTAGCACGAAATATGCGCTAAGAACAAAAAAATTATTAAGCGGTAAAAAAAAATCAGAGATTTTGTTTACAATAACACTTTTCTACCAAAATTTTAGTTTGTCCGCCCTAACATTTAGGCTTTACCTCCAAAACGCAAGCCAATTTTTTTCCCTCTTGTTTTTATGTATCTCTTTCTCTCAATCTTCAAAATCTCACTTCCTTCTTCCGTTTTTTTTTCTCTGTTTTCAGAGTTCATCTCTCACACAAACCTCTCTCTCTATCTTTCTTTCCTAACCTCACTCACACACACATGATTCTTCTCACATACTCTGTTTCACTCTCCTAAGAGTCTCTCTTACAAGCGACACATCAATCCCAAATCTAGAGCTCGGGAACCCTAATCCGCTGTCTTATACTGTTCCAAATCCGACGGTGGCTACTAACCCTGACTTGATTACTCTGTTCCTTCTTCTCTGACGAGTTCTCCAATCTCGTCTTCATATTGTTAGAGCACTGGTATGTTGCAGAAAATCCGACGATTACAACGGATCTAACCGGGCTCACACTGGATTCGTGAGCCGTCTCGAAGTTCCCAAAATCATTACGGTTTGAGATGATTCGAGTATAATGTTTCCAGATTCGTAGTCCCTAAGTGAGATTTTGTGTAGATTTACTGGTTCTTCTAGTGAATACTCTGTTTAGATTTTCAGTGGATGAGTGAGTTATCGTTGTTGATTTTGAGTGAGGTTAGGTTTATCTTGTAGTTTTAGTGCTCACTGCTCTCTTGTTTCTTGATCTTGTTTGTGATGTGTATGCTAAACAAAATCTTTTGACAGATATATGAGTTGAAACACTTGGATCTTATACCGTGTTTGAATAGAAATCTTCACCACCAGTTGAAACATAGACTCAACTTAACGTTAATAGAGCACTATGAGCGTCATTGACCTGCACCAGAACACTGTTTCAATTGCCTTGTTCCGCCTCCAGATGGTTATAAGGTCTGTGTCTTTCTCTTTGTACTTCTGGATCTGAATGTTTAGTTTTTGATTTTATGGATCAGAGTTCTTCTCAGATCCCATTAAATACATTTGTTTCCCTTCTCAGGTACCACTATATCGTTATTTTGTACTTCTTCGAATCTCAAAGACACAAAGCCACTTGATTTTTGTTACACAAGTTGCATTACTGAGTAAAAGTTTATGGTAGAAACGTACATGGACCAATAGGAGTTGAGTATCGGGTTGTCTGTTATTGCAAATGAATCATGTTAGTGCTTTGAAAGGTGTTGAAAGGTGAAGACAAAGAAACAATTTTTATCCAAAAGATTGAATTAGAGCTGTCTCTCACACTCTGTCTCTCACCTGATGTGCAGCAGTATAAGTTCGAGATAACTGTTACCAGACTGATCGGTATAAGTTCCAGACTTTCCGGCGTCGTTTGTCAAGATCACCTCTGTCTAAATTGTGCTGAAGTGTTGGCAGGTATACGCTTCACTCTCATCAACCATAATAAAGCTTCAAACTTTGAACATGTTTTCTGAATCTCTTTGGGGTCTTTACATCTTTTTATATCTGGAACTTAATGGTTTCACTTCTGATGTATGAGAACTGATATACAAAGTGGATCTGGTTTAGTTTAAGCTGGGTTTCTAGCACTTGGGTGGCTGGAACTTGCATAATGATGATTGAGTTATTTGGTTTGTGGCCTATATGGTGATTTTTGGAGTAGTAAAGAAGATAGTCTAGAAAGTAACATTTGAATGTCTTTAGCTCGTTGTGGATGTTTTCTGAATGTGTTTTAAGTTAAACTGAAACTCTTCTAAGACCTAAGGCCATTGGAGTAGCTCACGACATGGATTCTCATCAAACAGTTGACAGAAGTAGCTGTTTCAGACATGGCATCTCATCAACAGTTGACAGAAATAGCTGTTTCAGACACGGCATCTCATCGGACCATTGCTTACCTTCAAGATAGAGTTTCTTCTCTATTTATGCATCCGAGGAGCTATGAAGTGCTTCCAAGAACAGATCATGGACAAGTTGCAGAGGACTAGTGGCAAAGTGCTTTTGCAAATTTTTAAGTTATGCTATAAAAAAATTATGTATTTTTTGAATAGTTTATGGAATATGAAAGTTATATATAAAGTATAATGAATAAATACTAAGTAAAATATTATTACTGATAAAATAAGTAAAATATCATTCAAAGTAAATGAAATGAAACCTAAATCTCAAACACTAAATTTAAATAATTTTGTTAATTTTTTTTAACAAAACCCTAAACCCTAAACATGTTATTAAACCAAAATCTCAAACACTAAATTTGTATTTTAATTTGTGTTTCTGCATATAAATTAAATGTTTTCTTATTTTAATCTCAAATCCAAAGATAACACAAAAGTAATATCATAAGAAATATCCAATACTTGTAATAAATCTAACAAAAATAATGTTGTACTTCATTTTCTAACCCCTAAACATGCCCTAAACCCTAAATTTATCTTTTAACTCCAAACTTTATTTTTTAAACATTAAAATAATTGTTTGCATAAAATATAAATAAAAATATGATTTATAATTTTAAAACTTTTACATTTTATAAATTTATAATTTAATGTTTAAATCTTAATTATTAGATTTATCTCCAAAACACTAAGTATATTTTAAATCCTTGACTCGAATTTTTCACACTATACCCTATAACCTTAAAATTAAATTCAAAGTTCAGTTTTAATCTTAATCTGTGACTTACAAAACATAAACCTTAAAATCTTCAATCAAACTATATACCTTAAATCCTAACTTCAAATGTAAACCATAACTAATAAACTCGAATGTATAAAAGTATGTTTGTAGTAACTTCAATCTTAAACTGAAATGTAAACCCTAACTTTATACAAGAGTGTTGTAGTAACTTCGATCTTAAACTCAAATGTATATAAGTACTTTTTTTTAAATTTAATGAACTCTTTTCATAATATAACTTCAATTTTAAACTTAATCATTTTGTTAATCTTAAATCTTTAGTTTTATTTAATTTTAAATTGCTTATAAAAAGGTGAATCTAGTCATTTTATTAATCTTATATCATTATTTTATAAATTAAAATGTATAACTTAATTGTTATATGAACAAATTAACAAAAAAATATAACTAGAACTGCTAAAATAACTATTTGCTGATAAATGAAAGCTTTAATTTAATCGATCAATCTTGGCCATAGAGTGATTTAAATCAAAGGGCCAGAAATGAATCTTTTGGTTATCTTGGTACTTCTTTCTTATTGGTCTATTTTATAAGTCAAGGATTACGCTTCTCTCTCTTTACTTTCTCACGTGAAAAACTAATCTCTCTCCTCTCTCTCTGCAAACAAGATCTAGATCTATCTTCTCTCTCTCTTGTGTATTCTCCGACTCTCTCTCCCTCTCCCCCTTTTCTGTTCCGACTCTCTCTCCCTCTCTCTTTCTTCACGGCTCGATGTCTCTCCAGCCTGCGAGATCTCTGCTCAATTCTCTCCATCTCAACGACAGGCTATCTCAATGGTGTTGGATCCATCGTGCGTGAAACTCTAGTCTCAAAATCAGTTCAACGGTGAGAGTCGTAACCACAACGAGAGTGAACAATTGAATTTGGAAATTGTTAGTGGTCCTTTTTATAACACCTGCTGTTTTAATATGTCGTCATTGCAGCTTCCAAATCCTCTGGGAAAAATGCTAGCGCCTCTGCAGCTTCCAGATCTGGTGGAAGATTTTGTTGCTATCAACCTCGAGGTTTGCCTCATACCAATTCCCAAACCATTTCTATGTATTTCAAAAAATATTGTTGAACACTTGTGTTTGGCATGCAGTTCCGTGTGATAGAGGACGACTACATTCAAGGTAGGGAAGGTGACCAGAAAATTGCTCAATCTCAGGCGTTAAAGAAGTAAGAGAACATAGGCTTGATGAGGATGTTCTGGAGGCTGGAGGCGGGGGATTAGGGTTTGCAAACGGAGTTAGGGATTTTTTTGGGGTTTTTAGATGTAATTTTAAACCCGGTTTGTATGTAAAGGTATAATCTATAAACCAAGTACATTTGTTATCTGGTTTAATTTATAAACCAAAACAGTTGTAAACCGAATTCTTAATATAAACCGAAATCATTTATAAACCGGTTTAATTTATATATTAAATTCAGCTGTAAACCAAATTAAATATAAAAGTTAATAATATTAATAATAATAATCAGTTTTACTTTTATTATATTTTTGTCAGAAATCAATATTAATTTTAATTTTAACTTTCATAGCATTGGAAATATGTCATTATAAATTAGGTTATGACAAAATGAAAACGCAATAAAAAGCAACGAAATAGCGAAACTAAGGTGCTATAAAAACATTTTAATATAGTACAAAATACACGCTATAATATCTCAACTTTTTATAGCACACGAAAATACGTTATGATATGGGGGGGGTTCTACCATAGCTGCGGCTGTCAGAGCGTTTACAAAAACGCTACGAAAACTCTATGGTAGCGTTTTTCAGGTGCTACTAATGCCGATATTTCTTGTAGTGGTTGTAGGACATTTATAAAGAGGGTTGTATTGTGTAGATGATGTGATTGTACTTTATGAAAAGTCTGTGGTAATTGTGTTGTCACTTAAGAAGAATAGGTTGTCGTTGCTTTTTTGGCATGCATGATGCACCAATAATTATCACCAAGAGAAGTCAGTATTCGTAATAAAAATATGAGTAAAGTAAAACATCAACTGGCTATGACCAAATAGCTAGCTAGAGTTTCTTAAGTCTACCTAAAGTAACTGGCTAGCAAGCAGAGGGCAATAATTACTTTTGTTAATGGGCTCAGTCCCCTTTATGGACCCAGGTCAACTGATTTTGTCGATGGCAAATGTAAACAGCATAACCCAGAAAAAATCTCGATATCAGCAGTGAAAACTCTTAACATTAAGCATTTTGAAAGCAAGTCGTTAAGAAAGAAGCTACCAGCGATACACTTCATAATTGGCAAGCTAATGGCAATGATAGGAAACAGTAAGTTAACGGCAAGGCACGGCCTCAAATGAAAGTAACCGGCAAGCTAAGGACGATGATAACCCTGCTTTTACTAATATTTAAAGATGAAAATCGTAAAATAGAAGAAACTTAGTTGTTAATAAATATTATAGATGTGATTCAAATGATAACATGGCAGAAGTGAAACTCTATTGTTTCATACCTTTTTTAGATCAACCAAACAGCTAAAGTGTCCACCTTCAACATGGCTACGGTTTGAATCAAGATGTTGAACAGTTAACGTACCCACTTCGTTGTGATTCATATGCAGTTTGAATTCAGCATATTCTGTGAAGTTTGTTTTCAACTCCGCAGCTTTCTCTCGCCTTTCTGCGAACCATCTTTAAAGCATCTTTCTAAAAGAATCCACAAAATATGCAATGGGAAACACTCTTTCCTCTTTAAGCACGCCATTAATGCATTCTGCAAAGTTGCTTGTCATGATATCATATATGTCTCCTGGAAAATGTGAGAGAGTCCACGTTCGAATATCTGCAGTTGTCAAATAGTGGTGTAGTGCGCTGTCGTGACGTCGAATGACTTCAAATCTTCTGTCAAATTCCACCTGTCGATATAATTTTGCAGTCCTTTTTGCCTCGGCGACCATTTAGGGATTTTTGAAACCTGAGGTCATGTTTTGTCCAAGGTGATATAAGCATATGCCCCTATGAGCTTCAGGGAAAACATTCGTAAGTGCCTTGGCTATTGCTGGGCATCGGTCAGAGACGAAAGCCAAATTTCTACCATCACCTATCACACCACGCAGCTGGGTGAAAAACCATTCCCATGCAGCTGCATCATTTGCATCTACAACCCCAAGAGCTATATGATATATACCCTTATTTCCATCCTGACATGCAGCCACTAACATAATACCTCTGAACTTACCACTTAGATGTGCTCCATCTATAACAATAATCCTCCTCATGAACGGAAAGCCTTTGATACATGCGTCAAAAGCAATGAACAATCTGTTCTCAGCATCACCTTCAAGCTTTGTTTTTGTACCTGGATTGGCCTGCTCTATTTTGTATAGATACGAAGGCAAGTCCTGATAGCCACTAGCATGAGTGCCTCTAACCATCTCTCGTGCATATGCCAATGCGCTATGAGCCTTCGTATAACCGATGTCAATTTGATAAACAGCCCTTATACAGTCCATTATATGTTTAGGCCGGATTCCTTTAAGATCACTGCCGCCACTAAATCCATTACCAAACATCTTGCCAATACATTGTGCATTAGCTTAACGGTGACGCGAATACCTATCAGCCCCAGAGCATGTATGAAGATCAGTATATTTACGCACGAAGAATTCTGGAGATGATCTCGACAGAGTTGTAGCACGTATCTTCCAGGAACATCCAGGAACGAAGCACTTTGCGTAAAATAATTGCTTCCAAAATTTTTTGATGCAGAAATCAAACCTTTCGAGCACTGAAATCTTGCGTAACTTTGTTATTAGTTCTTTTTGCCACTGAAAATGTCACCAGACTTAATGGTTTCACTCTTACGCCGCTGTGATGGCTTCATAGTCTCAAGTGATGGCTTCATAGTCTCATGTGATGGCTTCATGGGCTCGTAATGAACATTTCCAAAACTACTAAAATCAGCAGAAGCATTCTCTCTGACAAAACGCTTTTGATTTCTATTCACATCATGACGACCTCTGTTTGCAGTCAATGAAACACAACCACACATAGAATCTGTCTTCAACAAGGTTATAAAATCTGCAAGTTGTATGTCGTTACTCAAGGACATCGGAAGAGTGTTGCTAGGCATATTCTCTAATATACGTTTAGGCAAGATATAAGCAAGCTCGACTGCTTTCATCTCACTAATCATATTGTAATCTTCACAAACCATGCGGAGAAAATCCTCATATTTGATATCATCACCTACAAAGAACGCAATTCCCTTCTTAGTTGGAGAGAACTCCGAACCAACATTATCCATCTTCCATTCTCCAAAAACAGTAACTATGTGCAACATTATCTGCATCATAATTTGCATCAGTACACATCGCAAAAATAATTTTGGGTTTTGGCAACAAGGTACAAGTAAATCGTAATCGTAGCGGCAAGGGAACATTATTATTAAGGCAACCATAAAAGAAAGACTTTGCCTCTATTCATAAAAACCTAGATCTTATAAATTTTTATCATACTTGGTATTTCTCAGATCCGGATAAGGTTGTAATCTGTTCGCCTTCCACGTCTTCAATTCATTTAATGTATCAGATATACTCGAGATTAGAGAATTTAAAAAGTGATAGATCGTTGAAGATAAAGTGAGAGCCTTTGACGATATGAGCAACAAATCTGATATCTTAAATAACCGTTGAAGGTAAAGAGTTGTTTTTTATTATGCTTTTTATTTTTTTAACCGAAAATAAGATTATTGTTGCAAAGGGTTAGATGGTAATTTTACAAAAAAAAATGGGCTCTATTTTCAATTTTCCCTTGAAAGGTTACTGTTCTCACATTGTCATTTGAAATTAGGGCATTTCAACAATTCACCATTTATTTTATTATATGTTAGTATCACTGAAAATATTTAAGTTGTGGATACCTATTATAAGCATTTATAATAATCTGTTACAAATGTGATAATAGGTCTGTTTGTCTTATCGATTTGTTTTGTTAATTTGTTTAGTGATGGATAATAATCTTGATAATAATTATCGGACGAATGTTTAAGCTTTATATAATTCATTTAAAATATTAATATGGCTGATCAGAATATTGTGACTGGTTGTTTTTTTTGTTTAATATATTGGCTTATGTTGAAGGTCTCGCTTTAAATGATCTTTTTTATGTATCATTTTTATTGTTTTCTTATGTTCCAATTTCCATTTTAGAATTTTTACTCTTAGATAAATTACTATTCATTCTAATAAAAATTCTAAAATAGAAATTGGAACATAAGAAAACAATAAAAATGATACATAAAAAAAGATCATTTAAAGCGAGACCTTCAACATAAGCCAATATATTAAACAAAAAAACAACCAGTCACAATATTCTGATCAGCCATATTAATATTTTAAATGAATTATATAAAGCTTAAACATTCGTCCGATAATTATTATCAAGATTATTATCCATCACTAAACAAATTAACAAAACAAATCGATAAGACAAACAGACCTATTATCACATTTGTAACAGATTATTATAAATGCTTATAATAGGTATCCACAACTTAAATATTTTCAGTGATACTAACATATAATAAAATAAAGGGTGAATTGTTGAAATGCCCTAATTTCAAATGACAATGTGAGAACAGTAACCTTTCAAGGGAAAATTGAAAATAGAGCCCATTTTTTTTTGTAAAATTACCATCTAACCCTTTGCAACAATAATCTTATTTTCGGCTAAAAAAATAAAAAGCATAATAAAAAACAACTCTTTACCTTCAACGGTTATTTAAGATATCAGATTTGTTGCTCATATCGTCAAAGGCTCTCACTTTATCTTCAACGATCTATCACTTTTTAAATTCTCTAATCTCGAGTATATCTGATACATTAAATGAATTGAAGACGTGGAAGGCGAACAGATTACAACCTTATCCGGATCTGAGAAATACCAAGTATGATAAAAATTTATAAGATCTAGGTTTTTATGAATAGAGGCAAAGTCTTTCTTTTATGGTTGCCTTAATAATAATGTTCCCTTGCCGCTACGATTACGATTTACTTGTACCTTGTTGCCAAAACCCAAAATTATTTTTGCGATGTGTACTGATGCAAATTATGATGCAGATAATGTTGCACATAGTTACTGTTTTTGGAGAATGGAAGATGGATAATGTTGGTTCGGAGTTCTCTCCAACTAAGAAGGGAATTGCGTTCTTTGTAGGTGATGATATCAAATATGAGGATTTTCTCCGCATGGTTTGTGAAGATTACAATATGATTAGTGAGATGAAAGCAGTCGAGCTTGCTTATATCTTGCCTAAACGTATATTAGAGAATATGCCTAGCAACACTCTTCCGATGTCCTTGAGTAACGACATACAACTTGCAGATTTTATAACCTTGTTGAAGACAGATTCTATGTGTGGTTGTGTTTCATTGACTGCAAACAGAGGTCGTCATGATGTGAATAGAAATCAAAAGCGTTTTGTCAGAGAGAATGCTTCTGCTGATTTTAGTAGTTTTGGAAATGTTCATTACGAGCCCATGAAGCCATCACATGAGACTATGAAGCCATCACTTGAGACTATGAAGCCATCACAGCGGCGTAAGAGTGAAACCATTAAGTCTGGTGACATTTTCAGTGGCAAAAAGAACTAATAACAAAGTTACGCAAGATTTCAGTGCTCGAAAGGTTTGATTTCTGCATCAAAAAATTTTGGAAGCAATTATTTTACGCAAAGTGCTTCGTTCCTGGATGTTCCTGGAAGATACGTGCTACAACTCTGTCGAGATCATCTCCAGAATTCTTCGTGCGTAAATATACTGATCTTCATACATGCTCTGGGGCTGATAGGTATTCGCGTCACCGTTAAGCTAATGCACAATGTATTGGCAAGATGTTTGGTAATGGATTTAGTGGCGGCAGTGATCTTAAAGGAATCCGGCCTAAACATATAATGGACTGTATAAGGGCTGTTTATCAAATTGACATCGGTTATACGAAGGCTCATAGCGCATTGGCATATGCACGAGAGATGGTTAGAGGCACTCATGCTAGTGGCTATCAGGACTTGCCTTCGTATCTATACAAAATAGAGCAGGCCAATCCAGGTACAAAAACAAAGCTTGAAGGTGATGCTGAGAACAGATTGTTCATTGCTTTTGACGCATGTATCAAAGGCTTTCCGTTCATGAGGAGGATTATTGTTATAGATGGAGCACATCTAAGTGGTAAGTTCAGAGGTATTATGTTAGTGGCTGCATGTCAGGATGGAAATAAGGGTATATATCATATAGCTCTTGGGGTTGTAGATGCAAATGATGCAGCTGCATGGGAATGGTTTTTCACCCAGCTGCGTGGTGTGATAGGTGATGGTAGAAATTTGGCTTTCGTCTCTGACCGATGCCCAGCAATAGCCAAGGCACTTACGAATGTTTTCCCTGAAGCTCATAGGGGCATATGCTTATATCACCTTGGACAAAACATGACCTCAGGTTTCAAAAATCCCTAAATGGTCGCCGAGGCAAAAAGGACTGCAAAATTATATCGACAGGTGGAATTTGACAGAAGATTTGAAGTCATTCGACGTCACGACAGCGCACTACACCACTATTTGACAACTGCAGATATTCGAACGTGGACTCTCTCACATTTTCCAGGAGACATATATGATATCATGACAAGCAACTTTGCAGAATGCATTAATGGCGTGCTTAAAGAGGAAAGAGTGTTTCCCATTGCATATTTTGTGGATTCTTTTAGAAAGATGCTTTAAAGATGGTTCGCAGAAAGGCGAGAGAAAGCTGCGGAGTTGAAAACAAACTTCACAGAATATGCTGAATTCAAACTGCATATGAATCACAACGAAGTGGGTACGTTAACTGTTCAACATCTTGATTCAAACCGTAGCCATGTTGAAGGTGGACACTTTAGCTGTTTGGTTGATCTAAAAAAGGTATGAAACAATAGAGTTTCACTTCTGCCATGTTATCATTTGAATCACATCTATAATATTTATTAACAACTAAGTTTCTTCTATTTTACGATTTTCATCTTTAAATATTAGTAAAAGCAGGGTTATCATCGTCCTTAGCTTGCCGGTTACTTTCATTTGAGGCCGTGCCTTGCCGTTAACTTACTGTTTCCTATCATTGCCATTAGCTTGCCAATTATGAAGTGTATCGCTGGTAGCTTCTTTCTTAACGACTTGCTTTCAAAATGCTTAATGTTAAGAGTTTTCACTGCTGATATCGAGATTTTTTCTGGGTTATGCTGTTTACATTTGCCATCGACAAAATCAGTTGACCTGGGTCCATAAAGGGGACTGAGCCCATTAACAAAAGTAATTATTGCCCTCTGCTTGCTAGCCAGTTACTTTAGGTAGACTTAAGAAACTCTAGCTAGCTATTTGGTCATAGCCAGTTGATGTTTTACTTTACTCATATTTTTATTACGAATACTGACTTCTCTTGGTGATAATTATTGGTGCATCATGCATGCCAAAAAAGCAACGACAACCTATTCTTCTTAAGTGACAACACAATTACCACAGACTTTTCATAAAGTACAATCACATCATCTACACAATACAACCCTCTTTATAAATGTCCTACAACTTCTTACATTACTTTCACAAAATTCTCAGCATCAATTGAGAGTAAAAACCACATAAAATTCACAGAAAAAATTTCAGCGAATATGGGAGAAGATTCATCGGTAAACAATTATGACATCATCTCCATCGGTGATTCCTCGAATTCAAACGACGACGACTCTAACTCTGATCGCACACACTATTTCAGAAACATTCCCATGTCATATTTTGCTGCGAACCCTACCGAAATGCTCCCCAATCACTATGAGTTGAAGGAACTATGCTTGGAGAATGGAAATCCCGAGGCATTATATTCAGGGCATACTTCAATATTTCGTAAAGGACAACGAACACGCATGCTTATATCATTTACGCCAATCATCAGATGGAAACTATAGAGACGGTACGTATCTTTACGGTTTTTACTGCTTGCATTAGAACGCTTTCATAAAGGTGCCAAGTATTTGGATAAACTCCAGTGGAAAGAAGATCTATCAACCTCTCATCAATGCTGGGAAAGAGTCAAGAAATCTGTAAGTGAAATCCATGGTAATATGAATCAAGGCTACTATATAGCTTTGGTCAACCTTGAGGCACTCTGTAGATGCCGTCGCGACAATAACATGGCTGAAGTATGCAAACATGGTTACTACTATCAAAGGCTTAATCAGTTTGTGGTGTTTGCTATGAATAGAAGCAACTAAAGGGAGAGTTGTGAAGGTGTATTATCTATGAACGCATGTATTATGATTTTTAGGATTTATAATATTCATAAGTATTTTTTTTGGTTGCTTTTTCCGCATTAAACTTGATAGGGTTATAATAATTTTGATTCCTTTTAGTACACATGTATTCCACTTTTTTCTATCGAGTTTATGTACAATAGTGTTGGGGTCAAAATCGGTTATGACGAAATCAATGTCTGAAAGTCCGCGGAAAGTATTTCTCGGAATAAAAAGACTCGTATAATTTGAAAAGAATTTCATACGACGTTCTCGAATCAGAATATCCGATCTATTCAACGAACAACTCTTGTTGGGGTCGAAAATGGTTATCTCGGAGTCAACGGTTTAGATTATTTTTTATCTACAGATTTCCGGCAGAAAACCGTCAAGGATTGGAAATAAGCAAGCACACGCACGACATGAAGCCTGGTGCCCGGCGACAGGCTACACGTCATGGCGCCTCAAATTTAAAATAACGATCCGCTATCATACAATATTCTGTAATTTTTCTGAACAAAAACAATAATGATTAAAAACTCAGCACACTGAAAAACCTTGGCGAAGTATATTATCATCCAGTCGATGGCAGAGATCACTGAAGAAAACCTCATGGCCTGTCGCAAAATCCACATGCATGTGACCAAAAAAGAATATATATACTTTGTGTGTAACGATCAACACGGAGGCCTTCGAGAGAGCTGTCTCTGCGATTTATAAGAAAGGAGGTGGGGAGCTTTACGTGCCACGTGGCAGGTGGCTAACTGCTCCATTTAATCTCACTAGCTTCATGACTCTTTTCCTAGCTGAGGGCGCTGAGATCCTTGCCGTCCAGGTTGGTCGTTTAATGTCTTTTTTTTTGGGATTCTATGGTTTTTTTAGGTAGTCACTGAATTTTATAGGCCTTTTCTCATATTAGGGATATCTAAAAAGTAGAAACACTCCTCTACTGACCGGAACTTTTGGTGTTTGTCAAGTAATAGTGTTATTAACACTACTTTTTAGCTCTAGTTTGTGGGGAGAAAAGGCAATTTGCAAGCAAAAGTGAACTCTGTCAATGAGGTCTCTTATAAGCTGTTTTTAAACTTTTTGTGTCTTTCTCTCTTTTTGCTTGTCAAAATTGTTTTAGTTGTAGCTGGGACAATAGGCATCTAAGTTCCTCTGTTAGATTATCAATACCTTCTCTTCTTCTTCTTCTTCTGTTCACACATACTATTCCAAAACCCTGACGTTTATACTGTAACCTATGATGCAAAAAAAAAAACAGGGAATAACGGTAGCATAAACGGACAGGGGCAATCATGGTGGAAGAAGTATCGGTCAAAACTTCTAAACCACACAAGAGGACCACTGTTTCAGATAATGTGGTCAAGTGACATTGTCTTCGCCAACATCACTCTGCGCGACTCTCCCTTTTGGACACTTCACCCATATGACTGCAAAAACGTCACAATCACAAACATGACCATTCTAGCACCTGTGTTCGAAGCCCCAAACACTGATGGTATTGATCCTGGTAAAGTATCTTCTCTTCACTGTGTGTATAAGTTATTGTCTTTAATGTTAGCTAATATCTCTTCTTGTTGTTGTGTGCATCAGATTCATGTGAGGACATGATAATTGAGAACTCTTACATTAGCGTTGGGGACGAAGGAATCGCAATAAAGAGCGGTTGGGACCAGTATGGAACTACCTACGGACGTCCTTCAAAGAACATACTCATCCGCAACCTCACCATCCGCTCCAACGTTAGGTAAGAAGACAGAGATCAGCTTCGGGATGTTAAAATCTATAAATAATCTGACTTTTGTAACCTTCAAAAAACAGTGCTGGTATATCAATAGGAAGCAAGATGTCAGGCGGCGTCTCAAACATAACAGTCGAGAACATTCTGATATGGAGCTCACGGCGTGGAGTTAGGATCAAAACCGCACCAGGAAGAGGCGGGTACGTACGCGATATAACATTCAGAAACGTTACGTTCGATGACTCAGAGTTGGCATTGTGATAAAACCGACTACAACGAGCACCCTGACGGTAGATTCGACCCCCAAGCCTTTCCGGTGCTCGAGAACATTAACTACATAGGGATCTACGGTCAAGGAGCACGTGTACCGGTGCGTATCAAAGGAAGCAAAGAGATTCCTGTTAGAAATGTAACGTTCAAGGACATGTCAGTGGGGATAAAGTACAAGAAGAAGCATATATTCCAGTGTGCTTACGTGCAAGGGCGTGTGATTGGGACCATCTTCCCTGCTCCGTGTGAGAATCTTGATCGGTATGATGAGCAGGAACAGATGGTGAAACAATCTGATTCCCATAATGCGACAGATGTAGATTACGAGATATGAGTCTGACTAAGAACAAAACATGGGTTTGGTTTTGGTCTTTTATTTGTGATGTGAGGCTAGTTTATTTTTAGAGATGGCTGAATCTTTTCTGTTACTGCTGTCTCTGTCTAATGTTCTTATTAACAATATGTTTTTATACATCATGTAATGTAAGCACAGTTACAATACTTTGATAACCAATAATGTTAATATATATGTTAAATGTTAATAACATCACCACTATAATTTTATTTTAACAGTCTACAAAAACTGTGTACACTCTTTTACTTCTTAAAGATTAAAATTTTTCCTATGCATTAAATTATGTTCCGCAGTTTTGATAATGTCACATAAATCCTTTAAATTAACTGTTTAAGTATTTCAAATCTTTCAATACTTTTGTAATAATAAATTTTCAATTTCTTGCTCATTTTAGACTTTTATATTTTCTGTTTAATGGCGAGTTATTATTTATAAATATATATCCTTTCATTTGTTAATTTTATTGTTGGTTACTCATATTTGTGCCATTAAATTTTCCTAGAACTAGTGGTGAGAATATTTCATGTCTTGTTTTAAATTTAGCAAACAACATAAATAGAATGTTTACAATTTATGCTAAACTCCACGACGAGATTCAATTCCATTGGATGGTTGGTAAATAATTTTTATTAAATGAACTTTTGTACCAAGCATATAAATCATCTCATTATGTGTTTTATTTATGCTACAAGGGGATTTATAATAATAGTTTAAATTGTTTTTATAATAATTTAAACAAAAAATACCAAAATAAAAATGTTCGTTATATATATATATATAAATGAATAAAAATTGTGCTTATAAAATGTATTTATATTGGATGGTCTTATTTTGTTGTTTCATAAAAAGACCAATTGGCTTTTGAATTATCTATTTCTATCGATTGATGCGCCATATTCGATCTCTCTTGCTTACATAAGAGTTGGGTCGATTCAAAAAAAACACTTTGAAACTGAATGTTCTCTTTCCCTTTTGATTCACTCTTCTTGTACACCAAGTTGGTTGCTGAGACTAGTACTACTAGTAACACCTCACCTAATCTCTCAAAAGATCTAAACTTTATATCGATAAATCGAACGTTGCTCTTCTTCTTCTTCTAAGAAAGGAGGTGGGCAGAGCTCTATGTGCCAGCCACCTGGCAGGTGGCTCACTGCTCCCTTTCATGACTCTTTTCCTAGCTGAGATCCTTGCCGTCCAGGTTTGTTAAAATCTCGCACTACCCTGAAAAAAGAATCTATTGCTATTATATATAAGAATCATTAATATCTAGCACCTACCTGTGTTCGAAGCCCCAAACACTGATGGCATCGATCCTGGTAAGTAGCTTGAAACTCAGATTTTTATGTAACAAAAACTAAATATGTAACCTCTTACATCAGCGTTGGAATCGTGTTAAAGAGCGGTTGGGACCAGTATGAAACTACTTACGGACGCCTTTCAATGAACATACTCATTGGCAACCTTACCTTACCATCCGCTCCAATGTTAGAGGTAAGAAGACAGAGAGATCAGCTCAGGGATGTTCAAATCTATAATATATTCTGACTTGTAACCTTCAAAAGCAGTCTGGTATCTCTCTCAATAGGAAGCGAGATGTTTGGTGGCGTCAAAAACATACATTTTGATTTGAAGCTCACGGCGCGGAGTTTGGATCAAGACCGCACCGGGAAGAAGTGGTTATGTTAAGGAACGTCACGTTCCATGAACTGAGAGTCGGCATTGTGATAAAGACCGACTACATAGAGCATCCAGACGGTGGATTCAACCCTCGAGCCTTCCCGGTGCTGGAGAACATTAGCTGCATAGGGATATACAGTCAAGGAGTACGCGTACCGGTGCGTATCGAAGGAAGCAAAGAGATTCCTGTTAGAAATGTAACGTTCAAGGACATGTCGGTGGGGATATTCCAGTGTGCTTACGTGCAAGGGTGTGTGATTGGGACCATCTTCCCTGCTCCGTGTGAGAATCTTGATCGGTATAATGAGCAGGAACCTAAGCAGCCCTGGCACGGGTACGGGGACTGGAAACGGGGACAGGGACGGGGATGGAAAACGGCAAAACAAAAAAAATTAGATACGGGTACGGCTTAGATACAGCAATAATATATATAAGTCATAATTAAGATTTTTTTTAAAGAAAAGTCTACTGGTCCATAGCTAATGCTCATGACTAACCTTAGATTCTAGTTAAGATTAGTTTAACCATTTAGAAGAAACAGAGGTTATCAATTTCAGGGCTCATAGGTTTTCTGTTGGGATTGTGAAATCCCATGTCCAACTTTTTATCTTCACATTAGTACGATATTGTCCACTTTGGGCCTAATAGGTAAGTCCGCATGGATTTACTTTTGGTTTCCATCCCAAAAGGCCTCGTACTATTAGAGTTGGACTTCTCTTTATATATTAGACTTTCATTTGTCTAATATCCAATATGGGACTTAGATTGTTATGTCACATTCTCCCCTTCAAGTTAAGGACCACAACTCATCTCTTGTGTGTTTCCTAATCGTAGGGTTTCCTTTGAGAATGTATCTCCCACAACTTCAAAGGTTCCATGATCTTCTGACTTTCGGCAACAGACCTTCTCTTTCCTTTTTCTACCCGTTCTTACTTAAAGGGTATTTTGGTCTTCTTGCATCTTTTCGTCAAACCGCTCTGATACCAATTTTTGGGATTGTGAAATCCCATGTCCAACTCTCTATCATCACATTAGTACGATATTGTCCACTTTGGGCCTAAAAGGTAAGCCCGCATGGATTTACTTTTGGTTTCCATCCCAAAAGGCCTCGTACTATTAGAGTTGGACTTCTCTTTATATATTAGACTTTCCTTTGTCTAATATCCAATGTGAGACTTAGATTGTTATCTCACACTGATAAGCTCGTGTGGGCTGGACTCGAGAGGCTGGTGGAGAAGTTAAAGCCTTACGATGGGAGGATCTTTGTATCGCATAACGTGAAGTTCTGTTCACGGCTAGGTGGTGACGAGTGTGCAAAGAGGCTAGCGAGTTTGGGACTTCAGTATCTTGGCAAACAAACGCATGATAGTTTGCTGTTTAATCACTACGAGATCTGGTTCGGGTTTAGACGGTTTAAGACATAAAAAAGCTTGTTGAAGTATATGTTTTCTTGACACGCTATGAGGGATTTTAAAGAGTCCTAAGAGATTGTTTCTGTAGAGAAGCTGTGAAGTGCAGAGATGGCTGTATCAGACTACTACTTTACTTTTTTTGTTTATGGTGGGAGAGATACATGTAGTGTTGTTCATGTAACAGCCTACATGTATTGTTCATATAACATTTTCTGTTAGTTTGGCTCGATTTTGTAAATTTTATAAAGCAGTTCAGTTTTCGGTTAGGTTAGGCAATTGGTCACTTTCTGTTTTCAAACAGTACTAACCGAATTTACCGAACTTATCCGAAATTTTAACAAAAATTAACCAAAATTACTTTGGTAAGAATTTTAAAAACCGAGTTTACCAAACTGCACCAAACAGAACTTTATTTTAGGTTAATTCAGTAAGATTTATGTTGATCTTAACTAACCGGAAACCGAATTAGTTGAATACACAGGCCTAAGCCAACTGATAGAAGAGATGAAACTGGATTCATTTATCTGTAACCAAAAACAGATTCTTTACCATATTTCAAAAGTTATTGTTTACATTCTGCAACAAGAAGCCATCTCTAAAAGTACCTTTACAACTAAAGACCAAACCCATGTTTTGTTCTTAGTCAGACTCATATCTCGTAATCAACATCTGTAGCATTATGGGAATCGGATTGTTTCACCATCTGTTCCTGCCTAGGTAGCACGGGTACGTCACTTCACTGACGTCTCGCGTACCGGAAACGCACCTGAGACGGGGACGGCTTGGGGACGGTCAGGAAACGTTTCCAAAACGTTTCGGTGATGACGGGGACGGCTAAGGTTTGTGGGGACGGTATCATTAGTTTATGGGGACGTTTCAGAGACGTTTCCCATGTATAACTAATGTCTCCTTGTTTCAGATCTATCAACTTTACATCGTTTGTCACCTTCAACACAAGTTAATCAAGACGAGTTCCAACAATATGACGAGTTTGTAAACTGATAAACGTTTTCCAAGCCAATAAAGACGTCTTTCATTAACGACTGTGATAGTTGTCTGAAATTATAATCATGAAAATGTGAGATAACAAACTAAGTTCCACATTGGAGAATTAGACAAGGAGTGTCTAATATATAAAGAGATGTCCAACTCTAATAGTACGAGGCCTTTTGGGATGGAAACTAAAAGTAAATCCATGAGGACTTGCCTATCAGGCCCATAGTGGACAATATCGTACTAATGTGATGATAGAGAGTTGGACATGGGATTTCACAATCCCAACAATTGGTATCAGAGACGGTTGACGAGAAATCTGCAAGAAGACCGAAATACCATTTGAGAGATGAACGGGTACCCATCGAGTTAGGATTGGGAGGTGTGTGTGGGGCAGAGATCAAGTCAGACGATCTTGGAAACAGTTGTGGGACACGAGATGAATGTGATCCTTAGTTTGAAGGGGAAAATGTGAGATAACAAACTAAGTCCCACATTGTAGAATTAGACAATGAGTGTCTAATATATAAAGAGATGTCCAACTCTAATAGTACAAGGCCTTTTGGGATTGAAACCAAAAGTAAATCCACGAAGACTTGCCTATCAGGCCCATAGTGGACAATATCGTACTAATGTGATGATAGAGAGTTGGACATGTGATTTCACAATCCCAACAATCAGGCATGTGGAGAAACACCGCGCTCGCGTATATCAGATCATACGTTGTATCCGACCCGAACTTGCTGAACTCCATGTCTTCTCCTCTGAGTATAAGTGGTCGTTTGTGAAGAAGACCTTGAGATGGGAGCTCGTACCTCAACGCAGCCATCAGAGAAAGCTCGTCCTTTTCGAGACAGTGGAAGTGACTCGGATCGAGATAGCGTATAAAATGCAAACCCATACGTAAGGTGCCGCATCCGATTTCGAGGACGCGAGAGTTCAGCTAAGAACTCGAATACATCATGGCCACCAGCCCAAGGCTCGCCGTAGTTGCTGTGGTGCTGCTCAACTAGTAACTCACCAGGGCATGGAAGAGCTGTGTGGTTGTTTGCTTCTTCTCCTTCGTAATGGGATATACCCTTGTACCTGATATGAACAAACACAGAGATAAATCTCGAGTCTTTAAAAACAGAGCAAAGGAAACCTCGAGTCTTTAAGAACAGAGCAAAGGAAACCTGAGTCTTTAAAAACAGAGCAATGGAAAGCTCGAGTCTTTCACAATTCTAAAAACAGAGCAATGCATATGCAACCCATTGGATCTAATCAGATCTCTATACTTGTAATCTCTCACGTCATTAACGCTTCCACCGAAGACGGTGCAACTCCTGAAATAATTAACCAATCCAGTTTTATTATAACCAAATGAAATATTCTTGGGGTTATTTGTGAAATAACTAAAAATAATGGGAAATTAGATTTTTAGTAAGAAAGTAGAGAGAGATAGGAAGAGAAATAAGGAGAGAGAGGGTGAAATTTGTGTTTTTTTCTTGTATATTGGACCTAATTTCCCAATACCATCTTTAGTCCAATTGCCAAAACAAATACCAAATGTTTTCATATGTACTAGCATAAGACATGTGCCTTGCACGAGAGTGAAATTTGATATTTAAAAATATTTACACAATTCATTAAACATGAAAAAAATATACGTATGTATTTTCTTCTCAATAGCATTAGATCATTTTATTTTATAAATTTTAATTCGGTGTAAAAATTGTCAAAGATCACTAAGATGTGACGGGATATTTTTAATATTTTTGGTCAAAAAAATATAAACCCAGTATAATATTGTCTAAATAAACATAAAAAAGAATTGGAATGTTGTTTGAAGGATCGTAAAAATATTTATGATCAAGATCGCATAATTATGATAATTTATAAAAACAAAAGAAATGATTGATTACAAAATTCTTAATATAAGAATTTTAGCAGTTTTAATAATTTATAACCATTTTAAATTTTTTATTTAACATGTATAAAATGAAAAAATAATTAAAAATTAATATGGTTTTTTATTTTATTATAATAATATAAAATCAAAAATAATATTGAGGATATACATATCGTTAGCAATGTTTATTATGTAGTATTTTCATACTTATTGTGAATCATATTAATGTAATTTCTCATCTTTTATTTAAAGAAAAAATGAGTTGAGGTAGATTTATTTATGATCATTTAGTTAATAGATGATCAACTATATTATATACGGTGACAATCATGTAATTATTTTTTGTCTAAGTAAATTTAGAAGGTTGTATTGAACATCTTTAATATACCACCTTTTGTAAATAATCTATCTTATTAAAGTAGAAGCACCTTTAAAAAATGTTTAGAAATTTGGATAACAGTAAATAAATAAATAAATAAATATAATATTGTTTGAAACCAAGAATAACAATATAATTACCTACGTTATTTTTTCATAATTTAATACATTTCCAAATTTTCTTATTAACATAATAAGTCCATTGATTTTCATTAATTTCTTTGTCTAAAATAATCATAAAATAAAATTTAAAATTTATAAATACTAATTTAAATTAATTATATCAAAACTGATTCAAAAATATACATATATTAAAAATTAATATTTACTAAAATATTTTTAAATAACAATTATAAAATTTTTAATGTATATATAAGAAAATCCAATATAAAACCCAATTTCAAATATATTTTTGTATTTAACATTAAATTTTTAAAACATAATATATATATATATATATACACATATATGATTTTTATATGATGGTACGCATAAAATTCTATTAATTTTATGAATATTTATATGATGGTACATATAAAATACGATAAATTATATGATATATAATATTAACATGAAAAATAAATTGCCACATGTTTTTGAAAAAAAACAATAATATGGATTATATATTATACTTATAACAAAACACAAAACATCCTAAACTAAATAATAACATAACATTGTCTACTTACGAGAAAGATATATATATATATATATATATATATATATATATATATATATATATATATATATATATATATATGAGATACATAACATCTGTGCGGGTGCACATGCCAAGATCTAGTAAAATATTAAAATCTCACCTAAACTCGAAAGACTTCAAATCACCAACAAAACCAATACTAACCATTTTTAAACTTACGGAATACTATATCGTATGCAGAGCTAAGATGTAATGTTTGATATGAGATGTAGAAAGGCGAGTTGATTCGTTTATATAGAAGAACCACCTCATAACCAATGAATGCGTAGGTTTATATAAAGAAATGTTTATATACGAAAATAAATTTATAAATCATTGCGGCACTAAATGTTCTAATTGCAGTATTCAAATCGATATTGACAAAAACTATCCCATACTAATTTTCCAATATTAATGAGTATGTTGTATAATGAATCAGTGCAATATACCCTTTCCAAAATCCATATACAAGCAATATTTAATTATATACAGTCAAAGATGTAGTGATTATATAAATTACTACGATTTAAAGGTAAACTGCCTTATTTGACTAAAGTATTTACATATAGTTCAAAAAAGTTTACGTTCAGTTTTTATTACTACCACTATGTGCTTGGTGAACATAAATTATCGGCCATAAATTTCATTTTGTGTAATATGTTAAATAAGAACATATAGAAATGGAGTTTTACATAACAATGATTATGTATATAGCATTGAGCTGGAGAAAACAATGTTTATACACGATGAATACAGACCCTATAGTAGTTATGTACTTGTACATTATACTTTCAAGTATGGCCTAAAAATATGCACATATGTACAATTTTAGGCTACATTATGAAATTTAAATTTGTAGCATGCATGAACATCTAAAGATCCTACCGTTAGTTTAAAGAAGACAGAAAATTGTTTTATTTGTTACAGTGCCTAATAATTTTATTTGTTATGGCATCTGTTTGTTTATGATGTTGGAATCTGGACATGTGTGATCTTAATTTCTTCCTTAATACAACCATGGATTTATATGAGATTACCGGTTAATGCAAGAGTTCTCCAGTTTACGATGGCCCCTATGAGGAACATGGAAGCCAATCCGATTACTAAAAAGAGCTGCAGAATTAACAATATCATCAATGATATTTAATATATGAATACATGCGTGTATATCTTGTGTGAACATGAACAAGCTGGGTGGCTTAGCTAAAACGCAAAAGATGATCGACAATTTGGGGAAAATTTGATACTTTCCATTAATTTGTTGTGTATACTATGAAAGTTCAATGCAGTTATTTTACCCAAAAAAAGTTCAATGCATCTCATATCTATCTATATCTATACTATTATTTATGAAGTGATTTTACTTACTTGTCATATTCTCCATAATTTTAGCCAATTTTGCTTATTTGTCATTGTTTATTGCTTATTTCTTAAATTTTCCATATTTTAGGTAATTTCACTTATTTATCATTTTTTAATTTTTTTATTTATCATATTTTCATACTTTTAAGTAATTTACTTATTTTTTATATTTTTAATAATTCCAGTTTTGTTTATTTTTCATATTTTCTATAATTTAAGTTATTTATTTATTTTCATATTCTTAATAAATTTATTTGATAATTTTATTTACATGTCATATTTTTAATAGTTTTATGTGGTAATTTTATATTTGCTTAGTTGTCATACACTCCATGATATTAGGTTATTTTCTTATTTTCATGATTTATTATTCTTACAAACTTATTTGCCATATTCCAGGATTTAGGTGGACTCATTATTTGTAATAAATGACATTTTGAATTGTTAGTCTTAAGACATTTTTAGGGATTATTTAATAAATATTTTTATTATGCTTAGGATAATTACTAGGGCTTATTGCAAAAGTGACTCAAAACTTGGAGTCAAACAGAAAACTAACCTTTTCTTTTGACTCTTTTTTTTTTTTGAGATTTTTACCCCACACTTGCATTTTATTTACGAAAATGCCATTAACTTTTTTTTTCGAAAATGGCTTCTTTACTGTCTCAACCTCATCTTCTTCAAGTATTTACAATAGTGACACTACCATGAATAGTTTCAACAACCTTGTACTAACTGTTTGGAGCTTTTAATGCCCTTTAATGCACGTAAATCTCTTTACACACTCTCTGTTTCAATTGTTATGAACTAAAAACAACATTTCTTTCACTTTCTCTCCATATTCATCCAAAAAACTCAAGCTTTTGATTCAAAATATTTTATGGTTGACAGAGCCATATTTCTTTCGTTTTGACTTAGGGTTGCTTTCGTTTGAGGTTCTGGGTGGTTGGAGAAGACCCTGTGTGCAAACGAAGTCATCTCAACGTAGTTTAAAGTACGAATTTCAATTTTTTTCAAGATCTGTTCGCGTAGAAGACTTACTAGTAAGTCATCTGTATGTAGAAGACTTACTGATAAGTCTTCTGGTCAAACGGACGACTTAAACTAAGTCGTCCAGCTTTGTTTGTTAAAAAAAAAACTCCAGACGACTTATATATAAGTCATCTACGAGAAACGGGCTAGTTTTTCATTTGACCGAATCGTGTCAGATCTTTGACTATTTCTGGACGACTTATAATTCAGTCGTCTCTGGGAAAGTTAAAATTTTAATATTTTATTAAACTAGACGACTTACGTGTAAGTCGTCTTAGGTTAGTTTTGTAATTGAAAAATAAACTTCATAATTTAACTTTTACCAGACGACATAATATAAAGTCGTCCCACCAGACGACTTAATTTAAAGTCGTCCGGGGAAAGCAAAGTCGTCGAGAATATTTCCCAATTTTCTGGTCAAACCTTGCTTAAACCGGACGACCTTACATTAAGTCGTCTATACGGATGACTTTAATTTAAGTCGTCTGGAGAAAGTTAAATTTCAAGTTTTATTTTTCAATTACAAAACTAACCTAGGACGACTTACGTTTAAGTCGTCTAGTTTGAATAAAATATTGAAATTTTAACTTTCCTTGAGGCGACTGAATTATAAGTCGTCCGGAAATAGTCAAAGATCTGACACGATTCGGTCAAATGCAAAACTAACCCGTTTCTCGTAGACGACTTTAATATAAGTCGTCTGATATTTTTTTTTAACAAACAAAGCTGGACGACTTAGAATTAAGTCGTCCCTTTTCATTTTCAATTGCAAAAGTGGCCTCTTTAGACGACTTACCTTAAAGTCTTCTGGACGACTTAATGCTAAGTCGTCTGCGGCAATGTTTATTGAACTTCTTCATTTTCTCTATGTTTACTAATGTGGTGTTTTATTTTGAATATTTGCAGATGATTTTTCAGTTACATGCAGTGTATGGAGAATGGTTGTTGAGAGATTGCCGTTGGGATTTTGTGGTTGATGATCTCAAAGGAGCAAGATTGTTTTTATTGAATAAAGATTCAACACATGCTGAACTTGTTGCAATGGCTCAAGAAGATTATAACCTGGACATGAGAACAGTGACTGTGGAGATTAGCTACTCATTACCAGCAGAAATGATGATGCTCCAGGCAGTCCTCCCATTCATGTTACAAGTGATAGAAAAGTTTGAAACTTGCTCGAGATACTCAAAACGCATAGAGTATGTCTTTGTGTATCAAGCCGCAGCAATGTGGAAACGGTTTCAGAGAAAAGAGATAATGATGAAGCTGGTGAATGGGAAGAAGATGTTGGTGATGATGAAGCTGGTGAATGGGAAGAAGATGTTGGTGATAATGATGAAGCTGATGAATGGGAAGAAGATGTTGGTGATAATGAGGAAAATGGGGAGGAGGAAAATGGAGAGGAGGATGCTGATAACTCTATTGTTGGTGAAACGGATCAGAATGGTGGGGATTACAGTCTTTATGGAAATGTTCAAGATGAGGACGAGGAAGATGATGATGATTTTTGTTTTGAAGAAATCGAAAAGACATATGCTAAGACAAAAGCTATTGAAGGAGGAAAATCAGATGGTACCAGTATCTATGTCAACCAGAGTTTTGTTAGCAAAGATGCACTGCTTTCAGAGCTGCGGTTGGCAGCAGTGAGGTGTAGGTTTTCTTTTAGAATATACAAATTAACGAAAACTCTCCTTGTGGCAAGATGTCGGGTTAACGGTTGTGGATGGAAGATCAGAGCGAGTGTAAAACATGGGACAAACACGTTTTGGGTAACAAAGTATGTGGAAAAACATTTATGTTCAATCGGAGACCGAATCGCTCAGCGGAGACACTGTACTCCGAAGTATGTTGGTAGTCTTTTCATTGATCGTGTTGGAATCATTGATGGGATAACTCCGCAGCATATCACTGATGCAATGAAGAATATGTTTGGCATGGATCTTGATTACACCACTTCATACAGAGCACTGTTATATGCACAAACATTGGTGAGAGGATCAGCAGAAGAAGGGTATTTGCGTCTGGCATCATATCTCGAGCAAATCTCCATTGCGAATCCTGATTCTATCACGGCTATAGAACTTGATTATGTTAAAAGATTTAAGTATCTATTTCTCTCTTTTGGAGCTTTTATCAAAGGTTTTAAGTATCAGAGAAGGGTCATTGTGGTGGATGGAACTCACCTAAGTGGAAAGTATGGAGGTGTTATGTTAGATGCAGCCGCACAAGATGGCAATTTTCAGATATTCCCATTGGCTTTTGGGATCGTGGATGCTGAAGATTAACCTTCTTGGGAATGGTTTTTCACAAAATTGGCTAGTTGTATATCTGATGACAAGCCTCTGATGATAGTCTCCGACCGGCACACAGCCATTAAAAGTGTGTGTGATAAGGTGTTTCCTTGGGCAAGAAGAGGAATATGTTATTATCACCTTCAAGATAACATTGTCAAAAAGTTTAAAGGGAAACATCTCATGTACTTGGTGAAAGGAGCTGCTTATGCTCACACGGTTTACGATTTTGACCGGTACATGGCTGAGATACGGAGTGCCAACCCGGAACTTGCAACGTATTTGGTGAATGCCGACGTCAGCCTATGGTCAACGGTTTATTGTAAGGGGAACATGTTCAACATAAAAACAAGCAACATCGCTGAATCTATTAATTCCGCACTGAAGCGAGCAAGAGGATTTCCGATTACGTTCCTGCTGGAGTTCATAAGGCAGAAGTTAGGAAAATGGTATGTGAAAAGGAGACAAGATGCTTTGAGTCTCACAACTCCACATAGCCGGGGTGTTGAATACTTGCTTGCTGTTCGAACAGAGATAGCGGATACGATGACGGTCCAACAAATTGATGGATGGAAATTCTTTGTCAAAGGTGGCAAAATGGACTGTGTGGTTGATTTGGAACATGTAAAGTGTGATTGTGGTGTCAATAGAGTGGAGAAAATACCTTGCTCTCATGCTATAGCTGCTGGAAGAAGTGTTGGTTTGCATATCTCCACATTTGTATGTCCTCTGTACTCAAAGGATTATCTTTATTCAGGATACTCAGAGAATATATATCCTGTCGTGTCACAACATATTGAGGAGCGAGAATGTTTTCCTCCAGAAGTAAAGCGTGGTCCGGGGAGACAGAAGAAATCAAGATGGCAATCATTGTTGGAGCTATCTAGGATGAGAGGACACAAACCCAGGAAGAAACACAGGGCACGGAGATGCTCAAACTGCAAGGAAACTGGCCATACGAAACCACAATGTAAACAACCAGTTGACTAGTTTTCCAGACGACCTTAATTTTAGTCGTCCAGTCTTGATTACCCGTCCAGACGACCTATATCTAAGTCGTCCAGTGTATTTATTTTTAGACGACCTTCTACTAAGTCGTCCAGTGTATTTTATTTTTAGACTACCTTCTACTAAGTCGTCCAGTGTATTTCTATGTGAACTTTTATGCTAAGTTAAAAAATTTCGAACTTAATTCGTTTGTTCAGTGCGTTGACTAATCATCGAACAACTTAACTGTAAGTCGTCCAGCTGGAAAACCTTCCAGACGACTTACAAATAAGTCGTCCAAACCCAAAAGACGACTTATTTGTAAGTCGTCCAGCTGGAAGACCTTCCAGACGACTTATTTGTAAGTCGTCCAGCTGGAAAACCTTCCAGACGACTTACAAATAAGTCGTCCAAACTCAAAAGACGACTTATTTGTAAGTCGTCCTACTGGAAGACCTTGCAGACGACTTATAAGTTTACAAATATATACAAGGGAAGACAAGTTCAAATATATACAAGGGAAGACAAGTTCAAATACAAATTCAAATATACACAAGAAGAGTTCAAATTTATACAAGAGAAGTTCAAAGCTATACAAGAGGAGTTCAAATCTATACAAGAGTTCAAATCTATACAGCTAATCATACATGCCCACGAACTTATCACCATCCACATTTTCTTTCAAATGCTGATCAAGAAGCTCCGTCCATATATCCACCGCCATACAATCCCTTATAGCCTTCACGTTGACCTAGCAAAGTCTTTAGGGTTAAAGGTGACCCCAAGAGCATGACATTCAATGTACTTTAGAGCGTACACGCCACAATCACCATTGTTGGCCAAGGGTATTCCTTTCACCGGTCTCTCATAGGTGTATGGCTCCAACCCGCATGCGACCCGTATTTCTTCGTTGGGAGCGCACTCAACAAGCACATAAGGGACCATCTCGAGAAAAGGCTGCATTATCTCATCCCATGCTTCTGGTACCGACGTTGAAGGTATGCTGTCCCAGACGACTATGTGCCTCTTAGGGATCGATATCCAAATAGCAACCCAATGCTTGTTGTTCAAGTTCACTGGCGCATAGATATCATCAACGTCCTCCCCCCACTTCTTCATTGATTGGCAAAATGTAGGTATTGATCCGTCATAAAAATTCCACGTCCCACCAGGTAGAGCTCTCCCTAAACCTTTGTGATCAGGTTTCGTGGCTTTGAAGACGTGATACTGTTCTCTCCAAGACTGGGAAAAGTTATGATCCAGGAAGCACATTCGGTCGCTCCTGAAAGCTTGTGGGTTCTGCTGATACCTCTGCCTCAGCACATTAATCCAAGCATCCATATGCTGCATATAAAATAATACAAGTTAGAAGATACCAGACGACTTTAATATAAGTCGTCTGGTAAGTCGTCCACGTAGACGACTTACCAGACGACTTATATTTAGGTCGTCTGGTAAATATAAGTCGTCTGGAAAGTCGTCTACTTGGACGACTTACGTAGACGACTTTCCAGACGACTTATATTTACCAGACGACTTAATATTTACCAGACGACTTATATTTAAGAAGACTTACGCAGTCTTCCAGCCATTCTTTGGGTGTTTGGAGGATGCGATACCACCAAGTTGGTGATGTACGTGGTTTGTCCTCTTGCTTAGTGTAATAATCACTACAAACAAAAAAGCAATCAGTTTTGGTAGACTAAATCAAGCAAAAAAGCAATCAGTTTTGGGTAAAGCAATCACTTACGGATCAGTTTTCAACCAATCAGCGAGCTCCTTCAGCTTTTCTTTGTTTACTGGCGGAAATGGCTTATAGGCTGCCACTTTATCTTTATTTTTCTCTGCCGTATAAGGAGATATCTGTGTGGGAGCAGGTTTCTTCGCTCGTTCACTCCTTCCACGCACAGTAGCAGTGGGAGCTGTTTTGTCCAATACAACCAGGCTCGGTTCTGTGGCTGCAACGCTTGATTGTGGTGCTGGAACGCTTGGATCAGTGGAAGCGACGCTCGGTTGGGAGGTGGAAGCGAGGCTCGGTTGTTGATCAGTGGAAGCGAGGCTCGGTTGTTGATCAGTGGAAGCGAGGCTCGGTTGGTCAGTGGAAGTGACAGCAACAATCTGTTTAGAGGAGACACCATCTGCTTTATCCTCCGGCAAGATCTTATTTACCGAGAAACCCTCATCGAATGTATCCTCCGGCAAATATCTCTGCAATAAAAGTTGCACACTAGTTAACCATGGACGACTTAAATAAAAGTTGTCTGGACGACTAGTTGAACTTGGACGACTTAAATAAAAGTTGTCTAGACGACTAGTTGACCCTGGACGACTTAAAAAAAAGTTGTCTGGACGACTAGTTGACCCTGGACGACTTACATTTAAGTCGTCCATGGTCAACTAGTGGTCCAGACAACTTACATTTAAGTCGTCCAGGGTCAACTAGTAGTCCAGAAAAATTTTATTTAAGTCGTCTGGACAGCTAGTTAACCCTAGACGACTTAATTCTTGTTGATACTAACCTCTTTGGCTTGAGGGGTAGTCTGTTTCGTTTCAGGAGGTTGTTTCCTTTGAGGAGAAGGCTGTTTGGTAGGAGGAGGCTGTTTCCTTTGAGGAGAAGGCTGTTTGGTAGGAGGAGGCTGTTTGGTAGGAGGAGGAGGAGGCTGTTTCTTAAGAGGAGTACGCTGTTTGGTAGGAAGAGGAGGCTGTTTATCTTGAGGGGTTGTCTGATTGGGTTGAGGAGTAGCATCTTTGGTAGGAGGAGGTTGTTTATCTTGAGGGGTTGTCTGATTGGGTTGAGGAGTAGGCTGTTTGTCTTGAGGGGTAGCCTGATGGACGACTTAGTAGACGACTTAATTAAGTCGTCTGAAAGGTCGTCCAGATGGACGACTTAGTAGACGACTTTAATAAAAGTCGTCTGCGCAGTGTTTTGGATTGAAGTAAATACCTGACTCAAGATAGCAGCTTTCATTGATCTGCGGCCTCTGCTGCCTCCGTAAGCCAGTATCGGTGGAGACGGACTGTTTGCTCTGGGACCACCAATACTAGCACCCAATTCCGGCATAGCTGTGTACACCCAGACCTGAAGAACTTGTATAAACCCATCCATGGTGTAGCAGCCAGTAATATCTTTGTTCCACAAAGAGTCCATCAGCACCTTAAACGCGACTCTCCCCCATTGATAATTCTCAAACCGATCTAAATCCATCACTAGCCTTGCCAGAGTAGATCGTGTAGCGGTTGAAAACTTTCTCCTTCAATGAATCCTATGAAGATGGAAAGGTACGCGAGCCGCTTCCGATCTTCCGTGGACCAATCCCCGCATCTCTTCAGTGCTGCTATTATCTGATCTGTAGTTGGCCCAGCTTCCAGATGAACTCCCAGCATCCCCCAGAAAAAAACCATCTCTTTGGTAACTTCACATTTTGGTGTCTCAAGGTCCTCGATGTACTCGCAGTTTAGACCAGTGAGGTTTTCAAACTCTAACAGTGAAAACCTCAAAGGTTCTGGACCAACCAGAGACCACATCTCATACTTCTTCTGAATGTCCAGCTTGAAACTGAGCATGTGGTGAACCAGCCTTGAAGCCCAACCAAATCTCTGCTCCTTGAACTTGATGAAAACTCCCAATCTCGACTCCTTGAGCTCTTCAAATTTGTCATCAGTAAGAGCTTCCCTAAGAGCAGTATGCAACTTGTTGTTATCCGTTTGATACGAAATGCTGCACAGTACGATGAAAGTTGTAAGCTGTGTTCGGGAGGAAATCCAAAAGGAACTCGAGTTTTTGGGGCAATCCCAAGGGAATCTGCTTTTAAGGCAGAAAGTCAGAACTAGAAGGGTTAGTCAATCAAATAATAGATAGGAAATGCGTCGGTTTGAAGATAACACCCGCCCCGGTAGAAATTTCTCGATTTCTAAATCCAAAAATGAGATGACCCCTCCCATTCCAAGAAGGTTGGGAAGTAAGTACGCCCGGTTCTGAGTAGAACTTCTGCTTCTATCTTTCTCAACTTGTGGGCTGGTGGCTCAGAGCCTGGTGTGTATAACCTACGGGGGAGTTCTGGAATATTCATCCTTTTTGTCTGCAAAATAATCAAAGACAACAATATAAGTCAGAACACAAGCTAAATCAATCACGCCTTAATTGTTACTCCAGACGACTTAGTAGACGACTTAAAATTAAGTCGTCTGGAAAGTCGTCCAATTGGACGACTTAGTAGACGACTTAATTTTAAGTTGTCTGGAAAGTCTTCCAAACGGACGACTTAGTAGTCGACTTGTAATAAGTCGTCTGGAAAGTCTTCCTGCTGGACGATTTATATTTAAGTCGTCTACTAAGTCGTCCAGTTGGAAGACTTTCCAGACGACTTATCTTACAAGTCTTCCAGTAGAAAAATTTAAAGCGGACATGATTAGTCGCAGAAGGAGTTGGAGTACTCTTCATTGCGGTTATAGATCTGAAAAAATATACGTGAAACGGTGAGAATGGGTAAACTGATAGAGACAACGTTTTATTTTCATCTTTTCCTCGAGATTGATGACTTACCGGCGTTAGGAATTACAGAGAATCGGCGCTAGGGTTTACAGAGAAGAAGCGGCGGCGCTAGGGTTTAGAAGAAGCGGCGGCGCTAGTGTTTGGAGGAAGCGGCGGTGAGAACGTTGGTGAGCACGGTGGCGAGGGCGACAGTTTGTTCGGAAATAGTGAAGCGGCGGCGCTAGGGTTTAGAGGAAGCGGCGGCGCAAGGGTTAGAAGAACGGCGGCACTAGGGTTAGAAGAAGCTGCGGCGAGAACGGTGAGAATGAAGTTAGGGTTTAGAACGATGGTTTGTTCGGAAATAGTGGGAATTCGAATCGCCTTTGATATCGCTGGTGAGAGAGAACTGTTAGGGTTTCTGAATTTCGCAAAAAATGAACAAAAAAAAATCACCTTTGGGTAAATAATCCGGTTAGCTTTAAAAGTACATTGGTAAAATTTAAGGTTTGGTCCGGTTTAGACGACTTATTCTGGCTGATAATGTACATCAGACGACTTAATGTTTAGTCGTCTTTTAACAGACGACTAAATGTTAAGTCATCCCAGACCCTAAAATGAACCCCTAAACTAAAATGACTAAATTAACTAACTAACCACGTTATAAAATCAAATTATACTTCAATAGTGTTTACTATACACAAAAATGAACACGCTTAGGTAATTTTTAAGTTTTTCAAAAACGGTTTTAATGCTTTCCGAAATCTAACCCTAAGAACATATACAATACTACAACATATGTTGATGAAAGTTAAACTAAAGAATATCATGACTCACTACTTTCACTCATCTATGCTGAAAACAATTGAAATTTGTCATATCTTAATTTTTATCTCTTAATACATATGTTAATTACATAGTTCCCATTTTTCACTTATCAAAATATTTTTTACAAAATTTTTAAATTATGTTTAAGAATAACTGTCCAGACGACTTTTAGTTAAGTCGTTTGGACGAGTTATTTTCAAGTCGTCTAAACAGACGACTTGCGAGGGGTAAAAACGTAAAAAAAAATCCCGTTTTTTTGTTTGGTCACAAGGGGATAGTTGTAATTTCAATAGCCTTTTAGGTTACTTTTGCCTTTGACCCAAATTGGGGTATTGTTTTGGTTTTGACTCCAAGTTTTGAGTCACACTCGGCAATTCTCCCTAATTACTATTGTAGTTTTGTTCATCTTATGTTTATTTTTGTAATATTAAATGAATATATTTTTATTAGTTATTTTAAAAGGAAGCTTTCTTCTCTTTTATATCACTGAATTATCGTACTAATAAAAAATATGAGTCCAGGGAATATATATTTTTCGTTAAAAATTAAAACAAATCCAGCTTTCACTAGACATATATCATTTATTACTTTAAGTTTATATAATTTTGTTAAATATAGGTATGTTTTTAATTATTGTAAATTGTGTTAATAGTTGTCTGTATAAACTCTGATAAAAGAAATTCATAAAAATGCAATTAATGTTTTGATAAAGGGAGGATTGATTTCATAGGTTTTTATTTTTTTATCTTTTATGTTACATATCAGTATTAACAAAACTTTATTAAGTTATTATGTTAATGATATTTTTTACATGTGTGGTTTGATGATAGAATAACTGAAATATCTTGTAAGTACCAAACTATTATCTTTGTTGTGTTATAATAAAAAGATAAATTATATATTCTGATTAATTTAATATTTGAAACTAATTAAATAAATTAAATTGAAATATTAAAATCTGAATTATTTGGATATATATTAGTCCGCACAAGTGTGCGAACCATCATCTAGTATATAGTATTATGAATGTCCAATGCAACTTCATACTATAGGATTAAATTGGGGTTATCCAAAATTTTAATGTTTGTTTGCTGGATTTTGAAGTCCTTGATTAAGACCGTTCTGAGTTAATTAGCAACACTTAAAACTTAAAACACTTCATAATATAGCTATTGATTTGTTTTTCAAATATATATTATACATCTCAAAATATATCTTGGACATTCATGCATTGAATGACTGGGGTTGTCCGTGCCGGTTCATGACTATGGGATGCCTACTCAAAATTAAAATGTTAATCTAATAAGCAGGATGAGCTTAAAAACGGTAAAATGTCAAAAAAATTTAGAAACATGTTTTGTGCTCTACACCGTCGCTTACGTTGCTTCCGCAGTGGACCGGCCGTAACATGCATGGTTTGTAATTTTCTAAACCAACATTAAAATAATCCATGCATGTTGATGATTATATTAACATGCACAGCGACGTATACTGGAGTCAAAGATAAGACACTTGTTTTCCTCAGATCTAATCGTCTTGCTTTTTTCTTTCCCGTCAGTAGATCTAAGCTCTGATGGCTAATCAACACAGTGCCGGTCTTGGAAATATGAACTGCAAGCAAATAAAAAGTTAAGGACTAATGTTACGGGTCATTAATCTTTAAAAAGTTTTAAAACTAGGTTTCAATTAAAAAAAAAGAAGACGGGACTATTGAACTCCTTACCTAGGATCCATTTACCACTAGCCTACTTGAGACTTCTAGGATATTTTGGCCGGTTAAATTCATAAATTATATACGGCCGGAAGTCCAAGCTTCTAATGCTTCCCCTCAGGACCGCTATGAACACTTTATAATTTGGCAGCTAAAAAGCTTCTATAAATTATTAATCACATAGGTTTCATCACACCCAAATTTTGAAAATAACCTTTTGAAAACTTATTAAGAAAAATGAAAACAGCTAAGAAAATGCTGACATTCTTTTAGAGGTATTTGTTGGATAATTTCAATTAACTTGAGGAGCAAGTTAACTCATTAAAATGAAGTTTATTGAGTTAAGGAAAAAGAAAAACATATCGAATTTAAGAATTATTTCCATATTATTATTAGGTTAAAGAGTAGTTTAATCCTATATAAAGAGTTTTCATGGAGAGATGTTCTATAAGGGAAAGACATTGATTTAGCTTTGATAGAGTTTCTAAATCCAACAAGAAGAGTTAGGGCCTGAGTGGTTCAAACGCAGCAGTTGCGGTTGCGGGAGTTTGCGGGTACGGGAGTTTGCGGGTACGGGTGGTTGCGGTTTCTTACGGTTTTAAGAGATTTGTACGACTGGTATTGCAGTTAAAAATTGGTGTCCGGGACAATTATGACTGGTTATTACCAAATGCAACCGCGGTTAAAATAGAAATTAACAATATTTACATTCTATATAATTGTAAAACTTTCAAAATTGTAATATAATAATAAATATAAAAAATTATTTTGAAAGTTATAATTTTCATTTTTTAATTATAGAAAATATTTTATTTTTAAAATTTATAATATTACCTAAATATAATTGATACATTTAATTATTTTATTATTCCAATTTAATTTTTTTACTGAAATATTATTATTTTTGAATTTATAATGTTTTTAAAAAAAGAAAAAAAATTACAATCCCACAACCGCCCGCAACTGCAAATGTTAACTAGAACCAGCTTTTGAATTTAAGAGATTTAGAACGATTTGAGTGATTATTGCAAAACGCCAATAACCGCTACCAACCGCAAAAGCTGCATTTGCGGGTGGTAACAGGGAAACCAGTCATGCCTTTAGTTCTTATAGTATTTTGTGTTCTTGCAATTTTAATTGGTATCGGAGCTCCAAGTTTAAAAAATCGTTTACAAGAGAAGTTGTAATTCGGTCAAAACATGGAAAATGATAAAAATTCTTTAAGCACATGATAAAGGTGTTAAGATGAAGAAGGACATACTATGTCCCATCATCGTCCAACTACACCGTATGGTCGATGTGAAGGAAAGTGATGCTTCGTTTATACGAAGTTTGGGATATGAGTGATCCAGGGAGAGATGACGCAAAGAAGAACAATATGTTGATTGCTCTAATCTTGTAATCAGTCCCGAAAGCGCTAATACTTCAGATGAGAGAACATGAACATGATACATCAAAGAAGATTTGTGAAGCTATCAAATCCCGTAACCTAGGTGCTGATCGCGTGAGAGAAGCGAGGTTACAGACTGTGATGTCTGAGTTCGACAAACTGAAAATGGCAGACACAAAAATGGTGGATGACTACGCAGGAAAACATTCTGGCCTAGCATGGAGAGCAGCCGCGTTAGAATTAGACATTGGACATGTCTAGTTAAACATTGTATCTCATGCAGCATGAATATTGGGAATGGATTGCGGATCGCATCTTACGATCTACTTAAAAATAAAGTGCATTTTCATAACAGATGAGAGACATTATATAGATCAAACAAGACCAAGAATGAAAATGAGAAAAACTAACTAATCAGTTAAAAAGCTTCATGTTACTGTAGTCTCTGTCTAATGTTTTTATTAACAATTTGTTTTTTACACATCATGTAATCTGTTACAATAAGTTGATAATCAATAATGTTAATATGTTAAATAATATCACCTCTTTAAATTTATTATAACAATTAACAAAAAAAATATACACTGTTACTTTCTAAAAATTAATTTTTTTCCTACAAATTAAATTATGTTCCGCAATTTTGATAATGTCACATGAATTCTTTAAATTAACTGTTTAGGTGTTTTAAATTTTTTAGTACCTTTATAATAATATTTTTATTAATTTCTTGCTCATTTTAGACTTTTCTATTTTCTGTTTATTGGCGAGTTATTACTTATAAATATCCATTAACTTGCTAATTTTATTGTTGGTGACTTATATTTTTTGCCATTAAATTTTCCTTCAACTAGGGGTAAAAATAGTTCAGGTATAGTTTTAAATTTAGCTAACAACATAAACAGATTATTTACTAAATAATAAGAATGTTTTCAATTTATATATAAATATTGCACATTGATTCTCTGATTAGAATATCGTTTGATCTAAAAAATGAATCTTCTTATCAGCTTTATATTGGTTTTTGCTACCTATAACAGATTTGGTACAGCTTGCAAGAAGAATCGTGTTGAAATTCATAATCAACTTGCACCTGGTATTATTCTTCATTTTGATTGTAGTTCCATCGAGAGGCACGGAGTTTATACAAGAATGCAAGAATTAAAATTTAACACCTCAGATGTCTCGAGTTTCACAGATGAAGCGTGGAGTTTTGGTAAGGGAAAGAAAGAAATACATTGTCATTTGAAGTATGACAGGTATTACTGTGATTTTCGAGCATACAGGGAAGCCACTGTTCGTCGATGTGGCGGACTACGGTCATATGAAGCCAGAAAAGATGGAATTTACTTTAGAAGGAGTTATGAGAAACCTCATGACGAATTTAAATATCATTGGGTGGTTGGTAAATAATTTTTATTAAATGATTTTTTGTAACAAGCACATAAATCATATCATTATGTGTTTTATTTATGCTACATGGGGATTTATTATAATAGTTTAATTTTTTTTATAATAGTTTTAAAAATTCCCAAAATATAAATGTATGTGTTAATAAAAATTATTATAAAAAGGTTCTTTCACTCCTCCTTGCATCACATGTGCATCCACGTTAGATATTCGTTACATGACGGGAAGACACATGTCCCATCTCCACAATACGCTGCACTTCATTAACTTGAAAATATCAGTTGTTGGGGTTTATTTTATAACATGTCTATTCTGAAGTGTTTTAGGCTGAGAAATCTCTTTTAGTATATTTAGATTCATCGTGATATGGCTACCTCGGGAATGTTTTTCTCTGATTTGAGGTCTTGCAGGTGCTTCTCCATTGTTGAGATTAGGTTGTTGATCTTTGAATATGCAATTATTTTACATATGCGTTTGTTTATAATTGTTACTAGAATATTTTGGAAATAAATGAAGATAAGTTAGATTTTCTTGATTTGATTATAAGGCTTTGTTATTCTACCTGTTACAGATTCATCCATGATTTGAAGGCTGGACGTTATTCTTCCACCGTCTAGACCGACTCTAACTCTCTAAGGTACCGAGAAGCAAGAACGTGATACGCAGTGGTGAGAGCATATTGGTGTGGACATGCTCCTACTCGGCGCTAAGGTTATTCCGTTCTTTATACTCATGATCATCGAAGTTTTCAAACAAAATCCAGCGTCTAGCCTCAGAATTTTCATACTTGTGTTTCCAAATCTTTATTTTAACTTCCTGCAGTTAAGTGGTTAGGACTATAATAGTAGTACACAAGCCGCATGGTTACTTCTCAGAGTAACTATAAGCTTTGGCAGCGAGTTTATAAGTTTTGACTTTACTAATGTTACATGTTATTTTCTGAGCCTTCTTGGGTTTGGTTTTGTTTCCTTTACGGAAGTGTGAATAGCAGAACATTAACATTTATGTGATCTCAAACTCAATATACTGAGATGATGCTAATGCATGATTTGTTCTTGGATTTGCTCGCAGGATTATACAAACATTTTCCATGTGACTTGTTAGAGAGGCTCCGTTTCCATTTATTCGAATAATTTGAAACAATCTGTAGTCTCAGAGGTCAGGTTAACTCTGGTAAGTTCCAATGGTTTTATACTATGATGTTTATCTGTATTGAGGTTGGAAGCTTATCTTTAGTCTGTGTTCAACTTTTTCCATATTCTTTTATTCAAGAGATGAGGAAATCACCATGGATAGGTTTCAGAATTGCAGGTTTAATTTATTGTGTTAAAGTTAGTTTTGTGGTTTTGTTACGACTTCTAAACAGATATTGTTATTTAGAGTTGGAGTAATCAAACATTCAGTTTAATGATCAAAAGGCCAACATTGAAGCTGGGGAATCTTACGCAGATGACGAAGATAAATCTGACTCTTAACTCTGATGTGGTAGATTTTAAATTCGTTTTAAGTAGTGCAACATTTAGTTTTCTTTTTGATGGGTTGTGAGTAGCATTGGCTAACTTAAATTTTTGAAAATTATCTTTTTTTATACATCATGTAAGCAGTTACAATAATTTGATAATCAATAATGTTAATATTTTAATATTTAATAACATCACCACTATAATTTCATTTTAACAGTTAACAAAAAACGTGTACACTGTTACTTCCTAAAGATCAAAACTTTTCCTATAAATTAAATTATGTTCCACAATTTTGATAAATTCACATGAATTCTTTAAATAAACTGTTTAAGAGTTTCAAATCTTTCAATAGTTTTATCTAACAATACTAAAAGGGGGATATGAGCTCCATTGAGGCTATCCACATCAGCAAATTAAATCAGCCACTTAGAATATGAGTTTGTGCCATGTAACTCTCTATGACTATAATCACAAGCCACATCATCTCATCAGTTCACATTCTTAGTTCCTTCAGCTTCCTCCTTTCAACGTAAGCAATTATTGACACACAAAACTGGTTCAGTTTCTTCTCATATTTGGTATTTATGGGTTATGGTCCATGTAAAGCCTTCCTCTCCTGAGACAGCCAAGCATACTCAACGTGGAATAACAAAATCAGTGTAGTAGGTGGTGAAGATTCCATAACTATTATCTCTATGGTCCCATATCCTTGATATAGGCCAGAAAAGCATTTTTGAGTCACATCTTCTTTAATGTCAGCGTTCAAATGCCTTCTGATTTTCTGGTCATGTTTTACAGATACGTTTGTATGGAAACAATTGGAAACTTCAGGGCAACACCTCGAACCCGGTCACAATCTTTGTATTTGAGGGCTTACTGCTTCTTAGAATCTTTACAATGCTCTCTATGTGTTTAATTTTCGTATGTAAGGTTACTTTTTTTTTGGTCACAAATGTAAGGTTACTTAAAAGCTTCAGCTTCTTTATCCATCTTCTGATATCTAGATTAAAAATATGATTGTCGGTTTGTTTCTATAGTCCAAGGGAGTTTCCATGGCAGAAGGGTTGTCTTCTACATTCTCTGCTGCAGCAGTTTTTCCATCTCCTTACAAGACAGGTTATTTTTTCTTTGTTGACAACTGCAATAAGAATCTTGACATGTTGGGTGACATTAAGTACAATGCACAGGTTGGTGTCGATCTTTCAATTGGTTTTAGTATATTTGTTTTTGTGCAATGTTTCTAATAATGTTTTTAATGCCTAACAGATGGTGGATATGATGCACAGTTTGATCAAACTCCAGGGAGCTTGTCGTTAAGGAAATAAATGAAGCTAAAATGCTAAGGGTAGAGAACGGCTGTGACCGGAACCAGCCTTAATCAAGGTGCTAACACGTAATTCTTAAGAATGAATTGGAATCAAGTACATTTTGTTTTGTATAATTCTGAAGCTGTTAAGAAAGTGATAAAAGCATCACAATCACAAATTCTTCACCTAAGCGAACTTAACAATAAGTAGATTTCGACCCGCGCAACCACGCAGATGTTATTTTCAACTATATATATTATTATTATTATTTATTGCTAATCATATATTTAAATGTTTATATTTAAAATATAATAATTTAAAGTTACATGTTATAAATAATCAATTACTTAAAATCATCACATGTATTTGTTTCTTCTTTTTTTTTGTTAAAGATATTTGTTTCTTTTTATTATATATTTATCTTACTGTATTTATATTTAATTATTAAACAAATTAATGTGCATGAAAAAAATATGATTTTAATAAATATTTTGTATTTAATTTATATTAATTTTTTTACCCACCCTTTAAAAATGGAATTTCATTTTTGTAATATTTTTATGTTTATTCATTTTTCATAATATATTATATTATATACAAAAATCTAAGATATGTTAATTTTTATAATTGTATTGTAGTCTGTCATCGATATTAATTTTAACATAAATATTTTATATGTATGAAACTATAATTTATTAGCTATCAATTTCATAAATTTTTATCATATGTAGTTCAATATAATCATTTTATTTTAACATGATGGATTACGAATATAAAGATATTTTCTTAACTATTTCTAAGATATGAGTGTTTCAAGAAATATTAACACAATATTAAGTATATATTTTAAAATCATAAATAATAACTTATTACGTTGGTTTTAAAATAATAAAAAGCAAACTGATCAGTATTCAAAATAATTTATGCATGCATGTGCGGGCAAAACACCTAGTTGTATATATTACGGTATAATAATACTAATTACGAAATTAGTTAAAATATTTACATATGATTTTAGAAAATTAAGTTCATATTTTAAACAGATTTTTCGAAAATCTTAATATATATATATATAATATAAATTAAATTGTTCAAATATTCAGTATATTGTTACTCCTATGTATGAAATCCCTAAAATACTTGGAATCTACTTATTTTAATTAATAATTATTTTTATTGTTAGGTTAAAATAAAATGTATAGTTGAATAAATAATACACATATTTAAAGTGATGATTTCTACTAAAAAACCATTTAGTTAAAAATCACACGTGAATGAGAAGTCATGACTTTTCTTTTAATATATATGATATTCTTTTAATATGCTTGATTTTTATAATATAAATGATAAAAATAAGTCAGGATATTTATTTTTTACTTTATAAACGATAATTGTATATATTACCGTATAATAATATTTCAAAACTAATTACGAAATTAGTTAAAATATTTACATATTATTATTGAAAATTAAGTTCTTGTTAACCTATTTTAAACAATTTTTTTCTAAAATCTTAATATATCTATATTAAATATAATTAAAATAGTTCAAATATTCAATATATTGTTATTCCTATTTATGAAATCCCTAAAATAATGGGAAACTACTGATTTTAATTAATTATTATTTTTATTGTTAGCTTAAAATAAAATCTATAGTTGAATAAATAATACACATATTTAAAATTATGATTTTTAGTAAGAATCCATTTAGTTAAAAATCACACATGAATGAGAAGTCATGACTTTTCTTTTAATATATAAGATATTTTGGAAAGTTTCAACAAAAAATAAATAAAATATTGTATACTGCATATATAGAAATATTATTTCTGTGTTAGTCTAAAATTAATATAAAAATATGAAAACACTAGGTGTAACAACTAATGTATTTTATATATTTTGAATAAAAGTAAGAGATCATAAAAAAATAAGACGAAGATGACTAATATTATATAATTAGTTTAACAAGAAAATAACAAAAATATTGAAATTAGTAAAATAAAATATGGTAAAGCTAAAAAAATTAAGATGCACAAAAAATAATAATCTTCTAAAATAAATAAAAATAATATATATTTCACTTTTACCTTTTTTTTCTTATAGCAATTCATGTTTGCCTTTATTAATTGTACATTTCCCAAAATATATTCTTCATTAAATAGTCAAAAGACTATTATACCATTTCTTTATCTATATATATATATATATATATATATATAAATTTAAAAAAAAATATTTAAATAAAGAATAAGAAAAACTATAGTTTTGAATTATATGTTTTCAAATTGAAACATTTATAATATTTTCAAATTTTATTTTCAGATTTTCATTTTAAGATTCAGAATTCTTTTTGAAAATTTTTAATTTTTTTAGTTAAGAATTTATTTATATTTTTTATTTGAATCCTATACCCCATTTTCCAAAACACTATCCATCAAATACAAACCTTAAATCTAGATAAGTGTTAAGGGGAAAATCAGAAAAATGGGAAACTTTGAATTTTTGTTTGTCACAATAAGACTTTTCATACTTTTGGCAATTTTTGACATGTTTTACCTTTCTTTAATGAGAAAAATAGTAAATTAAATTTTAAAAATATAAAAAAAATATGAAAGACTGTTGGAAACATAAGCATAACAATATATATGTTTAATTTGTTTTAAAAAAATTGGAATTATATTTTATTTTATTTTCAAACTACATTTAGAATAATCATTCTGGTAATCTACTTAGTTTATTAATCGAATTTTAAGTTTTGAACATAGATTTATCAAAGATATATATCGTAATCTAATATTTCTTGTATAATCTAGCAATGATAGAATCAGTTACGTTATAATCAAAAATATGTATTCGGTCTACCTACTGCTAGATAACGATATATAGACACAACTCAATGATATAGCTCGGTTACATTACGTGTCATAACTTATTCTGCCTTTTACCTCATATGACGCCTTAAAAAAAGATATGTTTCTCACCTACTATACGGTGTTCTGCGTAGGTAGTATACAAATTCTAGGCAAATGGTGAAAATATAGAAATTTCCGTATGTGATTAAAGATACTTCTTAAATTTTATATGGAAACTTCCATATGAAAAATACATATATTTTCTTCAAATTCTAACGTAGCTTGTAAAATTAAATTTGAGAAAAATAAAATAAATAAATGAAAATACTAAGCTGTTGTTCGAACTCAACATCAATGACACCCATTAGCAAAGCATTTTACCAGTAAGGCACGAAGACTCTTAGTACTCCTAACCGGCCGAGACTAAATATAACTATGATATGTGCGACTATCTAAAATTGAGAAGCATGTGTTCTTGTTCCTCTTTATTTTCTTCTCTTTCTTTCTTTCTTCTCGACAGACTCATTATCTAAGAAGAAAACAATTATTTTTTCAACGAAACATATCCAAAAGACAAAAATCATTGTAAAACAGGTTCGATAACACACAGAAGAAGAAACCCTAAATCCTAGACATATTCAATCAAAAACTGAAGAAACAAACCTAGAATGATTTTCAAACAAACCCAGAGAAAGATATCACTGATTTTCAATTTTTTTAACAAATTGAAGATTTTCGAAGACACTAGAGAGAAAGAGATGAGTTGTAATGAAACAAGGATTCTTCATAACCCTAATCGCCATTGATACGGTTGAAGTTACCCTGGAGAAGATGAATAAATTGAAGGGAAAAAAGGTAAAAATACTTCTTTCGTGGGTTTTTATTTTTTTCATTATAATTTAAATCATTTACGAATTAGTTTTAATTTTAAGTAAGGTTAATTTGGTTTAATTATAAAGATATATTGGTATTAACCTTATTATAAATCTTATTTTCCTAAAACATCTTCTATAAATTTTATTGCGACAAATTTAAGTTGAGAATGTCCTATTTTTTCCGATTTTCCATAAGTCAACCTTAAGATAAGTGTCTATTTACCTCTTTAAAATTGAGGGTAAATGTAGTTAATATAAACATAACAGGTTGTGTTTAGAGTACTTAGTTTAAACAATTTCTCCTATAATTTTGTTATCACTAATAGAAAAGCACTAATCAAATAATAAAAGTACATCTATTATACTCTTAGATAAATTACTATTCATTCTAATAAAAATTCTAAAATGGAAACTGAAACATAAGAAAACAATAAAAATGATACAGAAAAAAATATCATTTAAAGCGAGACCTTCAACATAAGCCAATATATTAAACAAAAAAAACAACCGGTCACAATATTCTGATCAGCCATATTAATATTTTAAATGAATTATATAAAGCTTACAAAACATTCGTCCGATAATTATTATCAAGATTATTATCCATCACTAAACAAATTAACAAAACAAATCGATAAGACAAACAGGCCTATTATGACATTCGTAACAGATTATTATAAAATGCTTATAATAGGTATCCACAACTTAAATATTTTCAGTGATACTAACATATAATAAAATAAAGGGTGAATTGTTGAAATGCCCTAATTTCAAATGACAATGTGAGAACAGTAACCTTTCAAGGGAAAATTGAAAATAGGGTCCATTTTTTTGTAAAATTACCATCTAACCCTTTGCAACAATAATCTTATTTTCGGTTAAAAAAAATAAAAAGCATGATAAAAAACAACTCTTTACCTTCAACGGTTATCTAAGATATTAGATTTGTTGCTCATATCGTCAAAGGCTCTCACTTTATCTTCAACGATCTATCACATTTTAAATTCTCTAATCTCGAGTATATCTGATACATTAAGTGAATTGAAGACGTGGAAGGCGAACAGATTACAACCTTATCCGGATCTGAGAAATACCAAGTATGATAAATATTTATAAGATCTAGGTTTTTATGAACAGATGCAAAGTCTTTTTTTTATGGTTGCCTTAATAATGATGTTCCCTCGCCGCTACGATTACGATTTACTTGTACCTTGTTGCCAAAACCCAAAATTATTTTTGCGATGTGTACTGATGCAAATTATGATGCAGATAATGTTGCACATAGTTACTGTTTTTGGAGAATGGAAGATGGATAATGTTGGTTCGGAGTTCTCTCCAACTAAGAAGGGAATTGCGTTCTTTGTAGGTGATGATATCAAATATGAGGATTTTCTCCGCATGGTTTGTGAAGATTACAATATGATTAGTGAGATGAAAGCAGTCGAGCTTGCTTATATCTTGCCTAAACGTATATTGGAGAATATGCCTAGCAACACTCCTCCGATGTCCTTGAGTAACGACAGACAACTTGCAGATTTTATAACCTTGTTGAAGACAGATTCTATGTGTGTTTGTGTTTCATTGACTGCAAACAGAGGTCGTCATGATGTGAATAGAAATCAAAAGCGTGTTGTCAGAGAGAATGCTTCTGCTGATTTTAGTAGTTTTGGAAATGTTCATTACGAGCCCATGAAGCCATCACATGAGACTATGAAGCCATCACTTGAGACTATGAAGCCATCACAGCTGCGTAAGAGTGAAACCATTAAGTCTGGTGACATTTTCAGTGGCAAAAAAGAACTAATAACAAAGTTACGCAAGATTTCAGTGCTCGAAAGGTTTGATTTCTGCATCAAAAAATTTTGGAAGCAATTATTTTACGCAAAGTGCTTCGTTCCTGGATGTTCCTGGAAGATACGTGCTACAACTCTGTCGAGATCATCTCCAGAATTCTTCGTGCGTAAATATACTGATCTTCATGCATGCTCTGGGGCTGATAGGTATTCGCGTCACCGTCAAGCTAATGCACAATGTATTTGCAAGATGTTTGTTGATGGATTTAGTGGCGGCAGTGATTTTACAGTAATCCGGCCTAAACATATAATGGACTGTATAAGGGCTGTTTATCAAATTGACATCGGTTATACGAAGGCTCATAGCGCATTGGCATATGCACGAGAGATGGTTAGAGGCACTCATGCTAGTGGCTATCAGGACTTGCCTTCGTATCTATACAAAATAGAGCAGGCCAATCCAGGTACAAAAACAAAGCTTGAAGTTGATGCTGAGAACTGATTGTTCATTGCTTTTGACGCATGTATCAAAGGCTTTCCGTTCATGAGGAGGATTATTGTTATAGATGGAGCACATCTAAGTGGTAAGTTCAGAGGTATTATGTTAGTGGCTGCATGTCAGGATGGAAATAAGGGTATATATCATATAGCTCTTGGGGTTGTAGATGCAGATGATGCAGCTGCATGGGAATGGTTTTTCACCCAGCTGCGTGGTGTGATAGGTGATGGTAGAAATTTGGCTTTCGTCTCTGACCGATGCCCAACAATAGCCAAGGCACTTGCGAATGTTTTCCCTGAAGCTCATAGGGGCATATGCTTATATCACCTTGGACAAAACATGACCTCAAGTTTTAAAAATCCCCAAATGGTCGTCAAGGCAAAAAGGACTGCGAAATTATATCGAAAGGTGGAATTTGACAGAAGATTTGAAGTCATTCGACGTCACGACAGCGCACTACACCACTATTTGACAACTGCAGATATTCGAACGTGGGCTCTCTCACATTTTCCAGGAGACATATATGATATCATGACAAGCAACTTTGCAGAATGCATTAATGGCGTGCTTAAAAAGAAAAGAGTGTTTCCCATTGCATATTTTGTGGATTCTTTTAGAAAGATGTTTTCAAGATGGTTCGCAGAAAGGCGAGAGGAAGATGCGGAGTTGAAAACAAACTTCACAGAATATGCTGAACTCAAACTGCATATGAATCACAACGAAGTGGGTACGTTAACTGTTCAACATCTTGATTCAAACCGTAGCCATGTTGAAGGTGGACACTTAAGCTGTTTGGTTGATCTAAAAAAGGTATGAAACAATAGAGTTTCACTTCTGCCATGTTATCATTTGAATCATATCTATAATATTTATTAACAACTAAGTTTCTTCTATTTTACGATTTTCATCTTTAAATATTAGTAAAAGCAGGGTTATCATCGTCCTTAGCTTGCCAGTTACTTTCATCTGAGGCCGTGCCTTGCCGTTAACTTACCGTTTCCTATCATTGCCATTAGCATGCCAATTATGAAGTGTATCGCTGGTAGCTTCTTTCTTAACGACTTGCTTTCAAAATGCTTAATGTTAAGGGTTTTCACTGTTGATATCGAGATTTTTTCTGGGTTATGCTGTTTACATTTGCCATCGACAAAATTAGTTGACCTGGGTCCATAAAGGGGACTGAGCCCATTAACGAAAGTAATTATTGCCCTCAGCTTGCTAGCCAGTTACTTTAGGTAGACTTAAGAAACTCTAGCTAGCTATTTGGTCCTAGCCAGTTGATGTTTTACTTTACTCATATTTTTATTACGAATACTGACTTCTCTTGGTGATAATTATTGGTGCATCATGCATGCCAAAAAAGCAACGACAACCTATTCTTCTTAAGTGACAACACAATTACCCCAGCCTTTTCATAAAGTACAATCACATCATCTACACAATACAACCCTCTTTATAAATGTCCTACAACTTCTTACATTACTTTCACAAAATTCTCAGCATCAATTGAGAGTAAAAACCACATAAAATTCACAGAAAAAATTTCAGCGAATATGGGAGAAGATTCATCGGTAAACAATTATGACATCATCTCCATCGGTGATTCCTCGAATTCAAACGACGACGACTCTAACTCTGATCGCACACACTATTTCAGAAACATTCCCATGTCATATTTTGCTGCGAACCCTACCGAAATGCTCCCCAATCACTACGAGTTGAAGGAACTATGCTTGGAGAATGGAAATCCCGAGGCATTATATTCAGGGCATACTTCAATATTTCGTAAAGGACAACGAACACGCATGCTTATATCATTTACGCCAATCATCAGATGGAAACTATAGAGACGGTACGTATCTTTACGGTTTTTTACTGCTTGCATTAGAACGCTTTCATAAAGGTGCCAAGTATTTGGATAAACTCCAGTGGAAAGATGATCTATCAACCTCTCATCAATGCTGGGAAAGAGTCAAGAAATCTGTAAGTGAAATCTCTGGTATTATGAATCAAGGCTACTATATAGCTTTGGTCAACCTTGAGGCACTCTGTAGATGCCGTCGCGACAATAATGTGGCTGAAGTATGCAATCATGGTTACTACTATCAAAGGCTTAATCAGTTTGTGGTGTTTGCTATGAAAAGAAACAACTAAAGGGAGAGTTGTGAAGGTCTATTATCTATGAACGCATGTATTATGATTTTTGGTTGCTTTTTCCGCATTAAACTTGATAGGGTTATAATAATTTTGATTCCTTTTAGTACACATGTATTCCACTTTTTTCTATCGAGTTTATGTATCATAGTGTTTGAGATTTTTTTAATATCTTATGTAAGCATATATTTACATTTGGATAAAAATAGTGTTTCTTTTACATTATTTTAAAATGTAAAATATTTATCATTAGGATAACAATAGTGTTTCTCTAAATCATTAATAAAAACACTAAAAAATCCGTTTCTGTAATAACTGGAAATAACCAATGTGCTTACTATCACTTTCTACTGATCCATAATGTATTGAAGTTATTGGATCTTTAATGAGGCATAGTATGTGAAAAGACATGACTCTTCGAGACTTTCCTCTTCTATATAAACTGTTCACTGATCACGATCTTAACAAAATCTATCATCTATCTTCTTCTCGAGTTTACTCTCTCCTAATATTTGGCAAGTAAATTTTCTTTCTCTTTCGTTAATCCTCTTCGATTTATAGCATGTAAATTTATACTTAAAACTGTAGTTAATGGAGAATGAATGAATCAAGATTTTTGGGTTTCTAATCATAAGTCTTTTTGTTTGGTAGTTTTTTCCGCATTTAACTTGATAGGGTTATAATAATTTCGATACAAAATTATTCCACTTTTTTAATCGAGTTTTGTATCATATTGTTTGAGAATTTTTTTAATATCTTATGTAAGCAGATGTTTATCATTTCGATAACAATAGTGTTGGGGTTAAAATCAGTTATGACGAAATTAATGTCTGAAAGTCCGCGGAAAGTATTTATCGGAATAAAAAGACTTGTATAATTTGAAAATAATTTCATACGACGTTCTCGAATCAGAATATCCGATCTATTCAACGAACAACTCTTGTTGGGGTCGAAAATGATTATCTCAGAGTCAACAGTTAAGATTATTTTTTATTTACAGATTTTCCGCGGAAAACCGTCGAAGATTGGAAATAAGCAAGTACACGCACGACATGAAGCATGGCGCCTCAAATTTAAAATAACGATCAGCTATCATACAATATTCGTACTTTTTCTGAACAAAAACAATAATGATTAAAAACTCAGCACACTGAAAAACCTCGGCGAAGTATATTATCATCCAGCCGATGGCAGAGATCACTGAAGACAACCTCATGGCCTGTCGCAAAATCCACATGCATGTGACCAAAAAAGAATATATATACTTTGTGTGTAACGATCAACACGGAGGCCTTCGAGAGAGCTGTCTCTGCGATTTATAAGAAAGGAGATGGGGAGCTTTACGTGCCACGTGGCAGGTGGCTAACTGCTCCATTTAATCTCACTAGCTTCATGACTCTTTTCCTAGCTGAGGGCGCTGAGATCCTTGCCGTCCAGGTTGGTCGTTTAATGTCTTTTTTTTTTGGGATTCTAAGATTGAATCTGAGAGTTAAACTGATTTTGTGAGTTGTCTAGAACGGTCTTAAAAAAAAATTAATTCTAAAAAAATTAGTTTCGGTTTAGTTCTGATTTGCTGATTAGGCGCGCTGCTTAGACCGATTTTTAGAACAGTGATTAGTTCCTATTATAAGACTAGATTCAAAGAAGCATCATTTGATTTGAGGTGGCTTCTGTCTTTCTATATATATTTGTATTTAATCAAAAGTCTGTTTTTTTTTCATGTCAACATATTCTTTAGGATGAAAGTTTATGGCCTCTGCTTCTTCCTTTACCATCATACGGTTATGGAAGAGAGCATCCTGGACCTCGTTACGGAAGTTTTATTCACGGGCAGAATCTCAGAGATGTCGTCGTCACAGGTCAGTCAGTTGATGATGTAAAGCTTTGCTTGTGGGTTTGGCTGCTTTCTTTCAGTTGAACTGAGTTTTGAATGCTGACTCTTCCTGTAGATTGCATTAAATTTCTCTTAGTGTGATCATTGTCAAGGAGAGGGGTTATGATTTTTTTAAGGTAGTCATTGAATTTTATAGGGCTTTTCTCATATTAGTGCTATCTAAAAAGTAGAGAAACACTCATCTACTGACCGGAACGTTTGGTGTTTGTCAAGTAATAGTGTTATCAACTCCAACACTACTTTTTAGCTCTAGTTTGAGGGAGACAAGGCACTTTGCAAGCAAAAGTGAACTCTGTCAATGAGGTCTCTTATAAGCTGTTTTTTAACTTTTTGCGTCTTTCTCTCTTTTTGCTTGTCAAAATTGTTTTAGTTGTAGCTGGGACAATAGTCATCTAAGTTCCTCTGTTGTATTATCAAATACCTTCTCTTCTTCTTCTTCTTCTTCTGTTCACACATACTATTCCAAAACCCTGACGTTTATACTGTAACCTATGATGGAAAAAAAAACAGGGAATAATGGTAGCATCAACGGACAGGGGGAATCTTGGTGGAAGAAGTATCGGTCAAAGCTTCTAAACTACACAAGAGGACCACTGGTGCAGATAATGTGGTCAAGTGACATTGTCTTCGCCAACATCACTCTGCGCGACTCTCCCTTTTGGACACTTCACCCATATGACTGCAAAAACGTCACAATCACAAACATGACCATTCTAGCACCTGTGTTCGAAGCCCCAAACACTGATGGTATTGATCCTGGTAAGTATCTTCTCTTCACTCTGTATAAGTTATTGTCTTTAATGTTAGCTAAATATCTCTTCTTGTTGTTGTGTGCATCAGATTCATGTGAGGACATGATAATTCAGAACTCTTACATCAGCGTTGGTGACGATGGAATCGCAATAAAGAGCGATTGGGACCAGTATGGAACTACCTACGGACGTCCTTCAAAGAACATACTCATCTGCAACCTCACCATCCGCTCCAACGTTAGGTAAGAAGACAGAGATCAGCTTCGGGATGTTCAAATCTATAAATAATCTGACTTTTGTAACCTTCAAAAAAAACAGTGCTGGTATATCAATAGGAAGCGAGATGTCAGGCGGCGTCTCAAACATAACAGTCGAGAACATTCTGATATGGAGCTCACGGCGTGGAGTTAGGATCAAAACCGCACCAGGAAGAGGCGGGTACGTACGCGATATAACATTCAGAAACGTTACGTTCGATGAGCTCAGAGTTGGCATTGTGATAAAAACCGACTACAACGAGCACCCTGACGGTAGATTCGACCCCCAAGCCTTTCCGGTGCTCGAGAACATTAACTACATAGGGTTCTACGGTCAAGGAGTACGTGTACCGGTGCGTATCGAAGGAAGCAAAGAGATTCCTGTTAGAAATGTAACGTTCAAGGACATGTCAGTGGGGATAACGTACAAGAAGAAGCATATATTCCAGTGTGCTTACGTGCAAGGGCGTGTGATTGGGACCATCTTCCCTGCTCCGTGTGAGAATCTTGATCGGTATGATGAGCAGGAACATATGGTGAAACAATCTGATTCCCATAATGCGACAGATGTAGATTACGAGATATGAGTCTGACTAAGAACAAAACATGGGTTTGGTTTTGGTCTTTTATTTGTGATGTGAGGCTAGTTTATTTTTAGAGATGGCTGAATCTTTTCTGTTACTGCTGTCTCTGTCTAATGTTCTTATTAACAATATGTTTTTATACATCATGTAATATAAGCACAGTTACAATACTTTGATAATCAATAATGTTAATATGTTAAATGTTAATAACATCACCACTATTATTTTATTTTAACAATCTACAAAAACTGTGTACACTGTTACTTCTTAAAGATTAAAAATTTTCCTATGCATTAAATCATGTTCCGCAGTTTTGATAATGTCACATAAATCCTTTAAATTAACTGTTTAAGTATTTCAAATCTTTCAATACTTTTATAAAATAAAATTTCAATTTCTTGCTCATTTTAGACTTTTATATTTTCTGTTTAATGGCGAGTTATTATTTATAAATATCCATTCATTTGTTAATTTTATTGTTGGTTACTCATAGTTGTGCCATTAAATTTTCCTAGAACTAGTGGTGAGAATAGTTCATGTCTTGTTTTAAATTTAGCTAACAACATACATAGAATGTTTACAATTTATGCTAAACTCCATGACGAGTTTCAATTCCATTGGATGGTTGGTAAATAATTTTTATTAAATGAACTTTTGTACCAAGCATATAAATCATCTCATTATGTGTTTTATTTATGCTACAAGGGGATTTATAATAATATTTTAAATTGTTTTCATAATAATTTAAACAAAAAATACCAAAATAAAAATGTTTCGTTATATATATTTATATATGAATAAAAATTGTGCTTATAAAATGTATTTATATTGGATGGTCTTATTTTGTTGTTTCATAAAAAGACCAATTAGCTTTTGAATTATCTATTTCTATCGATTGATGCGCCATATTCGATCTCTCTTGCTTACATAAGAGTTGGGTCGATTCAACAAAAACACTTTGAAACTGAATGTTCTCTTTCCCTTTTGATTCACTCTTCTTGTACACCAAGTTGGTTGCTGAGACTAGTACTACTAGTAACACCTCACCTAATCTCTCAAAAGATCTAAACTTTATATCGATAAATCGAACGTTGCTCTTCTTCTTCTTCTAAGAAAGGAGGTGGGCAGAGCTCTATGTGCCAGCCACCTGGCAGGTGGCTCACTGCTCCCTTTCATGACTCTTTTCCTAGCTGAGATCCTTGCCGTCCAGGTTTGTTAAAATCTCGCACTACCCTGAAAAAAGAATCTATTGCTATTATATATAAGAATCATTAATATCTAGCACCTACCTGTGTTCGAAGCCCCAAACACTGATGGCATCGATCCTGGTAAGTAGCTTGAAACTCAGATTTTTATGTAACAAAAACTAAATATGTAACCTCTTACATCAGCGTTGGAATCGCGTTAAAGAGCGGTTGGGACCAGTATGGAACTACTTACGGACGTCTTTCAATGAACATACTCATTGGCAACCTTACCTTACCATCCGCTCCAATGTTAGAGGTAAGAAGACAGAGAGATCAGCTCAGGGATGTTCAAATCTATAATATATTCTGACTTGTAACCTTCAAAAGCAGTGCTGGTATCTCTCTCAATAGGAAGTGAGATGTTTGTTGGCGTCGAAAACATACATTTTGATTTGGAGCTCACGGGGCAGAGTTAGGATCAAGACCGCACCGGGAAGAAGTGGTTATGTTAAGGAACGTCACGTTCCATGAACTGAGAGTCGGCATTGTGATAAAGACCGACTACAACGAGCATCCAGACGGTGGATTCGCGTACCGGTGCTGCAGAACATTAGCTGCATAGGGATATACAGTTAAGGAGTACGCGTACCGGTGCGTATCGAAGGAAGCAAAGATATTCCTGTTAGAAATGTAACGTTCAAGGACATGTCGGTGGGGATATTCCAGTGTGCTTACGTGCAAGGGTGTGTGATTGGGACCATCTTCCCTGCTCCGTGTGAGAATCTTGATCGGTATAATGAGCAGGAACCTAAGCAGCCCTGGCACGGGTACGGGGACTGGAAACGGGGACGGGGACGGGGATGGAAAACGGCAAAACAAAAAAAATTGATACGGGTACGGCTTAGATACAGCAATAATATATATAAGTCATAATTAAGATTTTTTTTTAAAGAAAAGTCTACCGGTCCATAGCTAATGCTCATGACTAACCTTAGATTCTAGTTAAGATTAGTTTAACCATTTAGAAGAAACAGAGGTTATCAATTCCAGGGCTCATAGGTTTTCTGTTGGGATTGTGAAATCCATGTCCAACTCTTTATCATCACATTGGTTCGATATTGTCCACTTTGGGCCTAATAGGTAAGTCCGCATGGATTTACTTTTGGTTTTCATCCCAAAAGGCCTCGTACTATTAGAGTTGGACTTCTCTTTATATATTAGACTTTCCTTTGTCTAATATCCATTGTGGGACTTAGATTGTTATCTCACATTCTCCCCTTCAAGCTAAGGACCACAACTCATCTCTTGTGTGTTTCCTAGTCGTAGGGTTTCCTTTGAGAATGTATCTCCCACAACTTCAAACATTCCATGATCTTCTGACTTTCGGCAACAAACTTTCTCTTTCCTTTTTCTACCCGTTCTTGCGTAAAGGGTATTTTGGTCTTCTTGCATCTTTTCGTCAAACCGCTCTGATACCAATTGTTGGGATTGTGAAATCTCATGTCCAACTCTCTATCATCACATTAGGACGATATTGTCCACTTTGGGCCTAATAGGTAAGCCCGCATGGATTTACTTTTGGTTTCCATCCCAAAATGCCTCGTACTATTAGAGTTGGACTTCTCTTTATATATTAGACTTTCCTTTGTCTAATATCCAATGTGGGACTTAGATTGTTATCTCACACTGATTAGCTCGTGTGGGCTGGACTCGAGAGGCTGGTGGAGAAGTTAAAGCCTTACGATGGGAGGATCTTTGTGTCGCATAACGTGAAGTTCTGTTCGCGGCTAGGTGGTGACGAGTGTTCAAAGAGGCTAGCGAGTTTGGGACTTGAGTATCTTGGCAAACAAACACATGATAGTTTGCTGTTTAATCACTACGAGATCTGGTTCGGGTTTAGACGGTTTAAGACATAAAAAAGCTTGTTGAAGTATATGTTTTCTTGACACGGTATGAGGGATTTTAAAGAGTCCTAAGAGATTGTTTCTGTAGAGAAGCTGTGAAGTGCAGAGATGGCTGTATCAGACTACTACTTTACTTTTTGTGTTTATGGTGGGAGAGATACATGTAGTGTTGTTCATGTAACAGCCTACATGTATTGTTCATATAACATTTTCTGTTAGTTTGGCTCGATTTTGTAGATTTTATAAAACAGTTCAGTTTTCGGTTAGGTTAGGCAATTGGTCACTTTCTGTTTTCAAACAGTACTAACCGAATTTACCGAACTTATCCGAAATTTTAACAAAAATTAACCAAAATTACTTTGTTAAGACTTTTAAAAACCGAGTTTACAAAACTGCACCAAACAGAACTTTATTTTAGGTTAATTCAGTAAGATTTATGTTGATCTGAACTAACCGGAAACCGAATTAGTTGAATACACAGGCCTAAGCCAACTGATAGAAGAGATGAAGCTGGATTCATTTATCTGTAACCAAAAACAGATTCTTTACCATATTTCAAAAGTTATTGTTTACATTCTGCAACAAGAAGCCATCTCTAAAAGTATACTAGCCTTTACAACTAAAGACCAAACCCATGTTTTGTTCTTAGTCAGACTAATATCTAGTAATCTACATCTGTAGCATTATGGGAATCAGATTGTTTCACCATCTGTTCCTGCCTAGGTAGCACGGGTACGTCACTTCACTGACGTCTCGCGTACCGGAAACGCACCCGAGACGGGGACGGCTTGGGGACGGCCAGGAAATGTTTCCAAAACGTTTCGGTGATGACGGGGACGGCTAAGGTTTGTGGGGACGGTATCATTAGTTTATGGGGACGTTTCAGAGACGTTTCCCATGTATAACTAATGTCTCCTTGTTTCAGATCTATCAACTTTACATCGTTTGTCACCTTCAACACAAGTTAATCAAGACGAGTTCCAACAATATGATGAGTTTGTAAACTGATAAACGTTTTCCAAGCCAATAAAGACGTGTTTCATTAACGACTGTGATAGTTGTCTGAAATTATAATCATGAAAATGTGAGATAACAAACTAAGTCCCACATTGGAGAATTAGACAAGGAGTGTCTAATATATAAAGAGATGTCCAACTCTAATAGTACGAGGCCTTTTGGGATGGAAACTAAAAGTAAATCCATGAGGACTTGCCTATCAGGCCCATAGTGGACAATATTGTACTAATGTGATGATAGAGATTTGGACATGGTATTTCACAATCCCAACAATTGGTATCAGAGATGGTTGACGAGAAATCTGCAAGAAGACCGAAATACCATTTGAGAGATGAACTGGTACCCATCGAGTTAGGATTGGGAGGTGTGTGTGCGGCAGAGATCAAGTCAGATGATCTTGAAAACAGTTGTGGGACACGAGATGAATGTGATCTTTAGTTTGAAGGGGAAAATGTGAGATAACAAACTAAGTCCCACATTGGAGAATTAGACAAGGAGTGTCTAATATATAAAGAGATGTCCAACTCTAATAGTACAAGGCCTTTTGGGATTGAAACCAAAAGTAAATCCACGAAGACTTGCCTATCAGGCCCATAGTGGACAATATCGTACTAATGTGATGATAGAGAGTTGGACATGTGATTTCACAATCCCAACAATCAGGCATGTGGAGAAACACCGCGCTCGCGTATATCAGATCATACGTTGTATCCGACCCGAACTTGCTGAACTCCATGTCTTCTCCTCTGAGTATAAGTGGTCGTTTGTGAAGAAGACCTTGAGATGGGAGCTCGTACCTCAACGCAGCCATCAGAGAAAGCTCGTCCTTTTCGAGACAGTGGAAGTGACTCGGATCGAGATAGCGTATAAAATGCAAACCCATATGTAAGGTGCCGCATCCGATTTCGAGGACGCGAGAGTTCAGCTAAGAACTCGAATACATCATGGCCACCAGCCCAAGGCTCGCCGTAGTTGCTGTGGTGCTGCTCAACTAGTAACTCACCAGGGCATGGAAGAGCTGTGTGGTTGTTTGCTTCTTCTCCTTAGTAATGGGATATACCCTTGTACCTGATATGAACAAAACACAGAGGTAAATCTCGAGTCTTTAAAAACAGAGCAAAGGAAACCTCGAGTCTTTAAGAACAGAGCGAAGGAAACCTGAGTCTTTAAAAACAGAGCAATGGAAAGCTTGAGTCTTTCACAATTCTAAAAACAGAGCAATACATATGCAACCCATTGGCTCTAATCAGATCTCTATACTTGTAATCTCACGTCACTAACGCTTCCACCGAAGACGGAAACGTGGTAGCGTCCAATCATTTCCTTGAAACACCAAAAGCATTTGAGTTGCATTGATAAGTTATAGATTCTAAAGCTTAACTGAACCGAAATTGAATTTCAAACTTTAATCATTACCAGCCATCTAGGTGATTCCGGAATGAACTAAGTCCCAAATAATAGAATAACACACGGTGCAACTCCTGAAATAATTAACCAATCTAGTTTTATTATAACCAAATGAAATATTCTTGAGGTTATTTGTGAAATAACTAAAAAATAATGGGAAATTAGATTTTTAGTAAGAAAGTAGAGAGATATAGGAAGAGAAATAAGGAGAGAGAGGGTGAAACTTGTGTTTTTTTCTTGTATATTGGACCTAATTTCCCAATACCATCTTTAGTCCAATTGCCAAAACAAATACCAAATGTTTTCATATGTACTAGCATAAGACATATGCCTTGCACGAGAGTGAAATTTGATATTTAAAAATATTTACACAATTCATTAAACATGAACAAAATCTACATATGTATTTTCTTCTCAATAGCATTAGATCATTTTATTTTATAAATTTTCATTCGGTGTAAAAATTGTCAAAGATCACTAAGATGTGACGGGATATTTTTAATATTTTTGGTCAAAAAAATATAAACCCAGTATAATATTGTCTAAATAAACATAAAAGGGAATTGGAATTTTGTTTGAATGATCGTAAAAATATTTATGATCAAGATCGCATAATTATGATAATTTATAAAAACAAAAGAAATCATGGATTACAAAATTCTTAATATAAGAATTTTAGCAGTTTTAATAATTTATAACCATTTTAAATTTTTTATTTAACATGTATAAAATGAAAAAATAATTAAAAATTAATATGGTTGTTTATTTTATTATAACAATATAAAATCAAAAATAATATTGAGGATATACATATCGTTAGCAATGTTTTTTTTTTTTTTTGAAACGCTTCGTTAGCAATGTTTATTATGTAGTATTTTCATACTTATTGTGAATCATATTAATGTAATTTCTCATCTTTTACTTAAAGAAAAAATGAGTTGAGGTAGATTTATTTATGATCATTTAGTTAATAGATGATCAACTATATTATATACGGTGACAATCATGTAATTATTTTTTGTCTAAGTAAATTTAGAAGGTTGTATTGAACATCTTTAATATACCACCTTTTGTAAATAATCTATCTTATTAAAGTAGAAGCACCTTTAAAAAATGTTTAGAAATTTGGATAACAGTAAATAAATAAATAAATAAATATAATATTGTTTGAAACCAAGAATAACAATATAATTACCTACGTTATTTTTCATAATTTAATACATTTCCAATTTTTCTTATTAACATAATAAGTCCATTGATTTTCATTAATTTCTTTGTCTAAAATAATCATAAAATAAAATTTAAACTTTATAAATACTAATTTAAATTAATTATATCAAAACTGATTCAAAAATATACATATATTAAAAATTAATATTTACAAAAATATTTTTAAATAACAATTATAAAATTTTATATATATATATAAGAAAATCCAATATAAAACCCAATTTCAAATAGATTTTTGTATTTAACATTAAATTTTTAAAACATAATATATATATATATATATATACATATATGATTTTTATATGATGGTACGCATAAAATTCTATTAATTTTATGAATATTTATATGATGGTACATATAAAATACGATAAATTATATGATACATAATATTAACATGAAAAATAAATTGCCACATGTTTTTGAAAAAAACAATAATATGGATTATATATTATACTTATAACAAAACAAAAAACATCCTATACTAAATAATAACATAACATTGTCTACTTACGACAAATATATATATATACATAACATCTGTGCGGGTGCACATGCCAAGATCTAGTAAAATATTAAAATCTCACCTAAACTCGAAAGACTTCAAATCACCAACAAAACCAATACCAACCATTTTTAAACTTACGGAATACTATATCGTATGCAGAGCTAAGATGTAATGTTTGATATGAGATGTAGAAAGGCGAGTTGATTCGTTTATATAGAAGAACCACCTCATAACCAATGAATGCGTAGGTTTATATAAAGAAATGTTTATATACGAAAATAAATTTATAAATCATTGCGGCACTAAATGTTCTAATTGCAGTATTCAAATCGATATTGACAAAAACTATCCCATACTAATTTTCCAATATTAATGAGTATGTTGTATAATGAATCAGTGCAATATACCCTTTCCAAAATCCATATACAAGCAATATTTAATTATATACAGTCAAAGATGTAGTGATTATATAAATTACTACGATTTAAAGGTAAACTGCCTTATTTGACTAAAGTATTTACATATAGTTCAAAAAAGTTTACGTTCAGTTTTTATAACTACCACTATGTGCTTGGTGAACATAAATTATCGGCCATAAATTTCATTTTGTGTAATATGTTAAATAAGAACATATAGAAATGGAGTTTTACATAACAATGATTATGTATATAGCATTGAGCGGGAGAAAACAATGTTTATACACGATGAATACAGACCCTATAGTAGTTATGTACTTGTACATTATACTTTCAAGTATGGCCTAAAAATATGCACATATGTACAATTTTAGGCTACATTATGAAATTTAAATTTGTAGCATGCATGAACATCTAAAGATCCTCCCGTTAGTTTAAAGAAGACAGAAAAATTGTTTTATTTGTTACAGTGCCTAATAATTTTATTTGTTATGGCATCTGTTTGTTTATGATGTTGGAATCTGGACATGTGTGATCTTAATTTCTTCCTTAATACAACCATGGATTTATATGAGATTATGGCACAACGAAAGTAGTAAAGGTTAGCATGTGATTCGATATGTTCATCTAGAGATCCACATTAGTTTAAAGAAGACATGTTGTGTTTGTGTATGATGGTTGCATATGGAATAGTTGTTAAAATGCAGTCATGGATATTTTTTATGCGATTAACCTACAACGAATGTATTGTAGGTTACAATGTTATACAACCAGATAGTCAATTTTTTTAATACTGATTCTTCATAGACATAAAATATGCTTAATTATGAATTTTATCAACAAAAAACATGGGTCATATGAGTTATACCAGTAGCATCTTCTTGTAATTATTCTAGTTAATGAAATATAAATGTAATCACATTAGTATTCAAATGAGTTATACCAGTAGCATCTTCTTGTAATTATTCTAGTTGTAAGAGGGTAAATTTAAAAAGAGTCTGAGGAGGATTATCATGATGACACGTCGACATAATGGCGGAGATGTAAATATATTAAAAAAATAAAGGTTACTCATTCAAGTTGCTTCTATTTTAATAGTAAAGAGATTATTAGCACGCCACAAACAAATTTACCGGTTAATGCAAGAGTTCTCCAGTTTACGACGGCCCCTATGAGGAACATGGAAGCCAATCCGATTACTAAAAAGAGCTGCAGAATTAACAATATCATCAACGATATTTAATATATGAATACATGCGTTTATATCTTGTGTGAACCTGAACAAGCTGGGTGGCTTAGCTAAAACGCAAAAGATGATCGACAATTTTGGGAAAATTTGATACTTTCCATTAATTTGTTGTGTATACTATGAAAGTTCAATGCAGTTATTTTACCCAAAAAAAGTTCAATGCATCTCATATCTATCTATATCTATACTATTATTTATGAAGTGATTTTGCTTACTAGTCATATTCTCCATAATTTTAGCTAATTTTGCTTATTTGTCATTGTTTATTGCTTATTTCTTATATTTTCCATATTTTAGGTAATTTCGCTTATTTATCATTTTTTATTTTTTTATTTATCATATTTTCATACTTTTAAGTAGTTTACTTATTTTTTATATTTTTAATAATTCCAGTTTTGTTTATTTTTCATATTTTCCATAATTTAAGTTATTTATTTATTTTCATATTCTTAATAAATTTATTTGATAATTTTATTTACATGTCATATTTTTAATAGTTTTATGTGGTAATTTTATATTTGCTTAGTTGTCATACACTCCATGATATTAGGTTATTTTCTTATTTTCATGATTTATTATTCTTACAAACTTATTTGCCATATTCCAGGATTTAAGTGGACTCGTTATTTGTAATAAATGACATTTTGAATTGTTAGTCTTAAAAATTTTTAGGGATTATTTAATAAATATTTTTATTATGCTTAGGATAATTACTATTGTAGTTTTGTTCATCTTATGTTTAATTTTGTAATATTAAATGAATATATTTTTATTAGTTATTTTAAAAGGAAGCTTGCTTCTCTATTATATCATGAATTATCGTACTAATAAAAAATATGAGTCCAGGGAATATATATTTTTCGTTAAAAATTAAAACAAATCCAGCTTTCACTAGACATATATCATTTATTACTTTAAGTTTATATAATTTAGTTAAATATAGGTATGTTTTTAATTATTGTAAATTTTGTTAATAGTTGTCAGTATAAACTCCGATAAAAGAAATTCATAAAAATGCAATTAATGTTTTTTTTTTTTTTTTTTTTTTGCAATTAATGTTTTGATAAAGGGAGGATTGATTTCATAGGTTTTTATTATTTTATCTTTTATGTTACATATCAGTATTAACAAAACTTTATTAAGTTATTATGTTAATGATATTTTTTACATGTGTGGTTTGATGATAGAATAACTGAAATATCTTGTAAGTACCAAACTATTATCTTTGTTGTATTATAATAAAAAGATAAATTATATATTCTGATTAATTTAATAATTGAAACTAATTAAATAAATTAAATTGAAATATTAAAATCTGAATTATTTGGATATATATTAGTCCGCACAAGTGTGCGAACCATCATCTAGTATATAGTATTATGAATGTCCAATGCAACTTCATACTATAGGATTAAATTGGGGTTATCCAAAATTTTAATGTTTGTTAGCTGGATTTTGAAGTCCTTGATTAAGACCGTTCTGAGTTAATTAGCAACACTTAAAACTTAAAACACTTCATAATATAGCTATTGATTTGTTTTTCAAATATATATTATACATCTCAAAATATATCTTGGACATTCATGCATTGAATGACTGGGGTTGTCCGTGCCGGTTCATGACTATGGGATGCCTACTCAAAATTAAAATGTTAATCTAATCAGCTGGATGAGCTTAAAAACGGTAAAATGTCAAAAAAAATTTAGAAACATGTTTTGTGCTCTACACCGTCGCTTACGTTGCTTCCGCAGTGGACCGGCCGTAACATGCATGGTTTGTAATTTTCTAAACCAACATTAAAATAATCCATGCATGTTGATGATTATATTAACATGCACAGCGACGTATACTGGAGTCAAAGATAAGACACTTGTTTTCCTCAGATCTAATCGTCTTGCTTTTTTCTTTCCCGTCAGTAGATCTAAGCTCTGATGGCTAATGAACACAGTGCCGGTCTTGGAAATATGAACTGCAAGCAAATAAAAAGTTAAGGACTAATGTTACGGGTCATTAATCTTTAAAAAGTTATAAAACTAGCTTTCAATTAAAAAAAGAAGACGGGATTATTGAACTCCTTACCTAGGATCTATTTACCACTAGCCTACTTGAGACTTCTAGGATATTTTGGCCGGTTAAATTCATAAATTATATACGGCCGGAAGTCCAAGCTTCTAATGCTTCCCCTCAGGACCGCTATGAACACTTTATAATTTGGCAGATAAAAAGCTTCTATAAATTATTAATCACATAGGTTTTATCACACCCAAATTTTGAAAATAACCTTTTGAAAACATATTAAGAAAAATGAATATAGCTGAGAAAATGCTGACATTCTTTTAGAGGTATTTGTTGGATAATTTCAATTAACTTGAGGAGCAAGTTAACTCATTAAAATGAAGTTTATTGAGTTAAGGAAAAAGAAAAACATATCGAATTTAAGAATTATTTCCATATTATTATTAGGTTAAAGAGTAGTTTAATCCTATATAAAGAGTTTTCATGGAGAGATGTTCTATAAGGGAAAGACATTGATTTAGCTTTGATAGAGTTTCTAAATCCAACAAGAAGAGTTAGGGCATGAGTGGTCCAAACGCAGCAGTTGCGGTTGCGGGAGTTTGCAGGTACGGGTGGTTGCGGTTTCTTACGGTTTTAAGAGATTTGTACGACTGGTACTGCATTTAAAAATTGGTGTCCGGGACAATTATGACTGGTTACTACCAAATGCAGCAGCAGTTATAATAGAAATTAACAATATTTACATTCTATATAATTGTAAAACTTTCAAAATCATAATATTATAATAAATATAAAAAATTTATTTTGAAAGTTATAATTTTCATTTATTAATTATAGAAAATATTTTTATTTTAAAAATTTATAATATTAACTAAATATAATTGATACATTTAATTATTTTATTATTCCAATTTAACTTTTTTACTGAAATATTTTTATTTTTGAATTTATAATGTTTTTAAAAAAAAGAAAAAAAAATTACCATCCCACAACCGCCCGCAACTGCAAACGTTAACTAGAACCAGCTTTTGAGTTTAAGAGATTTAGAGCGATTTGAGTGATTATTGCAAAACGCCAATAACCGCTACCAACTGCAAAAGCTGCATTTGCGGGTGGTAACAGGGAAACCAGTCATGCCTTTAGTTCTTATAGTATTTTGTGTTCTTGCAATTTTAATTGGTATCGGAGCTCCAAGTTTAAAAAATCGTTTACAAGAGAAGTTGTAATTCGGTCAAAACATGGAAAATGATAAAAATTCTCAAGCACATGATAAAGGTGGTGAGATGAAGAAGGACATACTATGTCCCATCATCGTCCAACTACACCGTATGGTCGATGTGAAGGAAAGTGATGCTTCGTTTATACGAAGTTTGGGATATGAGTGATCCAGGGAGAGATGACGCAAAGATGAACAATATGTTGATTTCTCTAATCTTGTAATCAGTCCCGAAAGCGCTAATACTTCAGATGAGAGAACATGAACATGATACATCGAAGAAGATTTGTGAAGCTATCAAATCCCGTAACCTAGGTGCTGATCGCGTGAGAGAAGCGAGGTTACAGACTATGATGTCTGAGTTCGACAAACTGAAAATGGCAGACACAAACATGGTGGATGACTACGCAGTAAAACATTCTGGCCTAGCATGGAGAGCAGCCGCGTTAGAATTAGACATTGGACATGTATAGTTAAACATTGTATCTCATGCAGCATGAATATTGGGAATGGATTGCGGATCGCATCTTACGATCTACTTAAAAATAAAGTGCATTTTCATAACAGATGAGAGACATTATATTAACAATTAGAATGTCTCTGTCTAACTAACTAATCAGTTAAAAAGCTTCATGTTACTGTAGTCTCTGTCTAATGTTTTTATTAACAATTTGTTTTTTACACATCATGTAATCTGTTACAATAAGTTGATAATCAATAATGTTAATATGTTAAATAATATCACCACTTTAAATTTATTATAACAACTAGGTGGTTTCCTGCACCATGTGCAGCAAAAGAATTTAACAAATAAATATAAATTATATTTAAAAGTAAAATTATATTAATATTGTAATTTTTATTTTTTTTTATCAATATTTTAATATAATTTGATTAAATTAAACATAAAATCAAGATTTTTTAATTATATTTAAGAATATGAATGTAAATATTTAAAACTATAATCTTAGATGGATGTTTCTATTTATTTATCTATACTATTATTTTCGAAGTAATTTTTTACAACGGAGCTCTCATTTTAAAAGTTAGAGAGGTTAATATTAATATTATCCTTAATAAATAAAATAACTACAAAAGAAAAATGAATTTAAAATTTTTAATCAGTAGTTATTGCATATTTATGCATGCATCTATGGGCCAATCACCTAGTTTTAATTAAATATTTTAAATAAATTTGCAAAAAACTACATTTATCAAAAATTAAATTAACCAATATTTATAAAAAAATTATATATATAAGAAACCAATGATTTCACGATTATATTTTTATAACTTTCTAAACAAAATTGGACACATTTTTGAAAATGTTTGTAAGAAAATGTATAATTTAAAATATATAATTTAATGATAATTTAGAAATTAGAATGCCATATTTGAAAATATTTATTTTAATGATGATTTATGAGTTATTACCATATTCTAAAAATATTTCCAAAAATATGAATTGATATTAAAGTAATATATGAGTTGTTACCATCTTTTAAAAAGTTTACCCAAAATATAAACTAACATTAAATGTAATTGTCCATGTCATATTAAATTATAAGACATGTCATCTTTTATAAGAAAATTTTCTATTTTAGAAAGACACGTCATCTTTTTTCAGTGGCATGTCATCAGTTTTTGGCGAAAGTGATTGTAGTAACGACACGTGTACAAATCACTTCGCAAATAATATATAAGAAATATTTTAAATAAATTTGCAAAAAAATACATTTATCAAAAATTAAAATTAAACAATATTTATAAAAAAACTATAAATATAAGAAACTAATGATTTCACGATTATATTTTTATAACTTTCTAAACAAAATTGTATACATTTTTGAAAATGTTAGTAAAAAATTGTATAATTTAAAATATATAATTTAATGATAATTTCGAAATTAGAATGCCATATTTGAAAATATTTATTTTAATTATGATTTATGAGTTATTACCATATTTTAAAAATATTTTCAAAAATATAAATTGATATTAAAGTAATATATGAGTTATTACCATCTTTTAAAAATTTTACCCAAAATATAACTAACATTAAATGTAATTGTCCATGTCATATTAAATTATAAGACATGTCATCTTTAATAAGGAAAATTTCTATTTTATAAAGACACGCCATCTTTTTTCAGTGGCATGTCATCATTTTTTTGGCTACAGTGATTGTAGTAACGACACGTGTACAAATCACTTCGCAAATAATATATAAGAGATTAACAAAAAAATGTACACTGTTACTTTCTAAAGATTAATTTTTTTCCTACAAATTAAATTATGTTCCGCAATTTTGATAATGTCACATGAATTCTTTAAATTAACTGTTTAGGTGTTTTAAATTTTTTAGTACCTTTATAATAATATTTTTATTAATTTCTTGCTCATTTTAGACTTTTCTATTTTCTGTTTATTGGCGAGTTATTACTTATAAATATCCATTAACTTGCTAATTTTATTGTTGGTGACTTATATTTTTTGCCATTAAATTTTCCTTCAACTAGGGGTAAAAATAGTTCATGCATAGTTTTAAATTTAGCTAACAACATAAACAGATTATTTACTAAATAATAAGAATGTTTTCAATTTATATATAAATATTGCACATTGATTCTCTGATTAGAATATCGTTTGATCTAAAAAATGAATCTTCTTATCAGCTTTATATTGGTTTTTGCTACCTATAACAGATTTGGTACAGCTTGCAAGAAGAATCGTGTTGAAATTCATAATCAACTTGCACCTGGTATTATTCTTCATTTTGATTGTAGTTCCATCGAGAGGCACGGAGTTTATACAAGAATGCAATAATTAAAATTTAACACCTCAGATGTCTCGAGTTTCACAGATGAATCGTGGAGTTTTGGTAAGGGAAAGAAAGAAATACATTGTCATTTGAAGTATGACAGGTATTACTGTGATTTTTGAGCATACAGAAAAGCCACTGTTCGTCGATGTGGCGGACTACGGTCATATGAAGCCAGAAAAGATGGAATTTACTTTAGAAAGAGTTACGAGAAACCTCATGACGAATTTAAATTTCATTGGGTGGTTGGTAAATAATTTTTATTAAATGATTTTTTATAACAAGCACATAAATCATATCATTATGTGTTTTATTTATGCTACATGGGGATTTATTATAATAGTTTAATTTGTTTTTATAATCTTATTATATAAAGTAGTGTTTTCTTCTCTCACGGTGTGCCACGTCGGATGCAGGTCAATAAGTCGAGTGCTGAGGAGACGACACGTGTCCCACCATCCCAAAACTCTGCCTTTCGTTTCAGAAGCCAAAACGGAGCGCCCCTTTTGTCTTCATCTCATCTCCTACACGCCACATTAAGGGTTCATGTTCTTCTCTGATTTGAAACAGAAGTACGACATGATTTGGTCTCTATCGTCGACAATAGGCGAAATCAGTCCAGAGTTTGACCCAAACTTAGCTAAAAGCTCTCCTTGATTCAACCAGCCACTAACCACGATTGTCAAAGAGAGAGAAACAAAGAAAGGCCGATACTTTCAAGATAAGACGAACTCTGGAACAAGAATAGAAAGAAGAGGAAGAGATATAATATTGTGAATTGCAAAGTAGTTGAATAAGGCACATGGATTCAAGTTGATACGGACATGTAAGTTTCTTTAAGCTCTGATATTGTGTGTATGTTTCAGTCATGTAAATTGATTATGTCCCTAAAACTGTTTTTTTTCAGTAATCTAAAGATGGGATTGTTCCAGGAAATTATATGCTGGGATATTCCTTATCAGAGATGAAATTCGTAGCTACTTAAGCTAATTCTTTCAACGTCGAACTCTCTGCAACGCTCCTGATCATCTCAAGGTAAAACCTTTTACTCTAGCCTCTATCTCTTGAGTAGTATATTAACGGGATTGTAATCTCTATCTTATCAGAGCTTGATCCCATGCGCAAGCATCACGGAGGAGAAACGCTTAGAAGATTGTAGATATGGAAATTTGAGAAGATTTTGAAAGAAGACTCTTATCTCTTAGTTACGATTATTCAATCCCCAAATCAAAATGAGAGAACATTCTTCTTTCCAAGCTGGTAAACATCCTCTTCACAAAATTTGTGACTAATGAACTAAAACTTGCTAATTCTCCGGGGAATATGAGTACATAAATTTGTGTAACTGACTGTATAATATATTTCTTAAACTGAGTAAAATTGTGCTTTAGCGTCATGCGTATCCTTCATCTTTGTTTTTCTACTTATATATTATACATCATAGGTTATATTATTGATTGGAAAGACAAATCTGTGTTATAGAATTTTACAGGTCTATTGGGTTTTAGTTAATTAACAAGTTATTATAAGGATATATCATTCTCTATGTGCAGGATGGCTTTACTTTGGCTGGAAGATACAATACTGCCACTACGTTTTCATCCGACTGCGTCACTTACGGACCACACCTTTAGAGTTGTTTCTTTATATTGTTGGAGCTAGCAGACTCTTTTCCGCTTCCGTGGACAATTCTAAATGTAAGTACTAAGTAGTGACTATGAAATTATATGTTCAGTGGATTTGCTTTATCACCTTATTTGGAGAGTCATATTGAGATGTGTAGGACATTGATATGTTGCAGTATTTGTTTTCAAGATCACAAGCTAGCTTCGCAGTCTGCTGCGATAGATTTCGATCGGCTAATCGCCGTTAGAGACGACTTCACCATAATGGATTTGTACGGAAACAACATCTTAATTTCTGTTTTCTTTTTTTTTTGTCCCTCTGGTTTATCTGTTCTATACCGGTGTTTGTGTAATGGTAACATCTTTGCGGAAGTTGCTTATGTGAAAAGAAGTCTGCATATCAAGCTATGAAGAAATACAACAATGTACAATTAGCTGAAGATCATGTAGCTCACCGCCAAGCCTGTGCGTTGGAGCGTTCACGGATTTTCAATTAGACTACAACGGAGATCTCTATTGATGATAAAGACAGTATCTATAATTTTGAGAAGACTTATGAGGTAAGAATTTTGCAATTTTTATTCCTTTGGTTCCGAAGCAAGTTATGTCTCTTCGGACAATTGGATTTATTACTGACTGGGGGGGGGGGGGGGGGGGGGTCATGTTAATGAGGACCAGACTGAAGCTTTAAGCTAGGACAGAGGGAAAGATAGAAGATACTTTTATGTTGATGAGCACTTTGTAGAAAATGTTAAAGACAAGGAGGTCAAGGTGCAGATCAAACTTTGGTCTAACGTTTTAGGAACGTGAGCAAGATCAAATGCAACACTTGAAAGAGAGTCAGCGATTGCAAGTGTGGAAACGGACACACAGCTTCAAGACTCTATCAGCAACTGTATACAATATATAGTCATTTGGAATGCTATCCACCGGTCGCTTACGATGACGGTATTTGTCAAAAAAGCCTAGGCCAAGCCAAAATCTGAATGAAATATATGCTGAGAGTAATAGAAAGTTGAATGTCCCATAAATATATTATCTTAGTTGATTATTAATTGATGTGATCTATAATCCATGTTCATTCTCGATTGTTTAATGATACTCTAGAAGATCCAATGCCATAATTAGTTTGATGTTTTAACAAAATATTTTGGAAAATCAACATAGAATTTAACTGAAAAAATAAATTGTTTTAAAAATATAGAACTTAAAAAATTTGCATTTATCAAAATAAAAGAAGTTAATATAATATCAGAAAAATTAGTTTGACATCTTGGTTAAAATTCTTAAAATTTAGTAAATTTATCAATTAAATCTTAAAATATCAAATATCCGATGTCTTAAAACAAAATTAAAATCAGTATCAAAATAACTATCAATAAATATCAACAAAAAATAACTGTCAATAAATATTTATAAGGAAATGAAAATTGCTCTTGATATGTTATGTGTAATATGTAGATGTCCACATGGTTGCTACTGAAATCAAGCTTAAGCATGGATGTTACTATTTAGATTCAACTTTAGTTTTTTTCCTTCTTTTGAACTATAAAATAAACGAGCCGTTCATTTAGCATATGACATTTTCTAATTACCGGATCGACTAACAAATATCTTATCTATACAATAAAACCTCTATAAATTATTATCCGATAAATTAATAATCTTTGTAAAATAATAAATTTCACCGGTTTCAATTTGGACCAGTGTAAAATATGATATGAATCGATAAAATAATAAGATTATAATATTCTTAAAACTTTCATGTAAATATATAGTATCATTAAAATCATAAATTAATAATTTATCTATAATATATATTTATATAAGTGCAAACTAAGCATTATATTATTGGTTTTATATTCACAATGAAAATACCTTTATTTTTCTTAATATATCAATATATTTTGATAATATTTAGTGAAATTATATCGACAACCACATATCAATTATATGAAACATATAAATATTGACCAACTAAGATAATAAAACACTATATAAATCAAATTTCTAAATTTTAAATAATTTTTATATGGTAAATTCAAATAGTTTCTCATTTTATTAATAAAAATAGAAAATAAATTTGTGTAAATTATAATCTCTACAAATTAATAAAAATTTGAAGTCTCAACATTATTAATTTATAGAAATTCTAGATCCTAATGCAAACTCAATGTACAAACAAAAAAAGTTTGTTTCTTTCCTCGCGAGAATCTTTAGATTTATCCACCTCTAAAAATTACCAAAAACTAATGTGATAGCATCCAAAAAAAGAATCGAAACTACATATCAAGATAGCATGTTTATTTAGTCTTCTAATACGATAACTTGTACATAATTTTACTAATATGCATATTTTAAAATAAAAATTTATATTAAATATTTACTCTAATTAATCAAATTATTTTAACATTATTATCCCGTCCGTAGGGCGGACCGACCCTAGTAGTTTTAAAAATTCCCAAAATATAAATGTATGTGTTAATAAAAATTATTATAAATAGGTTCTTTCATTCCTCCTTGCATCACATGTGCATCCACGTTAGATATTCGTTACATGACGGGAAGACACATGTCCCATCTCCACAATACGCTGCACTTCATTAACTTGAAAATATCAGTTGTTGGGGTTTATTTTATAACATGTCTATTCTGAAGTGTTTTAGGCTGAGAAATCTCTTTTATTATATATAGATTCATCGTGATATGGCTACCTCGGGAATGTTTTTCTCTGATTTGAGGTCTTGCAGGTGCTTCTCCATTGTTGAGATTAGGTTGTTGATCTTTGAATATTCAATTATTTTACATATGCGTTTGTTTATAATTGTTACTAGAATATTTTGGAAATAAATGAAGATAAGTTAGATTTTCTTGATTTGATTATAAGGCTTTGTTATTCTACCTGTTACAGATTCATCCATGATTTGAAGGCTGGACGTTATTCTTCCACCGTCTAGACCGACTCTAACTCTCTAAGGTACCGAGAAGCAAGAACGTGATACGCAGTGGTGAGAGCATATTTGTGTGGACATGCTCCTACTCGGCGCTAAGGTTATTCCGTTCTTTATACTCATGATCATCGAAGTTTTCAAACAAAATCCAGCGTCTAGCCTCAGAATTTTCATACTTGTGTTTCCAAATCTTTATTTTAACTTCCTGCAGTTAAGTGGTTGGGACTATAATAGTAGTACACAAGCCGCATGGTTACTTCTCAGAGTAGCTATAAGCTTTGTCAGCGAGTTTATATGTTTTGACTTTACTAATGTTACATGTTATTTTCTGAGCCTTCTTGGGTTTGGTTTTGTTTCCATTACGGAAGTGTGAATAGCAGAACATTAACAGTTATGTGATCTCAAACTCAATATACTGAGATGATGCTAATGCATGATTTGTTCTTGGATTTTCTCGCAGGATTATACAAACATTTCCCATGTGACTGGTTAGAGAGGCTCCGTTTCCATTTATTCGAATAATTTGAAACAAGCTGTAGTCTCAGAGGTCAGGTTAACTCTGGTAAGTTCCAATGGTTTTATACTACAATGGTTATCTGTATTGAGGTTGGAAGCTTATCTTTAGTCTGTGTTCAACTTTTTCCATATTTTTTTTATTCAAGAGATGAGGAAATCACCATGGATAGGTTTCAGAATGGCAGGTTTAATTTATTGTGTTAAAGTTAGTTTTGTGGTTTTGTTACGACTTCTAAACAGATATTGTTATTTAGAGTTGGAGTAATCAAACATTCAGTTTAATGATCAAAAGGCCAACATTGAAGCTGGGGAATCTTACGCAGATGGCGAAGATAAATCTGACTCTTAACTCTGATGTGGTAGATTTTAAATTCGTTTTAAGTAGTGCAACATATAGTTTTGTTTTTGATGGGTTGTGAGTAGCATTGGCTAACTTAAATTTTTGAAAGCTATATCTTGTTTTATACATCATGTAAGCAGTTACAATAATTTGATAATCAATAATGTTAATATGTTAATATTTAATAACATCACCACTATAATTTCATTTTAACAGTTAACAAAAAACGTGTACACTGTTACTTCCTAAAGATCAAAACTTTTCCTACAAATTAAATTATGTTCCGCAATTTTGATAAATTCACATGAATTCTTTAAATTAACTGTTTAAGAGTTTCAAATCTTTCAATAATTTTATCTAACAATACTAAAAGGGGGATATGAGCTCCATTGAGGCTATCCACATCAGCAAATTAAATCAGCCACTTAGAATATGAGTTTGTGCCATGTAACTCTCTATGACTATAATCACAAGCCACATCATCTCATCAGTTCACATTCTTAGTTCCTTCAGCTTCCTCCTTTCAACGTAAGCAATTATTGACACACAAAACTGGTTCAGTTTCTTCTCATATTTGGTATTTATGGGTTATGGTCCATGTAAATCCTTCCTCTCCTGAGACAGCCAAGCATACTCAACGTGGAATAACAAAATCAGTGTAGTAGGTGGTGAAGATTCCATAACTATTATCTCTATGGTCCCATATCCTTGATATAGGCCAGAAAAGCATTTTTGAGTCACATCTTCTTTAATGTCAGCGTTCAAATGCCTTCTGATTTTCTGGTCATGTTTTACAGATACGTTTGTATGGAAACAATTGGAAACTTCAGGGCAACACCTCGAACCCGGTCACAATCTTTGTATTTGAGGGCTTACTGCTTCTTAGAATCTTTACAATGCTCTCTATGTGTTTAATTTTCGTCTGTAAGGTTATTTTTTTTTGGTCACAAATGTATGGTTACTTAAAAGCTTCAGCTTCTTTATCCATCTTCTGATATCTAGATTAAAAATATGATTGTCGGTTTGTTTCTATAGTAACAGGTGTATGGTCCAAGGGAGTTTCCATGGCAGAAGGGTTGTCTTCTACATTCTCTGCTGCAGCAGTTTTTCCATCTCCTTACAAGACAGGTTATTTTTTCTTTGTTGACAACTGCAATAAGAATCTTGACACGTTGGGTGACATTAACTACAATGCACAGGTTTGTGTCGATCTTTCAATTGGTTGTTTTTGTGCAATGTTGCTAATAATGTTTTTCATGCCTAACAGATGGTGGATATGATGCACAGTTTGATCAAACTCCAGGGAGCTTGTCGTTAAGGAAATAAATGAAGCTAAAATGCTAAGGGTAGAGAATGGCTGTGACCGGAACCAGCCTTAATCAAGGTGCTAACACGTAATTCTTAAGACTGAATTGGAATCAAGTACATTTTGTTTTGTATAATTCTGAAGCTGTTAAGAAAGTGATAAAAGCATCACAATCACAAATTCTTCTCCTAAGCGAACTTAACAATAAGTAGATTTCGACCCGCGCAACCGCGCAGATGTTATTTTCAACTATATATATTATTATTATTATTATTTATTGCTAATCATATATTTAAATGTTTATATTTAAAATATAATAATTTAAAGTTACATGTTATAAATAATCAATTACTTAAAATCATCACATGTATTTGTTTCTTCTTATTATATATATTTATCTTACTGTATTTATATTTAATTATTAAACAAATTAATGTGCATGAAAAAATGGAATTTTGTATTTAATTTATATTAAATTTTTTACCCACTCTTTAAAAATGGAATTTCATTTTTGTAATATTTTTATGTTTATTCATTTTTCATAATATATTATTGTATATACAAAAATCTAAGATATGTTAATTTTTATAATTGTATTGTAGTCTGTCATCGATATTAATTTTAACATAAATATTTTATATGTATGAAACTATAATTTATTAGCTATCAATTTCATAAATTTTTATCATATGTAGTTCAATATAATCATTTTATTTTAACATGATGGATTACGAATATAAAGATATTTTATTAACTATTTTTAAGATATGAGTGTTTCAAGAAATATTAACACAATATTAAGTATATATTTTAAAATCATAAATAATAACTTATTATGTTGGTTTTAAAATAATAAAAAGCAAAGTGATCAGTATTCAAAATAATTTATGCATGCATGTGCGGGCAAAACACCTAGGTGTATATATTACGGTATAATAATACTAATTACGAAATTAGTTAAAATATTTTTATATGATTTTAGAAAATTAAGTTCATATTTTAAACATATTTTTCGAAAATCTTAATACATATATATATATATATATATATATATATATATATATAATATATAAATTAAATTGTTCAAATATTCAGTATATTGTTACTCCTATTTATGAAATCTCTAAAATACTTGGAATCTACTTATTTTAATTAATTATTATTTTTATTGTTAGGTTAAAATAAAAGACCGAGGCGATGGCGAACGTGGAGGCTAGGGTTTGGAGTACGGTGGTTCAAGACGCAACCATGATGGATGTGGGGGAGAGAGGGAGGCCGCCAGGAGACCCGCCGGATAAGGGGGGCTTCATGGGTGGCAAAGGTGGTGGATACGACGGAGGGAGGGATGCCAGTCCCGGAGGTTTTGATTGCAGATTCGTTTGTGTCGGACAGAGTACGAGTTGATTTTCCGAATGGAGAAGACGGCGAACCATCTGTTATGATCGAGAATGAGGTTCTGGAAGCGATGAATGAGATGTGGAAGAAGTGCAAGATTGTTAGGGTTTTGGGAAGGAGTGTTCCTATTGTTGCCTTGAAAAGGAAGCTACGTGCGTTATGGAATCCGAAGGGTAATATGTATGTGATGGATTTACCTCGACAGTTCTTTATGATCAGGTTTGAGAAAGAGGATGAATACCTAGCAGCACTGACAGGAGGACCATGGAGAGCATTTGGTAGTTACCTTATGGCTAGGGCCTGGTCGCCGGAGTTCGACCCACTACGAGATGATATCGTTACAACGCCAGTGTGGATTAGATTGATGAATATACCAGTGAACTTTTACCACCGATCAATTCTCATGGGTATTGCGAAGGGGCTAGGCAAGCCTATTCGAGTGGACTCAACGACGTTGCACTTTGAGAGAGCTCGATTTGCAAGAGTGTGTGTAGAAGTGAACTTAGCCAAACCATTGAAGGGGACGGTCCTTATTAATGGAGAGAGATACTTTGTAGCCTATGAGGGACTGTCTGAGATCTGTCCAAGGTGTGGTTTATATGGACACTTGATACATGGTTGCCCGCGGACTTTGGCGGAACGTGAGGAAAGTCCAAAGATGCAGACAGAAGTGGCAAAACCCGTTGAGATAGTAAATTTACAGAACTCACAAGTACAGGAGGATGGTTTTACTCCAGTTAAGGGAACACAAAGAGGAGCACCGAGTCCATCTCAACAGGCAGTGGGTAGGAAATCGAATGGGGAGATGAATAGAATCAACCGTGCCAATTCGAACAGAAAGGAAACAGAGAGGATGGTGTTATCGAACAAATATGGAGAATTGGACACATGTACGATCATAGAAGAAACAAGAGAAGATGGGAATGCTGGACAGGAAGATAAGGAGAACCAAAATATGAATGTCCAGAACAGTAAAGGGAAGGGAGCCTCTCGGGAGAATGTAGTCATGAGATTTGATAGTAAGACCAGTGCACCGTCGGGTCTTCAAATAGCGACCAAGGAGAGAGGGAATGGAAATAAAAAATCGATGGAGGGAGCTAAGGGAAAACACAAGAAAACGAACAGTAGGCCGGTTAGAGGACTGGTGTTTGGTCCGACTAAGGGAGAGATAAATTTATCGGAGTCTGGGAAAAGACTGAGAGTGGAGAATAGCGAAGCTGGGAGACCTGGTGGAGTATTCAGCGACAGGGCAGGTGATGAGAGAAGTATGCCTGCTCGTTTGAAATTGTGTGATGACAAAGTAGACAGCCCGATGGAAAGTAATATCAGTGAGACAGGTCAGGATAGAGCTGATATGCTTACGACCTCCCAAGAGGAGGAAAGAGTGATTTCCCTCGCGTGACGGGTTTCCCCGGTAATTCGCGTTGAGATTATGATTTTAAATCTGATGAATTGTTTATTCTGGAATTGCCGGGGGGGCAAATAAACCCAGTTTCAGACATTCTATAAGGTATATGTTGAAGAAGTTCGAGACAGACTTTCTTGCGTTGTTTGAAACGCATGCTGGAGGTGATAAGGCAATAAAAATTTGTCAGAACCTGGGGTTTGACAACTCCTTTCGCGTGGAGGCTGCAGGACAGAGTGGGGGAATATGGCTTTTGTGGAGAGACCAGTCTTGTGTGGTTACAATTCTGGGGTCATCAGATCAGTACATTCATGCTAGAGTGTTGTTTGGAACCGAGCTGGTTCATATTATAGCTGTTTACGCGGCTCCAACGGTTAGTCGCAGAAGTGGCCTTTGGGGTCAGTTGAAAACAGTACTAGAGAATATCAATGAGCCTATTTTAGTTGGTGGAGATTTTAATACTATAGTGAGGTTAGACGAAAGAACAGGAGGTAATGGTCGACTCTCTCCGGATTCTTTGGCGTTTGGGGAATGGATTAATGATTCAGCCTTGGTGGATATGGGTTTCAAGGGAAGTACATTTACCTGGAGAAGAGGTAAAGATACACGTACTTTTGTGGCAAAACGTCTTGATAGGATGTTGTGTAATGCTCAGACACGAGTAAGATGGCAGGAAGCAGTTGTTTCCCACCTCCCCTTCTTAGCGTCAGATCATACACCTCTGTATGTACAACTTGAGCCGGTACAGAAAGGGAATCCAAAAAGGAGACCGTTCAGATTTGAAGCAGCATGGCTCAAACATGACGGGTTTAAGGAGCTGCTCCGAACATCTTGGAACAGGGAGATGAGTACACCTGAGGCTCTAGTAGCCTTGAAAGTGAAACTCAAGGCATGGAATAAAGAAATCTTTGGAGATGTGAATATGAGGAAAGAAAAACTGCTTGGAGAAATCAAAGAAATCCAGGAAGAGTTAGAAAGGAACCCGACTGATGACCTGATCGCAAAGGAGGCGAATTTACAAAAAGAGTTTGATGTTGTCCTGGAACAGGAAGAGGTTCTGTGGTATCAGAAGTCGCGAGAGAAGTGGATAGTCCTTGGAGATAGAAATACAAACTTCTATCACACGACCACTATTGTAAGGCGAAAGAGAAATAGAATTGAGATGTTAAAAGATAAGAATGGCCGGTGGATAGAGAAGCAAGAAGATTTGGAGAAGTTAGCAATTGACTACTACAAGAGGTTATACTCAACCCAGGACATATCTTTGGATACAGATAAATTACCGCAGCAAGGCTTCACCACACTAAGGAGAGATGAGCTGGAGTATTTAAATAAGCCGTTCTCGGCGGCTGACATGGAAGCTTCAGTTAGATCGATGGGTAAGTATAAAGCTCCAGGCCCGGATGGTTTTCAAGCTGTTTTCTACCAAGACTCATGGGAGGTGGTCGGAGAATCTGTAACTCGGTTGGGACTGGATTTCTTTGAATCTGGAAAACTCAAGGAGGGGATGAATGATGCAATGGTGGTTCTAATACCGAAGGTTCTCAAGCCAGAAAGGATTATGCAGTTCCGCCCCATTAGCTTATGTAATGTCCTGTTCAAGATAATTACAAAAGCTATGGTGATGAGACTGAAGAAATTAATGCCAGAGTTAATAGGGCCGGCACAAGCTAGTTTTATTCCAGGAAGACTTAGCACGGATAATATAGTGGTGGTTCAAGAAGCGGTGCATTCGATGAGAAGGAAACAAGGTCGAAAAGGCTGGATGCTTCTCAAACTCGATCTTGAAAAGGCTTATGATCGAATTCGGTGGGATTTCTTGGAGGATACTCTTTATGCAGCAAAGTTACCACAAGTTTGGATCAGATGGATTATGGAGTGTGTGAAGAATCCTGGTATGAGTTTGCTGTGGAACGGAGAAAGAACAGAAGCCTTTACACCGCAGCGGGGACTCCGTCAGGGAGACCCATTGTCTCCATACTTGTTTGTGTTATGCATGGAGAGGTTGTGTCACCAGATTGATTTCTCGGTGGCGAAAAAGGAATGGAAGCCGATCAAGTTGTCGAGAGGGGGTCCTTCATTGTCGCATATTTGCTTTGCGGATGATTTAATTTTGTTTGCAGAAGCGTCTATAGCCCAGATTCGAGTCATACGCAGGGTTTTGGAACGTTTCTGTGGAGCCTCTGGACAGAAAGTAAGCCTGGAAAAATCACTAATCTTCTTCTCTGAGAATGTGCATCGAGATCTGGCCAATGCTATAAGTAATGAAAGTGGAATTAAAGCACGAAGGACTTGGGAAAGTATTTAGGGATGCCTGTTCTTCAGAAAAGGATTAATAAAGAAACTTTTGGTGAAGTGATTGAGAAAGTTTCCTCTAAACTAGCTGGATGGAAGAAGAGATTCTTGAGCTTAGCGGGGAGAATTACACTAACTAAATCTGTTTTATCATCAATTCCAGTTCATACTATGAGTTCGATAGCCTTACCTGCATCGACCTTAAACCAACTGGACAAGATAGCTCGATCTTTCATCTTGGGGAGTATGGATGGAAACCGTAAACAACATTTGCTGTCCTGGGAGAAAATTTGCAAACCAAAGAGAGAAGGGGGGCTTGGTATACGCTTAGCCAAGGAGATGAATGTTGCTTTATTAGCTAAGCTCGGATGGAGAATGTTAAACACAGAAGATGGCCTATGGGTTAATATTCTGCGGAAGAAGTTCAGAGTGGGAGATTTGGATGACGCCTCCTGGTTGGTAACTCGGGGAAGGTGGTCGCCGACTTGGAGAAGCTTGGTGATGGGTATTCGAGAAGTTGTCGTTCCAGGAGCGGGTTGGATACTGGGAAACGGTAGAAGAGTTCGGTTCTGGAAGGATAAATGGCTATTGAATGAGTCATTATATGACCTCAGCCCGGTGGACATCCCGGAGGAGATAGCGGAAGTACGAGCTCGAGAGTTATGGCAGCAGGGTATCGGGTGGATAACTCCATAGATTGAGCCGTATACATCATTAGAAACCCGACTTCAGTTAGCGGCTCTGGTGATTAACGAGGTGATTGGATCTCGGGATAGACTGTCATGGGGAGAAGCTCACTTCATTGTAAGGTCAAGATCCAAGAGATAAAAGGAGAAGCTCACTTCATTGTGGTTAGAGAACATTACAGAAGTGTGGGAACCGAAATTCGCACTGTCGATTTTGATAAGTAAAATACAGAGGAAAGCCAAGTTAACCCAACTTTCCCTGAAGGCCCAGATTCTCTGGGACAGCCAACGACAAGTGACCGAACAGGTGCGGAAAATATGGAAAGATAACAAAAGACGAAAATCGTACAAAAAGGGTTTTGTTAAGAGTTGGGACTGGACCTTGAGAAAGGCTGCCTACGTACCCCTTTCGAGGATCAAGTCAGACGTAGTTCAGTTAGAAAGATTTGAACAAGAGATCGAACTGCCTGGCGGAGTTCGTCTAGTACGAGCGTTTGTCATAGAAACGGGCGTGTCGAGAATAACGCCTAGGGTTTCTATGTGCGGAACTCTGAGTAAAGGGATTGTTAGATTCTTGCGAAGGAACAGAAGTCTGCGGACAAGATGAAGGTAGAACGGGAGGTGGCCAGACGTCCTAGGTCATGCCTTGCTAGTCTAACCACCTAAGTTCTAAGTTCCCTCAGTCTAAAATCTCGGATATGCTCTCTAAGTCTCTCTAGGATTGTTTGTGCTCTCAATGATTTTCGCTCTGCCTTTCTTCCTCTCCCAAAGCTCCTTTATATACTCCTTCTTATGACGGTCTATTCTCCTTCTGGGCCGCAAGGCGGGCTTTCTCCATTTTCGTCGGCCTTCATGTTTATCGGGAAACTTGACATTTATCTTCGGGATACTTGACATTTATCCTTCCGGAAATTTAGCATTTATCTCGTTCCGTAAATCGTCGTATCTATCTTAGATAATCGTAAATGGGTCGTCCGATCGCATTTGGTCCCTTTCGGGCCGTTTCTAGGACTTCTGCTGTTTTCTACGATTTCTTCGGAAGATCTTCAATCCTTCGTAGAATTGGGATGTGTGGTGTCTTAGATAACCATCATCGTTTCGTATGAATAATTTAAGATCTTCCTTTCCGTTGATATTTTACGAGTTTCTGAAGTGTTTCTGACGGTTTCTAGCTCAGAGTAAGAACGGGAGTTTTGTATGCGGAATCCCAATGATTCATTCCGCAAGGACTCGGGAAAGACTTGAAGTACAGATTACTGACGGCCGGGGCCTGGAACTTGTGCACGGAAGATTGTCGCTCGAGGACCCGAGCCAGCACGGACGCTAGGCGCCCGGCGCCTAGAGGCAGCACGGGCGCTAGGCACCCGGCGCCTAGAGGCAGCGCTAGGCGCCCGGCGCCTAGAGGCAGCACGGGAGCTAGGCGCCCGGCGCCTAGAGGCAGCGCTAGGCGCCCGGCGCCTAGAGGCAGCACGGACACTAGGCGCCCGGCGCCTAGAGGCAGCGCTAGGCGCCCGCCGCCTAGAGGCAGCGCTAGGCGTCCGGCCCCTAGAGGCAGCACGGGCGCTAGGCGCCCGGCGCCTGGAGGCAGCGCTAGGCGCCCGGCGCCTAGAGGCAGCGCTAGGCACCCGGCGCCTAGAGGCAGCACTGTTGGGGTCAAAAACGGTTATCTCGAAATCAACGGCTAAGACTATTTGTCGTACGAAAAATCCTCCGAAAGATGCACACGGACACTCGCAAACCAAAGCAGCGGACCGCGACCTGCCCTTAGGCGCCGGGCGCCTAGCGCCCGTGCTGCCTCTAGGAGGCGCCGGGCGCCTAGCGCCCGTGCTGCCTCTAGGAGGCGCCGGGCGCCTAGCGCCCGTGCTGCCTCTAGGAGGCGCCGGGCGCCTAGCGCCCGTGCTGCCTCTAGGAGGCGCCGGGCGCCTAGCGCCCGTGCTGCCTCTAGGAGGCGCCGGGCGCCTAGCGCCCGTGCTGCCTCTAGGAGGCGCCGGGCGCCTAGCGCCCGTGCTGCCTCTAGGAGGCGCCGGGCGCCTAGCGCCCGTGCTGCCTCTAGGAGGCGCCGGGCGCCTAGCGCCCGTGCTGCCTCTAGGAGGCGCCGGGCGCCTAGCGCCCGTGCTGCCTCTAGGAGGCGCCGGGCGCCTAGCGCCCGTGCTGCCTCTAGGAGGCGCCGGGCGCCTAGCGCCCGTGCTGCCTCTAGGAGGCGCCTAGCGCCCGTGCTGCCTCTAGGAGGCGCCGGGCGCCTAGCGCCCGTGCTGCCTCTAGGCGCCGGGCGCCTAGCGCCCGTGCTGCCTCGCGTCTTCGAACGATAATCTTCTACGCACGAGTTCCAGGCCCCGACTGTCAGTAATCTGCGCCTCGAGTCCTTCCCAAGTTCTCGCGGAATGAATCATTAGAATTCCGCAAACAACACTCCCGTTCTCATTCTGAACTAAAACCGTCGGAAACATTTCGGAAACTCGTAAGACATCAACGGAAAAGAAGATCTTAAATCATTCATACGGAACGATGAAGGTTATCTAAAACACCACACATCTCAACTTTACGAAGGATTGAAGATCTTCCGAAGAAATCGTAGAAAACAGCGGAAGTCCTCGAAACGGCCCAAAGGGACCAAACGCGATCGGACAATCCATTTACGATTATCTAGGACAGGTACAACGACTTACACTTATCTTTACGCGACAAGATAAATCCTAAATTTCCGGAAGGATAAATGTCAAGTTTCCCGAAGATAAACATGAAGGTCGACGAAAATGGAAAAAGCCCGCCTTGCGGCCCAGAAGGAGAATAGATCGTCATAGGAAGGAGTATATAAAGGAGCTCTGGGAGAGGAAGAGGGGGAGAGCAAAAATCATTGAGAGAGAGACCAAATCCGAGATTGGAGACCTAGAGAGCTCCTGTTAGTTTAAGAACTTAGAACTTAGGCGGTGGACTAGCAAGGCATGACCTAGAACGTCTGGCCGCCTCTCGTTCTATTTTCATCTTGTCCGCAGACCCTTATTTCTCGCGGAAGGATCTACCGATCATTTTACTTAGAGTTCCGCTCATAGAAACCCTAGGCATTATTCTCGACATGCCCGTTTCTATGACAAACGCTCATATTAGACGAACTCCGCCAGGCAGTTCGATCTCTTGTTCAAACCCTTCCAACTGAACTACGTCCGACTTGATCCTCGAAAGGGGTACGTAGGCAGCCTTCCTTAAGGTCCAGTCCCAACTCTTAACAAAATCCTTTTTGTACGATTTACGATCTTCGTTATCTTTCCATATCTTCCGCACTTGTTCGGTCACTTGTCGTTGGCTGTCGCAGAGAATCCGGGCCTTCAGGGAAAACTGGGTTTACTTGGTTTTCCTCCGATAAAACTTAATCAAAATCGACAGTGCGAATTTCGGTTCCCACAGTTTGGCGCTAGAAGGAGGGGAGGACGGATTACTCTTACTCTTACGGCCGCAAAACGCTTGATCAAAGCAATGTCTGGAAATATGAAAGACAAACTCGCAGCTCATATCGACGCTGGTAATACAACTTCAGCAGTGACTGCTCCTACGACCAACGCTTATGCAAACGGTTATCTAAGATTATCATCTTACGGACAAACGTCCCGAGAGCGGACCATCCCGACCAAGTTCGGGTCCTATCAACCATGCACCCCCGTCCAAGTTCCTGCAACACAGTCCTCGGGTCCATGGACACAACCCCCCTCGCTTGGAAAAATTCAAAAAATGACTTGGTAGTCGAGACGGATTCCTGCCTGCCGTATACAACAGCTATGGTTAGCTTGAACACCAGTTGCCTTAACTATACGGGGAATCGAAATCCCTTCGGAAAAACCAGCGTCGCATCAATGGCTTTTTCTAAAGAAAAATCGTAAAAACGTCTAAGTCCCAAGACGGCCCAAAAGAGGCCCGAATCACGGCTAAACGACCACATACGATTTTAGAGTAGGATCGAGCCCAAAGCTGATATGACGGTATGATTACCGAGCAGAGTTTCGACTGGAAATGTTTCTTAGAATAAATTCTCGAAATATTTCACGAGACAGCTCTTGCACGATTAAACTCGACAACATTTTACAAAACAGTTTCCGTAAAATAACCTCGACAACATTTTGTGAAATAACTCTCGTAAAATAAAAGGTCAACAACGTTCTAAGAAACAATTCCTTGCTGGGATCATGATGAAATCGATGTCCAAAAGCCTCGGAAAAACAATTAAAGAAACCTCGAAAGACTAAGTGTCGATCGAGAAACCTTTAAAAAAACCGGGAAAAACAGGCAGTTCCCGCAAGGAAGCACAGTCCCGGACGGCTAGCACGCCCGTGCTGTCCCTAGGCGCCGGGCGGCTAGCACACTCGTGCTGTCCCTAGGCGCCGGGCGGCTAGCACGCCCGTGCCGCCTCTAGGCGCCGGGCTGCTAGCACGCCCGTGCTGTCCCTAGGCGCCGGGCGGCTAACGCGCCCGCGCTGCGCTGGTCGCCGGACAACAAAACATTCGGCGAACGCGGCAAATCCTCGCGAAACCATCCCGACGATAGTCCAACCAAATACTTTGCACCTTTCGTAAAATAATCCTAGACAATACTTCACGAGACGGCCTCTGCACGATTAAACTCGACAACATTTTACGAAACAGTTTCCGTAAAATTAACTCGACAACATTTTGTTGAATAACTCTCGTGAAATAAAAGCCCGGCAATATTTTACGAAACATCATTCGTGAAGTATAACAAGATCGCAAGCTTCTTGACCTGACCAGTTCGCTCATAGCTTGACGAAACAAGAAGCCCCACTCGAGTGACATCTTGCCGTTCGTTTTCACTTGTCTACCCACCTTAGCCTTCTTCGAGTTTTGCCTACTTCTCCTCCCTTTGCTTCAACGATTCTGCAACAATTCTGCGCTGTTCCTTCGGGTTTCATCAAAAATCGATTCTCGATTCAGTGTCAGACTTTTCGAAGACCTTTGACAATGAAACGTTAGAAGACAAAGAGGAACGGACATGCGGCAATCTCGAGTAATCAATGAGACTAAGGTACGTCCGACTTAGAAAATTTTATCAAGGTTTTAATCTTTTCGTAGGATAGGAATGGGAATGTCTTGTAAACTGCCGGAAAATTTAGGGAACTTAGGACCTAGGTGGATAGTCTAGCAAACTAAGTCTTAGGCATTTTCTTCCAGTTTTGTTCTATTGTTCCTTGACTATCTAGGCAGAACATGCAGACCGATCTAATCTCTCAAAAAATCGAGAAATGATCGCCACGCATCGTTGGCATACTCATTCTACTTCCTAAAGAAAAAATTCCTTCCAAAAGGCAAAAGACACTCTAAGATTCGTCTGAAACGCTAGCGGCATAACGGCGTGGTCAAACCGTTACAAACATAGTCTTGAAAACTCTACACCGACTCTTGTTGCAATCTCGCGACAAGAAACTCGTACAACGTCAGACTGATAGCACGACGGTGAGCTACAAAATTAACGGAATAACCTTCGGCAAAACTCCATGAGTAATTCGAAGCAACTTTCGCCAACAGACGAAATCAAAGCGGAAACATTTCCCGTGTAACCCATAACTCGGAAAACTCCGCTAAGATTTGCATTTCTATCTCAACGAACGCTATTCGGCCATCGGCCGACTACGCCTTTCCATAAAGCCCGAACCTGAATTCGGCATCACCATTAAGGACAATCGTGAACCAATATGACCTTAATGCGAAAGGATCGCAGTCTGATCGTTTACCAACTCCTTGGTTAAACGGCTGAACACAGCCTTCACGCCAAGACAAAACAGCTGAACGATCGCCGCTCCAATCACTTAAGGGCCAAACGATAATCCACGATTTGTCATAAAACTCCAAGTGACCATTTACGTGAGCAACTCTGTCGCATAGCCCAAAAGCGGAAATCATGCGATGAATTTCTCGTAATAAAATCAGTCCTAACAGCCATACGGTTAACGGAAAAATTTGAACTTAACATCGACTGATTAAGCTCTATACGCCCCGTAAACAAAGCATGAAAAGAAACACTCGTGACGAAGCTCCAAGAGTTATACGAGTCGTCCTTAAAATCCCGGAAGGCCAACACTTCGCGAAACAAAGCGAAGGTAGACGCTTCTCCCTGGGTCAAATATACGCGACCCCTGGTCCTAATCCCTCGTCCAAACTGAAACAACAGTTTCTAACTACGGACATTCGCAAAACATCTCCAAGCCCGCGAACATTTGAAATGCGGCACAAGGGAAAATTGACTCGTACGCATTTGAAATACGTATACTCATATACTCCCACGATTTTGCAGAAATCGAATTTTCGAAACTCTTCGCAAACAAATTCGCCAATCGCTAAACGGCCTCAACAATGGATCCAGTATCCGCCAAATAAATCATAAACTATCGCCCGGAAACATTCCGCGATTTCTAAAAGCCCATAGTACTTTATGGCATAAGAAAAACAAACTTCAAAGCACTGCGAGACGTCGCTTCGTGCCTGAACATTCGTTTTTCAATTAAAACCTTCATACGCCTTCTAAACGGCATCATATCGTTGTTGCTGATCACAACAAACGAACTCTAACGTCCTAAACAGACAAGCCACCTAAGGGTAGGCTCTTTTACATCCGACAAGGATCCCATAGCGCGCTATACAAAAATTCCAAATTTGGTTCAGCACTTCGTAAAGGAAGTAGCTCGGTTCGTGCCCAGACAAATCATATAAGCCGATACCACTTCGCGGATTTTAAAACGGTACGAATCAGGTTAAAATCACAAACAGGCAAAACGAAAGCCGATTTGTCATCGCACAGCCTCAGTCTGAGAGTAAACCTAGGTCTTGCCCTAAACCCAGCCTTGCTGGTACCTTAACATCTCATAGGCAAAGCGTCAACGACGCGAGATCCCAAAACTTGTCTCTTCACTCAAGTCTGTACGTTTCCACGAATTTTCGCGTAAATCGTAAACCGCAGGAAAATATCGCTTTGTACAAACGACGGATACGGTGATCATCAGAGAGGCAGGACTGAGACGACAACTCACACCCTGTCCCTCTAACTTCGATAGATAGAAGTTCTGAAAACGCAACATTAATATTTTATAAAGATTGAGCCGCAGAGTTCAACAGATGCCCTGAAAAAAGGCCGGGATTCGAAGCCACCAACGGCCAGTCCCACAAATGTACATCACGGCCTCTTAACGGCCGAAACACAATCAAAATAAAAATCTCCGAAGGGATTGATAAACCTAGACGCTCCCCGGAGCATCACCTTCATCCTCAAAACTCACCCAAAGTAGGAACGGTCTCACCGTCGCCTCCATTGGTCGCACCACCGCTGCATGTTTCATATGCGCCGGCTTCACGATCCTTGACTGCGTAGTCCTGGTCCTCCGAACCCTCCGAATCCGGGAAAAGGGTGCACACGGGATTCAGACCAGCGAGAATCGAGTCGAAGTCCTCTCCGTCAAACTTGCGAGTCCTCGTCTCCTCAAGACTCTGAATCTTCTCTTGAAGATGACGGACTTTCGAGGACATATGTTCTTCTCTTTCCTCACATTGAGCAACGAACTCACGGTCTTTCCGACGTCACGTTCAAGATCGCCAATCAAAGGTGATGTGGATGTCCGCAATGAAATATTCTTAGCCACAAATTTCGATTTTCAACTCATAATCTTCCGCCCGCAAGATCGTCTCCGCGTCTTACAGGCTGGGGGGCTAACTGTTGGGGTCAAAAACGGTTATCTCGAAATCAACGGCTAAGACTATTTGTCGTACGAAAAATCCTCCGAAAGATGCACACGGACACCCGCAAACCAAAGCAGCGGACCGCGACCTGCCCCTAGGCGCCGGGCGCCTAGCGCCCGTGCTGCCTCTAGGAGGCGCCGGGCGCCTAGCGCCCGTGCTGCCTCTAGGAGGCGCCGGGCGCCTAGCGCCCGTGCTGCCTCTAGGAGGCGCCGGGCGCCTAGCGCCCGTGCTGCCTCTAGGAGGCGCCGGGTGCCTAGCGCCCGTGCTGCCTCTAGGAGGCGCCGGGCGCCTAGCGCCCGTGCTGCCTCTAGGAGGCGCCGGGCGCCTAGCGCCCGTGCTGCCTCTAGGAGGCGCCGGGCGCCTAGCGCCCGTGCTGCCTCTAGGAGGCGCCGGGCGCCTAGCGCCCGTGCTGCCTCTAGGAGGCGCCGGGAGCCTAGCGCCCGTGCTGCCTCTAGGAGGCGCCGGGCGCCTAGCGCCCGTGCTGCCTCTAGGAGGCGGCGGGCGCCTAGCGCCCGTGCTGCCTCTAGGAGGCGCCGGGCGCCTAGCGCCCGTGCTGCCTCTAGGAGGCGCCTAGCGCCCGTGCTGCCTCTAGGAGGCGCCGGGCGCCTAGCGCCCGTGCTGCCTCTAGGCGCCGGGCGCCTAGCGCCCGTGCTGCCTCGCGTCTTCGAACGATAATCTTCTACGCACGAGTTCCAGGCCCCGACTGTCAGTAATCTGCGCCTCGAGTCCTTCCCAAGTTCTCGCGGAATGAATCATTAGAATTCCGCAAACAACACTCCCGTTCTCATTCTGAACTAAAACCGTCGGAAACATTTCGGAAACTCGTAAGACATCAACGGAAAAGAAGATCTTAAATCATTCATACGGAACGATGAAGGTTATCTAAAACACCACACATCTCAACTTTACGAAGGATTGAAGATCTTCCGAAGAAATCGTAGAAAACAGCGGAAGTCCTCGAAACGGCCCAAAGGGACCAAACGCGATCGGACAATCCATTTACGATTATCTAGGACAGGTACAACGACTTACACTTATCTTTACGCGACAAGATAAATCCTAAATTTCCGGAAGGATAAATGTCAAGTTTCCCGAAGATAAACATGAAGGTCGACGAAAATGGAAAAAGCCCGCCTTGCGGCCCAGAAGGAGAATAGACCGTCATAGGAAGGAGTATATAAAGGAGCTCTGGGAGAGGAAGAGGGGGAGAGCAAAAATCATTGAGAGAGAGACCAAATCCGAGATTGGAGACCTAGAGAGCTCCTGTTAGTTTAAGAACTTAGAACTTAGGCGGTGGACTAGCAAGGCATGACCTAGAACGTCTGGCCGCCTCTCGTTCTATTTTCATCTTGTCCGCAGACCCTTATTTCTCGCGGAAGGATCTACCGATCATTTTACTTAGAGTTCCGCTCATAGAAACCCTAGGCATTATTCTCGACATGCCCGTTTCTATGACAAACGCTCATACTAGACGAACTCCGCCAGGCAGTTCGATCTCTTGTTCAAACCCTTCCAACTGAACTACGTCCGACTTGATCCTCGAAAGGGGTACGTAGGCAGCCTTCCTTAAGGTCCAGTCCCAACTCTTAACAAAATCCTTTTTGTACGATTTACGATCTTCGTTATCTTTCCATATCTTCCGCACTTGTTCGGTCACTTGTCGTTGGCTGTCGCAGAGAATCCGGGCCTTCAGGGAAAACTGGGTTTACTTGGTTTTCCTCCGATAAAACTTAATCAAAATCGACAGTGCGAATTTCGGTTCCCACAAGCACGTGCGTCTCGGCGAGGGCTTCGATTTGATATCTTACTCGTTTTCTGGGTCCTCACGGTTTGAGAGAACGGGCTCTTTGAAGTTTCAAGGCGGATTCTTTGTCGTTCGGCCTGTCCAAACTTAGATTACTTCCCGTTTCTTCCGTATACTTTCGTATGGTCGTGTCATCTTAGCTACGGACCTAATGTCTCTCGGTTCTTCTTGATTGTATCATCGAAGTTTTACGACTAAATCTTATTTGGTTTTCTCGTAAAGTTTATCGTGTAAATCAAGAACGATCGACTTTAACATAGGTTCTTTAAGCTATACGACTTGTCTTGCTTTCGACGCTTGTTTTATGGAAAGTCCGCGCATGATAAATAGTTTTAGCCGTTGATTTCGAGAGAACCGTTTTTGACCCCAACAGTTAGCCCCCCATCCTGTAAGACGCGGAGAGGATCTTGCGGGCGGAAGATTATGAGTCAAAAATCTAAATTTGTGGCTAAGAATATTTCATTGCGGACATCCACATCACCTTTGATTGGCGATCTTGAACGTGACGTCGGAAAGACCGTGAGTTCGTTGCTCAATGTGAAGAAAGAGAAGAACATATGCCTCGAAAGTTCGTCGTCTTCAAGAGAAGATTCAGAGTCTTGAGGAGACGGGGACTCGCAAGTTTGACGGAGAGGACTTCGACTCGATTCTTGCTGGTCTGAAACCCGTGGGCACCCTTGTCCCGGATTCGGAGGGTTCGGAGGACCAGGACTACACAGTCAAGGATCGTGAAGCCGGCGCATATGAAACATGCAGCGGTGGTGCGACCAATGGAGGCGACGGTGAGACCGTTCCTACTTTGGGTGAGTTTTGAGGATGAAGGTGATGCTCTGGGGAGTGTCTAGGTTTATAAATTCCCTTCAGAGATTTTTATTTTTATTGTGTTTCGGCCGTTAAGAGGCCATGATGTACATTTGTGGGACTGGCCGTTGGTGGCTTCGAATCCCGGCCTTTTTCAGGGCATCTGTTGAACTCTGCGGCTCAATCTTTATAAAATATTAATATTGCGTTTTCAGAACTTCTGTCTGTCGAAGTTAGAGGGACAGGGTGTGAGTTTTCGTCTCATTCCTGCCTCCCTGATGATCACCGTATCCGTCGTTTGTACAAAGCGAGATTTTCCTGCGGTTAACGATTTACGCGGAAATTCGTGGAAACGTACAGACTTGAGTGAAGAGAAAAGTTTTGGGATCTCGCGTCGTTGACGCTTTGCCTATGAGATGTTAAGATACCAGCAAGGCTGGGTTTAGGGCAAGACCTAGGTTTACTCTCAGACTGAGGCTGTGCGATGACAAATCGGCTTTTGTTTTGTCTGTTTGTGATTTTAACGTGATTAGTACCGTTTTAAAATCCGCGAAGTGGTATCGGCTTATATGATTTGTCTGGGCACGAATCGAGCTACTTCCTTTACGAAGTGCTGAACCAAATTTGGATTTTTTGTATAGCGCGCTATGGGATCCTTGTCGGATGTAAAAGAGCCTACCCTTAGGTGGCTTGTCTGTTTAGGACGTTGGAGTTCGTTTGTTGTGATCAGCAACAACGATATGATGCCATTTAGAAGGCGTATGAAGGTTTTAATCGAAAAGCGAATGTTCAGGCACGAAGCGACGTCTCGCAGTGCTTTGAAGTTTGTTTTTCTTATGCCATAAAGGACTATGGGTTTTTAGAAATCGCGGAATGTTTCCGGGCGATATTTTATGATTTATTTGGTGGATACTGGATCCATTGTTGAGGCCGTTTAGCGATTGGTGAGTTTGTTTGCGAAGAGTTTCGAAAATTCGGTTTCTGTGTTTGTAAAGAGTTTCGAAAATCCGGTTTCTTCAAAAAACGTGGGATTATACAAGCATACACATTTCAAATGTGTACGAGTTAATTTTCCCTTGTGCCGCATTTCAAATGTTCGCGGGCTTGGAGATGTTTTGCGAATGTCCGTAGTCAGAAACTGTTGTTTCAGTTTGGACATGCGAGTTATAAAATTTTGATCGAGGAATTAGGACCAGGGGTCGCGTATATTTGACCCAGGGAGAAGCGTCTACCTTCGCTTTGTTTCGCGAAGTGTTGGCCTTCCGGGATTTTAAGGACGACTCGTATAACTCTTGGAGCTTTGTCACGAGTGTTTCTTTTCATGCTTTGTTTACGGGGCGTATAGAACTTAATCAGTCGATGTTAAGTTCAAATTTTTCCGTTAACCGTATGGCTGTTAGGACTGATTTTATTACGAGAAATTCATCGCATGATTTCCGCTTTTGGGCTATGCGACAGAGTTGCTCACGTAAATGGTCACTTGAAGTTTTATGACAAATCGTGGATTATCGTTTGTCCCTTAAGTGATTGGAGCGGCGATCGTTCAGCTGTTTTGTCTTGGCGTGAAGGCTGTGTTCAGCCGTTTAACCAAGGAGTTGGTAAACGATCAGACTGCAATCCTTTCGCATTAAGGTCATATTGGTTCACGATTGTCTTTAATGGTGATGCCGAATTCAGATTCGGGCTTTATGGAAAGGCTTGCTAGACTATCCACCTAGGTTCTAAGTTCCCTAAATTTTACGGCAGTTTACAAGGTTCTCATTCCTTTCCTACGAAAAAATTAAAACCTTGATAAAATTTTCTAAGTCGGACGTACCTTAGTCTCATTGATTACTCGAGATTGCCTCATGTCTGTTCCTCTTTGTCTTCTAACGTTTCATTGTCAAAGGTCTTCGAAAAGTCTGACACTGAATCGAGAATCGATTTTTGATGAAACCCGAAGGAACAGTGCAGAATCGTTGCAGAATCGTTGAAGCAAAGGGAGGAGAAGTAGGCAAAACTCGAAGAAGGCTAAGGTGGGTAGACAAGTGAAAACGAACGGAAAGATGTCACTTGAGTGGGGCTTCTTGTTTCGTCAAGCTATGAGCGAACTGGTCAGGTCAAGAAGCTTGCGATCTTGTTATACTTCACGAATGATGTTTCGTAAAATATTGCCGAGCTTTTATTTAACGAGAGTTATTCAACAAAATGTTGTCGAGTTAATTTTACGGAAACTGTTTCGTAAAATGTTGTCGAGTTTAATCGTGCAGAAGCTGTCCCGTGAAGTATTGCCTAGGATTATTTTACGAAAGGTGCAAAGTGTTTGGTTGGACTATCGTCGGGATGGTTTCGCGAGGATTTGCCGCGTTCGCCGAATGTTTTGTTGTCCGGCGACCAGCGCAGCGCGGGCGCGTTAGCCGCCCGGCGCCTAGGGACAGCACGGGCGTCCTAGCCGCCCGGTGCCTAGAGGCAGCACGGGCGTGCTAGCCGCCCGGCGCCTAGGGACAGCACGGGCGTGCTAGCCGCCCGACGCCTACGGACAGCACGGGCGTGCTAGCCGCCCGGCGCCTAGGGATAGCACGGGCGTGCTAGCCGCCCGGGACTGTGCTTCCTCGCGGGAACTGCCTGTTTTTCCCGGTTTTTTTTAAAGGTTTCTCGAGGTTTCTCTAACTGTTTTTCCGAGACTTTTGGACATCGATTCCATCATGATCCCAGCATGGAATTGTTTCTTAGAACGTTGTTGACCTTTTATTTTACGAGAGTTATTTCACAAAATGTTGTCGAGTTAATTTTACGGAAACTGTTTTGTAAAATGTTGTCGAGTTTAATCATGCAAAAGCTGTCTCGTGAAATATTTTTGAGAATTTATTTTACGAAAGGTGTTCCGTAAAATGTTATCGAATTTTAGCATTAGAAACGCTGATTGGTAATCCGATCAGTCGTGCTTTCTGTTTCATGAGTATCCGGGGTTTCTCCGCGATTTCCAGGAGAACAAGTCTTTATTTTTCCAGGAAATTCTAATAAACATTTCCAGTCGAAACTCTACTCGATCCTACTCTAAAATCGTATGTGGGTCGTTTAGCCGTGATTCGGGCCCCTTTTGGGCCGTCTTGGGACTTTGACGTTTTTACGATTTTTCTTTAGGAAAGGCCGTTGATGTGACGCTGGTTTTTCCGACAAGATTTCAATTCCCAGTATAGTTAAGGCAACTGTTTCTATCTAACCATAGCCGTTTTATACGTCAGGCAGGAATCCGTCTCCACTACCAAGTCTTTTTATGAATTTTCCCGATCGAGGGGGGTTGTGTCCATGGTCCCGAGGACCTTGTTGCAGAAACTTGGACAGGGGTGCATGGTTGATAGGACCCGAACTTGGTCGGGATGGTCCGTTCTCGGGACGTTTGTCCGTAAGATGATAATCTTAGATAACTGTTTGCATAAGCGTTGGTCGTAGGAGCAGTCACTGCTGAAGTTGTTTTACCAGCGTCGATGTGAGCTGCGAGTTTGTCTTTCACATTTCCAGACATTGCTTTGATCAAGCGTTTTGTGGCCATAAGAGTAAGAGTAATCCGTCCCCCCTCCTTCTAGCGCCAAACTGTGGGAACCGAAATTCGCACTGTCAATTTTGATAAGTAAAATACGGAGGAAAGCCAAGTTAACCCAACTTTCCCTGAAGGCCCGGATTCTCTGCGACAGCCAACGACAAGTGACCGAACAGGTGCGGAAAATATGGAAAGATAACAAAAGACGAAAATCGTACAAAAAGGGTTTTGTTAAGAGTTGGGACTGGACCTTGAGAAAGGCTGCCTACGTACCCCTTTCGAGGATCAAGCCGGACGTAGTTCAGTTAGAAAGATTTGAACAAGAGATCGAACTGCCTGGCGGAGTTCGTCTAGTACGAGCGTTTGTCATAGAAACGGGCCTGTCGAGAATAAAGCCTAGGGTTTCTATGTGCGGAACTCTGAGTAAAGGGATTGTTAGATTCTTGCGAAGGAACAGAAGTCTGCGGACAAGATGAAGGTAGAACGGGAGGTGGCCAGACGTCCTAGGTCATGCCTTGCTAGTCTAACCACCTAAGTTCTAAGTTCCCTCAGTCTAAAATCTCGGATCTGCTCTCTAAGTCTCTCTAGGATTGTTTGTGCTCTCAATGATTTTCGCTCTGCCTTTCTTCCTCTCCCAAAGCTCCTTTATATACTCCTTCTTATGACGGTCTATTCTCCTTCTGGGCCGCAAGGCGGGCTTTCTCCATTTTCGTCGGCCTTCATGTTTATCGGGAAACTTGACATTTATCTTCGGGATACTTGACATTTATCCTTCCGGAAATTTAGCATTTATCTCGTTCCGTAAATCGTCGTATCTATCTTAGATAATCGTAAATGGGTCGTCCGATCGCATTTGGTCCCTTTCGGGCCGTTTCTAGGACTTCCGCTGTTTTCTATGATTTCTTCGGAAGATCTCCAATCCTTCGTAGAATTTGGATGTGTGGTGTCTTAGATAACCATCATCGTTTCGTATGAATAATTTAAGATCTTCCTTTCCGTTGATATTTTACGAGTTTCCGAAGTGTTTCCGACGGTTTCTAGCTCAGAGTAAGAACGGGAGTTTTGTATGCGGAATCCCAATGATTCATTCCGCGAGGACTCGAGAAAGACTTGAAGTACAGATTACTGACGGCCGGGGCGTGGAACTTGTGCACGGAAGATTGTCGCTCGAGGACCCGAGCCAGCACGGGCGCTAGGCGTTCGGCGCCTAGAGGCAGCACGGGCGCTAGGCACCCGGCGCCTAGAGGCAGCACGGGCGCTAGGCGCCCGGCGCCTAGAGGCAGCGCTAGGCGCCCGGTGCCTAGAGGCAGCACGGGCGCTAGGCGCCCGGCGCCTAGAGGCAGCGCCAGGCGCCCGGCGCCTAGAGGCAGCGCTAGGCGCCCGGCGCCTAGAGGCAGCACGGGCGCTAGGCGCCCGGCGCCTAGAGGCAGCACGTGCGTCTCGGCGAGGGCTTCGATTTGATATCTTACTCGTTTTCTGGGTCCTCACGGTTTGAGGGAACGGACTCTTTGAAGTTTCATGGCGGATTCTTTGTCGTCCGGCCTGTCCAAACTTAGATTACTTCCCGTTTCTTTCGTATACTTTCGTATGGTCGTGTCATCTTAGCTACGGACCTAATGTCTCTCGGTTCTTCTTGATTGTATCATCGAAGTTTTACGACTAAATCTTATTTGGTTTTCTCGTAAAGTTTATCGTTTAAATCAAGAACGATCGACTTTAACATAGGTTCTTTAAGTTATACGACTTGTCTTGCTTTCGATGCTTGTTTTATGGAAACTCCGCGCATGATAAATAGTTTTAACCGTTGATTTCGAGAGAACCGTTTTTGACCCCAACAAGAAGCTGCAACAGAAGGAGGAAGTAGAACTTGATTGGGACAGCTACAAAAAAAAATAAGAGTTTTCATCTGACAAGACTAAATTAGCTAAAAAGCAAATCAAGAACAAAGGAATAAGACAAGATGAGAGCAGAGGAGTTTCACATGTCGAGAAAGAGAAGATGAGAAGAGTTGTAGAAAGCAAGAAAGAAAAACATCAAGGGAGAGACCAAATAAAAGGAAGGACAAGAAGACCAAAACAGAACAAGGAGAACGGAACCACTTCACGTTCTAAACTGAAGAAAAGACACAAAAGTAAAATAAACTATTCCTTGGACGCCTCAGACAAAACAAGAAAAAAAATAGATGGTTTTTTTTTTGTTTTTGTATATGTCTTGTCAGATTCACAAGAAGAAAAAAACAAGTCTTGGTCTTGGTAAAATCGTGGTTTCAGTTGCAGCCAAGCTAGAAAAGTTAGACTTGGAACGAATAAGGAAAGAGAGAAGAAGAGGAGATATTTCACTTGCTGGTCTGATCCAAGCTGCCAATAACCAACGAGGAAATGGGTTTTCATCAAGATTTGTTGTTTTTGCCCTGAAATCAATGAATTCTGATTAACTCTTTTCAACTCATAGTTTATAGAGCTGTCCCTTTACTGATGAATGATTAAAAATATATGATAAACACAAGCCAATTCTTAGCATACGTTCTAAACTCCCCCATAGTTTAAAAACAAATTTATGCACTCACATACTTTCATGATGCACATGTTATAAACATGCCCAATCTTTATTGTCATATATATTCAACTGAATTCTTAAAAACTGGAAAGTCGATGCCATTGAAACTACATAGGAATGGTGTTACATTTCATGCTTCAAATGTTTGAATAAACTACGAGGTTGCAAATCTTCCTTTAGCAGGAACTTATTATAAATGGAACAATCTAAAACTTTCAATATAAACACAAATATTTATTATATTCAATTTAAAATACTTTTTCAAATGTTTTATAAATTAAAATATGTTTTAATCTAAAAAAAATTGTTATAAACTCACCCGCCCGTAGATACTATTTGGTTTATTGTTTGGTTAATTTTATCAGCTAAGATAGACAAATATATTGATAACACAATAACAGGAATAAAATGATCTGAATATTTTGAGATGACTACATATTACTCACGGGAACACTGGACAATATAGTTTTTCACATGTGCACTGATGCGAATAGCTAAAAAGTGATATAGAAAATTGTGTTTCCCTTCCTTTGTATACATTGATCATATGATTAGAATAAATCACTAACTTGAAATTATATGACTCTTGAGTCTTGACTCAAATGTAAACGAGAGAGTACATAGGTTTGAAACCACCTTCTCTGCTATTGCATCGATGAAAAACTGAATGTATTAAAAAATTACTTATTGGATCGAACCATTCACTGTTGTTTAGAGTTCATGGTCCCTGAGACTTTTTTATTAAATGGTATTACTAGAAGGCAGAATCAATCAATGTGTTTGGATTATAACGATCGATCTTAATATATTCTCTTAAATCTAATTGTTTATATTGTAAGTTACACTGACTGGAGAAATTATATCTCAAGTTTTGAGTTTGTCAGGTTGTCTCCAGGAAAAAAAAAAGAGTCAGGCGGCTGTTGTTGTGGCGGAAGGTTTAAGGTGGTTTTATTCTTCATAAAAGAATTGGGATATGATTATATGCAATGTGCATCACCATCTCGGACATCATCTGAAGGTCGTTCAGAAGCAGTAAGAGTGCTTACTTGATGCAGAGACAATGGGACCAAATATGTTACATGATTTAGCAAAAGGTTATGAGGGTATCTGCGAAAGGCTTTCAGCTTTGTCTTCTGCTAGAGTTACAATTTTCCGTGTACATAGATGGCTTTAGGAGTGGCTGTTATGTCAAGTGAGTGCTGTTCGTAATTGATTGACATAAACCAATTGATGATCTCTCCTCGGTTGAGGGATTGATATGTAACCAGTTTGTGTAGACATTTTAGAATTACTGCTATAAAAATTGAGAGGCAAGCGGTTGAAGAGCTGCTCTACATCTTTGGCTCAACATTTGTCATGGAGAATGAAAACTCAGGCTGTTTAGTTGGATGTGGTGAGTCTCTGATTGAGAGAATGCATTTTCTGTCATTTTTTTCTGGTTCACATTTTCTACTTTATTTTAAATATTATCTTTGGCTGATTGAATAAAGTGTATAAAAAGATCATATAACAATACTTTCTGGATTTAGGTAAAAATATAATAGAAAACTTATGGATTCAGCCAACAAACTAGGGTATTTTTTTCTGTAGATTAAAGATATCAGTAGCGTACGCCTTTAACAACGAACTCTTTCGAAACCAGATTAAACAATAAGTATTGAAATCAAATCTACGTTCACAGATATAATAATCATTTTTAAGACAATTAAACTCCAATTTTTTTGTAGCATAGCAAATCGAGTTGTGAAGAGTAGTGAAAGAGGGTTTTTCATTGCAAAAACTAAGTAAAAGAGTTCACGGCACCAACAATAATAAAATAAGTTTCTTAAATAAAGATTAACAAATCGAAGGTAAAAATGTATTATTTTTAGCACATTACTAGATTACATTCACTTCTCTTCACAATAAGAATAACAAAATATTTTTTGGACATCCTCTTCACAATAAAGTTCAGTATGTGCTATGGTTTGCTTTATGCGTTGGAACATCTTTGAATATCGGAAAAGAAATTAAACCGGTAAAGCTAATATGTTACTTATATACCGTACAAAAATCTTGATATATAAAGACTGGAGAGGGAAAGAAAATGGTAACTGACTTTAAATAAATAAATGGTTTGTAGCCTGAAAATCACAACCAAAATTTTCATCTTATTTCAAATAATGATGCAAAATAAATGATAAATACATTTTATCTAACTAAGAAGAATTTATCAAAATTTAAGATTTTAGGTAGGTTTACTATCATATCTCAATATTATGTGTAAAATTTATATACAACACGTACAAAAAATTATTTGTTTTTGGTAAATTTATACACAAAAAGTACATAAATTATACATCAAAGTAATCAAATAATTTAGAAAACCGGCGCGTAGCGCCGGCAAATCCCTAGTAAGCCAATATATTAAACAAAAAAACAACCAGTCACAATATTCTGATCAGCCATATTAATATTTAAAATGAATTATATAAAGCTTACAAAACGCTCGTCCGATAATTATTATCAAGATTATTATCCATCACTAAACAAATTAACAAAAAAAATCGATAAGACAAACAGACCTATTATCACATTCGTAACAAATTATTATAAAATGCTTATAATAGGTATCTACAACTTAAATATTTTCAGTGATACTAAAATATAATAAAATAAAGGGTGAATTGTTGAAATGCCCTACTTTCAAATGACAATGTGAGAACGGTACCCTTTCAAGGGAAAATTGGAAATAGGGTCCATTTTTTTGTAAAATTACCATCTAACTCTTTGCAAAAATAATCATATTTTCGGTTAAAAAAATAAAAAAGCATAATAAAAAACAACTATTTACCTTCAACGGTTATCTCAGATATCAGATTTGTTGCTCATATCGTCAAAGGCTCTCACTTTATCTTCAACGATCTATCACATTTCAAATTCTCTAATCTCGAGTATATCCGATACATTAAGTGAATTGAAGACGTGAAAGGCGAACAGATTACAACCTTATCCGGATCTGAGAAATACCAGGTATGATAAAAATTTATAAGATCTAGGTTTTTATGAACAGAGGCAGAGTCTTTCTTTTATGGTTGCCTTAATAATGATGTTCCCTCGCCGCTACGATTACGATTCACTTGTACCTTGTTGCCAAAACCCAAAATTATTTTTGCGATGTGTACTGATGCAAATTATGATGCAGATAATGTTGCACATAGTTACTGTTTTTGGAGAATGGAAGATGGATAATGTTGGTTCGGAGTTCTCTCCAACTAAGAAGGGAATTGCGTTCTTTGTAGGTGATGATATCAAATATGAGGATTTTCTCCGCATGGTTTGTGAAGATTACAATATGATTAGTGAGATGTAAGCAGTCGAGATTGCTTATATCTTGCCTAAACGTATATTGGAGAATATGCCTAGCAACACTCCTCCGATGTCCTTGAGTAACGACAGACAACTTGCAGATTTTATAACCTTGTTGAAGAGAGATTCTATGTGTGTTTGTGTTTCATTGACTGCAAACAGAGGTCGTCCTGATGTGAATAGAAATCAAAAGCGTGTTGTCAGAGAGAATGCTTCTGCTGATTTTAGTAGTTTTGGAAATGTTCATTACGAGCCCATGAAGCCATCACATGAGACTATGAAGCCATCACTTCAGACTATGAAGCCATCACAGCTGCGTAAGAGTGAAACCATTAAGTCTGGTGACATTTTCAGTGGCAAGAAAGAACTAATAACAAAGTTACGTAAGATTTCAGTGCTCGAAAGGTTTGATTTTTGCATCAAAAAGTCTTGGAAGCAATTATTTTACGCAAAGTGCTTCGTTCCTGGATGTTCCTGGAAGATACGTGCTACAACTCTGTCGAGATCAACTCCAGAATTCTTCATGCGTCAATATACTGATCTTCATACATGCTCTGGGGCTGATAGGTATTCGCGTCACCGTCAAGCTAATGCACAATGTATTGGCAAGATGTTTGTTGATGGATTTAGTGGCGGCAATGATCTTAAAGGAATCAAGCCTAAACATATAATGGACTGTATAAGGGCTGTTTATCAAATTGACATCGGTTATACGAAGGCTCATAGCGCATTGGCATATGCACGAGAGATGGTTAGAGGTACTCATGCTAGTGGCTATCAGGACTTGCCTTCGTATCTATACAAAATAGAGCAGGCCAATCCAGGTACAAAAACAAAGCTTGAAGTTGATGCTGAGAACAGATTGTTCATTGCTTTTGACGCATGTATCAAAGGCTTTCCGTTCATGAGGAGGATTATTGTTATAGATGGAGCACATCTAAGTGGTAAGTTCAGAGGTATTATGTTAGTGGCTGCATGTCAGGATGGAAATAAGGGTATATATCCTATAGCTCTTGGGGTTGTAGATGCAGATGATGCAGCTGCATGGGAATGGTTTTTCACCCAGCTGCATGGTGTGATAGGTGATGGTAGAAATTTGGCTTTCGTCTCTGACCAATGCCCAGCAATAGCCAAGGCACTTACAAATATTTTCCCTGAAGCTCATAGGAGCATATGCTTATATCACCTTGGACAAAACATGACCTCAGGTTTCAAAAATCCCCAAATGGCCGCCGAAGCAAAAAGGACTGCGAAATTATATCGACAGGTGGAATTTGACAGAAGATTTGAAGTCATTCGACGTCACGACAGCGCACTACACCACTAATTAAAGTTCGGTTTGGTAAGCTTGGTTTTTACAAGTTTTACCGAAGTTATTGATTTTGGTTTAATTTTTGTTAATTTTGAGTAAATTCAGTTAAAATTCGGTTAATACATACGGTTTAAAATTTGGTTAATTATGTTTGGGTTGGTTGTAACTTCATTTTTTTGTCTTTGACTCTTTTCTTTTATGAAAACAGAAGTGACCAATTGCCTAACGAAACCGAACCGAAAACTGAACTATTCTATAAATTCTAAAAAATCGAACCGAACTAACAGAAAATGTTATATGAATAATACATGTATAATTAAACATTGTATCTCTAGCAACCTGAATGTTGGGAATGAATTGCGATATAGCAGATAGATCTCATCTTATCTACTTAAAAATAAATTCATTTTTACAATAAATGAGAGCCATTACATAGATCATACAAGACCATGAATGATATAATGCTAACTAATCAGTTAAGAACATCGTGTTACTGCTGTTTCTGAACAATATGTTTTTTATACATCATGTAATCAGTTACAATAATTTGATAATCAATAATGTTAATATGTTAAAAAAAATATCACCACTATAATTTTATTATAACAATTAACAAAAACTTTGTACACTATTACTTTCTAAAGATTAAAAAATTTCTTACACATTAAATTATGTTCCGCGGTTTTGATAGTGTCACCTGAATTCTTTAAATTAACTGTTAAATATTTCAAATCTTTCAATACTTTTATAATAATAAACTAGAGAGTGACCCGCCCTAAGAAGGTGGGTATATTATTTGTTTTGTATATATTGTTTGAAATTAAATCTATATATTTGTGTTTTTATTTGTATCATATATGTATGTTTTGTAATCATATTTGTGTTTTTATCTTACCCGTCCTTTGAAAGAACCAATATATTTTTTACTTATTTTTCTCTTAGAAATTTACTTTTCATATTTGTATGTTCTAATTATATATGTGTTTTTCTTTGTTATCATATCTATCCATTCAATTAAATTAAGAACATGACCTATTAATATATGTATGATCCTGGGATAGTCCAACTATTTTCATACAATTATTAAAATCTCTTACTAATCATTTTAGAAACAATTTTACACATATGATTACAAAACACAAATATTATTAAAACACACAAATATGAAAATTAAATTTCTAAGAAAAATGTAAAACAAAAAGTATAATATGTTTTTTGAAAGGTGGATCAGAATTAGTCTATTCTATTAAAACAACAACCTGACCTATTGGTATAAGTGTGGTCTAACTATTTTAATACAATTATTAGAACTTCTTACTATTTATTTAAGAAAAATATTATGACCCGCCCTTAAGAGGGTGAATATATTTTAATGTTTTTACATTTTTTCTTAGAAATTTAATTTTAATATGTGTTTTTTTGTAGTCATATTTGTGTATAATTAAAAATGTTTAATCAATACTATTAAAATAGTTGGACCTATCAATATCATGATTTCATTTTAATAGTATCGATTAATCTATTTATTCATTTGTGATTCACCCGCGGTCAATTTGATAATCTGGTGACCCATAAAATCATCTGGTTCAATATCTGGATCGGGTTTAAAAATATTACTCATACTCTATTAGATATGACATATATACACATGGTCTATATGTTTGAACGATTGATAAAGTGTTATATCCACTGATAATAATTATGTTTAATTTCTAAATAACTAAATATACTAAAAATACTATCTATTAACCAAATGACACATATTTTTTTCCATAAATTTAAAAATAGTTATTCAAAGTTGGTATAATTATTTATTTATTTGTAAACATAATTATTGATACTATGAATATAAATGCTATTAATTGTTATTGATAATATACATACATATATATATATATATATACAGGATGATGTTAGGCATGGGAAAACCAAAACATCCAATAGATTAATTTCTTGCTGTTAGTAATTGTAGTTGAATATTTTTTCTTTTCTTATAAATACATTGTTAATGTAAACGTGATTTGTTTATTACTCAAAGGGATTGCATCCCAAAATTATAGGAAGTAGTGGGGAAGGTTACATAATATCAAGTCTCGTTATAGACATATGTTGTCAGTTAACTATTTTAAAATATGGGTTATAAATAATTGGACATAACCCAATATCAATTGGTCATGCTGGAAAATTAATAGAATAGATTTTCAATTTCCTGATCATTTTAGACTTCTCTATTTTCTGTTTAATGGAGAGTTATTATTTATAAATATCCATTCATTTGCTAGTTTTATTGTTGGTTACTCATATGTGTGCCATTAAATTTTCCAAGAACTAGTGGTAAGAATAGTTCATGTCTTGTTTTAAATTTAGCTAACAACATAAGTAGAATGTTTACAATTTATATAAAAATATTGAACACTGATTCTCTGATTAGAATATCGTTTGATCTAAAAAATGAATCTTCTTATTAGTTTTGTGTTGGTTTTTGCTACCAATTACAAATTTGGTACAGCTCAAGAAAAACCGTATTGAAATTCATAATCAGTTTGATCTTGGTATTTTTCTTCACTATACGTGTCTTAAACACGATAAGCCCGGACCTCACACAAGAACAAAATATTTAAAATTTAACACCTCAGATGTCTTACAGTTTCATGATGCAGCGTTGAGTTATGGTAGTGCAAAGACAGAAATTTATTGTCATTATAAGTATGACAGGTATTACAGTGATTTTTGAGCATACAGGGAAGCGACTGTTGGTCGATGTGGCGCACTACGTTCATATGAGGCCAGAAAAGATGTAATTTACTTTAGAAGGAGTTATGCTAAACCCCATGACGAGTTTAAATTCCATTGGATGGTTGGTAAATAATTTTTATTAAATGAACTTTTGTACCAGTCACATAAATCATTTCATTATGTGTTTTATTTATGCTATAATGAGATTTATTATAATAGTTTAAATTCTTTTTATAATAACTAGAACATTTTCCCGGGCTACGCCCGGATTTATCTCATAAATTTTTAATTCATTTTAAAAGATTATTATGTAATATAGATTGGAAACTTTTAGAAATATAAATTATTAAAATGAAATTTCACATCTTAGAATTTAAAACATAAATAATGATAAAAACATGTATAACATGATTTAAAATATTATTACAGTAAATTTAGTTAAAACTTCGATAATTTAAAATTTTGATTTCTTAACTATTTTATTCATTCTATCTGATTCGTATTCTATAATTAGTGACTAAGAGTTTAAGTTCTTCCCAACAAAATCAATCTCTCTAGAAATACACATGAAAAATAAAATTGTTGAATTTTCTTAGAATTTCAAAAGTGTTGGATCTAATAATTTAATCACCTTGATAAAGGGTAAACAGTTTATTGAACATTTTCAGAAATTTCATTGATGTTGTTAGAGGTAATTGGTAAGTGCTCTGAGTATTTTTACTGTTCTTTTTATTTTTACGATCATTATGATTTATCAATTATTTTTTAAGAAAATAATTAAAAACTACAGCGCAAAAGTCAAATTAGGAAATATATTGGTTCTGGAAATCATTTTTAAAATATACATACATTTATTATTTTGAAAAAAAAAAATAATAGAAAAATTTACATCAATCTAATCTAAAGTCACAGAAAAAAACTTACAGCATACATTCTAAATGAAAATAACTAAAGTCACATCCTCTACCAATCCAACATAAATGTTACTCTACTTAGAAGTGTTCCGGTAAAACTGAACCGAAATAGAAAAAATGATTTGAATTTGGTAATACCGAATAAACCAAATGGATGTTAATTTAAGAAATAGCGGTATCTGAATATGGTTCGGCATAAAACCGATACAACCGAATAAATTGAAGAAACCAATTAAATAAAATATGTTAGTATACTACTATACTAATATACAGAATTTATAATAAAATTAATAATATATACATGAAAACACTGATTTTATTAATTCTTTTATTTGTTCTAAGTTAAAAAAAAATTAAAAATTTAGGTTGTTGACCATCTTCTCTCAATCGCAATTTGAGAAAAAAAAACTCAGCAACTGCTGCATATCATCGGTCTCAAGCATTTCATTACTTCTAGCCCTTATCTCTTCCTCTGATAAAAACCCATCACCTCCTCTGTTGCCAGCATTTGACCAACCATTAAAAGGCTGAACCAAGTGTTGGTTTTACAAAAGTATCTAAGGGCACATTTAACGCAGTATCTCTTGGAGTTTCTCCAGCCAAAAAGTAGAATGTAGGCCCCGCTAATTGGGAGAAACAGGTGAGAGAAATCCTGTGTAGAGAAACGATTTTGGGCTGTTTCTAACACTATTTTGATACTTTCCACTGAGGTCTAACTAATATCAGATTTAAAAAATTAAAAAAGTAAAAAAGAATTTTATAGAAACCAAAAACGGGTTTCTCCCAATAATAATGCTCTAATGTCTCAGTATCTAAACCAAATTCAAATGTTTTTCATCTTTCAATCTTTTTGTTCCAGTAAAATTAATATACAAAAAAATTAAACATGGCTTTCTCGAAATAAAGTTCTGCTGACTGGCTTTTTGCTTTTGCATGAAGGCATCACACCATTGCAAAGAGACTGCATTGACGTTATGCTTCATAAACTTTATCTGTTGACAGCAGATTGTCAACAACAAAACACATAGAAAAATGTTGTTAGTATCTCCATTGGCGAGTAACTTACTAATGTGTGGAACTATAATAGGCTCTGTAAAAAATAAAGGGGGTTAAGAGTAAATGTAACCTACTTCCCTGTACCTCGCAAGGTATAGCTTTACGGGTTCCAAGTAATTCTCGAAACCAAAAATACATAGTTGAACTCTTTTGGGTTGATAGGATCATTCCAGAAAGCTAGCCAAGTGAATGTGTTGTGTTGTCATGCTTTACGTCTTTCCATCTGCACTGTCACATCTCACATAGCTTAGTAATATCTTTATATAACGTTTTTTTTTTCTATTTTGGAGGTAAACCAAGGGGAAAATCACAATACCTTTTACCAGGGATTGGATTGGACATTCTGGAACAGGAACACCGTTCTCCATGTTCATGGTGATATCAGGTGGATGGATACGCATACGCTTCTTTAGTTTTCCATCTGAAAACAAAATAGACAATGCCTTACTCGAACCCACAACGTCAAGCTATATTGATCACAAAAACCAGTCTTTAAGAAAGGGAAATAACCTTGGGATGCTCTCCACGGCCTCTGAAGAGTCAAGGCGGCTCAACTCCAAAATTACCAACCTGAAAGATACAGAGGATTTTGAGGGAGGAATTCTGACTTGGGAACAATGACAACGCTATGGGAAAATTTACATTCTCTCTGACACCATCGACAACAGCCCACATATACTTCTCCTCTTGCTTCAGTTTTTCTTCTTTCAGTGCGTTGTGGCTGGATCTGGATTCATCTGAGAGGGTAGATGTAGTTAAAGTCTAGCCTTTAAATCTGGATTTTCAGACATGTTTGACGAATAAGGAGAAGGTAAAAAGGCACGCAGACGATGATTTCTGGAATTGGAGAAACTGTTGGTGTAGGTTTATATTCCGCAGGCCCATCAAAGAGAAGACGTATAGTGTCTTTTATTTGTTTGAAAGCCTATCTATTTAGTTAAAAAAAAACAGGTGACGTGGATGCTTAGAGGGAAAGAAGACTGTATCCTATTGGTTGAATAAATAATCTGACGTGGACAGCTTAGAATTTGAGGGTATTTCCTTTTTAGTATAGTATAGATTTTAAAAAATAACAAAATAAAAATGTATGTATTAATAAAAATGTGTCGTTATATATATATATATATATATATATATATATATATATATGAATGAATAAAAAATGTGGTTATAAAATGTATTTATATTGGGTGGTCTTATTTTGTTGTTTCATAAAAAAGACCAATTGGCTTTTGAATTATTCTATCGCTTGATGCACCATATTCGATCTCTCTTGCTTACATACGAGGTGCAGCGATCATCAAAACACACTCGGGCAGATTCAACAAAAACACTTTGAAACTGAATGTTCTCTTTCCCTTTTGATTCACTCTTCTTGTACACCAAGTTGGTTGCTGAGACTAGTACTACTAGTAACACCTCACCTAATCTCTCAAAAGATCTAAACTTTATATCGATAAATCGAACGTTGCTCTTCTTCTTCTTCTAAGAAAGGAGGTGGGCAGAGCTCTATGTGCCAGCCACCTGGCAGGTGGCTCACTGCTCCCTTTCATGACTCTTTTCCTAGCTGAGATCCTTGCCGTCCAGGTTTGTTAAAATCTCGCACTACCCTGAAAAAAGAATCTATTGCTATTATATATAAGAATCATTAATATCTAGCACCTACCTGTGTTCGAAGCCCCAAACACTGATGGCATCGATCCTGGTAAGTAGCTTGAAACTCAGATTTTTATGTAACAAAAACTAAATATGTAACCTCTTACATCAGCGTTGGAATCGCGTTAAAGAGCGGTTGGGACCAGTATGGAACTACTTACGGACGTCTTTCAATGAACATACACATTGGCAACCTTACCTTACCATCCGCTCCAATGTTAGAGGTAAGAAGACAGAGAGATCAGCTCAGGGATGTTCAAATCTATAATATATTCTGACTTGTAACCTTCAAAAGCAGTGCTGGTATCTCTCTCAATAGGAAGTGAGATGTTTGTTGGCGTCGAAAACATACATTTTGATTTGGAGCTCACGGGGCAGAGTTAGGATCAAGACCGCACCGGGAAGAAGTGGTTATGTTAAGGAACGTCACGTTCCATGAACTGAGAGTCGGCATTGTGATAAAGACCGACTACAACGAGCATCCAGACGGTGGATTCGCGTACCGGTGCTGCAGAACATTAGCTGCATAGGGATATACAGTTAAGGAGTACGCGTACCGGTGCGTATCGAAGGAAGCAAAGATATTCCTGTTAGAAATGTAACGTTCAAGGACATGTCGGTGGGGATATTCCAGTGTGCTTACGTGCAAGGGTGTGTGATTGGGACCATCTTCCCTGCTCCGTGTGAGAATCTTGATCGGTATAATGAGCAGGAACAGATGGTGAAACAATCTGATTCCCCTAATGCGACAGATGTAGATTACGAGATATGAGGCTTGACCAAGGACAAACATGGGTTTGGCCTTTAGTTGTAAAGGCTAGTTTACTTTTAGAGATGGCTTCTTGTTGCAGAATGTAAACAATAACTTTTGAAATATGGTAAAGAATCTGTTTTTGGTTACAGATAAATGAATCCAGCTTCATCTCTTTTAGTTTTATCAGTTGGCTTAGGCCTGTGTATTCAACTAATTCGGTTTCCGGTTAGTTCAGATCAAGGACGCGAGTGTTTGGTTTGAGATTGGATGATTCAGCTAAGCACTCGAATACATCACGGCCACCAGCCCAAGGCTCCCCGTAGTTCCAGTGGTGCTGCTAAACTAGTAAGTCAGCAGGGCATGGAAGAGCTGTGTGGTTGTTTGTTTCATCTCCTTAGTAATGGGATATACCCTTGTACCTGATATGAACAAAACACAGAGATAAATCTCGAGTCTTTAAAAACAGAGCTAAGGAAACCTCGAGTCTTTAAGAACAGAGCAAAGGAAAGCTCGAGTCTTTAAAAACAGAGCAATGGAAAGCTCGAGTCTTTCACAATTCTAAAAACAGAGCAATGCATATGCAACCCACTGGATCTAATCAGATCTCTATACTTGTAATCTCACGTCACTAACGCTTCCACCGAAGACGGAAACGTGGTAGCGTCCAATCATTTCCTTGAAACACCAAAAGCATTTGAGTTGCATTGAGATTCTAAAGCCTAACTGAACCGAAATTGAATTTCAAACTTTAATCATTACCAGCCATCTAGGTGATTCCGGAATGAACTAAGTCCCAAATAATAGAATAACACACGGTGCAACTCCTGAAATAATTAACCAATCCAGTTTTATTATAACCAAATTAAATATTCTTGGGGTTATTTGTGAAACAACTACAAAATAATGGGAAATTAGATTTTTAGTAAGAAGGTAGAGAGAGATAGGAAGAGAAATAAGGAGAGAGTGGGTGAAATTTGTGTTTTTTTTCTTGTATATTGGACCTAATTTCCCAATACCATCTTTAGACCAATTGCCAAAACAAATACCTGTTGGGGTCAAAATCGGTCAAGACGAAATCGATGTCCGAAAAGTTCGGACAAAATACGAAAGATGTTAGAGAAGCATTAGGAGAATAAGTTTCATTCTGAAAAACTCGGGAAAATGTTAAGACATTCCGAAATCAACGATTAGAAACATTCTCTACACAATAAAAATCTCCGAGAAGTAAAAAGAACGCAAAAATTCGCACGAGCCGGTAGAAACGAGCAACGACCCTGGGCTGCCTCTAGGCGCCGGGCGCCTAGCGCCCGTGCTGCCTCTAGGCGCCTAGCGCCCGTGCTGCCTCTAGGCGCCGGGCGCCTAGCGCCCGAGCTGCCTCTAGGCGCCGGGCGCCTAGCGCCTGAGCTGCCTCTAGGCGCCGGGCGCCTAGCGCCCGTGCTGCCTCTAGGCGCCGGGCGCCTAGCGCCCGTGCTGCCTCTAGGCGCCGGGCGCCTAGCGCCCGAAGCAGCCTCTAGGCGCCGGGCGCCTAGCGCCCGTGCTGCCTCTAGGCGCCGGGCGCCTAGCGCCCGTGCTGCCTCTAGGCGCCGGGCGCCTAGCGCCCGAAGCAGCCTCTAGGCGCCGGGTGCCTAGCGCCCGAGCTGCCTCTAGGCGCCGGGCGCCTAGCGCCCGAAGCCGCCTCTAGGCGCCGGGCGCCTAGCGCCCGTGCTGCCTCTAGGCGCCGGGCGCCTAGCGCCCGAAGCAGCCTCTAGGCGCCGGGCGCCTAGCGCCCGAAGCAGCCTCTAGGCGCCGGGCGCCTAGCGCCCGTGCTGCCTCTAGGCGCCGGGCGCCTAGCGCCCGTGCTGCCTCTAGGCGCCGGGCGCCTAGCGCCATGCTAGCTCGAGTTATCGGACGGCTAGTCTTCGTGCGTAAGTTCCAAGTTCTCAAACCCCCAGAAATCGAAGTTTTGCGACTTTCTGAAATCCCGCAAACCAAACTCCTTTTTTTCTCCTAGACTTCGGAAAACCCGTAAGACGTCAACGGATGGGAGAACTTCGTAGAAAGCGGCAACGGTTATCTAAAAACACCATTTGCCATATAAAAGAATCGAAGATCTTCCGAAAAACCCAATGTCCGAGTAGGAACGTCCTCTCGAAGAAATCGTAAAAATAACGGAAATCCGAGATACGGCCCAACGGAGACCAAGCATGATCGGTTAACCATTTTACGATTTTCTAAAAAGATAGATACGACAGTTTGCGATTATCTTCCCGAAACAAGATAAACGTCAAACTTCCAAAAAGATAAACATCAATTTTTCGAAAAGATAAATGTCAACTTTCCCGATAAACATGAAGGCCGACGAAAATGGAAAAAGCCCAGCTCGCGCCGGCCCGTCAGGAATAGACCGTCATATGGGAGTATATAAGCAAGTCTAGGAGCAGAGGAAGGGGGATCCGAAAATCACAAGAAAAACTACTCTCAGAGCAATTTAGAACTTAGGCGTTATTTCCTTTTTAGCGAGCTGCGACTCAATTAGGTTAGATCTAGGGTTTTAAGACTAGCGACGATCGACAGCTCTTACGGCCGCGATCTTGACCTATTGTTCCAACGCTCTCCGCGAATTCGGAAATAAAATTCTTTCTTTTTGCTCTCTTTACTTTACGCATTTATTTTCAACTCAGCCTGTTTTAACTTTGTCGTGCGTGGCCCAGCAGATAGCCGGGATCCTCGGGGAAAACTAGGTCAACTTAGTTTTCCTACGTTTTTACTTAGTAACATTTGACGGTGCGAATTTCGGTTCCCACAGTTTGGCGCTAGAAGGAGGGGGATACACGGAATTATCTTTCTCGCAACTACGCACGCCCAGTTAAACATGTCTGCTAACGCGGAAAAAGACAAGCAAACGCACGACGGATCAGCCGCCGATGCCAACGCTGAGAAGACTCCCGCTGGAAACGTATCGACGGTCACTGCCGAGGCAAACACCGCGATGCTGGACCAGGTGAAGGAACTGTTCGCCACCACCCAGAAACGGTCGGAAGAACAAGAGAAGCTAATGGCTTCGCTCGCTAAACAGGTCAGCACCTTAACAGCGAAAAGCAAACTCCCGCGCGGATCCACCAAGGTGAGGCGTGTCAGGAGACTTGACTTCGGAACTTCCGGAGACAAAGGAAAAGATGCCCCGAGAGAATCCCCGGAACTCATCCCTGACGATACCACTCCGGCGGGGCAGAAGAAAACAACGGATAACCTTCCACCTCCCGCGGGGGAAAACGAAGGAACCGACGTCGAAAGAATAAACCTGGACATCAGCGATCAATCGGTTCCGTCCGACGAAGACACCGACGTCCACCACAGAAGGACCCGAAGTCAGTCTGCTCGACTGGCGGCAGCCTTCGAGAAACTGATGACGGAAGAGGAGGAAGACCTCTACTGGTCAGAGCAAGAGAAGCTAGCCGAAGACCAGACTCGGGCCTATCGCAGCCAGCGTAGACAGAGAAGCGCAAGCGGCGCCAATGAGATCCACGATTTACGCGAATACATCGCGAAGACTGCAGCCGAGGTGAAAGCGGTAAAATCGCAGATTCACCACGCAACCAGCACCGCTCCCGAAGAATCGAGGAAGACTCTGTTCACGTCTCGAATCACGGACGCACGAGTCTCGGATCCCGGGAAAATAAAGCTTCCCACCTACGACGGAACCACAGACCCGAAGGCACACCTGCAATCCTTTCAGATTGCGATGGCCAGGTCTAAACTTCCAGAGCGGGAGAAAGACGTCGGCTGCTGTCTCCTGTTCGTCGAGAACCTCAGAGGTGCTGCGCTCTAGTGGTTCTCACGCTTGAAAAGAAACTCCATCGGAAGCTTTCGCCAGCTAGCTTCAGCCTTTCTGAAGCAGTTTTCCATGTTCATGGACAGGGAAACTTCCGATGTAGATCTTTGGAGCCTCATTCAAAAGGAAGACGAGCCGCTCCGCGACTATATAAAGAGGTTCAAACTCGTAATGTCCAGGGTGACAGGCCTCAGCGATAGAGTCGCCATCGACGCCCTGAGGAAGAACCTCTGGTACAAGTCGAAATTCCAAAAGTGGATTTCTCTGGAGAGACCGCGCACCATCCAGGACACTCTCCACAAAGCGACGGATTTATCATCATGGAAGAAGAGATGAAAGTCCTGGCGTAAACGCACGGACCGCAGAAAGCGTCTGGTAAGAAGAAAACCTCACGTAACGACAAGTACGTCCATCATGAGGGGGAAGACGTCCAAGGCGAGCATAATTACGCCGTCAACTCCGAGCAAGGGAGGACCGCCGGAAACACTTGGACGCGGAACTCGTACAAGGACAACTCCAGCTGCGAGTTCCACCAGACGAGAGGTCACTCTACCGCCAATTGCAAAGTTCTCGGCGCTAGACTCATTACAAAGCTGCTCGCCAGCGAACTAGCAACGGTGAGAAGCGTGAAAGACCTGCTCTTAGATTCCGACCGTCCGCCAAAGACCGACGGAGCCAATCCCGAAAATAACGCTCCTGGAACTCAATCGGGCGAAAAACGCGGACGAAGGCAAGATGGCGAAGGAAACAACAACAATCGCCAGAGGATCAACATGATCATCGGCGGATCGCACTTCTACCAGGACTCAGTTTCGTCGATCAAAGACTATGGACGGAAAGCCGAAACAAGTCCCGGATGGTGCCCAGAAGACGACGTCCCCAATCACGCGATCGTCTTCGAGGAACAGGATACGGCCGGACTCGATAAACCCCACTACGATCCTCTGGTCATCGACTTGGTGATCCAAGATCTCGAAGTCGGCCGCATCCTCATCGACACAGGAAGCACGGTCAACATCATGTTCCGCGATACTCTCCAAAGGATGAACATACCCCTCGGAGAAGTCATCCCAGAACCGAGACCGTTGAATGGATTCTCGGGCGTCACCTCCATGACCCTCGGAAAGATCAGGCTCCCAGTCATGGCGAAAGAGGTCACAAAGATCGTCGAATTCGCGGTGGTGGATAACCCGGCTATCTACAACGCCATAATGGGGACTCCTTGGATAAACGCCATGAAGGCAGTCCCATCCACTTACCATCTCAGCGTCAAGTTTCCAACACCAACTGGAACGGCGGTAATCTGGGGAAGCCAAAAACAGTCGCGACTCTGCTTCCTGGCTGAACATAAATTGCGCAGCAATCTGAACGCCCCAGCGGCTAACCTGAAGCGTATTAAGCAGCATCCGAGTATCTCCGAGAACTCGGCAAAGGACGACTCGGATTCGTCCAAAAAGGCCACAACTCAGGATGATAAGCCAATCCTCGAGTCCATCGCCGACAAAACGGATGACCCAACTCCCGACGCGGCCGCCGACTTAGCTAAGACAGTCGAAGCGCCGGAAGTCGTGGAGTAATAACATCCGCGATATAAGCAGAACTACGAGATGGCTTGATCCTCGCAAGAGGTACGTAGGCAGCTCGTCGAAACCCGACGAGTTCAGCTATCCCCCTCACCAAAAAGGAGGGGGGGGGGGGGGAGATGGGAACGAATAATCTTCTACTCCCGCAAAAATATTCTCTACATGTATTCAACATTCTCGAAGCTTTTTACAGTTTTAAATTCGAAATTGCTTATCAAAAGCACCAATATTACGGAAAACGAAATCGTATCTTTAAGGAACGCGAGACGTCGCAAGTTCCTGACCAGTTTTGATTCTCTACTCTCCTCCAAAAAACTCTGTCAAACAGTCTTTCCGCGACTATAAAAATCCCATTCCGTCGATTGGCCCCGACGGAAAAACATAGAAACGTTTCACTCAAATGAAATTCGTAGTCTGGCTTCCAACGAAGTCCTTTTGCATCCGACAAGGATATCGTAGCGCGCTATACAAGAAATCCAAATTTTGGTTAGCTCTTCGTAAAGGAAGTAGCTCGACTCGTACCCAAACGGATCATATAAGCCGATAAGCACTTCGCGGATTCTAAAACGGTACCAGTCAGGTCGAAATCGCAAACAAGCAAAACGAAAAGCCGATTTGTCATCGCACAGCTTCAGTCCGAAACTAGACCTAGGTCTTTGTGGGAACCGAAATTCGCACCGTCAAATGTTACTAAGTAAAAACGTAGGAAAACTAAGTTGACCTAGTTTTCCCCGAGGATCCCGGCTATCTGCTGGGCCACGCACGACAAAGTTAAAACAGGCTGAGTTAAAAATAAATGCGTAAAGTAAAGAGAGCAAAAAGAAAGAATTTTATTTCCGAATTCGCGGAGAGCGTTGGAACAATAGGTCAAGATCGCGGCCGTAAGAGCTGTCGATCGTCGCTAGTCTCAAACCCCTAGATCTAACCTAATTGAGTCGCATCTCGCTAAAAAGGAAATAACGCCTAAGTTCTAAATTGCTCTGAGAGTAGTTTTTCTTGTGATTTTCGGATCCCCCTTCCTCTGCTCCTAGACTTGCTTATATACTCCCATATGACGGTCTATTCCTGACGGGCCGGCGCGAGCTGGGCTTTTTCCATTTTCGTCGGCCTTCATGTTTATCGGGAAAGTTGACATTTATCTTTTCGGAAAATTGATGTTTATCTTTTTGGAAGTTTGACGTTTATCCTGTTTCGGGAAGATAATCGCAAACTGTCGTATCTACCTTTTTAGAAAATCGTAAAATGGTTATCCGATCATGCTTGGTCTCCGTTAGGCCGTATCTCGGATTTCCGTTATTTTTACAATTTCTTCGAGAGAACGTTCCTACTCGGACATTGGGTTTTTCGGAAGATCTTCGATTCTTTTATATGGCAAATGGTGTTTTTAGATAACCGTTGCCGCTTTCTACGAAGTTCTCCCATCCGTTGACGTCTTACGGGTTTTCCGAAGTCTAGGAGAAAAAAAAAGAGTTTGGTTTGCGGGATTTCAGAAAGTCGCAAAACTTCGATTTCTGGGGGTTTGAGAACTTGGAACTTACGCACGAAGACTAGCCGTAACTCGAGCTAGCATGGCGCTAGGCGCCCGGCGCCTAGAGGCAGCACGGGCGCTAGGCGCCCGGCGCCTAGAGGCAACACGGGCGCTAGGCGCCCGGCGCCTAGAGGCTGCTTCGGGCGCTAGGCGCCCGGCGCCTAGAGGCAGCACGGGCGCTAGGCGCCCGGCGCCTAGAGGCAGCACGGGCGCTAGGCGCCCGGCGCCTAGAGGCTGCTTCGGGCGCTAGGCGCCCGGCGCCTAGAGGCAGCACGGGCGCTAGGCGCCCGGCGCCTAGAGGCAGCACGGGCGCTAGGCGCCCGGCGCCTAGAGGCAGCACGGGCGCTAGGCGCCCGGCGCCTAGAGGCTGCTTCGGGCGCTAGGCGCCCGGCGCCTAGAGGCAGCGCCGGGCGCCTAGAGGCAGCACGGGCGCTAGGCGCCCGGCACCTAGAGGCAGCACGGGCGCTAGGCGCCCGGCGCCTAGAGGCGGCTTCGGGGGCTAGGCGCCTGGCGCCTAGAGGCAGCACGGGCGCTAGGCGCCCGGCGCCTAGAGGCAGCACGGGCGCTAGGCGCCCGGCGCCTAGAGGCAGCACGGGCGCTAGGCGCCCGGCGCCTAGAGGCAGCACGGGCGCTAGGCGCCCGGCGCCTAGAGGCAGCACGGGCGCTAGGCGTCCGGCGCCCGGCGCCTAGAGGCAGCACGGGCGCTAGGCGCCCGGCGCCTAGAGGCAGCCCAGGGTCGTTGCTCGTTTCTACCGGCTCGTGCGAGTTTTTGCGTTCTTTTTACTTCTCGGAGATTTTATCGTGTAGAGAATGTTTCTAATCGTTGATTTCGGAATGTCTTAACATTTTCCCGAGTTTTTTAGAATGAAACTTATTCTCCTAATGCTTCTCTAACATCTTTCGTATTTTGTCCGAACTTTTCGGAAATCGATTTCGTCTTGACCGATTTTGACCCCAACAGTTAGCCCCCCAGCTAGCTAGGAGCCGTAGCGGTCGTAGGTCCTAGCTTGCTGTATGGTTTGTGAGGAAAGTATGGAGACGAAATCGTGCCGAAGGTCGGGGTAAATAGTAAAATTCATGCCTATAAAGACTTGTGAATCCTTTACCATTCTTATTTCACCCAAGAATCCTAAGTTAATTTCTCCCTCAAAGATTCTCTCTCTACCTTTAAGAAAAGAATGACTTCAAGGTCAAAATCCTCGAGGAGACAGTCTCGCTCTCCTTCGGACAGTTTCCACGCCGAGGAGGAAGCTCCGAAGCCTGAGGTTCCAGAAGTTGAGAGGAACGCGTACTGTGACGCTGTCTTTGGTTCTGATCCCCCTCTTCCTGTGATTCCGATTCCCCGGCGTCCTGTGAAGGCGCGTGTGGAAGCTGATTCGCCGAGCGAGGTATCTCCCGAGTATCTTGGAATTCTTCGAAAGTTCTATAACATTCCGGAGAAAGTCGTGTTTCGCATTCCCCTTTGGGATGAGAGTCCGGAGCGTCCTCCGGAGGGTTACTTTACTTGTTACGAGGCATTCCTGACGCAATGTCGATTATGGTTCCCGATTCCCGGGGTCATCGTCCAAGCTCTTGACCGCTTCGGAATTTCAATCAGCCAATTGAACGTGCCGGCTTTAGAGAGCTGGCTTGGCGTTGTGATTCTGAGCTACGAGTTAGGAATGGATCTTAGCCCCTCGGACTTTGAAGGGCTATGGCTTTCCAAGAGCGTGAAAACCAATGGAATATTTGCCATGAAATCGAGGACTGATCACTCGGTAATTCGTGGGCTTACCTCGCATGCTAAGGATTTCGTTGATCGTTTCTTTTTCGTGATGATAGATGGAGAGTCTGTCGAGGAGAGCTTTCTTCATCTATTCCCGACGGAATGGTTGTACCGACGTGGTAAGATTATCGCAATTTTTTTTTTTTTTTTTTTAGAAATCGAAAGGCGAACTCTGAATGCATATACGCATTTTTTTTTGTAGAGAACAGGTGTCTCACGCACGTCCCTTCCGATCTTACTGTCAAGAGGGACATATTCAGGTCAAGGGCCTGTTCCTGGGATTCTTTTGATCTCGACCGGATTCGAAAGGCGGTCGCGCTTCACCGATCGCGAGGCGGTACGCGCCCTCTCATCAACGATGGATCCTTCGTGTTTGTTCCTCCGAGGCGGAGGGGGAAATCTTCGAAGGGCAAAGGGATCGCTTTCGAGGCCTCGTCCGAAAACAACGATCCATCGAGGTACGATCCTGACTTTGTCGCAGAGAGCGGGGGTGCTTCCGGTCCGAACCCTCCTCCGAACGACTTCTTTGATGAGCTCCCCCCGGCTTTTACTCGTGATGAGTCTTTGGACAACGAGGAAAGGGACAAGGTGACAGCGGAAGGCGCTCGTTTGGTCAACGAGTTTGTTTCCGACACTTAAGCAAATTCTTCCTATCCTTTTGTTTGACCTCGACTTTTTTGCAGGCCGTGAGAGTATGGAATGCGTCAATTGACGGGAGTTTACGCACTGCTCGATTGGCCCGCTTCAAAGCGGAGGAGACCGAAAGGGAGTTTGCCAAGTATCGGTTGGAGGTTGAGTAGCGAAACCGTCGGCAAGCCGAGGTCCAGGCTCGAGCCCTCGTCCGTGCTGAGAGGAGAGGACGGAGAAGAGCTGCCGCCGAAATGAATCGACGGGCAGAAATCTTTTCTACCGAATTTGAGGCGTACAAAGAGGCTCAGGACTTCGTAGGTGACTTTCGCGAGTGTCGCGGTTCGGTGGGTACTCTTCACAAGGTGCAGCGTGAGGGTTTCTCGCTTTCCAGCGAACTTGCCGCGATGGATGGTTCGATGAGAGTATGTGCTAACGCTGAATCCTCTGTTCCTCCGATCGAAGGAAAAATTCGGGAATTGTGGAATCCTATTCAAGTCTCGGAAGATACAGTGGATGCCGGTGCAGACGCGGATGCAGGTGATGGGGGCGAAGAGGTCGATCAGCCTGATTCCTCGTATGAGATAACTTTTTCTGATTGTCTTGCGTTTGATTATAATTTGTAATAAGAAGTGGGGCTGTTTGTATGTGTTGCGACCTTTAGGAGGTTGCGTGACTTTATGTTTTTCGGGATCGGCCGTTGATGGCCTTTGAATCCTTATTATGAATGTTTTATAAATTATGCGTTTTGATTTATACTTTCGCCAAGTGTAGAGGACTTTGAATACGCGTAGTCACTTCGTATTCTAGCTCTTTTTTTTTGTCGCTTAACCTGCAGGTTACTTTGTAGCGAACGTTAGGTTTATAAGCGATAAGAGGCAAGTTTTGGGATCTCGTATGCTGGATACTTATGCCTATGAGATGTTTTAGATACCAGCAAGGCTGGGTTTAGGGCAAGACCTAGGTCTAGTTTCGGACTGAAGCTATGCGATGACAAATCGGCTTTTCGTTTTGCTTGTTTGCGATTTCGACCTGACTCGTACCATTTTAGAATCCGCGAAGTGCTTATCGGCTTATATGATCAGTTTGGGTACGAGTCGAGCTACTTCCTTTACGAAGAGCTAACCAAAATTTAGATTTCTTGTATAGCGCGCTACGATATCCTTGTCGGATGCAAAAGGACTTCGTTGGAAGCCAGACTACGAATTTCATTTGAGTGAAACGTTTCTATGTTTTTCCGTCGGGGCCAATCGATGGAATGGGATTTTTATAGTCGCGGAAAGACTGTTTGACAGAGTTTTTTGGAGGAGAGTAGAGAATCGAAACTGGTCAGGAACTTGCGACGTCTCGCGTTCCTTAAAGATACGATTTTCGTTTTCCGTAATATTGGTGCTTTTGATAAGCAATTTCGAATTTAAAACTGTAAAAAGCTTCGAGAATGTTGAATACATGTAGAGAATATTTTTGCGGGAGTAGAAGATTATTCGTTCCCATCTCCCCCCCCCCTTTTTGGTGAGGGGGATAGCTGAACTCGTCGGGTTTCGACGAGCTGCCTACGTACCTCTTGCGAGGATCAAGCCATCTCGTAGTTCTGCTTATATCGCGGATGTTATTACTCCACGACTTCCGGCGCTTCGACTGTCTTAGCTAAGTCGGCGGCCGCGTCGGGAGTTGGGTCATCCGTTTTGTCGGCGATGGACTCGAGGATTGGCTTATCATCCTGAGTTGTGGCCTTTTTGGACGAATCCGAGTCGTCCTTTGCCGAGTTCTCGGAGATACTCGGATGCTTCTTAATACGCTTCAGGTTAGCCGCTGGGGCGTTCCGATTGCTGCGCAATTTATTTTCAGCCAGGAAGCAGAGTCGCGACTGTTTTTGGCTTCCCCAGATTACCGCCGTTCCAGTTGGTGTTGGAAACTTGACGCTGAGATGGTAAGTGGATGGGACTGCCTTCATGGCGTTTATCCAAGGAGTCCCCATTATGGCGTTGTAGATAGCCGGGTTATCCACCACCGCGAATTCGACGATCTTTGTGACCTCTTTCGCCATGACTGGGAGCCTGATCTTTCCGAGGGTCATGGAGGTGACGCCCGAGAATCCAGTCAACGGTCTCGGTTCTGGGATGACTTCTCCGAGGGGTATGTTCATCCTTTGGAGAGTATCGCGGAACATGATGTTGACCGTGCTTCCTGTGTCGATGAGGATGCGGCCGACTTCGAGATCTTGGATCACCAAGTCGATGACCAGAGGATCGTAGTGGGGTTTATCGAGTCCGGCCGTATCCTGTTCCTCGAAGACGATCGCGTGATTGGGGACGTCGTCTTCTGGGCACCATCCGGGACTTGTTTCGGCTTTCCGTCCATAGGCTTTGATCGACGAAACTGAGTCCTGGTAGAAGTGCGATCCGCCGATGATCATGTTGATCCTCTAGCGATTGTTGTTGTTTCCTTCGCCATCTTGCCTTCGTCCGCGTTTTTCGCCCGATTGAGTTCCAGGAGCGTTATTTTCGGGATTGGCTCCGTCGGTCTTTGGCGGACGGTCGGAATCTAAGAGCAGGTCTTTCACGCTTCTCACCGTTGCTAGTTCGCCGGCGAGCAGCTTTGTAATGAGTCTAGCGCCGAGAACTTTGCAATTGGCGGTAGAGTGACCTCTCGTCTGGTGGAACTCGCAGCTGGAGTTGTCCTTGTACGAGTTCCGCGTCCAAGTGTTTCCGGCGGTCCTCCCTTGCTCGGAGTTGACGGCGTAATTATGCTCTCCTTGGACGTCTTCCCCCTCATGATGGACGTACTTGTCGTTACGTGAGGTTTTCTTCTTACCGGACGCTTTCTGCGGTCCGTGCTTTTGCGCCAGGACTTTCATCTCTTCTTCCATGATGATGAAATCCGCCGCTTTGTGGAGAGTGTCCTGGATGGTGCGCGGTCTCTCCAGAGAAATCCACTTTCGGAATTTCGACTTGTACCAGAGGTTTTTCCTCAGGGCGTCGATGGCGACTCTATCGCTGAGGCCTGTCACCCTGGACATTACGAGTTTGAACCTCTATATAGTCGCGGAGCGGCTCGTCTTCCTTTTGAATGAGGCTCCAAAGATCTACATCGGAAGTTTCCCTGTCCATGAACATGGAAAACTGCTTCAGAAAGGCTGAAGCTAGCTGGCGAAAGCTTCCGATGGAGTTTCTTTTCAAGCGTGAGAACCACTCGAGCGCAGCACCTCTGAGGTTCTCGACGAACAGGAGACAGCAGCCGACGTCTTTCTCCCGCTCTGGAAGTTTAGACCTGGCCATCGCAATCTGAAAGGATTGCAGGTGTGCCTTCGGGTCTGTGGTTCCGTCGTAGGTGGGAAGCTTTATTTTCCCGGGATCCGAGACTCGTGCGTCCGTGATTCGAGACGTGAACGGAGTCTTCCTCGATTCTTCGAGGAGCAGGTCGATCTCGGGAGCGGTGCTGGTTGCGTGGTGAATCTGCGATTTTACCGCTTTCACCTCGGCTGCAGTCTTCGCGATGTATTCGCGTAAATCGTGGATCTCATTGGCGCCGTTTGCGCTTCTCTGTCTACGCTGGCTGCGATAGGCCCGAGTCTGGTCTTCGGCTAGCCTCTCTTGCTCTGACCAGTAGAGGTCTTCCTCCTCTTCCGTCATCGGTTTCTCGAAGGCTGCCGCCAGTCGAGCCGACTGACTTCGGGTCCTTCTGTGGTGGACGTCGGTGTCTTCGTCGAATGGATCCGATTGATCGCTGATGTCCAGGTTGATTCTTTCGACGTCGGTTCCTTTGTTTTCCCCCGCGGGAGGTGGAAGGTTATCCGTTGTTTTCTTCTGCCCCGCCGGAGTGGTATCGTCAGGGATGAGTTCCGGGGATTCTCTCGGGGCATCTTTTCCTTTGTCTCCGGAAGTTCCGAAGTCAAGTCTCCTGACACGCCTCACCTTGGTGGATCCGCGCGGGAGTTTGCTTTTCGCTGTTAAGGTGCTGACCTGTTTAGCGAGCGAAGCCATTAGCTTCTCTTGTTCTTCCGACCATTTCTGGGTGGTGGCGAACAGTTCCTTCACCTGGTCCAGCATCGCGGTGTTTGCCTCGGCAGTGACCGTCGATACGTTTCCAGCGGGAGTCTTCTCAGCGTTGGCATCGGCGGCTGATCCGTCGTGCGTTTGCTTGTCTTTTTCCGCGTTAGCAGACATGTTTAACTGGGCGTGCGTAGTTGCGAGAAAGATAATTCCGTGTATCCCCCTCCTTCTAGCGCCAAACTGTGGGAACCGAAATTCGCACCGTCAAATATTACTAAGTAAAAACGTAGGAAAACTAAGTTGACCTAGTTTTCCCCGAGGATCCCGGCTATCTGCTGGGCCACGCACGACAAAGTTAAAACAGGCTGAGTTGAAAATAAATGCGTAAAGTAAAGAGAGCAAAAAGAAAGAATTTTATTTCCGAATTCGCGGAGAGCGTTGGAACAATAGGTCGAGATCGCGGCCGTAAGAGATATCGATCGTCGCTAGTCTCAAAACCCTAAATCTAACCTAATTGAGTCGCAGCTCGCTAAAAAGGAAATAACGCCTAAGTTCTAAATTGCTCTGAGAGTAGTTTTTCTTGTGATTTTCGGATCCCCCTTCCTCTGCTCCTAGACTTCCTTATATACTCCCATATGACGGTCTATTCCTGACGGGCCGGCGCGAGCTGGGCTTTTTCCATTTTCGTCGGCCTTCATGTTTATCGGGAAAGTTGACATTTATCTTTTCGGAAAATTGATGTTTATCTTTTTGGAAGTTTGACGTTTATCCTGTTTCGGGAAGATAATCGCAAACTGTCGTATCTACCTTTTTAGAAAATCGTAAAATGGTTATCCGATCATGCTTGGTCTCCGTTGGGCCGTATCTCGGATTTCCGTTATTTTTACAATTTCTTCGAGAGAACGTTCCTACTCGGACATTGCGTTTTTCGGAAGATCTTCGATTCTTTTATATGGCAAATGGTGTTTTTAGATAACCGTTGCCGCTTTCTACGAAGTTCTCCCATCCGTTGACGTCTTACGGGTTTTCCGAAGTCTAGGAGAAAAAAAAGGAGTTTGGTTTGCGGGATTTCAGAAAGTCGCAAAGCTTCGATTTCTGGGGGTTTGAGAACTTGGAACTTACGAACGAAGACTAGCCGTCCGATAACTCGAGCTAGCATGGCGCTAGGCGCCCGGCGCCTAGAGGCAGCACGGGCGCTAGGCGCCCGGCGCCTAGAGGCTGCTTCGGGCGCTAGGCGCCCGGCGCCTAGAGGCAGCACGGACGCTAGGCGCCCGGCGCCTAGAGGCGGCTTCGGGCGCTAGGCGCCCGGCGCCTAGAGGCAGCTCGGGCGCTAGGCGCCCGGCGCCTAGAGGCTGCTTCGGGCGCTAGGCGCCCGGCGCCTAGAGGCAGCACGGGCGCTAGGCGCCCGGCGCCTAGAGGCAGCACGGGCGCTAGGCGCCCGGCGCCTAGAGGCAGCACGGGCGCTAAGCGCCCGGCGCCTAGAGGCAGCCCAGGGTCGTTGCTCATTTTTACCGGCTCGTGCGAGTTTTTGCGTTCTTTTTACTTCTCGGAGATTTTTATCGTGTAGAGAATGTTTCTAATCTTTGATTTTGGAATGTCTTAACATTTTCCCGAGTTTTTTAGAATGAAACTTATTCTCCTAATGCTTCTCTAACATCTTTCGTATTTTGTCCGAACTTTTCGGACATCGATTTCGTCTTGACCGATTTTGACCCCAACAGTCTTGCCCTAAACCCAGCCTTGCTGGTATCTAAAACATCTCATAGGCATAAGTATCCAGCATACGAGATCCCAAAACTTGCCTCTTATCGCTTATAAACCTAACGTTCGCTACAAAGTAACCTGCAGGTTAAGCGACAAAAAAAAAAGAGCTAGAATACGAAGTGACTACGCGTATTCAAAGTCTTCTACACTTGGCGAAAGTATAAATCAAAACGCATAATTCATAAAACATTCATAATAAGGATTCAAAGGCCACCAACGGCCGATCCCGAAAAATATAAAGTCACGCAACCTCCTAAAGGTCGCAACACATACAAACAGCCCCACTTGGCTTATTACAAATTATAATCAAACGCAAGACAATCAGAAAAAGTTATCCCATACGAGGAATCGGGCTGGTCGACCTCTTCGCCCCCGTCACCTGCATCCGCGTCTGCACCGGCATCCACTGCATCTTCCGAGACTTGAATAGTATTCCACAATTCCCGAATTCTTCCTTCGATCGGAGGAACAGAGGATTCAGCGTTAGCACATACTCTCATCGAACCATCCATCGCGGCAAGTTCGCTGGAAAGCGAGAAACCCTCACGCTGCACCTTGTGAAGAGTACCCACCGAACCGCGACACTCGCGAAAGTCACCTACGAAGTCCTGAGCCTCTTTGTACGCCTCAAATTTGGTAGAAAAGATTTATGCCCGTCGATTCATTTCGGCGGCAGCTCTTCTCCGTCCTCTCCTCTCAGCACGGACGAGGGCTCGAGCCTGGACCTCGGCTTGCCGACGGGTTCGCTCCTCAACCTCCAACCGATACTTGGCAAACTCCCTTTCGGTCTCCTCCGCTTTGAAGCGGGCCAATCGAGCAGTGCGGAAACTCCCGTCAATTGACGCATTCCATACTCTCACGGCCTGCAAAAAAGTCGAGGTCAAACAAAAGGATAGGAAGAATTTGCTTAAGTGTCGGAAACAAACCTCGTTGACCAAACGAGCGCCTTCCGCTGTCACCTTGTCCCTTTCCTCGTTGTCCAAAGACTCATCACGAGTAAAAGCCGGGGGAAGCTCATCAAAGAAGTCGTTCGGAGGAGGGTTCGGACCGGAAGCACCCCCGCTCTCTGCGACAAAGTCAGGATCGTACCTCGACGGATCGTTGTTTTCCGACGAGGCCTCGAAAGCGATCCCTTTGCCCTTCGAAGATTTCCCCCTCCGCCTCGGAGGAGCAAACACGAAGGATCCATCGTTGAGGAGAGGGCGCGTACCGCCTCGCGATCGGTGAAGCGTGACCGCCTTTCGAATCCGGTCGAGATCAAAAGAATCCCAGGAACAGGCCCTTGACCTGAATATGTCCCTCTTGACAGTAAGATCGGAAGGGACGTGCGTGAGACACCTGTTCTCTACAAAAACAAAATGCGTATATGCATTCAGAGTTCGCCTTTCGATTTCTAAAAAAAAAAAAAAAAAAAAAAAAAAAAAAATATTGCGATAATCTTACCACGTCGGTACAACCATTCCGTCGGGAATAGATGAAGAAAGCTCTCCTCGACAGACTCTCCATCTATCCTCACGAAAAAGAAACGATCAACGAAATCCTTAGCATGCGAGGTAAGCCCACGAATTACCGAGTGATCAGTCCTCGATTTCATGGCAAATATTCCATTGGTTTTCACGCTCTTGGAAAGCCATAGCCCTTCAAAGTCCGAGGGGCTAAGATCCATTCCTAACTCGTAGCTCAGAATCACAACGCCAAGCCAGCTCTCTAAAGCCGGCACGTTCAATTGGCTGATTGAAATTCCGAAGCGATCAAGAGCTTGGACGATGACCCCGGGAATCGGGAACCATAATCGACATTGCGTCAGGAATGCCTCGTAACAAGTAAAGTAACCCTCCGGAGGACGCTCCGGACTCTCATCCCCAAGGGGAATGCGAAACACGACTTTCTCCGGAACGTTATAGAACTTTCGAAGAATTCCAAGATACTCGGGAGATACCTCGCTCGGCGAATCAGCTTCCACACGCGCCTTCACAGGACGCCGGGGAATCGGAATCACAGGAAGAGGGGGATCAGAACCAAAGACAGCGTCACAGTACGCGTTCCTCTCAACCTCTGGAACCTCAGGCTTCGGAGCTTCCTCCTCGGCGTGGAAACTGTCCGAAGGAGAGCGAGACTGTCTCCTCGAGGATTTTGGCCTTGAAGTCATTCTTTTCTTAAAGGTAGAGGGAGAATCTTTGAGGGAGAAATTAACTTAGGATTCTTGGGTGAAATAAGAATGGTAAAGGATTCACAAGTCTTTATAGGCATGAATTTTACTATTTACCCCGACCTTCAGCACGATTTCGTCTCCATACTTTCCTCACGAACCATACAGCAAGCTAGGACCTACGACCGCTACGGCTCCTAGCTAGCTGGGGGGCTAACTGTTGGGGTCAAAATCGGTCAAGACGAAATCGATGTCCGAAAAGTTCGGACAAAATACGAAAGATGTTAGAGAAGCATTAGGAGAATAAGTTTCATTCTGAAAAACTCGGGAAAATGTTAAGACATTCCGAAATCAACGATTAGAAACATTCTCTACACGATAAAAATCTCCGAGAAGTAAAAAGAACGCAAAAACTCGCACGAGCCGGTAGAAACGAGCAACGACCCTGGGCTGTCTCTAGGCGCCGGGCGCCTAGCGCCCGTGCTGCCTCTAGGCGCCGGGCGCCTAGCGCCCGAAGCCGCCTCTAGGCGCCGGGCGCCTAGCGCCCGTGCTGCCTCTAGGCGCCGGGCACCTAGCGCCCGAAGCAGCCTCTAGGCGCCGGGCGCCTAGCGCCCGTGCTGCCTCTAGGCGCCGGGCGCCTAGCGCCCGAAGCAGCCTCTAGGCGCCGGGCGCCTAGCGCCCGTGCTGCCTCTAGGCGCCGGGCGCCTAGCGCCCGTGCTGCCTCTAGGCGCCGGGCGCCTAGCGCCCGAAGCAGCCTCTAGGCGCCGGGCGCCTAGCGCCCGAGCTGCCTCTAAGCGCCGGGCGCCTAGCGCCCGAAGCCGCCTCTAGGCGCCGGGCGCCTAGCGCCCGTGCTGCCTCTAGGCGCTGGGCGCCTAGCGCCCGAAGCAGCCTCTAGGCGCCGGGCGCCTAGCGCCCGTGTTGCCTCTAGGCGCCGGGCGCCTAGCGCCCGTGCTGCTTCTAGGTGCCGGGCGCCTAGCGCCATGCTAGCTCGAGTTATCGGACGGCTAGTCTTCGTGCGTAAGTTCCAAGTTCTCAAACCCCCAGAAATCGAAGTTTTGCGACTTTCTGAAATCCCGCAAACCAAACTCCTTTTTTTTCTCCTAGACTTCGGAAAACCCGTAAGACGTCAACGGATGGGAGAACTTCGTAGAAAGCGGCAACGGTTATCTAAAAACACCATTTGCCATATAAAAGAATCGAAGATCTTCCGAAAAACCCAATGTCCGAGTAGGAACGTCCTCTCGAAGAAATCGTAAAAATAACGGAAATCCGAGATACGGCCCAACGGAGACCAAGCATGATCGGATAACCATTTTACGATTTTCTAAAAAGATAGATACGACAGTTTGCGATTATCTTCCCGAAACGGGATAAACGTCAAACTTCCAAAAAGATAAACATCAATTTTCCGAAAAGATAAATGTCAACTTTCCCGATAAACATGAAGGCCGACGAAAATGGAAAAAGCCCAGCTCGCGCCGGCCCGTCAGGAATAGACCGTCATATGGGAGTATATAAGCAAGTCTAGGAGCAGAGGAAGGGGGATCCGAAAATCACAAGAAAAACTACTCTCAGAGCAATTTAGAACTTAGGCGTTATTTCTTTTTTAGCGAGCTGCGACTCAATTAGGTTAGATCTAGGGTTTTAAGACTAGCGACGATCGACAGCTCTTACGGCCGCGATCTCGACCTATTGTTCCAACGCTCTCCGCGAATTCGGAAATAAAATTCTTTCTTTTTGCTCTCTTTACTTTACGCATTTATTTTCAACTCAGCCTGTTTTAACTTTGTCGTGCGTGGCCCAGCAGATAGCCGGGATCCTCGGGGAAAACTAGGTCAACTTAGTTTTCCTACGTTTTTACTTAGTAACATTTGACGGTGCGAATTTCGGTTCCCACAATACCAAATGTTTTATACGTACTAGGATAAGACATGTGCCTTGCACGAAAGTCCAATTTGATATTTAAAAATATTTACACAATTCATTAAACATGAACAAAATCTACATATGTATTTTCTTCTCAATAGCATTAGATCATTTTATTTTATAAATTTTCATTCGGTGTAAAAATTGTCAAAGATCACTAAGATGTGACGGGATACTTTTAATATTTTTGGTCAAAAAAATATATATCCAGTATAATATTGTCTAAATAAACATAAAAAGGGAATTGGAATTTTGTTTGAATGATCTTAAAAATATTTATGATCAAGATCACATAATTATGATAATTTATAAAAACAAAAGAAATCATTGTTGAATATATGTGTCTTTTCGTTAATGAACATATATATCTTTTCCTTGAACATATGTGACTCTTCACATAATGTCTCTTGGATGTCTATATATATGAGGCATTGCAAAGAGAAGGTAATCAATTGAGTTATACATTTACAGAATGAATAAATCTAGAGAGAGAGTAAAAACGTTTTAGAGAAAAAACTTTGAAGAATCAACTAGAAGGAAACTTTAACGGTGATAAGTGGTTGATTTACATCTGTGATTTTATTTCCGGCTCTTGCATCCAATTCCAGATTGTATAAAGTGGTGTTCGTCATTGGCTAAGGTATGTTTTTGATTTATCACTCTTCCATTCTATTAAACTGATTAATTGCATGCTTTAAGTGAAAATGTGTGAACTAAACGTTTTATTTGGTGTTTCTCGCAAATTCATAAAAGAACTGAGGTTTTGAAATGGTTACTGTGTTTTTTTTTGTTAATTTGCTCTAACATGAGTCAAAGAAGAAGAATAAGAGATTTTTACGTACCAGTTCATAACAAAAGCTTTGTTCTAGTTTCCAAACAAAAATCAAAAACTTTTTCCATGCAATGTATATACAATCTATTTGTGGCTCAATGCATTAATTTTAACTTTATGATAAGTGAGATTCATTACAGTGGAGCAGGAGACGACTCCTTGATAACGTCGGGTGTGATACATACACCGAGCATCTGATCTTTTTGTGTATAAATTATGACCCACCACCCATGATAATTGAAAAGGTACGAGTAATAATAGAGTATGAAACTATTTAACAAAAAAAATAGAGTATGAAACCAATAAGTATATAGCAATTAATGGAAAGTTGTAACTTTGAGACATTTTGAATAAAATTATAAATGTATGAATAAAATGGCTAACTTTTAAAATGTTAAGCGGTTAGAGACAAACATGTACAGATAGAGAGATGTAACTGTTGGTGGCATTTTTCTGGATTATTATTATGGTTTGTGAATTATGTTGGTGATGGATGGATATTATCAACTTCTTCTTACATACAAGATTTCAGTGACTGTTTCTTTCACATTTAGTCTAAGACCAATTCGCGTAAACCAGATAAGTGGAATTCTTGTATAAACAAGAAATACCATTAAAACATATCTTAATGAAAACTTAAAAAAAAAAGATGGAAAATGAAATATACAATGAATACTGCAGGAACCAAGTATATTTTTTCTTAAAAAACAAAAACTGCTGCAAAAACTGCAATATATAGATTCTTAAAAGGTACGTTAGATTCTAGAAGGTGTGTGTTCTTTGAAATGGAAACTTTTCAGATTGTAATTCTTCATTTTTTTTAATATAAAATTATGAAAATGTATGTTTGTTAAAGGATGTATTTTTAAATTTTTGAAGATGTATGTTTATTAAGAGATGTGTTGTTAAAATAGATAATTGTTTAACAAAGAGTTGTCAAGAATATTTTTTTTGATGACATCAGTAAAAAGATTTTATGTCCCTTAGATCATTTACAAAAAGAAGGGACTTATGACCGTTGGATATATATATATATATATATATATATATATATATATATATATATATATATATATATATATATATATATATATATATATATATATTAAAGACATAAACAATAGAAGCAACTTTTTAAATTAATACATAAAAATATTATAAAAACATAAAAATTGAAAGATCATAGAATTCTGTTTGAATAATCATAATTGTTTGTTCACACTTTTAAATGTTACAAACATAATTTAATATATATATATATATATATATATATATATCAATTGTAAAATATCTGATACAAAACAATTTGAAAATAAATAATTCAAATACTTTAAAAACTCAAAACATGATTGAATATATTTGAAGGACCAAAAGTATGATGAATGTTTTTTTTACTTGATTTGCTTGTCTTGGGGCTTGCTATACAAGGGATCGGAATCCTCCTGCAAGTTTGGAAGGTAATAGTCAGTGTGCTTCTGATTTCCTTCTTTCTCTCTTCGGCATCCTAAGGAAAGAAAGAAAAGATTTGTATAAAGATGTGATATGATTTCTTGAGGGGTAGAGGGGTAGGAGTGATTTCTGCGACCCCATTATTCTACTTTAAAAGAATGATCAAAGCGAGGGGTACGAGTGATTCCTACGACCCCATTATTCGCTTATTCGAAAGATATGTGTTGCTAAGTCAATGAGATGATACAAAGATGGCTTTTGTGGCAATCAGTGTTCATTAAAATTTGAAACTATGAGGACTCAGAGAAGAGAGAAAAAAGGGAAAGAAAGGAATCAGAGAAGACTACCTGTGTGTTCAGAAACTTGCTTGAGTTGAATCCATGTGTTCTTTGATCGATACTCCCAAAGTAAAGCCTGCACTTTTATTTTATGCAAGAAATGAGGTTGGTAGAGGGGATTGTCAGACAGGATCTGTTAAGTTGTTGGCTAGGTGAATTTGGTTGCTATACTAGGATATTGTATAATGTGCTTCTAAAATTGGGATGTCTATGATTTGGTTTGCACTACTAGAGAGATGATGACTAAGTTTTAAAAACCTTTTGAGTCTCTGCTGTTATCAAACCTCTTTCAGGGAGACTGCCTGTTGGTTTTGCTTGAGGACAAGCAAAATGGTAAGTCTGGGGGAGTTGATCGGCCATGATTTTGACCCACTTTTAGTCATGGTTTATAGGTGCTTATACATATATTTACTACGAAATAAAGTCTATTTATAGTATTTTCAGGTTCAGGTACGACTTGGAGTAAAATGGTGATTTTGGTGTCTTTTGGAGCCTTTTAAGTGCAGAACTGCGCAGACGCGTCAGATGTTTAGATATGGATGGAGACCTTCCCACGAATACAAGATAGATCTTTGAGTTAGATTTCCAATGCCACTTGTTTGAGGTCAATCCGACGGTTAGATCAGAAGTTATGCATGTTTTACTGAAGAGTGGTCAGTCTGCCTCGCGAGAGAAGGCTGCCGAGAATAGGAATGTATATCGATCGATGGGAAATCACCCATATCGATCGATATGAATGTCAGGACGTGGGATTACTATGTTTCATGACTGCCAGAAGCCCTAAAGCAACCCAAATTACCAGAATACCCTTGGACGACCAGAAACCCTATTTTATGTTATTTCTAAGCCCTTGTTGACGGCTACGCTTTCACAACTCTTTCATTACTTCATAATTATTGTATTAAGGTTGTAGAGAAGATCAATCTCCTTTAGAGATTGATTGGAACTCCATTGGTTTTATTATTTTTTTCATATCTATTATATTATTCAGACTATGATTTGTGTTTCTTCTATCATGTCTGAGTAGTTCATTTTGTTAGGTTTAGGGATTTCAAGAGCTTAATTTCAAACTAATAATCAATTAGAATTGCTAGGTTATCTATAGAACTTCTACACCAGGGTGATTTGTAATACTAGGATCTGGAATAGTTTTATTCACATGAAAGTGTGACTGATTGTTTGAACCTAGAATCATAGGACAATTGAGATGCACTAAAGTGCAGTCAATTAACGGAACCTGAATCCTGCTGGATTAGATACCTAGACATATATGAGAATTGGTCTAGGAATCTGGTTGAACATAATCGATTAGGTCGCTAATGCTTGTCTGAGGAAGTATCGACCGATGCTCAGACCATAGCATCGCTCGATACTCACTTCTTGTTCATATGCGAAAGCTGGAGCAGAGACCTAGACATATGAATAATAATTGCATGAGAAATCTGGATTACTTACTATTAGAATAAATCGAGTTCTAGAATGAATCTATAGTATACCTAAATTATAGTTTTGAATCTCTTGACTGATAAATCCCTAGGTCTAGCTATTTCTCCTTATTGTTTACAAACTCTTCAATCAAACAACTGCTTTATTTACTGCTTTATAAACTGTTTACCTAGCTTAACCTTGATTTCTATAGTTTATTGTGTGCTCCTGCTCTCTGTGGATTCGATCCCTAAGTACTACAATTGATCTCTTTTGATGAGAGTAATTCACTCCTTAGGGTAATTTGAGTGATATCAAATTTGGCGCCGTTGCCGGGGAGCAAGGATTCGCCATTAGACTTGATTAATAGGTTTAGTCTAGGTTTTATTTACTGTTATAGTTATTTACTGAAAATTTTTTCTTGTCTTTCAGGTACATACATGCCTATCAGTACTAGAACCAGCAAGGAAGAATTACTTTTTGTCTCAGATCCTACAAGATTGGAGCGTTCAATCCGCAAAGAAAGACGTTCCCCATCGATCGATAACAACACTTGTTCATCGATCGACACCCGCCAACCACAGTCGACTGAGACATCGTCTTCATTGACCGACACTCGCCCACCCACATCGACCGAAGCTACCCTTCTGTCGACCGATTCCCACCCTACATTGATCGATATTTCACCTCGAACATCGATCGATACTGATCCGCGAGACATGGTTGGACATATATTTCTTGTATGAGATGAGAATGAAGACCTGCATGACTAGGAAGGTCATATGTGTAATGCAGCAGGTCAGAAGATAGATGGACAAGGGACTGCAATCCTTGATTCATCTGCTACTACTGAGGATGATAGAATTTCTCACAAGAGAACGCTAGCAGAATTGATCTGGCCTAGTCAGTTCTATACCAACAGGTCTGCTATTTGAGTACCTCCGGAAGCCCATGGATTTAAAGTACACCCTAAACACATCATTCAAGTGAGTAATCAGCAACCTTATTGCGGTCTTCCTCACGAAAATCTCATGGACCATATTGAGACATTAGAAGATTATGCGTCTGGCATCCATGAGAATGAAGCAACCAGAGACTACATCCTCTGCAAGCTTTTCAAGTACACACTTTCTGGGGATGCTACAATTTGGCTGAGGAATCTACCACCAGGATCTCTCACTACATGGAATGATATCAGGAGTGCATTCATTAATTTTTTCTTCGATGATGCAAAGGCTGAAGAGATAAGAGACAAGATTCGGACATTCTCTCAATGACTTACAGAAGCTTTCAGAAGCTCTTGGGAGAGGTTTATGGGATACCAAAAAGATTTTCCACATCATTGTTTTACGGAGATTCAGTTATTGAAGAAGTTCTACAGGGGTGTTGATGTAAGATATGGTGTGATGATGGATACTGCAAGCGAAGGAAACTTTGAGACAAGGACCATAGAGGAAGCTAAGAAACTGATTGAGAACATGGTGTCTAGCAATAGTACCAAAAATCTTGATATACACATGATAAAATCAGCTGCAAAGGATAGCGACAAGATTGCTGAGGCTGAAATTGGTTCTGTACATGAAGTCTCATGGGTGCAGCAAACTATCATTGAGGATGAGGTTCAGTATGATGAGGATGACAAGAAACTCTTGGAAGAACTGCAAGAGGTGGTTGAGCATTTGAACCCGAGATTGAGTTTTCTCTTCAAAGAGTTGAATGGAAGACTTAAATTCTTAGAATCCTATATCAAAATAGTTGATACTCAGGTTCATCAGACTACAAAAGCTTTGGAAAAGCGAGCTCTTTTACAAAGGAATGACACTGGTGTCGCCGGTACTGTTTATCAAAGTACTGTTCACGATACTGTTCATCGAAATATTGTTCACGATACTGTTCATCCTATGTCGATCGATACTGTTCACCCAACATCGGTCGACACTATTCATACCGCATCGATCGATATTGTTCATCCAGTCACTGTTCATCAAGACACTGTTCATCGAAGTACTGTTTATGTTACTGTTCATCCCGACACTAAGGAGCACCAGGTCGATTCCAGTTTGGATAATTACATTGCAGAAGTAATCAAACATGAGAAGCTGGAAGAAGAAGCCTACCTAGTCGAAAGTTCCATGTCCATTGGTAGCTCGTATTTGTGTCGATCGATACCATCAACCGAGCATCGATCGACACCCCTTTTGGGATCAGATAAGTTCGTTCGAATTCAGAGGCACTCTGACTTTGCTGCTCTACACCCACATCCACCCACCCTAGCTCGAGTTAAACCAGTTGACATCGATCGACAACAACATGTCAGTATCGATCGACAAGAGAAGAAGAACATCGATCGACATCTCTCCACGCCACTCCAAGTATGTTTACCAGATCTTGATGCACAACACTTGAAGGTAATTCGGAACCCATCTCAGACTTCAGTTTGCTTAAAGATAACAGAGAAGATGAATCAACAATCTGCAGAAGCACCAAAGCAAGGGAAATCAACCCTAGCTGAAACCTCTTTCGTTGAGAATATCGATCGACGACATACACCAGGTATCGATTGACACCAATGTGACGGATTCGAACCTGCCATGGAAAGTCAGGTAACGAAAGATGAGATTCCAGTTGAGATGAGAGTGAAATATAGGAAACCATATATTCCCAAGCACCTCAGGAGAGAAATTAACAAAAGAGACCTTGATGGATTTCACAAGAGGGTGAAGAGGGTTCCTAAGGATATGTCTTTCGAGGAAGCCTACTCTAAGTATAGACTTGGTAATTTCTTCAGGGAAAGCAGAGAGACTGTTAAGGACATTGAGCTGCTATTCAACAATGTATGTCGTAAGCCTAAGAGGACTCTCAAGAAGGAAGAAGATCCAGGGAAGTTCCTGATTCCATGCTCTATACATAACCATGATTTACCAACCGCCCTCTGCGATACTGGATCTGCAGTTAGCATCATGGCAATAGACACTGCTGAAGTATTAGGATTAAAAGTGCAACCTTCTAAAGATAGTTTCACTTTCGCGGACAACTCAAGAGCTAATTCAGTGGGCATCATCAGGAATGTTAAAGTGGAGATAGGGGAATGCACTATTCCAGTGGACTTTCATGTCATGGAGATCAAACCAGGTAACAAAAATTCGCTTCTATTGGGAAGAGCCTTCATGGCTACAGTGGGAGCAGTTTGTGATCTTAAAAAGAACAGGATGTGCCTGACTAATGTTGATGAAACTGTCTTCTATGATCCCTTGGAAAAGAAGATCGATGAGAAGTTTATTTCATGCATAGAGATGTTTGAAGATCCAGCACCTAAAGGTGATTCAAACCGCGAGCCTGCATTACCAGAATCAACATCGATCAATAATAAGTCTCCAGCATCGTACGACTCCCAGTCCTCAGAATTGATCGGCATTCTGCCTTCAACATCGAGCGACAAACAGCCATCAGAATCGTTCGATACGAAGCTTCCAGCATCGATCGACATACTCTGTATTTCAGAACAGACCGAGACTGAAAAGTCTAAGTCTGGGGGAAGGACAAGGAATAGGAAGAAGAAAAAGAAAAGGAATGCAGATGCAGATTTCCTATCACTACTCCCTTCACAATGTCAAGAGGGAAGTATTGAGTATAAAGTGCGTTGTAGAGGAAGTTCTGAACCTTTTGCCAAGGTTAGAGTGTTATGTGATCCAGAGCTGAGAAATAAAGGACAAGTTTCTGCTAGAAATTTTACCAACTACATCAACAAAATGAGGAAGAGAGACACTGAGACTTGTTTCGGAGCAAGTCCACATCTTCATCCAGACTAAAGCAGATCTCCAAAGTAAAGCTAAATGACTATAACAAAGCGCTGAGTGGGAGGCAACCCACTGTTAGGTATGTTTTCAATTTGATTTATTTTTCCTATTTTACTGATTAAAGTTTTTATTAAGTTGCAGGTTAAAAAAAAAAAAAAAAAGAGAGATGAACAGTAACGACGGTACTGTAGCATCGCCCTGTAGCACGACCATCGACCGATACTGTAGCAAGAAATCGAGCGATACTGTAGCAGCGCTATCGACCGACACTGTAGCAGAAAATCGAGTCACTGTAGCACAAACACTGTTCATGGCTATTGTAGCAGGGTCACTGTTCATAGAGAAAAAATATTTAATTGGGTTTTTTAGTTATTTATTACTAACTTTTAGATTTTTAGTGTCTTATTTATATTAGGTGACAAGAAAAGATAAGAGGAAGACGAGTTCTCCACCAGCATCGAAAGACAACCGGCCGGTGTCACTCGACAGATCATCACAAGTATTGATCGCCATTTAACTGTGTTGATGGATACTCACATAAATGGCTGGTATACTCGTGAATCTTTTTCAATATTATCCTTATGATTTATTCTCCCACCAATCTTAGACTGTATAACACTAGTAACAGTGTTGTTTAAGTCTATGAGAGGTTCTACTAATACTATGGGTTAGATTAGCTATTTAGAATAGGGATCCGAGTAGACGATTGTCAATCATATCGACCGACGAGAATAGTCGATATCGATCGACAGTACATCACCTGCAGCGAACGGTGGTAACCTAAATTCATCTATCGACACTTAATCCGGTCAGGTATATCGTTCTAACTTGTTAAATTGGTTACTTATGATTTAGTTATACCATAACTCCGACTGGATATACACTGGTCACAGCGTTATCCAAGTCTGGGGGAGGTTCTACTGATATTGTGTTTTAGTTTTGAAAAAAAAAAAACACAGATCCAAGGAAACGATTGCTCAGCACATCGATCGATGAGATCATCTCGATATCGATCGACAACACTTCATTAACATCGATAGATCATAACTTCATTATATCGATCGACACTGAGCAGATTATCGTTCTTACTTGTTAAATTTTGTACTTCTGCTTTATGATTTTCACCTTCCACCGACTGTATTACACTGGGAACAGTGTAATTTAAGTCTGGGGGGATTACTAACGTTATCTACCTTTATGAGTCTTATTTAAAATATTTTCAAAAAATTTTGTTTTTATTGAGTCGAGAAGGGGATGATGATCTTCGATTTATTACTTGTCATCTAACCACTCTTTAGACCAATCTTAGATTTACTGACTGCAGAAGTACTAGAGATACTAAAGTGGATCAACCTGTCAACTATGTTTGCACTTACTGAGAGTGTTTGAAGGAACCAAAGCTGACCTCCAACCTAATTTGACTTGATTTGCTTGTCTTGGGGCTTGGTATACAAGGGATCGGAATCGTCCTGCAACTCTCGAAGTTAATAGTCTGTGTGCTTCTGATTTCCTTCCTTCTCTCTTCGGCATCCTAAGGAAAGAAAGAAAAGATTTGTATAAAGATGTGATATGATTTCTTGAGGGGTAGAGGGGTATGAGTGATTCATGCGACCTCATTATTCTACTTTAAAAGAATGATCAAAGCGAGGGGTAGGAGTGATTCCTGCGACCCCATTATTCGCTTATTCGAAAGATATGTGTTGCTAAGTCAATGAGATGATACAAAGATGGCCTTTGTGGCAATCAGTGTTCATTAAAATTTGAAACTATGAGGATTCAGAGAAGAGAGAAAAAGGGGGAAGAAAGGAATCAGAGAAGACTACATGTGTGTTCAGAAACTTGCTTGAGTTGAATCCATGTGTTCTTTGATCGATACTCCCAAGGTAAAGCCTGCACTTTTATTTTATGCAAGAAATGAGGTTGGTAGAGGGGATTGTCAGACAGGATCTGTTAAGTTGTTGGCTAGGTGAATTTGGTTGCTATACAGGATATTGTATAATGTGCTTCTAAAATTGGGATGTCTATGATTTGGTTTGCACTACTAGAGAGATGGTGACTAAGTTTTAAAAACCTTTTGAGTCCCTGCTGTTTTCAAACCTCTTTCAGAGAGACTGCCTGTTGGTTTTGCTTGAGGACAAGCATAAGGGTAAGTCTGGGGGAGTTGATCGGCCATGATTTTGACCCACTTTTAGTCATGGTTTATAGGTGCTTTTACATATATTTACTACGAAATAGAGTCTATTTATAGTATTTTCAGGTTCAGGTACGACTTGGAGTAAAATGGTGATTTTGATGTCTTTTGGAGCCTTTTAAGTGCAGAACTGCGCAGACGCGTCAGATGTTTAGATATGGATGGAGACTTTCCCGCAGTGCGATTGAGCTGATCTTTGGACACAAGATAGACCTTTGAGTTAGTTTTCCAATGCCACCGGTTTGAGGTCAATCCGACGGTTAGATCAGAAGTTATGCCCGTTTTACTGAAGAGTGGTCAGTCTGCCTCGCGAGAGAAGGCTCTCAACAAGAGGAATGTATATCGATCGATTGGAAATCACCCATATCGATCGATATGAATGTCAGGACGTGGGATTACTATGTTTCATGACTGCCAGAAGCCCTAAAGCAACCCAAATTACCAGAATACCCTTGGACGACCAAAAACCCTATTTTATGTTATTTCTAAGCCATTGTTGACGGCTACGCTTTCACAACTCTTTTATTACTTCATAATTCTTGTATTAAGGTTGGAGAGAAGATCAATCTCCTTTAGAGATTGATTGGAACTCCATTGGTTTTTTTTCATATCTATTATATTATTCAGACTATGATTTGTGTTTCTTCTATCATGTCTGAGTAGTTCATCTTGTTAGGTTTAGGGATTTCATGAGCTTAATGTCAAACTAATAATCAATTAGAATTGCTAGGTTATCTATAGAACTTCTACACCAGGGTGATTTGTAATACTAGGATCTGGAATAGTTTTATTCACATGAAAGTGTGACTGATTGTTTGAACCTAGAATCATAGGACAATTGAGATGCACTAAAGTGCAGTCAATTAACGGAACCTGAATCCTGCTGGATTAGATACCTAGACACATATGAGAATTGGTCTAGGAATCTGGTTGAACATAATCGATTAGGTCGCTAATGCTTGTCTGAGGAAGTATCGACCGATGCTCAGACTATAGCATCGATCGATACTCACTTCTTGTTCGTATGCGAAAGCTGGAACAGAGACCTAGACATATGAATAGTAATTGCATGAGAAATCTGGATTACTTACTATTAGAATAAATCGAGTTCTAGAATGAATCTATAGTATACCTAAATTATAGTTTTGAATCTCTTGATTGATAAATACCTAGGTCTAGCTATTTCTCTTAATTGTTTACAAACTCTTCAATCAAACAACTGCTTTATTTACTGCTTTATAAACTGTTTACCTAGCTTAACTTTGATTTCTATAGTTTATTGTGTGCTCCTGCTCTCTGTAGATTCGATCCCTAAATACTACAATTGATCTCTTTTGATGAGAGTAATTCACTCCTTAGGGTAATTTGAGTGATATCACTGACTCTTAACTCTGATGTGGTAGATTTTAAATTCGTTTTAAGTAGTGGAACATTTAGTTTTCTTTTTGATGGGTTGTGAGTAGCATTGGCTAACTTAAATTTTTGAAAGTTATATCTGGTTTTATATATCATGTAAGCAGTTACAATAACTTGATAATCAATAATGTTAATATGTTAATATTTATTAACATCACCACTATAATTTCATTTTAACAGTTAACAAAAAACATGTACACTGTTACTTCATAAAGATCAAAATTTTTCCTACAAATTAAATTATGTTCCACAATTTTGATAATTTCACATGAATTCTTTAAATTAACTGTTTAAGTGTTTCAAATCTTTCAATACTTTTATCTAACAATAATAAAAGGGGAATATGAGCTCCATTGAGGCTATCCACATCAGCAAATTAAATCAGCCACTTAGAATATGATTTTGTGCCATGTAACTCTCTATGACTATAATCACAAGCCACATCATCTCATCAGTTCACATTCTTAGTTCCTTCAGCTTCCTCCTTTCAACGTAAGCAATTATTGACACACAAAAACTAGTTCAGTTTCTTCTCATATTTGGTATTTATTGGTTATGGTCCATGTAAAGCATTCCTCTCCCGAGACAGCCAAGCATACTCAACGTGGAATAACAAAATCATTGTAGTAGGTGGTGAAGATTCCATAACTATTATCTCTATGGTCCCATATCCTTGATATAGGTCAGAAAAGCATTTTTGAGTCACATCTGCTTTAATGTCAGCGTCCATATGCCTTCTGATTTTCTTGTCATGTTTTACAGATACGTTTGTATGGAAACAATTGGAAACTTCAGGGCAACACCTCGAACCCGGTCAGAATCTTTGTATTTGAGGGCTTACTGCTTCTCAGAATCCTTACAATGCTCTCTATGTGTTTAATTTTCGTATGTAAGGTTACTTAAAAGCTTCAGTTTCTTTATCCATCTTCTGATATCTAGATTAAAAACATGATTGTCGGTTTGTTTCTATAGTAACAGGTGTATGGTCCAAGGTAGTTTCCATGGCAGAAGGGTTGTCTTCTACATTCTTTGCTGCAGCAGTTTTTCTATCTCCTTACAAGACTGGTTATTTTTTCTTTGTTGACAACTGCAATAAGAATCTTGACACGTTGGGTGACATATCCATATACGTATAACTCTTCCAACTATTTTTTGTTAACAATGTTTCATTTGAATATCTTCAAAAAGCTTGTAACTAACTAACTAACTAATTGAACATAAATTTTTTTCATCACCATTTTATTTGATTAGAGAAAGTTATGCTTTGAGAAGGCATGGACATAAACTTTTTATAAATTTTCAAAAATTTGTTTGAAAAGTCACATCTTTTCAATTTAAATATTTTTAAAAATATATATATATTTATATGACGAGTCATAAATTTTTAATATAGATATTCACATTCTTTCAATGTAATTATAAACAGTTATCTTTTAAATAAAAAGACACAACTTTTACTTGTTGAAAACACATAATTTTTTAACTTAAATGAAGTTCACAGCTTTTTGGCACGTTTGATATTATTAGTAGATAACTCTTTAACTTAAAAAGTTCATAACTTTTTAACTTAAACACGGTTTTTTAATTCAAATATAACATATATTCTAAAATTTTTGAAATTAAAAATATATTTTCATACGTTATATAGTTTAGTTTAAATGATAGTAATATATATATATAACCAATTTTTACAGTCATATAGTTTATAATATTTTTTGGATATAATAGTTTTTGTAATCCATCTTTAACAAATGTAACATTTATTACTAATACTGGGGTATATATAACGTTGGCACCTCCTTAATTGATTGTTGATTGGTTATGTAAGTACGATTTCTAATTGATATTTATCCAAGGTTATGTACGATGTAGAAATGTTGTTGCTTCAAGCCTTTTTCAAAAAAAAGAAAAGAAAAGAATTGTTGCGCTTCCTGTAATTATTTTTTTTGATGAAATTTGATATTTATTGATCATATAAAACAATGTTATGTACAAAGAAGAGCCTAATTAGGGCTCAGTATTCTGTAGTTCAGTAATTCATATCTATATGAAATCAGATTTAAAGAGTGACTTCAAACCATCTGTTAAGCATTCCTCCAAGCTTGTGATGTGGTGGATACTTGAGCGAATATATCTTGTTTCTCATTACCAAAAAAATTATTTATTCATCGCCAAAAAAATCGACTATTTATGGTGAATGAAAAGTTCTTTAACAATATTACATTCTCTAAAGGAAGACTCCCAGAATGTTTGGATTAAAGATCGAAAGACTGGATAAACTGGACAATTGTTAAAGATCCAAGCACACATAAATAAATAATACAAAACTAATGTTGAAACATGATCCACCAGGGTTTATTTGTGCCACTCTTAATCTTTAGTATTATATCATCTCTCTATTTCACACACGGTATATTTGAGACAACATGTGGAGAGTACCCACCATTTAATTGTAACAACACGGCTAGTTTCAACAGAGATACCTTCAACAAGGGTTTCCTCTTTGGTGTTGCTTCTTCTCCTTATCAGGCACTTATTTTATTTCAGTCTTAATACACGACATAATTGTTTCCCTTGCAAGCACAAGCAAACAAAGGCCACATGTATTTAGCATATCAAAGTGTCTAGTATATATATATATATATATATATATATATATATATATATATGTGTGTGTGTGTGTGTGTGTGTGTGTGTGGATTCCATAGTGAGAATGGATTGGTTTGACTGATTTAGCGGTTAGTTTCAGATTGAGGGTGCCCAAGGAAGAGGCTTAAATATTTGGGATGGCTTTACTCATCGATATCCACGTAACTTGCTATTTTCTGTATACGGTTAGTTCCCTCTCTCGCTATCTTCTCTCTCCCTGTGTATATATTAAAATTGCTTGTAACAAAAATATATTTTTCCTGGTGTAAAACGACTAAAAAGGCTAAGGGAAAAGATAAATCAACTGGAGATATCGCTGCTGGCTCTTACTTGCATTATAAGGTTGGTTATTAATTTGCATGTTATAGGCTTTTCGCTTGATTTTCCCATTTAAACATACATGTCCTGTATAATGCTTATAGGCAGATATAGACGTGATGAAAGAAATTGGGGTCGATACCTACAGATTCTCAATCGCATGGTCCAGAATCATACCAAGTACGTCGTAAATAAATTCTGTAGACAGAAACGGCCTCGTTGCAGATTATATAGAATGTATATTTTGATTAGGAGGCTAGGCTAGTCGAGGAGTAAATGAAGAAGGAATTACTTACTACAACAATCTCATAAATTGACTTGTATCAAAAGGTAGATGCAAATATAAATTAAGGTTGGTGGATAATCACGTATAGTACAGTTTGCATCTTTCAAATGGGTTATGTTGCAATGTCCAGGCATCAAACCATTTGTCACTCTCTTCCATTGGGACCTTCCTCAAACGTTGCAAGATGAATATGAAGGTTTCTTGGACCATCAGATTTTGTAGCCTCATCTTCCTTTTCTTTCTTGATATTCAGTTAATCTAACTCTTTTTTAACCACTTGATTTTTGTTTTCTATCTCTCTTATAAATTATGTCTAGCGAGGACTTCAAAAGTTACGCAGAAATTTTTTTTCAAAGATTTGGTGACAGAGGCAAGAACTGGATTACGATAAATCAGCCTTACACTATTCCTACGCGAGGTTATGCAACTGGTACAGACGCACCTGGACGATGCTCATCTTGGCTTAACCAAAATTGTTATGCAGTCGACTCTGCGACTGAACCTTATATCGTTGCACATCATGTCCTACTTGCTCATGCAACTGTCGTGGATCTGTACAAACAAAAGTATCAGGTTCTTATAAATGTGTACAAAAAGAACGGTAGCTCAAACATGTCTCTATGACTCTATCTAAGTAAGACAATATACTATTTCAACAACAGTTAATACAAGCAGGGGAAATTGGAATCACAATGATAACAAGATGGTTTCTTTCATACAATAAGTCTGACGAGAATCTTAAAGCAGTTGAACGGGCCAAAGAGTTTTTCCACGGATGGTATGTTATATGTTCCTTCACTAATTTTGTTTTCTTTTTTTTCTTTTTAGTAACCGGAATAGGTTTTAAACATGTTTGTAAAATGTAAAATTTAATCAATATATATGTATAGATGGTGGGACTTGTTTCTTGACCTAGACCCACATGGAGTCTCTTCATCCACTCTAGCAAAACCACTGAGTTCCACGCTGAATCTTAGAGCAAGCGCATTAATTAACCCTCGGTTGGGGTTCATAATTTGAGTTTTTTATTTATTTTTTGTTTGATTTTTTTAAATAAAATAAAATGATCAATAGCGGGTCGCCACGTGGTGTGGGATCCGCCAAACAGTAATGAACCGGATTCATGCGGAAAGAGTGTAGCAAGACGAGGTCTTCGCTGTTGTTTATTATAATAATTTTTTTTTCGATTTGTGTGTACCTCAGCTTATACTCTTCAATGCGGTTGCTCTTAGGTTGTTTTTTATATATCAATCTAAAGAGGGACACAAATATCAATTATATACAGGTTTATGGATCCGCTAACGAAGGGACACTATCCATTAATTATGAAGCAAATATTGAAAGAGAGACTTCCACGGTTTACAGCGACTGAAGCATTACTAGTGAAAGAATCATATGATTTTATTGGAGTCAATTATTACATGAAACAGTTTACAAAATCTGTCCCACCTGCTAATCCTAATAGACTAAGTGTCATGACGGACTCACAAACTCACCTTTCTTGTAAGTCTATTCTTATTTAGGATTTCTATTTAGAATGCGTTGTGTATGCAGCAATCATGGTTTCTGGGGGTTTTTTGGTTGCAGATGTTAATGAAGACGGTCCGATAAGTCGATGTGTAAGTTTCATGCGTGGTTAGATATATAAGTTCATATGTCGTACATAATAAGTTAGTTAGCTAATTACTAGTTTTTTCTTTTACTAAAATAATGAAGCCATTTGGAGATGTCTACTACCATCCAAGAGGGATATTAAATGTATTAGAGTACTTCAGAGAGAACTACAGCAATCCCAAAGTTTATATAACGGAAAACGGTCAGCACTGCACATGATGATTACTGAAAGTTATTTAGCAACCTTCAACAAGGGTTTCCTCTTTGGTGTTGCTTCTTCTCCTTATCAGGCACTTATTTTATTTCAGTCTTAATACACGACATAATTGTTTCCCTTGCAAGCACAAGCAAACAAAGGCCACATGTATTTAGCATATCAAAGTGTCTAGTATATATGTGTGTGTGTGTGTGTGTGGATTCCATAGTGAGAATGGATTGGTTTGACTGATTTAGCGGTTAGTTTCAGATTGAAGGTGCCCAAGGAAGAGGCTTAAATATTTGGGATGGCTTTACTCGTCGATATCCAAGTAACTTGCTATTTTCTGTATAAGGTTAGTTCCCTCTCTCGCTATCTTCTCTCTCCCTGTGTATATATTAAGATTGCTTGTAACAAAAATATATTTTTCCTGGTGTAAAACGACTAAAAAGGCTAAGGGAAAAGATAAATCAACTGTAGATATCGCTGCTGTCTCTTACTTGCATTATAAGGTTAATTATTAATTTGCATGTTATAGGCTTTTCGCTTGATTTTCCCATTTAAACATACATGTCCTGTATAATGCTTATAGGCAGATATAGACGTGATGAAAGAAATTGGGGTCGATACCTACAGATTCTCAATCGCATGGTCCAGAATCATACCAAGTACGTCGTAAATAAATTCTGTAGACAGAAACGGCCTTGTTGCAGATTATATAGAATGTATATTTTGATTAGGAGGAAAGGCTAGTCGAGGAGTAAATGAAGAAGGAATTACTTACTACAACAATCTCATAAATTGACTTGTATCAAAAGGTAGATGCAAATATAAATTAAGGTTGGTGGATAATCACGTATAGTACAGTTTGCATCTTTCAAATGGGTTATGTTGCAATGTCCAGGCATCAAACCATTTGTCACTCTCTTCCTTTGGGACCTTCCTCAAACGTTGCAAGATGAATATAAAGGTTTCTTGGACCATCAGATTTTGTAGCCTCATCTTCCTTTTCTTTCTTGATATTCAGTTAATCTAACTCTTTTTTAACCACTTGATTTTTGTTTTCTATCTCTCTTATAAATTATGTCTAGCGAGGACTTCAAAAGTTACGCAGAAATTTTTTTTCAAAGATTTGGTGACAGAGGCAAGAACTGGATTACGATAAATCAGCCTTACACTATTCCTACGCGAGGTTATGCAACTGGTACAGACGCACCTGGACGATGCTCATCTTGGCTTAACCAAAATTGTTATGCAGTCGACTCTGCGACTGAACCTTATATCGTTGCACATCATGTCCTACTTGCTCATGCAACTGTCGTGGATCTGTACAAACAAAAGTATCAGGTTCTTATAAATGTGTACAAAAAGAACGTTAGCTCAAACATGTCTCTATGACTCTATCTAAGTAAGACAATATACTATTTCAACAACAGTTAATACAAGCAGGGGAAATTGGAATCACAATGATAACAAGATGGTTTCTTTCATACAATAATTCTGACGAGAATCTTAAAGCAGTTGAACGGGCCAAAGAGTTTTTCCACGGATGGTATGTTATATGTTCCTTCACTAATTTTGTTTTCTTTTTTTCTTTTTAGTAACCGGAATAGGTTTTAAACCTGTATGTAAAATGTAAAATTTAATCAATATATATGTATAGATGGTGGGACTTGTTTCTTGACCTAGACCCACATGGAGTCTCTTCATCCACTCTAGCAAAACCACTGAGTTCCACGCTGAATCTTAGAGCAAGCGCATTAATTAACCCTCGGTTGGGGCTCCTAATTTGAGTTTTTAATTTATTTTTTGTTTGATTTTTTTTAAATAAAATAAACTGATCAATAGCGGGTCGTCACGTGGTGTGGGATCCGCTAAACAGTAACGAACCGGATTCATGCGGAAAGAGTAGTGTGGCGAAACGAGGTCTTCGCTGTTGTTTATTATAATATTTTTTTTTCGATTTGTGTGTACCTCAGCTTATACTCTTCAATGCGGTTGCTCTTAGGTTGTTTTTTATATATCAATCTAAAGAGGGACACAGATATCAAGTATATACAGTTTTATGGATCCGCTAACGAAGGGACATTATCCATTAATTATGAAGCAAATATTGAAAGAGAGACTTCCATGGTTTACAGCGACTGAAGCATTACTAGTGAAAGGATCATATGATTTTATTGGAGTCAATTATTACATGAAACAGTTTACAAAATCTGTCCCACCTGCTAATCCTAATAGACTAAGTGTCATGACGGACTCACAAACTCACCTTTCTTGTAAGTCTATTCTTATTTAGGATTTCTATTTAGAATGCGTTGTGTATGCAGCAATCATGGTTTCTAGGGGTTTTTTGGTTGCAGATGTTAATGAAGACGGTCCGATAAGTCGATGTGTAAGTTTCATGCGTGGTTAGATATATAAGTTCATATGTCGTACATAATAAGTTAGTTAGCTAATTACTAGTTTTTTCTTTTACTAAAATAATGAAGCCATTTGGAGATGTCTACTACCATCCCAAAGTTTAGCTATCAAAAACAACCTTGCGAACATGTATGATACATTCATTCTTATAAAAGAAAAAAACATGTTTTATTGTTTCCAGTAGCTTTATATTATTTTGATTCATTGCAATATTGAAATCATATAATTTGAAAAATAATGAAACTGATAAACTAGTATATACTAAAGCGCAATTCGCCTTACCAATCATGTTCTGCCACATCATCTGTGTTTACAAAATTAAAAAGAAAATCAATTACAGCAAGATGATGATTAAAAAACGTATCAACGGTTTTATGAAACAAATAACTACCCATTATCCTCCTTTGTCCACGATCTTTTTTTCTCATGTTTGTATATCTCTAAGTTTCGACAGATAGACCACATACAAAATCAATCGCTTGAGAATAGAATAGAGAAGTGTTATTTTATTTATTCTTCAATATCCATACCTTAACTCAAAACTGGGGCCGTATAGAATATCTTGAGCCAATGTCGACTTTTATTTTCTGTGTAAAAGGATAGCAGCAACCTAAATTCTCCAGTTGGCTATCTTACTTATATATACAGGTTCGTTGGCTTAGACGAAGCACCAAATTGCTGCCTCGGAAGCTGTTGTTGGATATTAAACCAGTTAAAATGTTTTAGATTTATATAAGAAAATGCAATATAAAACCCAATTTCAAATATATTTTTGTATTTCACATTAAATTTTAAAATTAATATATATATATATATATATATATATATATATATATATATATATATATATATACACATATATGATTTTTATATGATGGTACGCATAAAATTCTATTAATTTTATGAATATTTATATGATGGTACATATAAAATACGATATATTATATAATATTAACATGAAAAATAAATTGCCAGATGTTTTTGAAAAAAACAATAATATGGATTATATATTATACTTATAACAAAACAAAAACATCCAATACTAATAATAACATAACATTGTCTACTTACGACAAATATATAAAAAAAAAATATATATATATATATATATAAGATACATAACATCTGTGCGGGTGCACATGTCAAGATCTAGCAAAATATTAAAATCTCACATAAACTCGAAAGACTTCAAATCACCAACAAAACCAATACCAACCATTTTTAAACTTACAGAAAACTATATCGTATGCAGAGCTAGGATGTAATGTTTGGTATGAGATGTAGAAAGGCGAGTTGATTCGTTTATATAGAAGAACCACCTCATAACCAATGAATGCATAGGTTTTTATAAAGAAATGTTTATATAAGAAAATAAATTTATAAATCATTGCGGCACTAAATGTTCTAATTGCAGTATTCAAATCGATATTGACAAAAACTATCCCATACTAATTTTCTAATATTAATGATTGTGTTGTATAACGAATCAGTGCAATATACCCTTTCCAAAATCCATATACATGCAATATTTAATTATATACAGTCAAAGATGTAGTGATTATATAAATTACTACGATTTAAAGGTAAACTGCCTTATTTGACTCAAGTATTTACGTACAGTTCAAAAAAGTTTACGTTCAGTTTTTATTACTACCACTATATGCTTGGTGAACATAAATTATCGGCCATAAATTTCATTTTGTTTAATATGTTAAATAAAAACATATAGAAATGGAATTTTACATATCAATAATTATGTATATAGCATTTAGCGGGAGAAAACAATGTTTATACACGATGAATACAGACCCTATAGTAGTTATGTACTTGTACATTATACTTTCAAGTATGGCCTAAAAATATGCACATATATACATTGTTATGCTACAGTATGAAATTTAAATTTGTAGCGTGCATGAACATCTAAAGATCCTCCCATTAGTTTAAAGAAGACAGAAAATTGTTTTATTTGTTACGGTGCCTGATAATTTTATTTGTTATGGGCATCTGTTTGCTTATGATGTTGGAATCTGGACATATGTGATCTTAATTTCTTCCTTAATACAACCATGGATTTATATGAGATTATGGCACAATGAAAGTAGTAAAGGTTAGCATGTGATTCGATATGTTCATCTAGAGATCCACATTAGTTTAAAGAAGACATGTTGTGTTTGTGTATGATGTTGGAATATGGAATAGTTGTTAAAATGTAGTCATGGATTTTTTTATGAGATTAACCTACAACGAATGTAATGTAGGCTACAATGTTATACAACCAGATAGTCAATTTTTTAATACTGATTCTTCAGTGACATAAAATATGCTTAATTATGAATTTCATCAAAAAACACATGGGTCATAACTCGTAAAAGATTAGAATCAGGTGTGGAAGATACCTTGGGAAATATCTATCGACCATACACTTAATGAAATATAAATGTAATCACATTAGTATTCAAATGTGTTATACCAATGGCATCTTCTTGTAATTATTCTAGTTGTAAGAGGGTAAATTTAAAAAGAGTCTGAGGAAGATTATCATGATGACACGAAATAATGGCAGAGATGTAAATATATTACAAAATAAAGGTTACTCATTCAAGTTGCTTCTCTTTTAATAGTAAACTAGATCATGACCCGCCCGGTCGGGCGGGTTTATTGTTTGCTTCTCAAAATTTTAATCCACGATGTAAATTATTTTAAATTATATAGTTTTGAGTTGTATAATAGATTTTCTATTCAAAGACAACTTTATATTGTTTATTACAAAAGAGAAAATCAAATGTAGGGGTATAAAATATTTAGAAGTGTATGATAATGTGAGGTATTATTAGACAGTGTCGTTGCTAACATATAATAAAAACATAAATTAAATAGATGTTTTCTTTAATAGATGTCTAATGTGTAACGTATAATAAGATAGATAGATGTAAAATTATAATGTAAAACTTATAATAAGATATATGTTACGATGGGTGAAATTATAATAAGATATATATATATATATATATATATATATATATATATATATATGTTACAATGGGTCAAATTATAATAAGATATAAATAAGATATATAATGGGTCAAATTGTAGACGGGTGTAAATGTGTCGATGAGTGAAATGTAAGAATAATAAGGTTAGGCTATTAATAATAAATGTCTCGATGTAAATGTCACGATGGATCAAATTAGGAAATGTTTAAGTGGAAGGTTAGGCTATTAATAATAAGGTTAGACTATTAATAATAACTAGATTTTGACCCGCCCATAAAAAAGGCAGGTATATTTTTTGTTAGAAAACTTATTTTACGTAATAAAATTATGATTTTTGATAAATTTTATATTTCAACTTTTTATTTAATTTATTTTAAATTCACTTATATGGTTTATTTTTTTATTTTAAATATGACTAAATTTTTGAAGACTATAAATAATTTTAACCCGTAATATGATTTTATTTATTTAACACAAATATAAACTTATTTTACACCTATTTTTTAATTTAAAAAAATATATTTTAAATCTTCAACATTCTCCGTATTGAAAAAAATCATTTGGGCGTTTTCAATTTTTTATAATTTTATTAAATTCAGTTTATGCTGATTTAATCATTTGTTATTTAAACTTGATTTAATTTTAAGGTTTCATTTAATAAATGCTTTCAATAATTAATAACATGAAAGATTCTTTGGAAACATATGGTGCAAATATTTAGGAAAATAGATTTACAGTTTAAATGTATCTTAAATTTACTTATATGGCTTATTTTTTTAATTCTAAATATGACTAAATTTTTAAAGACTCTAAAGAATTCTAATCCGTAATATGAGTTTATTTCATCTGAGGTTAAACTTATTTTAAATTTATTTTTTTAATAATGGTTATTTGAAAATATTTTTAATAATGGTTATATATATTGAAAACATTTTTAATAATGGTTATTGGAAAATATTTTAGTAATGCATATTTTAAATTAATTTTTGAAATAAATCAGCTTTTTTTTTTTGTTTTTTTCGACAAAAAAAAATAAATCAGCTTTAAATTCTTATTTTGATTTGAAATATGTATATAAAATTTAAATTTTTTTTTACGATTATTTGAGACAAAAAAAATGTTTGTAAGTAATTAGATTAGTCCATTTTTTATATTTTAGAACTGATCCAAGTATATAGTTTTTATAATCTAATGGATTACCAATATTTTTTAATAACATAAGCCATTACTTTTTTCTTCTTGACATACTTTTATCCATGTTTATTTTCTTTGCATTAGTTTTCTATGAATTATTAGTAATTTTATGATATTTTAAAAAAAAATTGAACTCTTGAAATTTTTATATTTGAGTAAACTAAATAAGGTAATAATATAGTTTTAAAATATTTTTTATATAATATATTATTTATATCTTAGTTTGTTTTTTTGATTTTTCACCATAAAGAATTGTAAATAAAAATAATTGTAAATATTCTGACATAATTATAAATAAAAAAATATTGAAAGAAAGTTGTTTAATTTATTGTAAAATAATGGCTAAATGAGTAAATAAAATGAAGTATTTTATATGTTATTCATGTTTTTAAACAATTCTCATTTGTTATTAATTTATTGAAAATACAGTGGTTAAATGTGTAAATAAAAGAAATTACACATCTCTACTATCCATGTTTCCAACCATATCTCATTTATTCTACCATCTTTGTTTCCAAACAATCCAATTGTGTACTTCAACTTTAATAATATAGATGTGATGTCCAACTTATAAATCCACCTAGAAAAATTTGAAATGTTTATGTTTTAATGAGACACTACAAGAAAACACTGGCTTTACAACGAACTTTTACAACAAAAATAATTCCTCGTAAATTTATGAGTACATTACGTGGACGTTACGACGAAATGCAGTTTCGTTGTAAAGCGGATGTAATATTACAACGATATTGTTTCGTCGTAAAGTCGTTGTAAAGTTACAACGCTTTTACGTGGAAAATTAAATTCCTCGTAAAGGTGTTGTAATGTTACAAAGACTTTACGAGGAATCCTATTTCCTTATCTTTCGTCGTAATGGCGTTGTAATTTAACAAGTATTTTACGACGAATCAGGTTACCGTTATACTTGGTCGAAACGTGTATTAAGTGTGCTTTATACCTAACTAAATTCCTTGTAAAGTGGATGTAAATTCCTTGTAAAAGAGTTGTAAATCCGTAGTAATACATTGCGTTATAAAATACTTGTTAAACTTTTACCTACCAAACTCGAAAATCTTCTATATATATGTCATTTCTCAATGCTAAAAACACACCAACAAATCTAAGAAAAAAGAAAAACTGAAAAACACAACTTAAAAAAATGGCTGATGGATGCAATGTCTACGAGATACTGAGTTGGATGTATTCACATAAAGATTCCGCCGGTAGAGTGACGGATACCTTTCTGAGCGGGCTAGAGACATTCATGCAGTAGGCATGCTCTACACCGCTCACACAGGAAAGCGGTAAGATGTTTTGCCCTTGTCGGAAATGCAAGAATTCAAAATTTGCACTTAGTGAAACTGTTTGGAAATTTAGTAAATAGAGGATTCACACCGCATTACAATATTTGGTATCAACATGGAGAGGGTTATGGTGGAAATGAAACTAGTAGTAGTAATAATCATTTTAAGAATCCTGGTAATAATGAAGAACCGAATCAGAATGAACAGATGGTAGATCATGATACGATTCAAGACATGATTACTGATGCATTTTTAGAAACAACTACAACAATAGCTCATGAAACTGGGAATGTAGAAGAACCTAATTTGGATGCAAAAAGGTTTTATGAAATGTTAGATGCTGCAAATCAACCAATCTACACTGGTTGTAGAGAAGGTCTCTCTAAATTGTTTCTAGCAGCTAGGATGATGAATATTAAAATGGATCATATTCTATATGAGAATTGCATGGATGCTTGGGCGGAGTTGTTGAAAGAGTACTTGCCAGAAGACAATTTATCAGCTGAATCTTATTATGAGATTCATAAATTGGTTTATAGTCTGGGATTGCCTTCGGATATGATAGATGTTTGCATCGACAACTGCATGATCTACTGGAAGGACGATGAGAACCTGGAAGAGTGTCGATTCTGCAAGAAACAACGATTCAAACCACAAGGACGTGGAAGGAATAGGGTACCGTACCAAAGGATGTGGTACCTACCAATTAAAGACATGTTAAAAAATTATATCAATCTGAGAGGACTGCTGCATCGATGAGGTGGCATGCTGAACATGTCCAGAAGGAAGGCGAGATCGCTCATCCATCAGATGCAAGAGCGTGGAAACATTTCAACAAGATATACCCATATTTCGTTAACAATATTCGGAATGTCTATCTTGGGTTAAGCACTGATGGATTTAGTCCATTCGGAGTGTCTGGGAGACAATATTCTTTGTGGCCAGTCATTCTTACGCCGTATAACTTGCCGCCGGAAACTGTGTCGCGCGGAAAAAACTAGCATGTTCAGGGAAATATGCCTGATGGGTATGGGGTCTCTCACAATTGCACAATTGACATAAAAAGAGTATATTTGGGAGCTGCCTTACTGGAAGAATCTTGTTTTACGCCACAACTTGGATGTGATGCACATAGAGAAGAACTTTTTTGACAACATCATGAATACAATATTGAACGTCACAAGAAAGACAAAAGATAACAAAAAGTCAAGGATGAACTTATCTTCTATCTGCTGGAGAAGTGAGTTACATATCAAGAGCAATGACAGCGTTCATGTTCCCATCTTCTGGATGTCATCAGCATCGAAGACAACTTTGTTTGATTGGGTCTCACTCAGAAGTAAAGTTCCCTGATGGTTATGTTTCAAATCTTTCAAGATGTGTTGAACGTGGTCAAAAGTTCTCTGGAATGAAGAGTCATGATTGTCATGTGTTTATGCAACGACTACTTCCATTAGCTTTTGCTGAGCTCCTTCCAACAAATGTACATGAAGCATTTGCAGGTAAATATTAATTAATAATATATTACATATGTTTATAAAATGGTATTAATTGGGTTATCTTTGCAACATACAGCAATTGGAGCATTCTTCAGAGATCTTAGCACACGTACTTTCAAGGAAGAAGTCATCGAACAACTTCAGGAGAACATTCCCATCATATTGTGCAACCTGGAGAAGATATTTCCTCCATCATTTTTTGATGTGATGCAACGGATGGATGTATCCATATGAGAGGTACATGAAACATTTGAAGGGAAAAGCCAAAAATCTAGCAAAGGTGGAAGGTTCGATCATTTCTAGGAGTTTGACAGCAGAAACTTCTAACTTCACGTCTTACTACTTTGCTCCAACCGTCCGTACAAGGAAAAGAGTTTCTAGAAGATATGATGATGGTGGAGTACCTTCGCCATATGCCGTAGACGGTGTTCCTGATATTTTCTGTCAAATTGGACGATTTGGTGGTAAGCTGAAATAAGTTTGGTGGTCTAGTGAAGAGGATAAGCATAGTGCCCACACATATATTATGCTCAACTGCGGAGATGCAATGACGTCTTCGTTTGAAAGGTAATTTTTTTGTCTATGTTAATTAATTTTATTGTTGTCAATTATATGATACGATATATTTGTTTAATTTGCAGCATGTTTGTATTTCAAGTTGAAGAAGCAATACCAGGAATATCTGCAACTGAAGTGGAAGGAAGAAAAGAAAAGCACTTTGTCAAGTGGTTAAAATCACAGGTATTATATTTGATAAAAATGAAGCAATATTTGGTACTATTCTAACGGTGGTGTATTTTGTAAGTTGAGTATGATGATCCATATTACCATGTATGGTTTCACGAATTAGTCCAAGGTCCAGTAGCAAAGGTCACCACATCACATATGTACTTCACACGAGGTTTTACCTTTCACACATACGAGTATGGAAGACATCGGACAACAAGTAACTACGGAATATGTGTGAAAGGCGAAACAGACTTTTACGGGATCTTGCAGGAGATTATTGAAGTGGAATTTCCAGGGTTATTGAAGCTAAAATGTGTCCTCTTCAAATGTGAATGGTTCGATCCCGTTGAGAATCGAGGTGTTCGGTTTAACAAATTTGGTGTTGTGGATGTCAACTCTGGGAAAAGATACAACAAATTCGAGCCTTTCATCCTAGCTTCCCAGGCCGAACAATTTAGCTTTCTTCCATACCCTCGCCTTCGAAGTTCTGGGATTAATTGGTTGGCTACTATCAAAATTACACCTCGTGGACGAATTGTTGCTGGAAAAGAACCACCATTGCAAGAAGAAGATGATATTAATGAAGTTGAGGTTCCTGATCAACAACTTGATGAAATTCTTCTGATCGACCCAAATAACCATCAATATGAAGATCTTCCCGAAGATGCGACAGATGAAGCACGTGAAGACGAGTTCGATTGTAGTGACGACAATGACTGTTCTGATGTTGATGAGAATTCAAACGATTCAGAATTATGTAATATATGTAACAAATGTTGTTTTTATCTTTACAAAATATTGAACCCAATGTTGTTTTTTATTGCTTAAGTGAGATACTTAATGTATGTGTACTATATGTTGTCTTGTATAATATCTATTTTTTAAGGTAAAAATTTTTATTTTGTTGAAATTAAGGGTTTTAGTTGGATAAAGAGGATGAAAGTATGAATGAGTGATAATGGTAAAGATGTTAACTTTGGGGTTTATGGATTTGATTTTCGGGGTTTCATACTTTCCTTGTAAATTCGTTGTAAGTAAAAATACGGGCCTGGTAAATTCGTCGTAACATAAAATATTATTTCCTAGTAACTTCGTCGTAAATGAAAAAACACGGACCTGGTAACTTCGTCGTAAATAAAAAAAACACGGCTCTGGTAACTTCATCGTAAACCAAAATACGGGCCTGGTAACTTCGTCGTAAACGAAAACACGGGTCTGGTAACTTCCTTGTAACATTACGAGGAAATCGTTTATATATATATATATATATATATATATATATATATATATATATATATATATGGGAGAAGTCTTTCAGAAGAGCAGTGCTCGTATCTTCCTCCATAAATCCTCTCCCCCTCTAAGGTAACTTTCTCTCTCTATCTTTTTTTTATAGTTTAGGTGGTCAGTTTAGGTGATTAGTTTAGGGAATTAGTTTAGGTGATTAGTTAAGGGAATTAGTTTAGGTTATTAGTTTAGAAAATTATTTTAAACAATTCGTTTAGGATATATATTAATTTAATCTTTTTAAATTTTCTAGATGGCTCCTAAACTGAGACCAGCAGCTGCTGCACCTACGTATGTCGATTTATTTGGCGATGGCACATCTTCATCTAGCGTTCAATCGTCTTCTTCCGGGACAGTTCCGGACTCTCACACATCTTGGAGAGTTTCTTCGACCCCTACTCCTCTTTCATCTCAGATGGCTCCCCCACCAGCTCCACCTGTCGTCCCGGATCAGCCTGCCCCACCGGCTGTAGTTCATCCCAATTTGCGGGTGCCAGCTCATGCACCATTCGCAAGATACACCGTCGAGGATTTGCTTGCCCAGCCCGGACGAGAGGGTTTACACGTTCTGGACTCCAATAGACCCCCGGGTACTTATTGGCAAGTACATTAAATTATTAATTTTAAATTTAAAATCTTTGATCAATTTTTTAACAAATTTGTTATATTTGCAGGTTTGGGGTTAACAACCGTGTTAGCCGGAGCATTTCGGAGATGATGAAAGGATATTATGACGGCCCTTATCCCAACTGGACTATGACTCCCGATCACGTCAAGACGACGTGGTTTAAATGTTTCGCGGTAATTATATTTACATATTATTAATATTTATTTTGCTTAAATAATTATTTTATTCTAATCTTTTAAAATGTTTGTTTTTTCAGCAAAGGTGGAACTGGTCTGTAGGAATCACCGAGAGGGTGAAGAGTGAATTAATTGCAAAGGCAAAAACTCGTCTTTGCAACACCGTCTCGGATTGGAAGGACAAGTGGGAGATTTGCGGCTATGAAGGGAAGCCTAGCGGGTCACAAAGGAAGCATGGGGATGGCCTCATCGCCTATTGGAATGAACCCAGCTCCATCCGTAAAGCCAACTTCTGCTCCGCTTCCCGAAAAACGAGGGATAAAGATGGTCATTTGCCCATGGTTCATAGAACCGGCCAAAACCCCATGCCGGAATTCGTCTCGAAGCTGTAAGTTTTATTTAAATTTATAATTTTCATTATTTTAAACTTGCATTTATTAATTATATTTAATTTATTTATTACTGTTATTTATTAGTTGGAGAAGACAGGAGTTTTGTCATCTCTCTCGGACCTATTCAAGATGACTCACGCTTCACCAGATGGGGTTTTTGTTGATCCTGCATCCGAAAAACTCTTCAACGATGTGGCTAATCGGGTTGAAGAGCAAGAGACGCAATTTACCCAACAGTCTGCAGATAAATTACCCGTCAAGTTGTCAACCGAAGAGATCGACTGGATCTTCGAGGAGGTAAAATTTAATAATTTTTAAAAATTTATTTTTTATTTTTTTAGTATAATATTAACTCTAAATACGTTCTTTATAAGTGGCTCCTATAAAGAATGGAAGGAAGGTCGGAATAAGTTCCGTTAACAAAGTTGCAAGGGCGACTTCGTCATACTATTCGAGACGGGACCATGACAACGACCGGATGCAGGCTCGCATGGATACCCAGCAGCAGCGTTTGGACTCTCTCGAGGGTTTGCTGGATGTGATGGCGGTGGGAAATCCAACTTTGCAGAGAGCTTTGGCGGAGAGACGAGCAGCTCTCGGGATGAGCCAGCCGGATCCCGAAGCAGGAACTTCTATAGACCCAAACCCCTCAGCCAACTACTTCGATGATGATGTTGGCCTTTAGTTTATTTTTTTTTAATTTCTTTTGTTTTGTATTAAAATTTTAAATTCTATTTAATTAATGAATTAATATTTTTTAAAAAAAAGTATTTGGTTTCATATATAATTTTATTTCAAATATTATAAATTTTAAAATTATTGTTTTATAAAATTAATATAATAATTATAATTAATTAATATTTTAAATATGAAGATGTAAATTCGTTGTAAGTTTCCACGTTAAGTCCTCGTAACGTTTACGAGAAATTTAAATGGAGTCGTTGTAAAGTCCTTGTAAAATTTACATCGACTTTACGTGGAAACCTTACGTGGCTTTTACAACGAAATATTACGAGATATTGACATCGGGCTTTACGAGGGCTTTACGACAAATAGTTTCCTTCCACTTTACGAGGAACTGACTTCCTCGTAAACGTTACTAGGACTTTACGACGAAACCTCCATTACGACAAACGTTTAACAATGAAACGCGTATCGATGTTAATTCGCCGTAAAGCTCCTATTACGACGAATTTAGAACGAATACCGCCCTCGTAAAAAATATGTTTTCCTGTAGTGAGATAGATAGATTATTAGCAAGCCACAAACAAATTTACCGGTTAATGCAACACTTCACCAGTTTACGACGGCCCCTATGAGGAACATGGAAGCCAATCCGATTACTAAAAAGAGCTGCAGAATTAACAATATCATCAATGATATTTAATATATGAATACATGCGTGTATATCTTGTGAACATGAACAAGCTGGGTGGCTTAGCTAAAACGCAAAAGATGACCGATAATTTTGGGAAAATTAGATACTTTCCATTAATTTGTTGTGTATACTACGAAAGTTCAATGCAGTTATTTTACCCAAAAAAAAACAGTTATTTTAACCCAAAAAAAAGTTCAATGCAGCTCATATCTATTTATACTATTATTTATAAAGTGATTTTGTTTACTTGTCATATTCTCTATAATTTTAGCTAATTTTGCTTATTTGTCATTGTTTATTGCTTATTTCTTATATTTTCCATATTTTAGGTATTTTCGCTTATTTATCATTTTTTATTTTTTTATTTATCATATTTTCATAATTTTAAGTAATTTACTTATTTTTTATATTTTTAATAATTTCAGTTTTGTTTATTTTTCATATTTTCTATAATTTAATTTATTCATTTATTCATATTCTTAATAATTTTATTTGGTAATTTTATTTACTTGTCATATTTTTAATAGTTTTATGTGGTAATTTTATATTTCCTTAGTTGTCATACACTCCACATTTTTAAGGATTATTTAATAAATATTTGTAAATGCTTAAAACAATGAAAATGTCAGATATAATCGATTTGCTTTTTAAGACATTCCTCAGATCTAATCGTCTTGCTTTTTTCTTTCCCGTCAGTAGACCTAAGCTCTGATGGCTAATGAACACTTTATAATTTGTCAGACAAAAAGCTTCTATAAATTATTAATCACATAGGTTTCATCACACCCAAATTTTGAAAATAACCTTTTGAAAACTTATTAAGAAAAATGAAAACAGCTAAGAAAATGGTGACATTCTTTTAGAGGTATTTGTTGGATAATTTCAATTAACTTGAGGAGCAAGTTAACTCATTAAAATGAAGTTTATTGAGTTAAGGAAAAAAAAAGCATATCGAGTTTAAGAATTATTTCCATATTATTATTAGGTTAAAGAGTAGCTTAATCCTATATAAAGAGTTTTCATGGAGACTTAGAGAGATGTTCTATAAGGGAAAGACATTGATTTAGCTTTGATAGAGTTTCTAAATCCAACAAGAAGAGTTAGGGCCTGAGTGGTTCAAACGCAGCGGTTGCGGTTGCGGAAGTTTGCGGGTGCGGGTGGTAGCGGTTTTTTGTGGTTTTAAGAGATTTGTACGACTGGTACTGCAGTTAAAAATTGGTGCCGGGACAATTATGACTGGTTACTACCAAATGCAGCAGCGGTTAAAATATAAATTAACAATATTTACATTCTATATAATTGTAAAACTTTCAAAATCATAATAATATAATAAATATAAAAATATATATTTAGAAAGTTATATTTTTTTTTAATTATAGAAAATATTTTAATTTTTAAAATTTATAATATTAACTAAATATAATTGATACATTTAATTATTTTATTATTTCAATTTTATTGAAATATTTTTACTTTTGTATTATAATGTTTTTAAAAAAGAAAAAAAAAATTTACGCTCCCGCAACCGTCCGCAACTGCAAACGTTAACTAGAACCAGCTTTTGAATTTAAGAGGTTTAGAGCGGTGCAAAGCGGTTTAGAGCAATTTGAGTGATTGTTGCAAAATGCCAATAACCGCTACTAACCGCAAAAGCTGCATTTGCGGGTGGTAACAGGGAAACCAGTCATGCCCTTAGTTCTTATAGTATTTTGTGTTCTTGCAATTTTAATTGGTATCAGAGCTCCAAGTTTAGAAAATCGTTTACAAGAGCAGTTGTAATTCGATCAAAACATGGGAAACGATAACAATTCTCAAGCACGTGATAAAGGTGTTGAGATGAAGAAGGGCATACTATGTCCCATCATCGTCCAACTACACCGTATGGTCGATGTGAATGAAAGATATGCTTCGTTTATACAAAGTTTGGGATATGATTGATCCAGGGAGAGATGATGCAAAGAAGAACAATATGGTGATTGCTCTAATCTTGTAATCAGTCCAGGAAGCACTAATACTTCAGATGAGAGAACATGAACATGATACAGCGAAGAAGATTTGTGAAGCTATCAAATCACGTAACCTAGGTGCTGATCGCGTGAGAGAAGCGAGGTTACAGACTATGATGTCTGAGTTCGACAAACTGAAAATGACAGACAAAAACATGGTGGATGACTACGCAGGAAAACTTTCAGGCCTAGCATGGAGAGCAGCCGCATTAGAATTAGACATTGGACATATATAATTAAACATTGTATCTCATGCAGCGTGAATGTTGGGAATGGATTGCGGATCGCATCTTACGATCTACTTAAAAATAAAATGCATTTTTATAAAAGATGAGAGACATTATAGATCAAACAAGACCAAGAATGAAAATGAGAAAAACTAACTAATCAGTTAAAAAGCTTCGTGTTACTGTAGTCTCTGTCTAATGTTTTTATTAACAATTTGTTTTTTACACATCATGTAATCAGTTACAATAAGTTGATAATCAATAATGTTAATATGTTAAATAATATCACCACTTTAATTTTATTACAACAATTAACAAAAAAACTATGTACACTGTTACTTCCAAAAGATTATTTTTTTCCTACAAATTAAATTATGTTCCGCAATTTTGATAATGTCACATGAATTCTTTAAATTAACTGTTTAAGTGTTTTAAATCTGTACGTACCTTTATAATAATATTTTTTTAATTTCTTGCTCATTTTAGACTTTTCTAATTTATGTTTATTGGCAAGTTATTACTTATAAATATCCATTAACTTGCTAATTTTATTGTTGGTTACTCATATTTTTTTGCCATTAAATTTTCCTTGAACTAGGGGTAAAAATAGTTCATGTCTAGTTTTAAATTTTGCTAACAACATAAACAGTTTATTTACTAAATAATAAGAATGTTTTCAATATATATATATAAATATTGCACATTCTGATTAGAATATCATTTGATCTAAAAAATGAATCTTCTTATCAGCTTTCTGTTGGTTTTTGCTACCTATAACAGATTTGGTACAGCCTGCAAGGATAATCGTATTTAAATTCATAATCAAATTGCACCTGGTATTATTCTTCATTATGACTGTAGTTCCATCGACAAGCCCGGAGATCCTGCAAAAATGCAAGATTTTAAATTTAACACCTCAGATGTCACGAGTTTCCAAGATGCACCGTTGAGTTATGGTAGCGCAAAGATAGAAGTACATTGTCATTTCAAGTATGACAGGTATTACTGTGATTTTCGAGCATACAGGGAAGCCACTGTTGGTCGATGTGGCGCACTACGGTCATATGAAGCCCGAAAAGATGGAATTTACTTTAGAAGGAGTTATGAGAAACCTCATGACGAATTTAAATTTCATTGGGTGGTTGGTAAATAATTTTTATTAAATGATTTTTGTAACAAGCACATAAATCATATCATTATCTGTTTTATTTAGGCTACATGGGGATTTGTTATAATAGTTTAATTTTTTTATAATAATTTTAAAAATTCCCAAAATATAAATGTATGTGTTAATAAACATTATTATAAAAAAGGTTCTTTCACTCTTACTTGCGCCACATGTGCATCCACGTTAGATATTCGTTACATGACGGAAAGACATGTGTCCCATCTCTGCAATACGCTGACTTTATTAACTTGAAAATATCGGTTGTTGGGGTTTATTTCATAACATGTCTACTCTGAAGTGTTTTGGGCTGAGAAATATCTTTTAGTATATATAGATTCATCGTGATATGGCTACCTCGGCAATGTTTTTCTCTGATTTGAAGTCCAGCAGGTGCTTCTCCATTGTTGATATTAGGTTGTTGATCTTTGAATATGCAATTATTTTACATATGTGTTTGTTTATAATTGTTACTAGATTATTTTGGAAATAAATTAAGATAAGTTAGATTTTCTTGATTTGATTATAAGGCTCTGTTATTCTACCTGTTACAGATTCATCCATGATTTGAAGGCTGGACGTTATTCTTCCACCGTCTAGGCCGACTCTAAGCAGAGACACCATGCCAACAAAGCAATCGCTTCCAGCCGCAAATTTTATCATGTAATTTCGGCCACAATATTAACAATGCTCTTTTTAGTCTGGTGTAAAGTTATCACATGTTACCCTTTGCATGTCTTAAGTTCGATCCTCCAACATTTATTCTACAAACTTAATATTTTACAAATTTGCAAACCAGCCAAAAATTTTCTTTTTGTTTGCAGCCTTAGAATATTCAGGACCGGCTCTAACTCTAAGGTACCGAGAAGCAAGAACGTGATACGCAGTGGTGAGAGCATATTGGTGTGGACATGCTCCAACTCGGCGCTAAGGTTATTCCATTCTCTATACTCATAATCATCGAAGTTTTCAGACAAAATCTAGCATCTAGCCTCAGAATTTTAATACTTGTGTTTCCAAATCTTTATTTTAACTTCCTTCAGTTAAGTGGTTGAGGACTATAATAGTAGTACACAAGCCGCAGGGTTGCTTCTCAGAGTAACTATAAGCTTTGGCAACGAGTGTATAAGTTTTGACTTTACTAAAGTTACATGTTATTTTCTGAGCCTTCTTGGGTTTGGTTTTGTTTGCTTTACGGAAGTGTGAATAGCAGAACATTAACAGTTATGTGATCTCAAACTCAATATATTGAGATGATGCTAATGCATGATTTGTTCTTTGATTTGCTTGCAGGATTATACAAACATTTCCCATGTGACTGGTTAGAGAGGCTCCGTTTCCATTTATTGGAATAATTTGAAACAATTTGTAGTCTGCATATATAGAAATATTTTAAGATATTTTGGAAAGTTACAACAAAAAAATAAATAAAATATTGTATACTGCATATATAGAAATATTATTTCTGTGTTAGTCTAAAATTAATATAAAATATGAAAACACCAGGTGTAACAACTAATGTATTTTATATATTTTTAATAAAAGTAAGAGATCATAAAAAATAAGACTAAGACGACTAATAGTATATAATTAGTTTAAGAAGAAAATGACAAAAATATTAAAATTAGTAAAAATAAAATATGGTAAAGCTAAAAAAATTAAGATGCACAAAAAATAATAATCTTCTAAAATAAATAAAAATAATATATATTTCACTTTTACCTTCTTTTTATTATAGCAATTCATGTGTGACTTTATTAAATAGACATTTTCCCAAAATACATTCTTCATTAAATAGTCAAAAGACTATTATACCATTTCATTAAATAGTCAAAATATCTGTTTAAAGAATAAGAAAAACTATAGTTTTGAATTATATTTTTTCAAATTGAAACTTTTATAATATTTTCAAATTTTTCTTTCTGATTTTTTTTCAGATTTTCGTTTTACGATTCAGAATTCTTTTTGAAAGTTTTTTAATCTTTTTAATTAAAAATGTATTTGTATTTTTATTTGAATCCTATACCCCATCTTCCAAAACACTATCCCTCAAATACAAACCTTAAATCTAGATAAGTTAACCCTAAGATTATTGAGTGTCTATTTACCTCTTTAAAATTGAGGGTAAATGTAGTTAATATAAACATAACAGGTTGTGTTTAGAGTACGTTAGTTTAAACAATTTCTCCTATAATTTTGTTATCACTAATAGAAAAGCACTAATCAAATAATAAAAGTACATCTATTATACTTTTAGATAAATTATTATTCATACTAATAAAAATTCTAAAATGGAAATTGAAACATAAGAAAACAATAAAAATGACACAGAAAAAAAAGATCATTTAAAGCGAGACCTTCAACATAAGCCAATATATTAAACAAAAAAACAACCAGTCACAAATTCTGATTAGCCATATTACTATTTAAAATGAATTATATAAAGCTTACAAAATATTCATCCGATAATTATTATCAAGATTATTATCCATCACTAAACAAATTAACAAAACAAATCGATAAGACAAACAAACCTATTATCACATTCGTATAATAGGTCTCCACAACTTAAATATTTTCAGTGATACTAACATATAGCTTAAAAATAAAATACAATACATATATCAACATGAACATACAAGACATTTTTCCTTGAGACTAATCAAACCTCATATATAGTGTTTCTAAAGGCTTCATTTCAGAGGAATGAACTCAACTCTCATATTCTCCTCTTTCTTTTCACATACTTTATAAATGATTCATTCCATCTCACCTGCTCTATTTCCACAACAAAGTCAATCAGTGTTAAATTTTTGGTTAAACTGTTGATTGCCTTTCATGGACTTCGTACGATGATAAATTAGTAAAACGTACGATGATAAAAAACTCATGCATTACAAATGCATAGTTTTCTTATTGTTGTCTATCCTCATACTTAGGCCAACGATGAGGTATCTGCCATTGACTTCCCTAACGCTTTAATATGAGCGAAGGCAACATCTCTCATGTCTAGAAACCTGTAGTATCTACATTTGAAAGGTTTTTTAACCATTTATCATAACAGCGATAATATCCAGCAAAAAATCACAATGTATATATTATTTATATAGAAGTGACATAATAGACAAAACTCAATTATTAATTTACGGGAGGCCTCAAACTAGAAGCTTTGGGTTGCATAAAATTGTTGATAAAGTTCAGAAATGTTATACAAAACACAATAAATAACAAATTAATACCAATTCAAAAAAACTGTTGAGTTTTTTGTTTTTTTCTCTGTTAAACATCATGATTTTGGGAGAAAAATGTTTAAGAAAATCAAATTAAAAAACCAAAAGTATTTAAAAAGTTGATAGGGCACTAATCCACGCGTAGCGCGGACAAAAGATCTAGTAATAATAAATTTTCAGTTTCTTGCTCAATTTAGACTTTTCTATTTTCTTATTTAATGGCGAGTTATTACTTATAAAATGCACTCATTTGCTAATTTTATTGTTGGTTACTCATATTTATGCCATTAAATGTTTCTAGAACTAGTGGTAAAATAGTTCATGTCTAGTTTTAAATTTAGCTAACAACATAATCAGATTATTTACTAAATAAGAAGAATGTTTACAATTTATATATAAATATTGCACATTGATTCTTTGATTAGAATATCATTTGATCTAAAAATTGAATCTTCTTATCAGTTTTATGTTGGTTTTTGCCACCTATTACGATTTGGTACAGCTTGCAAGAGGAACCATGTTGAAATTCATAATCAACTTGCACCTGGTATTATTATTCATTATGACTGTAATTACGACAAAGACCCAACACTCCTGCAGGAAAAAGGGATTTAAAATTTAACACCTCAGGTCTCAGTACGTTCACAGATGCACCGTTGAGTGATGGTCATGCAAAGAAAACAGTGCATTTTCATTTCAAGTATGACAGATATTACAGTGATTTTAGAGCATACAGAAAAGCCACTTTTGGTCGATGTGGCGCACTACGTTCACATGAGGCCAGAAAAAATAGAATTTACTTCAGAAGAAATTATGCTAAACCTCATAACGAATTTAAATTCCATTGGATGGTCGATAAATAATTTTTATTAAATGATTTTGTGCACCAAGCACATAAGTCATTATCATTATGTGATTTATTTATGCTACATGGGAATTTATTATAATAGTTTAATTTGTTTTTATGATAATTTTGAAAATTCCCAAAATATAAATGTATGTGTTAATAAAAATGTATCGGTATATATATGAAATGAATAAAAACCGTGCTTATGAAATGTATTTATATTGGGTGGTCTTATTTTGTTGTTTCAGAAAAAGACCAATGGACTTTTGAATTATCTATTTTTATTGATTGATGCGCCATAATTCGATCTCTCTTGCTTACATAAGAGTTGCAGCGATCATCAAAACACACTCAAATCGATTCAACACACCCACTTTGAAATTGAATGTTCCCTTTCCCTTTTGATTCACTCTTCTTTTACACCAAGTTGGTTGCTGAGACTAGTACTAGTAACTAACACCTCACCTAATCTCTCAAAAGATCATAACTTCATCGATAGATCGAATGTTGCTCTTCTTCTTCTTCTTCTTCTTCTTCTTCTTCTTCTTCTTCTTCTTCTTCTTCTTCTTCTTCTTCTTCTTCTTCTTCTTCTTCTTCTTCTTCTTCTTCTTCTTCTTCTTCTTCTTCTTCTTCTTCTTCTTCTTCTTCTTCTTCTTCTTCTTCTTCTTCTTCTTCTTCTTCTTCTTCTTCTTCTTCTTCTTCTTCTTCTTCTTCTTCTTCTTCTTCTTCTTCTTCTTCTTCTTCTTCTTCTTCTTCTTCTTCTTCTTCTTCTTCTTCTTCTTCTTCTTCTTCTTCTTCTTCTTCTTCTTCTTCTTCTTCTTCTTCTTCTTCTTCTTCTTCTTCTTCTTCTTCTTCTTCTTCTTCTTCTTCTTCTTCTTCTTCTTCTTCTTCTTCTTCTTCTTCTTCTTCTTCTTCTTCTTCTTCTTCTTCTTCTTCTTCTTCTTCTTCTTCTTCTTCTTCTTCTTCTTCTTCTTCTTCTTCTTCTTCTTCTTCTTCTTCTTCTTCTTCTTCTTCTTCTTCTTCTTCTTCTTCTTCTTCTTCTTCTTCTTCTTCTTCTTCTTCTTCTTCTTCTTCTTCTTCTTCTTCTTCTTCTTCTTCTTCTTCTTCTTCTTCTTCTTCTTCTTCTTCTTCTTCTTCTTCTTCTTCTTCTTCTTCTTCTTCTTCTTCTTCTTCTTCTTCTTCTTCTTCTTCTTCTTCTTCTTCTTCTTCTTCTTCTTCTTCTTCTTCTTCTTCTTCTTCTTCTTCTTCTTCTTCTTCTTCTTCTTCTTCTTCTTCTTCTTCTTCTTCTTCTTCTTCTTCTTCTTCTTCTTCTTCTTCTAAGAAAGGAGGTGGGCATAGCTCTATGTGCCAGCCACCTGGCAGGTGGCTCACTGCTCCCTTTAATCTCACTAGTAGCTTCATGACTCTTTTCCTAGCTGAGATACTTGCCGTCCAGGTTGGTTAAAATCTCATACTACCCTGAAAAAAGAATCTACTGCTATTATAAGAATCATTAATATCTAGCACCTACCTGTGTTCGAAGCCCCAAACACTGATGGCATCGATCCTGGTAAGTAGCTTGAAACTCAGATTTGTATGTAGCAAAAACTAAATATGTAACCTCTTCTTGCTCTGTGGTGCATCAGATTCATGTGAGGACATGATACATCGACAACTCTTACATCAGCGATAAAAGAACGGTTGGGACCAGTATGGAACTAACTACTTACGGACGTCCTTCAAAGAAAATAAACTCATTCGCAACCTTACCTCACCATCCGATTCAATGTTAGAGGTAAGAAGACAGAGATCAGCTTCGGGATGTTAAAATCTATAAATAATCCGACTTTTGTAACCTTCAAAAACAGTGCTGGTATCTCTCAGTAGGAAGCAGAGATGTCTGGTGGCGTCACAAACATACTGATATGGAGCTCACGGCGCGGAGTTAGGATCAAAACCGCACCGGGAAGAGACGAGATAACATTCAGGAACGTCACGTTCGATGAACTGAGGGTCGGCATTGTGATAAAGACCTGTTAGAAATTAATGCCGACTCTCAGTTCATCGAACGTGACGTTCCTGAACGAGACAAAAATAATTTGTTTTTGGTTACAGAAAAATAAATCCAGCTTCATCTCTTCTATCATTTGTCTTAGGCCTTCTGGTTCAATTAGTTCGGTAATTTGGTTCGGGTAATTCGGTATTCAGATAGTTTGGTTCAACATAAATCTTACCAAAATAAATTTTGGTTCGGTTTGATTTGGTATCCAGCTAGTTTGGTTATATTTTGTTAGAATGTGAATAATTTCGGTTAAAGTTGGTTAGTTCCATTATTTCAGTTAGTTCGGTTTAAAATTTGATATGAATTTTTGGTATGGTTTGCTTATATTATTTTGTTTTTATGGAAACCGAACCGAAAATTTAACATTCTACAAACCTACCTAATCGAACCGAACTCCTAACCGAAACTTTTTGTTCAGTTCAACACCTCAGCTGTTATATGTATCTCCCACCATAAACACAAAAAAGTAAGGCTGACAAAAAAAAAACACAAAAGTAAGATACAGTCACAGTCATCTCTGCACTTCACATCTTTTCTACAGAAACAAGTCCCTCATAGCGTGTCAAGAAAACATACACTTCAACAAGCTTTTTTATATCTTAAACCGTCTAAACCCGAACCAGATCTCGTAGTGATTAAACAGCAAACTATCATGCGTTTGTTTTCCAAGATACTCAAGTCCCAAACTCGCTAGCCTCTTTGCACACTCGTCACCACCTAGCCGCGAACAGAACTTCACGTTATGCGACACAAAGATCCTCCCATCGTAAGGCTTTAACTTCTCCACCAGCCTCTCGAGTCCAGCCCACACGAGCTTGTCAGGCATGTGGAGAAACACCGCGCTCGCGTATATCAGATCATACGTTGTATCCGACCCGAACTTGCTGAACTCCATGTCTTCTCCTCTGAGTATAAATGGTCGTTTGTGAAGAAGACCTTGAGATGGGAGCTCGTACCTCAACGCAGCCATCAGAGAAAGCTCGTCCTTTTCGAGGCAGTGGAAGTGACTTGGATTGAGGTAGCGTATGAAATGCAAACCCACACGTAAGGTGCCGCATCCGATTTCGAGGACGCGAGAGTTTGGTTTGAGATTGGAGGATTCAGCTAAGAACTCGAATACATCGCGTCCACCAGCCCAAGGCTCGCCGTAGTTGCTGTGATGCTGCTCAACTAATAACTCACCAGGGCATGGGAGAGCTGTGTGGTTGTTTGCTTCTTCTCCTTCGTAATGGGATATACCCTTGTACCTGAAATGAACAAACACAGAGGAATAAAGCTTGAGTCTTTCATATGCTAAGAAACAGAGCAACGGAAAGCTCGAGTCTTTTAAAAACAGAGCAATGGAAAGCTGAGCCTTTCACAATTCTAAAAAAACAGAGCAATGGAAAACTCTTTCATATTCTAAAAAACAGAGCATCAAAAGCTCGAGTCTTTCATAACTCTATAAACAGAGCAATGGACAGCTCTTTTATAATCTTATAAACAGAGCAATGTAAAGCTCTAACCTTTCGTATTCCAGAAACAGAGCAATTGGAAGTTCGGGGCTTTCGCAATTCTAAAAGCAGAAAGATCATAACTTTCACTACGTACAAGACTCTGATGAAAAGGCCAAGAAAGACAGAGAGAGAGAGAGTAAGATTTTACTGTTTGAGATCTGCGAGTTGTTGCTCCCTAGTGCGAGGATTAATCCCTTTCCTGAGCTCGTTCTTCTGCATATGCAAACCATTGGATCTAATCAGATCTCTAACCCACTCTACATCATCTCGCGTCGGTGATATCTTCTCTTGTAACCTCACGTCACTAACGCTTCCACCGACGGCGACGGCGTTCGGAGAAGAAGATACAGATGGAGGACAGGAGCAGGAAGAGAGAGAAGAGGAGAGGAGGAAGAAGACAGCAGCTGCGAATGAAAGGGAGAGTACAAGTATAGGCACGCTCACGAAAACTCCTTTCTGCATCGCTGGTGATGGTGAAGAAGAGAAGAACAGAGAAATGCCATCGATGATGGAGAGAGAGAGAAAGACGGAGACAGCGCGTTTAGTGGAAATGAGTGGGACTAGTTATTAGTTAGTTATTACACACATCACATACATACCAAAGTAGAAATAGTATGTCGAGATTAGTTTTAATCGAGATCGCCACTAGTGCTGTTAATTTATTTACTGAACATTATTATACTGTATATTCCTGACTTTTATTTAAATTAATAATTAATGGTTTGTTACATCTAATTTCTTAAATAATTTTGTAATCATCCCTTTTTTGTATTGATCTATATCTGATTTTAATCTTAAAAAGGATTTATAACAATTCAACCAATAAATAGTAACAACTTAAAAAGATATATGTAATAATTTTAAAAGATTTATATTTCAGGAGGACTGTTGCAGGTTATGGACTGGCTACAGTCTGGATCAAAGCCTTGGGAGAAACTCAGACCTTTCATTGAGATCTTATGCTAGGCAAGCTAGGTTCAAGGAACCCAAAAAAATTGTGTTAGCTTTTGATTGCTTAGAGTTTTATGTTCCAACAGATTAAACAAACAAAAATTGGTTCACAAGGTCTATTCTATCGTTTTGTGGCTGAACAAGGGTTGTTTTCTGTGATTATATCAGGTCTTACTTCCAGAGATGAGTTTGGAAACTGTATGGACATTTATATGGAAGAAACCTGAGGATGTAATCCTCAACTATAGGGTAGCTATCGCTTAAGATAGAGGTAAGAATTGTTTGAAGAAGTGAAAAACCTCATAAAAAGGCATCATGCCAGTGTGTTTGTGAAGATAAATTTTGTGGAGCAGCAGTCTTTAAGCTCAATCTAATTGATGGTTTTGACCTTAAATAGCCTTGGTAGATTCGATACAGAAGCTTTTGTAGATTGGCGTTTTTTTCTTTTACATTTGAAACAATGATGTGAAAATGAATATCACCATAACTCATGGTTTAGTTTACTCAGCTTCAAAAAAGTTGATCAAAAAGGTTTACTCAGCTTCATGCTGGAGAATAATATCTTCTATTGGATTCAGATTCTCTAGAAAGGTGGCATGAACGCAATGAAAGGTTCAAGATTTTGGATGAGATGTGCCGAAAACTTAGCTTATTTTTGTACATTAGGAGGTTTAACATTTGGAAAAGAAAAACGAACTCTCTGTATTTTATTGTTCCCTGAGACAATTTAAGAACCAATGTTGTAAATCAAAAATCTATAAAGAGATATGCAAAGTATGCAATATAAATGAGGGAAGGCGGTCTATTTCTCCACGAGAAGTATCATATAGCACCAGATGTCCACTAAAATATGACTTCTTGCTATTTTTCTCCGAAATAAAAGTTTAAAACCTATTTCTCCACGAATATAAAGTTCTATTAAAATTTCTCCATAGTTATAAAGATCGAAATATAAAACCCCATAAAATCGATTTATGGTGGTTTAGGGTTCTAAAACCTCACATTCGAACCAATTGACATTTTCTTCTTCAACCTTCAATTGCAGACCATATTTCGTTTAAGGTTCTTGATAAAAATAGCACGAATATATTTGGTCGGATATTTTTTAGTTTTGGTTTAATTTTTATCGATTATTGTATGAGATTTAAGATTTTAAATTCGGTTTTCAGAAACCATGAGTAAACCAAATATGGTTGGGAAATAGGTTTCGAACTTTTATTTCGGGGAGAAATAGCATGAGATTATACTTTAGTGGATATTTGATGTTATATGATATTTCTCGTGGGTAAATAGATCGTTTTTCCTATAAATGATGAAAGATAGTATACCAGAGAGGCAAAAACGAAGCACCTGGAGCAGCTTGGCGCACATCAACATATAAATTTGGGCCAGGTTAAATCATCCTCTCGGGCCCAGACTGAAAAGCCTCTTTATAAACGCAGCGTTATGATATTCTTTTGTTTTGCTTTCATTAAACCCCTTTTATTAATTGTTTCTTAAACACACAAGTTGATGGTTATGAATCATATAACATACTGTATCGAGACATTATAAGATAACATAAACATTGTAACGCAGCATCGTTGGAATGGAATGAATAAATACATAGAATATAGTATGAAGCTTTCATTAAAATAAATCAGAGAAAAAGGAAAGTGGTTTGGACAGGAGCAATCACAAGTTTCTGAGCCTTTGTTCCTTGTTTGGTTTACAAAAGAGTCTTGATAAAGGAACTTCTTTGATTGGAGAGATGAAGCAAAACTCTCATTATTTATCATAATTCTTCTTTTTAACGTTATTAAAACCATGATATTATTTTAATGATACATTCCAACATTAGGTGGATATGTCTACCAAATACTATTGTTTTCTTATGTTTAATTTGACCAACTATAGTATAGTTCAAACTATTCTTTTCACTGAAGAAACATCCACTTCTGTTGTAGCACCATTAGATCTTACATTAAAAACGAGACTGGGAATGAAATGTTTTAAAAGAAAAACACTTTAATTCAACCAAAAACTTTATGGTCTACAAATTTGAAAGATGGGAGAGAGCAAAGGACCAGTAAAGATTAAATAGTGGTCACTCCAAGGTTGGTGGGGGCTGAAGGAGTAGTAACTTTGAGCCTTTTGACCTGTTGTTGCGTCCAAAAACATTTACACGTAATAGAAAAACAGACAACAGATCTTTCGTCTGTTTCTCTTTATTCCTTTTTCTTGTCTGATTCAAAAGGAACCCAAACAAAACATCAGTTTTGGAGTAAATAAAAGAAATAGCAGTTCAACCAATCCCTCTTGTTCTTGAGATTATTACTCAGAAGGTTGGTGCTCCTTATTATTAATGCTCTTCCACTCTGGTGTAATTGTGTATGATGTTTCCACCTTTCCCTTTTGTTCCATACCCTTAATTGATTGTGTGCTTTAAAGGTTTGATTTTTAGAACTTCTGGACTCTCTCATTTCCCTTTCTCTTTGTGATTTTTTTTTCCTTTTTCGAAATCTCTCATTGATCCATCTGTATATTTTTCTACATGTGTTGTCATCTTTCTCTTTGAGTGTTGAGTCAGCTTTCCGATCTTTGACTTGTCTCACACAACCTTACATCATCCTGTCTGAAAAAAAACTAGGGCTTGAATCTCCGCAGCGGTTCTCTTGTCTATTCAAAGTTTCAGATTTGAACATCTGGGTCTCCAATTTCACTCCTCCTCGATCATAAAGTAAGTAACTTTCTCCAAAATCTGATTCCCCGATGTGAAAAAAACTTGCTCGGATTTGAATTTTGCCAATTATGTGTGTGTATGTGTTGCAGTTTGATTACAAAAGAGATCTCTTTTTAAGAAACCATGCTGAGCAAATGAAAGTTAGTTTGATGAGAGATGGGTTGTGTATTGGGTCGACCCGGATCTCCAGGATCAGTAGTTAGCTCAAGGATCGAGTCTAATCGTAAGGAAGTTAACAATGTCTCCGTGACTAAAACCGAAACCGTACAAACCACTAGTGCTGTTGTTGCTGCTTCCGCTTCTACTAGTGAGGTGGTTAGGAATGATGAAGCTGTTGTGAACCATCACAAGGAAGAGAATGGTCATGCTGTGACAGAAGCCAAAGAGAGGAAACCTAGAGGCGAAAGAAGAAGGTCTCATAAGCCTGACCCGAGACGAAGCAACCCACCAAAGAACTTGCTAGGTGAGCAAGTTGCAGCAGGATGGCCACCGTGGCTGTCTGAAGTCTGCGGAGAAGCTCTAAACGGATGGCTTCCAAGAAAAGCTGATTCTTTCGAGAAGATTGAGAAGGTAAAAACTCTGTTTTTGTGCTCTGTTTTGTTCTTTGGGTAGTTAAAGTCTGTTGCTTTTTATGTGTGTGTAGATTGGATCAGGAACGTATAGTAATGTGTACAAGGCGAGAGATTCATTAACAGGAAGTATTGTTGCGTTAAAGAAAGTGAGATGCGAAGTTTTGGAACGCGAGAGCTTGAGGTTCATGGCTAGAGAGATTCTGATCTTGAGGAGATTGGATCATCCCAATGTCATTAAGCTAGAAGGTTTGGTTACTTCAAGGATGTCAAACAGTTTATACTTGGTGTTTCGTTATATGCATCACGATCTAGCTGGTCTAGCTGCAAGCCCGGACATAACATTCACCGAGCAACAGGTCAGAAAAAGAAAAGATTCATTTCTCGTAGTGGTAATAGCATAATTATCCAGCGTTTAATAATAGATATGTTTCTTCAGGTTAAATGCTATATGAAGCAACTCCTCTCGGGGCTCGAACACTGCCACAACAGAGGAGTTCTTCACCGTGACATCAAAGGATCAAACCTTCTCATAGACGATGGAGGAGTCCTCAGAATAGGCGACTTCGGTCTCGCGACGTTTTACGACGCTAGCAAAAGACAGAGGATGACGAACAGGGTCGTTACTTTATGGTACAGAGCGCCAGAGCTTCTCCACGGTGTCGAAGAGTATAACGTAGGCATTGATCTGTGGAGTGCAGGCTGCATTTTGGCCGAGCTGTTATCAGGTAGACCGATCATGCCGGGTCGTAACGAGGTGGAGCAGTTGCATAGGATATATAAGCTGTGTGGTTCGCCTTCTGAAGAGTACTGGAGGAAGATTAGGCTTCCTTCTCATCAGAAGCATGCTCATCACAAGCCTTTGCCTCAGTTCAAACGAAAAGTTAGAGAGGTTTTCAAAGACTTCTCTCCTCAGGCGCTTTCTTTGCTCGATACGCTTCTGGCTATTGATCCTTCTGAGCGTCAGACAGCTTCAGATGCATTGATGAGTGATGTAAGTTTCTTTACAATCTTTTGAGTAGCCTTGCGAATTCGGTTTATTCTGTTAATTTAGGTTTGAGTATTTTTGGTTTCAAGTAATTCGGTTCGGCCATGATCCCATCAAAGTAAACCGAAAATAAATTGGTTCGGTTTTCGGTTTTTAATTTTATCTCTGAAATAACCCATTTTTATTGCGGTTAGAATTCAGTATCATTTTCTTTGAAAAAATCAGATATTTTCGTTTAAATTCAGCTATTTCAGATAAATTCAGTAAGTTTGGTTAATTTGGTTTGATTAATGTCGGTTAATTTCTTTTTTGAAAATCAAAACCTGAACCGAAAACTGAATCATTTTTTTCAAAACCCACCAAACTAAACCAAACTCAAATATCAAAATAGTAACCTAACTAAAAACTGCCATGGCTGAATTGTTTTTTTTTAATGTACAGTTCTTCATGACAAAGCCATTTCCATGTGAACCTTCTGATCTACCTAAGTACCCTCCAAGTAAAGAGATTGATGCTAGGAAACGAGATGAAGAGTTTAGGAGGTAAAGTTATTTTTCAGTTTTCTTCTCTTTCTTGTGACTATGTTTGGTTTCTGTTTGCGTGAGAGATGCATTCATGTCTGCAGACAAAGGGAAGCACGTAAGGTTCAAGGAGAGAGCAGAAGAAGGATCAGACTACCTAGAGAACGAGCTCATCCAAGAGCAATGGCAGCTCCTGAAGCCAATGCCGAGAATCAATCCAACATTGATGTAAGAAATGAAACAATATTTGTTTTTACTTATCAGTTCGTGTCTGAATCTCTTTTTTTTTCTTTTGAAACAGAGGATGCGTATGATCACGCATGCGAATGCTAAGAGCAAGAGCGAGAAGTTTCCTCCACCGCATCAAGACGGGTCGCTTGGGTTTCAGGTGGGATCTTCACGGAGACTAGATCCATCTGAGATACCTTTTAGCTCAAACTCGTTTACTGCTTCTTACTCCAAAGAGCCGCTTCAGACTTGGTCAGGACCTTTGGCTCCCGTTGGAGCGTCTGACTCAGCTGCACAGAGGAGAAAGGATGTTAATAAGGAGAGAAGAATGGCTGCTAAGCTTAAAGGGAAAAGAATCGTTGTTTAATCAGATGATTATTATTATTCCTTTTTTTGATAGAGAGACTTTGAGAAAAGAAAAGTGCTGTTTTTTTTGGTTGGGTTATATGTTTCAATATTTGTGATATTGTACAAGAGCATTGACAATAACACTCAAATGAGGCTACCTTACATTATATGTAAAGTTTTTAGTTTTGCTTCCTCTGGCTTCTTTTAGTCACTCACAAATGGTGATGAAGAAGAAGCTTCTTACGGTTTAGGAGATGTGTGAGGTTTTTTTTTAGTATTGGTTGTAACGAAACAAGACTCTTTGTGTATGCTTTTACTTTTGGCTCATGAGGTTTGTTGTTGTTGTTAGATAGGAACTTGACTTGAGGTTTGTTGTTGTTGTTAGATAGGAACTTGACTTGTGTCTTTCTATTTATAGGACCTGATTGGTAAGTTATGGGGGTACTGTTTCGTTCAAAATTTTGGCCAATGGAAAAATGCTGTAATAAAAAAAATGAGAATGATGGGTAGTTGTGACAAGAAGTATATATTCATGAGGTTGAGTTGGCCATTGTGGTCCATGGATTTGAATTCGGTTGGTAAAGTGGTTAGGACCGGTTCAACATGGCACACTTCAATTCAATTTAGAATCTGAGAAGTACAATTTCACGGTATGTTTTGCCTATTGAGTGGTCCCATCGCTTTGAATTTCGGTTGGTAAAATGGTTAAGACCGGTTTGACATGACACACTTCCATTCAGTTAATTTTAGGGCATCATTATCGGTGTCCCAATAGATACTCCCTCTGTTTCTTAATAAGTGTCACTTTAGCTCATTTTTCTTGTTTCACAAAGAGTATCATTCTACAATCTCAATGCGATTTTTATTAACTTTCAGCTCAAAATTAATTGGAAAATACATTATTCTTATAAATAAATATATTTATCTAAAACACTATTGGTCAGTGAGATGCAATTAATGACAACTTACATATATTTCAACGCTTTCTTAATCTGTGTGAAATGTGTCGGAGTGACACTTATTTTGAAACGGAAAGAGTATATCTTAGGATTAATTGGATTTTAATTAAATGAAAAAGGGGCAATTAAATCTAGGACGACCTTAGCTAAGAGGTTTTCTTACGCGTCCTAAGGAGACACGTGCAGCTCTAGCAAAACCAATGCTTTTCTTCCTCTACTTCCCTTTGCGATGCTCATCCTCTTCGCTGGAAACAGAAGAGCCGCCGATCTTCTTCCTCTACTTCTGGATCCGGTGGCAAGCTACAACAGCTCGTCAAGCCTTTGGGCGGAGCCGTCGAAGGAGACAGCAGCTCGGCAAATGCTCCTCGCTGCTTCTGGATCCGGTGGCATTCAGGCTCTCGTGTCTTCTTGTTTGGAGTTTAAGCCTTGCAGTCACTACAAAACAGCAACAATAAAGGCAATGCCTTTATTTGTCTCTTCGGATCAAATAGCCTTTCTCTGAATTGTAAACAGAGGAAACTGAATCGTGCTGCTAGTTCTTCTTGGTTTCTGGGTATTGTTTGGATTTTGACAAGCTTTGTTTTTTGTGTATAAAGTTTCTCCTTTTATGTTTCATTACACAAGTCATCAGTTTCATGTTATTATGGGTTTATGTCAATAGGCAAAGTGTGAAGTTGGATTATTTCTTTTATTTTATTGTATTACTATGATTCAATGAGTTTATGTCATCAGCATCATGTCTTAGTGACCAGAGCTATTGTTTTTAGCAGAGGATTTAGTGAACGTGATTGTCGCTGAAATAGTAGCTGTAAGACAGAAATATTTACCTGATTCTTGTTATCATCGTTTTTAAACGCAAGGGTTCTCAACGCCCCTGCTGCTGCTCGCTGAACCTTTGAATCAGAAAATTCAAGCAAATCAACGAGAGGAGGAATCCGCCTTTGAGCCTGCTTGTCAAGAAACCTGAAGTCATAAAGGATATATAGTTGTACTGAAAACAAAAAAAAAATCTTGACACAGGACGAAAGGTAAAGCACCTTTGTCCACTATCAGCTTCTGATACTCTGGCTGTAAGCAGTCAATTCTACAACGAGATCACTAAACACTATACACAATCCTTAATCCTCGAACAACATCTCCGTCTTTTCGGTGGAGCATGATTCATTGTTTTTTTGTGCAGATTGTCGAATGCAATGCTCTTCCCATGCTTATTCTGATGTTAGGATCAGAAGACCTGCTATACATTATGAAGCGGTTAGGAATCTCTTACTGGGTCGAGTTTTTTCATAATCAAAAGTTTTGCTAGTTACTACTTATACATGGAGATTTGACAACAAACATGGGTTCTGATATGCTTGCTATAAATTTGTCTTAGGATCTTTTTATTACTTGTCATACAAGTTTGTGCCATGAATTCAACAATTAATTTATCAAGAGACAATTAAAAGTCCCACCAATAATCAACATCTTTACAAAAAATTCTTAATAATGTCCTAAACTAAAAATAACAATTAAAAACTCTAAGGACCACCAACGAAGGACAATTGATAATCATGCTCTTACATTCGCACGTGCATGGTAACGAGGCACATGTTTTTCTTCTTAGCGACGACGTCGTTTACGAGTGCACCAGGCTTATAAATGTAACCAGCTGCCTTGGGAGACATCACGCTCTTTGTACACTCCGCCATCTCTCTCGTGAGTAACGAAAATGGCGACCGCTTTCAGCTCTTCGGTCTCCATGCAAGCTACATCTCTGGTAATCTCATATTCTTCTTCTTCTTTTCACAATTGGTACGGTTACATCATTTGCCGTTTAAAACTTTGAACGCACGTTAATTAATGACGTGTTCATTTCAATTGAAATTTACATTCTGATGCGTTTCGGTAACGTTTTGTGTGATTCAACTCGATCTATGTTCATTTGAGCTATGATTGTTGGACATGGAAATGTACTTTTTGGCTATGAATATTACAGAACAAGAGTCATATGACTCATGAGTAGTTTGTGATTTAAATGAACATGTTGTATTGATGAGCAACAGGCAGCAACAACAGCGAGGATTAGTTTCCATAAGCCTGCTTTGGTTTCAAACCATGGAATGACTAATCGCTCATTCAACCTACGCCGCACTCGTGTCTCAATCTCTTGCGCGGTATGTTCTGCTTTTATTTTTTTTTGCACACCGCTGAGCATTTTCTCGCGTTTGTTGGCATCTTTGTTTTGTCTTTTATAGGCCAAACAAGAGACAGTAGAGAAAGTATCTGAGATAGTCAAGAAGCAACTCTCACTCAAAGACGATCAAAAAGTCGTTGCAGAAACCAAATTTGTCGATCTTGGAGCAGATTCTCTCGACACGGTAATTAATCAATTTCATTGTGCATACTCGCAGATTTTGTATTAACAGAGTGTTTTTGTATGCAGGTTGAGATAGTGATGGGTTTAGAGGAAGAGTTTGGTATCCAAATGGCAGAAGAGAAAGCTCAGAAGATTGCAACAGTTGAGCAAGCTGCTGAACTCATTGAAGAGCTCATGCAAGCCAAGAAGTAACCTTAAGTTTAGTTTACCCTCTCAAAATAAAAGCAGAGCAAGGCTTTGAGTTTGTTGTTTTCATTTTTTTTTAATATGTCAAGTGAGATCTATCCTTGTCCTAATGGTTAGTAGTATCTGTATCCACGAGTTTCTCTATCTGTCCTCCTATGAATCTTTTGGTGCCTGATTTTTTTTCAGAATGAATATCATTTTCAAGAAAGAGAGAGGTATGTTTGAATTATGGTGTACAAGGAGTATTTTTGTACTATTAATACATACAAAGAGTGTGCCCTAAAAGGAAGTTACAATAGCTTGATTCATAAGCAAGTCTATTCACCATGAAACTGGAATGGCTTCTTCTATCTTGGCCTCAGCAAACTTTCTCCAAACTACAAAAGGCATGCTAACTACTAATGGTCTGACGCTTTTCATCTCTTGACTTATTTTTTAAGCTCGTTATAGATCCAAAAAGTTTTTATCGCGGCTACAAATCATGAACTAGTTTGGGGATAACGGAATCTTTTTTTTTGAACGGGGATAACCGAATCAATTTCACCTTCTTTACCAAACACCCTCCCCGGCTCCCCCAGTTTCAAAATACTATTTACATATTTAAAAGATTTCACATATATTCAAAAAATATTTTAAATTTTAAGTATAAATATATTATTTTGGTGATTAATTATTTTAATAACTTTTTAGTCGATGGTAATATAACAATCACAATTAATTATTTTTTTTTAAATATGAATTTTTTGAAACAAAATGAAAACTAAAACATCAACTGGCTTTATTAGTAACTATTCTTTTATAATAAGAGAGATGGTGCCGTGGTGGCATATGCCACATTGGGACATTTCCAGATTGATCCTTTAATCTCCATTTAAAAATTCAAAACATAACCTCAACTGTGGATAATATCCTCTATTAGCTTAACAAACAATTAGTTGTTAACATTCCGACAAAACAAAATACATATCGTATGTCTGAAAGCATACGCCTCATTAATGCTAGTATATGATATAACAACAATAACATTAACTGTCTGAACCAATAAATCAAACACTCAGATCCCTCCCGGGGAAGAACAAAAGCCCTAGAAAATTGTTAACCATCATTATCCATGAGTCCAGATAACAAACTGCTCCCGAAGCGAATCATCCTCGTACGTCACGGCGAATCCGAAGGCAACCTCGACACGTCGGCATACACAACCACCCCCGATCACAAGATCCAGTTAACCGAATCCGGTTTGCTTCAGGCGCGTGAAGCCGGTTCTCGTCTCCGCTCCCTGCTCTCCTCCTCCTCCAATCCTTCTTCGCCTGAGTGGCGCGTCTACTTCTACGTCTCCCCTTACGATCGGACTCGATCTACTCTCCGCGAGATCGGACGGTCGTTCTCGCGCCGCCGCGTGATCGGTGTCCGAGAGGAATGTCGGATCAGGGAACAGGATTTTGGGAACTTTCAGGTTCAAGAGAGGATGAGAGCGACGAAGAAGGTTAGAGAGAGGTTTGGCCGGTTCTTTTACCGGTTCCCGGAGGGTGAATCCGCCGCCGACGTCTTCGATCGCGTCTCCAGTATGTTTCCACTTACCCTGCTTGTTCCAAGATTATCTAATGTTACCGAAAAATTATTAGGCGGCAATTAGGGGCTATAATTATTGATTAATTATTTAGGAAAATTAGTTTCATTTAGTTCCATTGAACGATATTTAGAACACTAATTTACAGTGTTAGTTGTATAGATGCATATGCTTGTTGATGTTATTAACATGTGAGTACTTAAATCAAGAACTGATTCGAGAAAGTTTAGGAATTTATCGTTTAACTTTTAGGACAATGACAAGAACTGATTATTACATTTGCTGTTGTTTTGTCTTTTCTCTTTAGTTTTCATCGATCTCTCTGTGTGAATGAACAGCTAGTGTTTCAAGAACTAATGATTTGGTATCTTATGTGTTTTTCCCTCTCTATACAGGTTTTCTTGAGTCTTTATGGAGAGACATTGATATGAACAGGCTTCACATGAACCCGGCTCATGAGCTTAACTTTGTGATCGTCTCGCACGGATTAACCTCGCGTGTGTTTCTTATGAAATGGTTTAAGTGGACAGTGGAACAGTTTGAGGCACTAAACAATCCCGGGAACAGCGAGATTAGAGTTATGGAGTTAGGGCAAGGCGGTGACTACAGCTTGGCGATTCATCACACTGAGGAAGAGTTAGAGAGATGGGGTCTGTCACCGGAGATGATTGCAGATCAGAAATGGCGGGTTAACGCGCATAAAGGCGAATGCAAAGAAGATTGTAAGTGGTATTTTGGTGATTTCTTCGATCATATGGCTGATTCAGATCAAGAATCTGAGGCCACTGAAGAAGTGGAAACTAAATTGAACGAGGAACTAACGAACTCAGAAGATAACAATGAGATGTTATGTAATGGAATATGCTGATGATAGTAATGTTGTACAAACCTGTGTGTCGGTGTCTATAGATAGATAACGCAGAAATGTTACATGAAATCTGAAGAAGATAATTTTATTGAATCAGAGCATTTATCGTTGTGAATGGAAAGTTATTAAAGAATGCTCTGTTTTATCACACATTAAACAACAAAAACCCCCCCCTAGAGGTTCTGACTTTAAGATGACAACGTCTGGGAATATTTTCCGGAGAGAATTTTCTGTGAAACAAACCGATTTGCAGCTTCGTTATAGTGAATTCCATCCCAGTTAACATATTTGGAACTATCAGTACATGCGTTGGCTGTTACTTTCGTGCCATTTGATGTCCCTGTTGAACCGCAGTTAATCTGATCATTGTAGTTAAGTGGCGGTCCTCCGGTTCCACAACATACCATTATGTACTGATCAAAACCTGTAACCATACCAAAAAATAGTTTTTATTCACAAACTACCAGTTGTGTTTCAAAAAACATAATCACAAACTACCAGTTAGCTTAGGTATATACATAGTTGCCTTTTATCGAAGTGAAACATTGGTCTACTAAGTTTTTAGAGTTATATACATTATCAAATTATTAAAAAAAAAATCTTATTAAATTGTTTGGTTCCCAAAATTTTGGGATCGGTTCTAAGTATATTCCAGCCTTAGGTTCAGTTTAGTATGCTTACCATATTTGGAATAATTCTGGATGAGGTCGGATTTGATCGAGAAGATATCTACGTATGTGAAATTAGCATCACGATATTGTTGAGTGAAATTTCTGACAAGACCCTGAAGCTGTAAATTGAAGAGCTTAGCAGCTTCGTTATGGCCAATGACACAACCAAACTCATCAACTTTTGATTTCTCTTTCCCAAATATTGACACCATCTGAGCTAAACACCCAATTGGTCCTGTGTTGTGTATCCAAAAGTTCCTCGCACCCCCTTCCCAATATAGTCTCTGGAAAAGAAAACACAAGTTACAGAAAAAAAATTAATTCCTTTTTATAAGAATGATATCAAAGACTCATCATGTAAATACTGACATTTATTCCATCTTTGAATGTATTTATGATTGTAGGAATCACAGCAGCAGCTTGATCTACTGTTTTGCCATAAATTGCACCGGCTATATCATTTTGTCCGATATCAAACATATACAATCCATTTTTGAAATGATCTTCCGACGGTAAGTTTTGGAGAGTTTTATCTGAAAAAAATATATTTTGGTACAGTTGAATAAACATATTTCTATATGAACCAGACAAGTTTATATATAATGTTGATGAATATTATTATTATAAGTTACCTTGTTGTATTAATTGAAGAACTTTGAATTTGAAGGTAACGAATTGAGCGACTTGAACAGCAAAACTAAAAGGGCTAAATGATGCAGCATTTGCCTTCTGAATCGTTGATCCACCAGCAGCAAAATTGCAGCCTCTCAGGTAGCTTTGTGTGCTTACCGAATCCAAATAAGGTCTCAAGTAGGGTCGACCAATTGCTTCCACTACATAAAAGATCCAATTTAAAGCACGTTGTTTAGAAACTTCTGGTAAGTTATCAACAGAGTCCGTTATTTCTTTACAGTCCTAAGTTCATAGTTATTAAAAAAAAAAACTGATTTTAAATAAATTATTAACATTAACAACAAAACACTAAAACTAGTCTTATTTTTTTCTGTTAAGCGAAAGTGTTTGCGGGTCTAATGGCTCGAATGAATCCATATAAACCACACTATGAACAACATGAGCTTGAAAGCTGCATTAGAAAAATCAATTAAAATTGTCTTGCAAATATTAATTTAGCAAAAAAAAAAAAATATTAATTACCACAGAAAATATTGCGAGATCTAGAAAGTCATGTTTCTAGTGGACTAGTTTGATATGGTGCGCATGCAAGGCGTTCAGTAAGACAAAAATGTTATGCAGGATATTAATTTACCACAAAGAAAATATAGCTAACTCTAGAAAGTCATGTTTTTAGTGGACTAGTTTGGTGTCGTGCATAACCATAACAAAACTGTCGTGGTACACAAGTCATGAAAGTATATACAATCGATAAACATACGTTAAAAGGTGTTTGTACGGCAAATAAATAAAGGAAAAAGATAGGATTAGGAAGGAATAATTACTTAGAAAATCGACGATGAGACGTCCATCACAGAATCGTCCAGAAGATGGAGGTTTAAAGACGAAGGATTGTCCATTAGGAGGTGGGAGACGGAAACCAAGACCAGAGGTGAGTTCTCCGGTGTCAGAGTTAGAGTCTCCGAAGTTGAAAACTGCCGCAAAATTAGGAGAAATCGGAAAAGAACCGGCCAGAATAGGCTGAGTATGAGAGATGGCTACAAATGATAACAATATGAGAAGAGAGTGAAAAACGGTTTCCATTGCTTAGTATATGTTTCTTTTTTGGGGGTTAAATGCTTTGTATATTTCTCATCTTCTCATTATTGCGTATATTTATATGCAAATACAAATACACACACATGCATTTGTATGTATACACAAGAAATGCTTATGTATGTACAATGCATAGTTTTATTGAAAATAGATGGAGTTTTCTTTGAAATATGGAAATAAAGAATACGATCGTGTTCCTCCCGTAACACTTCTTTATTTTATCTTTTTGGGATTTTACGGAATTCACAACAATATCGTTGTGTCATTGTGTTAATAATCGATATAATTCTGTCATTTTGTTAATCATCGATACAATTGTGTTATTATGTTAATCAAAGACCATGTTTTTCGGTAGGTGAAGACTGAAGAGTCGTACAGAAGTCAGAAAATGAGGCTTCATTTTTGTTACAAGTTGTTGCTTAACGACCTTTTGGCTCATTTATAAATAGATAAGGATTTTCTCTCAAAAATCATCTGAAACAAAAGAAAAAAAATGATGAAAATATTAAATAGAATTTCTTAGTTATAATTAGGTTTGAATGTGGCTGAAGAATCTTGTATAATTAATTATAATTAGGTCCAAAATGTAGGGAAAAAATTGGTCAGCTTTTGTTAACGTGTACTCTATCATTCTGATAAATCTGATTTATCGTAAGTTTAGCATTAATTCTTAATAATTAGTATAAAAACACGTGTTGGGTGGGGGGGGGGGATTTCGATCAAATTTGATGTGAGATTACTGTTCATGTGAATATTAAACACATCATGTGAATACTGACGACCTTTATTCCATCTTGAACTTTATCTAGATTTTAGGAATGATACCAAAATCTGGATCTGGTGTCTTGTTGAAAAATGCACGTCCGATATGAAACAAATACAATTCATTTTTGAAAAAAAGAATATTCTTGACGGAAAGTATTGCTTCATCTGAAAAAGAAAAAAAAAACATTGGAACATATGATTCAAACAACTTTGGTTTTGAAGGTACGTAATGAATCAAGAGACATGAACCAAAAGGGCTAATGGATGCAGTAGTTGCCTTCTGAATCGTGGAGTCACCAGCCTCAAAGTTGCAGCCTCTCAGGTAACTTTGAGTGCTTACTGAATCCAAATAAGGCCTTAAGTAGGATTGACCAGTTAATCATATAGTCTTCAAGGAAAAAAATCTTTTATCTAGCTTTTCATAACACTACTTGCAATATTCTTATTCAGGTTGCATAAAGCAATTCGCATTTATCTACCATTATTTGCATAATCGTATGTATTTTTGAACCACTTTTTGCATAATTTTCTGTATTTTGAATAATTTTATATAATAATTGACATACAGAATTTTTTGCAGTTTTGTCTTAGATCTCTGAAGAAGTAAGCACGACACTGGGACTGTGTATATATAGTTTAATGAAACGAGATTAGAGTTTGCTTGGAAATATTGAAAGTAACAATATGATTGTGTTCCTCCCGTGAGTCCGTGACACTCTTTTGGTTTATTTCTTGGTTAGAGTTGGAGATGACTTTGTTTCGGCTTCATGATATATATCTGAAGATAAATTTTACTTTTTGTGTTATGAATGCTTTTATCCCTTGTGTTTATGTTTTTTCGCTTAGCTCTTGACGCAGTGGATTTTCTACCCACTTCGGTTGTTTTTTGGTTTGTTGAACAATACCTCATTTGTTGAGGATTAAGTTTTATTTGTAAATGTTTTTTGATCAGAAAAAGCTCACTATTTGAAAATTAACTGTCCAAGAAAACCATTGAGTATTATAATATATGTTTTTTGCATATAAGTTTTTATCAATCGATATTGCTAGACATAATTGACTGATATAGAGGGTGGGAACGGTTGATTATCAATATTACTAGATGTATAACTAACTGACTGAAAATAATAAAGAGTGTGAAGATGAAGAAACACGCTTCACTATAGAAAAGATACAAAATTTAAACAATGCACATTAATTTTCAAGACTTATTCCATTTTAAGTATTTTTTATATTTGGTTAGATTAACTTGGTATCTTTTCTTTCTATTACTAACTTCCAAGCAAACAGAGAGTTGATATGCGTGCAAGTTGCTGTCCAAATTCTTGTCCTTTTCTCTCTTTTGAGGGGTAGATTCTTGTTATTTCAAGACTCAAGACACACCACACTTCATAGGTGGTCCACAAACACTCATACACTTTACTTAAGAGTGGTGAGATATAACAAAAGTGATCAAAGAGACCAGAGTTTAGAGTTCCCTTTGGTCTCATCGTTGCCTTCAATGGTAGAACCGGAAGTGATTCACTCATGGTCTGCTCCAAGGTCTCTCAGCACCAGCCTCATGTACTCCTTTGCACAGGTACCACTCTCCTTTACTAGCTCAAAACCTTACATGCATCCAAAAGTGAGTATAGTTGTCGACATTGTTTTATGTCCAATTTTTTCAGAGAGATGACATTGAAGTTGTCGACGAGCCGTTGTATGGAGCATTTCTTAAAGCTACAGGTGTTGATAGGCCATACAGAGACGAGGTTCTCTCCAAGATGGTATGTTTACTATAAATAGTAAAGTAGTAACTGGTTAGGACTTTAGGTCATACTTAGTCTTGCTTTAGAACTAAAACAAATTTTAATTCTTCGTCTCTTGTTTTGCATAGGAGTGCAATGGACATAAGGTAGTGAAAGATATCATTTATGGACCGGGATCAAAGAAGTACCGTTATTGTAAGGTGAAATTCTGATTGATTATTTTGGAAGCTTCAAGAACCGTGCTATTCAAGCTTTCTCTGTTGTTTCTTGCTCATAAAGATACTGTGTTCTTCTGTTTCCTCTGAACAGCATATCTCGAAACAACGGCTTTTCGGTTTACCAAGTGAACTGATGAGTAAAGGAAAGCATTTCATATTGATACGGAATCCACTTAACATACTGGTTAGCTTTCTCGTTGAAGGTTATTTTATTAGGTCTCAGCTTTGTAGTCAATGTTTCATCTAATGTTCTTTTCTGTTTCTATCCTTTTTGCAGCCTTCTTTTGAGAAGGTGCACCCTCCATCGTTTCTTGAACTAGGCTTGGGGGACTTAGTGTCGATATACAGTGATCTTTGTCAGATGGGAACTCCACCACCAGTCATTGATGCGGATGAGCTTCAGAGTGATCCAGAGGTTATGTTTCTGGAATATGTAAAAGTTTCACAACTATGTTATTTCTCTTGAGCTCTAGTCCTTACATGTTGTGAAACGCATATATATATATATATATATATATACAGACCACATTACGCGGTCTTTGCGAGGATTTGAAGATTCCATTTCAAGCCTCTATGCTTAAGTAGGTCCTCTTATTGCATTCTTTGTTTTCATAAATGTGAAAATTGTAATATATCTATTGTTTGTTGTGTTTTCTTTAGATGGGAGGCTGGTCCTATACCAGAAGATGGAGTATGGGCACCATGGTGGTACAAGAGTGTGCACGAGTCAACAGGTTTCTCATCTCCAAAGAAGTACCCTCGTGTAAGGCTCTGGTTTGTTGCGGTTATGGTTTTTAAATTCAGTTTAAGATGTGTTTTATTTTCACAGACATTCCCTTTGTCACATTACGATTTGCTGGAGCAAAGTCTACCACTTTACAACGTGCTTAGGAGCCACGTGAAGCACAAGTCCTCACTCTTGAGTAGTCCCTTGTCTCCTCCTAGTCTCCCGGTTCCTGAAAACGCAAAACTTCTTGCATGGGTTGGTGACGAGATCTTACCTCGTGAGATGGCAAAGGTGTGCGTGATATGCTGAAGAAAACTTAACGAGTCATTGTACTGTGGTTTGCGTTTTCAAAACTGATTGTGTTTTGTTTCCTCTTCTTATTCTTTAGGTTTCAGTCTTTGACTCGGTTGTACAAGGCGGTGACTCAGTATGGGAAGGACTTAGGATTTACAAGGGAAAGATATTCAAGCTTGAAGAACATCTTGATCGGTAATAACAACATTCCGAATGCTTAAGAAATTAAGAAGCGAGTAACAAAGTTTTCATAAGCTATCTTGTTTTATATGTTGAAATGTTGGGTCAGGCTGTTTGATTCAGCTAAGGCTCTGGCTTTCGAAAATGTTCCATCTCGTGAAGAGGTAATGAGTATCAAACATACCATTTGTTACCATGATAGGTTAATTAATATGGTTAAACACACAGATAACAGAAGCCATCTTCAGAACTCTCATAATAAATGGCATGTTTGACAATATACATATCAGGTTGTCCCTAACTCGTGGCAAAAAGGTATTGCGTTTATTTCAAGTTTCTTTAAGAAACTTATGTTTTCATTACAAGCATTTTTTAGTCTTTAAAGACTATGCAACTGGTGTGTTTTAGGTAACTTCTGGAATGAGCCCTGCCTTTAATCGATATGGATGCACTCTTGTTGGTAACCTTTTATCTTTGTCCTAACAATGAGATTACTTTGGTGTTCGCTCTTCATGAATTGTATCCCTTCTTTCAAATAATGCAGTGCTTGCGGAGTGGAAGCCTCCAGTGTATGACAATCATGGTGGGATTGTGCTGGTGACTGCAACTACACGCCGCAACTCGCCTAATGTATAGATTTGACTCAAGTACTTCTTCATGATATAACTTGTATAAGTCTAAAGCTGTTACTTTTTCTATTCTTTTTGCTCGTCAGAATTTGGATTCTAAGATTCATCATAACAACCTTCTCAATAACATACTGGCAAAGGTACTGTTCTTTAAATCAAGAAAATTCAAGAACCGACATTGTCTTATGATTATTTTTCTTTGTAATGGGAAACAAAACAGATTGAAAGTAACAATGGGATTGCCGCTGACGCCATTATGCTTGACAAAGATGGTTATGTATCTGAAACCAATGCAACCAACATTGTAAGTAAGCCTTTGATAGATTTTAGTTTTCCGAGAAGTTCATGTTGTTAACATTTTATTTTCTCATACAGTTTATGGTGAAAAAAGGACGTGTTCTTACTCCCCATGCAGATTACTGTCTCCCTGGAATAACAAGAGCTACCGTAAGGGCAAAAAACTCACTTACTTTTGTTGAGAAACATCTCAGTAACAGATCTGATATATAACATTTTTTGCATTTTTCTCCTATAATATGTCAAGGTCATGGAACTTGTGGTTAAAGAGAATCTAATCTTAGAAGAACGAAGAATCAGTCTCTCGGAATTCCATACAGCAGATGAGGTCTTTTAAGCTTACAAATGATATTTCTCTTCAATGTCATTATATGTGTGTCTCTCTTTCTCTAGCAAACTCCAACAATGTTTTTTGTAGGTATGGACAACAGGAACTATGGGAGAACTTAGCCCGGTATGCACATTCTTTATTAGCTTACTAAATAAAGCATCCTCAGAACATGTTTGCACCTGAATCTATGACATTCAAACAGTAATATTTTTAAAGAACCTTTGTAGATAGGGGTTTCCTGTTAGTAACTCCTAGCTAAAGCTCTTGATGAAATCTTCAGGGGATCTTACTTAACCATTAACAAATAAATTAATCTTTAATCACGATAAAATGCTCTTTTTTTACAGGTTGTGAAAATCGATGGACGTGTGAGTGGTGATGGAAAAGTTGGACCGGTAACAAGAACACTGCAAAACGCTTACAAGAAACTGACAGAGGATTCAGGTGTGCTAATACCCACATATCAAGGAGCCTGAGATACCAAAAAAGGAGTGGTGGCAATAAAGAAGTGCGTCTTGGCTTTAACATCTAGAAAGGCACTCCTCGGTCAAATTATATTTAAATTAGCGTTCTTTGTTTGACTCAACGTGAGAACTGAGAAGTATGACCATTAATAAATAAAAGCGAGCGACCACGTATCGAGAGTACACAATCTCCAGATTAGATCTTTTGCCATTTCATTTATGGAAATTATTGAAGAGTTCCTCATTCATTCACGTGAAGGATTCACGAGATAAACTGAATCAAAGACCATGTTTGTTTTTCTAACCTCGAATTAGTTCAGTATTTTAAATGATTTTTAGCTCTATCATCAATTCTGTTAAATTGTAGACTTCAATGCAATATATCATCACGGTGTCTAGTCTACGCATTAGATCTATATTATGCAAACCCTATGGTATGTAAATTAAGAAAGTCATAGACATTTATTCGGTGACACACGTTGTAACGAAACTTAGCATAGTAGTTGAACAAGAAAACACAAGTACAAAAGCTGTCCGAAATGTTAATCTAAGACATAGTCAAAGTCAACTCTTCTCGTTATGTGATGTTCTGAAATGATTCGACATAAGGTTAAATTTGAAACTGTAATCTGAAAACGATGCATGATATTGATTCCGTTGAAAAAATATGTTTATTGATCATTTGATTGGACCATGCGTATACTGCCACGTGGAAATCAGAACTGACACAACTGCTGACGTCACTGCAAGAACGCTATAATAATAAAACTCACTTTCATCTCTCGAAGAGGCAAAAAACACACACACAAAGAACCATGAGAAGATCTGATCGGGCGACTTTTTCCGGCGTTATGCCGATTTTTCTCATGCTACTATTATCAGCGACGGAGCTCGCGGCGGGTCAAGGACCGCCGCCTGATCATAGAAATCAAATGTATAACAACTACGGCAGGGTGAGTCCCGCCTTGGCGGTGATCGTCGTGATCCTCGTCGCTGCTCTCTTCTTCATGGGCTTCTTCTCCGTCTACTTCCGCACCTGCTCCGGCGTAGCTGACCCCGGCGCTTCGCCTGCTGCTGCTGGTGGGGTTAGATCCACAGGAACAGTCAACGCAGCGGCGCGTGGACTCGACGTTTCGGTTGTGGAGACTTTTCCCACGTTTGTGTACTCGGAGGTGAAGACGCAGAAGCTCGGGAAAGGGGAGCTGGAGTGTGCGATCTGTCTGAACGAGTTTGAAGACGACGAAACGCTGCGTTTGCTTCCCAAATGCGATCATGTGTTTCACCCTCACTGCATCGACGCATGGCTTGAGGCTCACGTTACTTGCCCTGTTTGCAGAGCCAATCTTGCTGAACAGGTTGCTGAACCGGTCGAACCGGATGTTGAGTTACAGCAAGTGGTTGTGAATCCCGAACCGGTGGTTACTGCTCCGCTTCCGGAACAATCGGTTATAACTGAAGTCGATTCGAGGAGGTTGCCTGGAGTACCGGTGGATGTTAAACGAGTGAAGTTCTCGAGATCGCATACGACGGGGCATTCGGTGGTCCAACCGGGAGAATGTACTGAGCGGTTTACTCTCCGGTTACCGGAAGATGTGAGGAAGAGGGTGATGGAGAATTGGAAATTAAACCGGTCGAGTAGTCTTGTGGCTCTTCCTAGGGGAGGGAGTTCCATGAGAGGCAAACCGATTGACCGGTCAAGGGCTCGGTCTGATCGATGGTTGTTCCGTAAAACGCCTTCGTTTATGTGGAGGAACCGAGATGATGGTTCGATTAGGCTAGGTTCTACCCGTAGTATTCGAGCCAATGCTGTGTCGAACTCAACCGGTGATTCCACACGGTCAGACCGGTGGGCTTTTCTTAGAAACGGGTCGCTGCTGTGGAGGAACTCTTCAGTACATAGGGGAGGAGTCAATAAGGACGGCGAAGGAACTTCGGTTAAACCTCCCAGTACAGGGGGTTCAACTAGCGGTTCGATGAGATTACCGGTTTAGTTGACTTTTCTTTTGTAGCTGTCTGTACCTACATTTTTCTCATCTTTTTCATTTTTGTTTCTGTATGGGATTGTTTATAAACACGTAATACATTTTCCTTAATTTTTTAATTGTTAATTTTGTATTCGCTTATTTCTGTAGCGTACATATGAATCAAAGTCAAATTCAGATCAGAGATCTACTTTATAAAAAAAATGTTTATGTATAGAAAGCTTTAAAAACAATTAGATAACAATAAACAACAGATAGACAGATAGTGGTGACTGGTGATGCGAGGTGAGGTGAGGTGCGGTGTGGTGCAGGTAGGTCTCTGGGTTATTGAAATATAAAAATCTTTTATTCGACTACAAAGAATATAGCTCACTGCATGATAAATAAGAAAAGAATATAGTTTTTTTTTCTTGTTTTCTGGCTATTATCAGAATATATACAGTTATATACTCACCTTCATGTAAAAGAAAATAGTACTCCAAGAGATATACATGAATTATTTGATTGGTTAATAGCCAGAGTATACTTGGTAGTTTGTACAAAAGGCTACATGAGCTAACAAAACGTTATATCAGTTTGATCATTATTTTGTACGGTTTCGGGTAGTTGTCTTTTCCAAAAAAATATATTATATTAAAAAAAAAGTCATGACTAATTTATATGTATTTTTTTATAAAATGAAATATTAATTAGAGTTGACCACATTACATTTTTAAACATCATTATTTTAGATATTAAATAAAATACATTACATTATTCAATCATTAATAACTTTAATAATAAATAAAAGATAATAACTGCTTAATATTTTAGAGATTTTAAAAATAAGAGTAACAATATATTGAATCCAATATATATATATATATATATATATATATATATATACCACGGGGTGCTGGACTAGTGGTCTTGAGGCAGTTATAACACCGATAAGGATCCGGGTTTGAATACCATATGGCCACAGAATACTTTACGCCTTCCCCAAATGTAAATTTAAGCGCGGTGTTGGTGCTGAGTCCATGGATAATGGGTATTAGTGACGGCTGGTTCCGGGCCAGGGTAACTACGAGCCTAAGTGTTGCGGAAAGCTACATAAATGACTACGGGTCTATGGGTTGCGGAAAGCTACGAAAGTGTCTACGGGTTTACGGGTTCTAGAACATCCTTGTTAATATATATATATATATTGGATTCAATATATTGTTACTCTTATTTATATATATATATATATATATATACATATATCAAAATTTCGAAAACAATATGTTTAAAAAGATTTCAACAGAACTTAATTTTCAAAAAATATATGAAAATAATTTAACTAACTTCGTGATTAATTTTGAAAATACACTAATATATTCAGTTATCATTTATAAAATAAAAAAATAAATATTCTATCATATTTTTATCAATTATATAATTAAAATCAATCATTTTAAAAGCAAATTATTATGTTGATCAAAATATTTTAACAACATATTAATTTTTTAAAAATGTATGTAAATATTTCACTAATTTTGTAATTAGAAATGAAATATTATTATGCAATAATATATATACAGTTAATTTTTATAAAATTTAAAATAATTTTTTTTCATACATTTATCTATTTAATAATCATAATTAATCATCTTAAATAAAATTATTATTTTGAACTACATAATAATTTATGTTGAACTAAGTATTTTAACAATATAATCATAATATTAATATATGAAGCTATAAGTTTGGTTTTTTAATTTTCTAATATTTTTAATATTAAATTATCTTTACGGATGATAATATTAAAATATTTTACCAAGTTCTATTTCTATTTATTTATTCAATAATGAAATACTAACCCAATAAATAAAAAAATAAAGAAAAAAACAAACATATGTAAAAGTTTGAAACAATCTGTTTGATAAAAACAAATATACTCTAATATTATTATGTTTAAATATTAAATTTATTCAAATATTAAATTTACATATCTCATATTCGTGATTACTATAAATATACCAATTGTGAAGTGAATAAGAAATATTTATATAATTATAAACAAAAACAAACATACGAATCCGAATCTAATGATTATATTATTACAGATAACTCCACATAATTTTTTGATATTATATGAAAATTATTGACCGCCACTAGGCCTCCGGTCAGATCCGGGACACTCATGGCGTCTGAATAATCATCAGTCAATGTTAATCGAGAAGGACTCATTAAATATTCGTAGTTAATGCACAATGCTAGTATTTTTTTCACATGTGCTTATCGCAACAAATGCATATATTAGTACCGCACAAAATCAAATTATGTTTATAGACGACAAACAAAAACAGTTAATGTTTGTATGCTGTGACGGCTGGACTTGTCTAAGCACCTTTTAATTGTTGTTAAATGGACCATATGCGAGGCTTAAGAATTGTAAAGATAAGGAGTTACGGGTTATAACTTAAAATTATTAGAGGTCAATGGTCATACAAGACTCTTCATGTATGACTAAAGGAGACACTATTTGAATAGCCTATAAACATTATTTCTAATGTACCATCTACTGGGATTTGGGCTTGTACAATTAAACCCCAATAAAGCTAACAGAACTAAAACCCAGATCCTAATTGGTTTGCTCGATACTTGGATAAGACAGCAAGAAAAAAAGGAGAAGGGTGGTGTACAACAATAGTCAGATGCTGAAACCCATCGAGATTAACATGATTTTTCTCGCTGGGTAAGGTCACTTTAATCGTGGCTATAATCCTATAATTGTAACATATGTTAGAAACTCGAACTGGTTAGTAAGAGGCCATGCTCCGAAATGAGTTGGTCATCATTAACAGTCTAGTTCACTCGTGAATTATGTTGAATAAGAATAACACGATAGATTTGTTTGTTTAGCTCTTGTTGGTTTAGTTTGGTTTGCTATGTTATGTATAGAGACATAAAGTGTGTGTTAAATGCAATTCGACCGTTTAGCAAGTTTCTTACAGTTAGATATTTTTGAATTGAAGTTTGTTGACATGTTTGAAAATGCTTTATAGTCAATGTCTTGTCAAACATAGACACAAAACTTGAACTTTGTGCACCACTCAACACATTATTTCTATTTATTTCCTTTTCCTCTTATACATTAAAAGAAAATCTTTCGGGGTAAATGGTTTTAGATTGCCGTAGACAAAAAAAGGGTAAAGTTGCAAAAGACTGGTAAAAGAAAAGTGCGGAGAATATTTGAAGTGTAAGTAAATCGATCATAAGAGACATCGGGTAAACATGTAAAAAAGAAACCTGAAAAGTAAAAGACGAATTTTCCTTTTTCACAAAAGAAAACTAATAAAAACATTTTGATCAGCCAGAAAGATTGCCGGTTCATTTAGTTCAGTATTAAATCTAATTAAGTTTGAAAACCAGCCTGTAACAAACATCATATATGATATGAACCTGAAAAAAAACTAATAAAACGTTATGATCAGCCAGAAAGATTGCCGGTTCATTTAGTTCAGTATTAAATTTAATTAATTTTGAAAACCAGCCTGTAACAAACATCATATATGATCTAACGTGAATGTGCATTATTGTATATTTGTAAAGTAAATCAAGTTACTGAGGATGTTGCACCATGATGAGGGGGACAAAAGCGAAAGTCTATGATGGAGGAGAACAGAGATCAGTCATATTAAAATATGAAAATGTATACATGAATGTGTGCGTCTGTAACAGTATATACATGAATGTGTGTGTCTGTAGACTAATGTAGGTGCAGTTCAGGGAATCAAACTTCCCTCTTTTTCGGACCAAAGCAGATGTTTTTAATCAGCTTCATGTCTTGTCAACCCCAACCAATAAAGCATTTTCCTCTCGCTGTTCTTTTTCTTTCTCGATCTTTTGGGATTTGCTCTATATCGATTTTATCCGAATACTCTCATATTCTTACTTAAAGCTCGAAGAAACATGATGGTTTGATTTGTGTGCTAAAACTTAAAACAGACTTTGTCTTAACGTCCATAGGACTTTTATAATTTGTGACAACTAATTGAAGCGGTCTAACTTTTTTCATCACCTAACTTCCATGCTATTGCTCGTTTCCAACCAAATGCATGGGCTTTTAACTCTTTTATGTTGATAATATATAATTTTATTTTATTTTCTGAAAAATATAATTTAAATTTAAATTGCATGATATTTATTTTGTCAGCTTACAAAAATTGTTATCAAATTATGTGTAGTGCCATAGTGGTTTCTTTTTTGTTAACTTACTCGATAAAGTAGAAACTGAGTCAAGATTAAGGAAAAAGAAAAGAAATAAAATAACAAGAACCACTAAACTCATTGTCTTATCATAAACAAGATTGAATCATTTGATAATAGATATTTTTAGTGATTTGTCATTTATATGTGTAGGCTAGGAGTCTTTCCAAACAAGAGTATATATGTCTATTTCACATAATGTACATACGTATAAATTCAAAAGTTGGTTGCATTTGTACCTACCAAAACAATACAAAAGATTTCTCTAATAATACATAGACACATTGGTAGATACCATAGAGTGTGACATATAAATTATACACCGACAATGTCAACCAATTTTGGATATGTAGTCTGAAAACCCCAGCTCTGGACATTCTTACAAGTTACAATACATCTTTGCTTATTGTGCAGATCAATCATGTCAACTGAACAGAAATTTCGTTAACTTATAATTCCATAGAGAAATAAGCTATACTGGATTTCATTTAGGTTTATGAACGTGCTAGAAACGTGTTGAGTTACAATCACCGTACGTGAACATAAAGCCCCATGATATGAATCAAAGCTTAGTTTGTTTACCTTTTTGTATCCCCGAATTTTTTAATTTCATAATTTAGTAGACATTCAGATTCATCAAAACATGAGTATCTTTAGTCTTTGTCGTCAGTCACTACAAACGGCTGGTCATTCGTATGATGTCGATCTCCATATATGTCTATTGTATTGAGGACATTTAATCATTTAACAAACAAATATTATCAATATATTTTGATTTTATTATGTAGGAAAAAACAACTAAAAAGTGAAATGAAAATGTTTTAACACATGGATTTCACGCCTGTATAAATCGATAGCTTCATTTCGAAACCCACTTCTGAAATATAGACTCACAACCGTGCAAGGAGTTTTTGATGCCCTAAACTCAGAGTCGGGCCTGTGAATCGGGGGGCTCTATTCAAAAATAAAATTTTAATTGTTATAGTTTAGAGTCTTTAGACAACATCTAAACCTTTTTTTTTGTCAACAGACAACATTTAACTAATTATGAACAAAACAATTGATTAGCTGAAAAGACATTGTAACAAGTTTGTTATGCAATTTCAAAGAGAGATACCTTTTGTTTTTTTGGTTTTATCATAATACATAAGTAGTATAATTTAAATCTATATGTAGAGCCTAAGATCCACTAATATTTTATATCTATGCGGTGTAATGGATTTCGAAAGAAATGAAACACATATAACCTTATGTAACATTGACATACATTACAAAAGAAAAAACTGAAAGAGGGGGCCACATACCAATGTTTTGTAACACTCTGCTCAAACCCGGCTCTGCCTAAACTAGATAAAATATAATGCTAATAAAATGTTAATAAAATATTTAATAAAACAGGAAATAATCAAAAAAAATTTAGATGACATTTTGAAAGAAATTATGCACTTCTAAATTTTTTAGATGACATATTGCATTATAATTATGAAATGCAATATACAATACGATTTTATACACATAATTTTATTCTAATTTTTTAATTAAAAATCAATAAACAAGTGGAATAAATAATTATAGGTAAAAAACATAGAAAATAAAGAAAAAATAATATTTATGAAAAAAAGAAAAGAAGATGATCAAATTGATAACTTTTAAAGTAAATAAAAGATACAATCAAAATTAATTAGTTATGATTAACATCTAAAGTGTTGTTGTAAAATAAAGAAATAAAATATTGCTAGTTATTTACTATATATGTATACTTAAGTTGAGGAACAATAAATAGAATTTAATTTATGGATATATACATACCCTAGACTATATTTGCCAAGTGATTTTTTTTAAAAAAATATGACTTGACATCTATTTATTTCACATGTCATCTAATTAGTTTTCACAATAAATTCTAACCATATAGTCTTAAATTATTTCCCTAAATAAAAGGTACGTAAGTTTTTTTTCTTAAATAAAAATTACGAAATTACCTAATATGATTAATGTATATATGATAATTAATGATCATAAATCACAGATATTTGATAAAAAAATTATCCTCTACCTTTTTTGTTTAATTTTAAAAAATCACATTAAACATATGTTAAAAATATTTTTTCATATATGTTTTATTTTGAATTTTTCAAAACGTCTATAAATTACGAAAAAGTGGTAAAAGTCTCATACTAATTAGCCTTCACAATAAATTCTAACCATATAGTATTAAATTATTTCCCTAAATAAAAGGTACGTAAGTTTCTTTCCCTAAATAAAAATTACGAATTACCTAATATGATTAACGTATATATGATAATTAATGATCATAAATCATAGATATTTGATTAAAAAAAATTATCCTCTACCTTTTTTGTTTAATTTTAAAAAGATCACATTAAGCATATGCTAAAAATAGTTTTTTTCATATTTATTATATTTTGAATTTTGTAAAACGTCTATAAATTATAAAAAATGGTAAAAATCCCATACTAAAAAATTTGTGATCAATGGTTTTTTTTTGGTTCAAACAAGGGACAATTGATCACAAATCGTATGAATATAAAATTTTATTATATATATATATATCATTTAAATTAAATTATCTAATATATAAAAATATAAATATTTAATTTCAGATTTTCATTGAAAAATTATTGAGATTTTAATATTATACATATATATATATATATGTATGTATGTATATTTTTACAATAAAAAATATAGGTGTGGACAAAAATTACTAGAAAAAGAAACCAAACCAAATATAATCTAAAAAATAGTACAAAACTTTAATATAATTTGGTTAGATATCTGAATGGTTTCAAAATTTTGGTATCTAGAGAACTAATACGGAACCCGATCAAAACAAAATCGCACATCCGAACCGGATCGAACTCACAAAAAATCGAAACATAACTGAACCTAACTGTACCAAATGGTATCCGAGTGTCCACCCCCAATCAAATGTAAAAAAAAAGTTTAAAATAACAAAATATGTACTAATTATAATATTTAAATACAACATATTCTTATTGCACAGTGCAGGAAAACACCTAGTTCCCTACAAATCTTTGGCAACATTTTGATGCCATAAGCGAATGTTTCTTTCTTTGCAATGAGGCACGGCAACTTATAGTTTTTAAAAAATCAAACGTGTTTACAAACTTGCTTTTTCTAACTTGTTTTGATATTTAGACTACTAACAAACTTCGTCTACATTCTCACACGTATGTTCTTATTCGTCATCTGAGCTCAAAATCAAACCTAACGCGTTACGCGTGATACATTGAGTTCTTATGTTTGCTCTTTTTGCTAGTCAGTATACAAATCCATGGTTCTATTAGAATATTACCATATTACTGTTCCATATTCATTTATTTAGAAAGATATACGTATTTGGTAATTAGGGTTGGTTAATGTAAACCATCAGAGGCTAGGAATATAACACAACACATGCAATGAAGACACATTTATTTCAAAATGTTGTATTTTCTTTAAAATAAACGGAGCTATAATAAAATTTACTACACTGGATTTGAATCGAGCAGATGCGGTCCAGCAATCCAAAACCCAAATACAACAGTTAGTACTCATCGGCATGTGCTTTAAAAAGACCCCACATCCTCTAAATGAGTCCAAAATATTTGCGATTTATTGATTAGTCAAATGTGTATAGGCGAAGTGGTACTAAAAGCAAACAAAGCTTAATTTTATGGATAAATTTAAGAAAAAGATAAAGGAAAAAGTAAAGCCTAGTTTCTCCATACATAAAAGAAATTCAACTGTAGAAATATAGTAGGCAAAATGCTATGATCCTTTTTGCTAAATAAAGCGCTGTGATCCTTTCAGTTTTATCATATCTTTTTATAACCATGCTACATGCGTCATTTTGTATCTTCATTTCTAACTATTAGTATAGTTTCACGAGTTCACGAAACCATGACAAGCTGGACATCTTATCGTTTCAAAAGGAGTCTTACATGCAAAAATAAGTTAATTCCACGTAACAATTTTTTTATTTGGTTAAACTACATTTGCTTAACGAGTTCCAAAGTCTCTTTTAACAGAGTGAATTCAAAAAATCAGAATAAAACTGTTAAGCGTGAAAGATGTTGAAAATAAACAAGCTGACAAATAAGCTGACAACGATGTTAGTCACGAGGTTGTTTTTCTATGTATATAGAAGACGAAAAACTACAGAGTAAGTTAATAATTTACGTAGAAAAAAAAACAAGGGTCTTAAATATCTCTGAAGATGATTGATCAAATCCCTTCAGACAATTTTATTTTTCTCATATTTTCTTTTAGTTTCTTATATCTTTTCTGCGTTCTTTTTTTTTTGGTTTTCTTTGGTCGGAGAAATGTGATCGACTTCTGAGGTTGCCATGGACCGACCTCCAACGTACATATGGCTCTATCTACATAAAGCTAAGTGTGTGTAACCGTCCGTAGGTCCCTAGAGTAACGTAAGTTGTAACTTGTAACTTACATCTAAACTTTAGTTATGGTCGAACCTACACGTGTATATTTATAATCTACAGTTAGTATGGCGATTATTTTAATCAAACACAGTCAAAGTTATGCTTAGTTTAAAAATGCACGATTAGGCCTATGCACGATATGGATTAAATAATAATGGCAGCACTATTTGATAGTATTTTCTTTATCCTTCACGGTGTGTATAAAACTACTGTGGATTTGTTTGAAGAAAACCACTTACTATTATGATACTATCTCACTGAAGTGGTGCACATGCGTCACATGCACTAGCAAATTAAGTCAAGTCTTGTTTCTAACACAGAACCTCTAAGATATTTCAACTAGCTAATTAAGTAGTTCATTAATAATTTATCTAATTTCAGACTTGTTGGTGGTTGAAAGCTGGCTTAAAGGAAGCTCTATTCACAGCAAATGGTGGAATCGACCTACGTAGTCATGACCCAATGAAGCTCATCAACGTTATTGTTCTTCCCTTTATTTCTCTGTCTCATAACATATCAATAACATTATATTTGTATGTTGTGGGATTGAATTTGATATCTCATGTATAAATATGTACAGTATATTTATTTATTTATATATAAATATCTTCGACGATAATCCCCTATATATTAAAAGAGAAGCATTTTTGCAATAATTATTTTAACTTTGATGTATTTAAAAAAAGCCCCACTTGCCACGTGTCAATCAATTAGCATACTAATTGAAAAATTGAATGATTCAATTTAATTGATTTCATTTTCTTTCCTTAAATAAAACCTACGGAATTACCATAAATGACTAATATATATACGAAAATTAATGATTTTAATAATAAAGATTTGATAAAAGTTTATATCTCCTCCCTCATTTTTTTTAAAAAAATTATATTATTCAAATAAATTAAACAATCAAATTAGCTACAAAATTAAAATTTAGTTTTTTTCGTATATGTTATATTTTGAATTTAAAAAAACTATAATAAATGACTAATACTATTAAAATTATTATGTTAAATATAATGATCAAAGGTTTAACGTTTTTATTATAAAAAAAATCACATGATTTTAAAATCATACGAGTAAAAAAAATATGTTATAAAAAATATATATATATGTTATAAAAAATATATATATATATATATATAGATTGATTAAAATATATAAAATATAAGATTACATAAATATTTTACTATTAAAAATTTCAATGAATTTTCAAAAAAATTTATTAATTATAAACTTATTAATTTTTTCACTTTGAAAATTTTGCTATCAATGATTTAAATATTTTGATATAAAACGTCATGAATGATCATAGAACCGTGTGATTATGAAGTCTCATTTAAAAAATACTTATATAAAATATACCATTCTGAGAAAAATAGGTTGGTATATCTTAATTTATATTACACTTTTTATTAAACTAACTAACGAATTGATAAATAATGTACAAAAAACAATCTCACACTTTCCTTAAATAAAAGCTACGAAATTACCTAATATGATTAACATATATATGGAAGTTAATTATCATGAATAATAAATATTTGATCATAATTTTTGTATCTTAGTTCTTTTTATTCGTTTTATGTTATTAAAATATATTAAACAATCACATTAACTATATGATAAAAACATTTAAATTTTTTCTTATATGTTATATTTTTATTTTTTCAAAACGTCTATAAATTATTAAAATTTGAAGATCCTACTTTGAAAATTTTGTGATCAATAGCTTAATTTGTTTTGTTATATTAAGATAAAAATTATCATGAAATTGTATTAATATGAATATTTATTTAATAAATATTCAAATTTGATGGATAACAATTAGTTGAAATTATTTACAATTTTTTAAGTCCAAGTCGATCTGGCTCATCATATACTCAAAATAGATTTCGGTCCACAATTACAATTATAAATGTTCAACTGAGCATATCCCATGTATATTAAATCACTTGAGTCACTTGAACTATAATTAAGTAACAAGTTGCTGCAACTGAGGCTTCTTATTTTCTTAGTCATTATTTTTTAACCTTTTTGCTTTATTTTAACAGTAACTAATTTGAAGTAAATATTATAAATTTGATGGATAACAATTAGTTGAAATTCTTTACAATTTTTTTATCTTTAATCAAACAAAATTGTGTTCAATCGAAGAAATATTAATTTGATGAACACTAAATATGGAAGAACATAAAAACATTTCTTTCATGCTTTTTTTTTTTATTTTAGAGTTTTGATATTAATTCTATATTTGATTATTTTATTAGATGATAGATGATTTTTTTTAATTCTTTTATTTAAATATTTTTTATCGAATCAAAGTAAATATAGATTTAAAATATTAGTTATATTTTATAAACTGAAAGACCAAAGAAACCGAACCGAACCGAACCGAACCGAAACCAACCCAATATTCGGATTGAACACTTCTTATCTATATGAAATCAAACTATTGTTTCATTATCCATAACATAATAAAAATAATAACTTCATCCCGCGCAAGGCGCGGATCTTATCCTAGTAGTTATTAAATCATAACCCTAGAATCAAATAAATCTCTTATTGTTTTTCTAGATAAACTTTCAAAAAGATTTGGTTTGATACCACTAGAAAATCATATCGAATTGTATATTTGTAACTAATTGAGCCAACTAAGTATATGTTGACAATCCAACAGTTTATAAGAAACATTTTATATGAAGTATATTAGTATACATGTATGATCTAGATCGCATAATTTACCATTACAGGAGTCTTGAATTATTGTCTGAGTCTCAAACAAGTCTATCTTGGTGACAAAGACATCTTTCTTGCTTGTGACTGGATCCAAAACCCTCTAGTCAACAATCATTAAAATCATTGATCACAAATCATTATTGCAATCCAGAAAATTTGAAGTTAGTATCAGTATCATAAAAAATATTATAATCTACTCCCTCCGTTCCTTAAAGATGATTGTTCTAGGAAAAAAATTTGTTTCAAAAAGATAGTAGTTTTACTTTTTCAATGTATGCTTTTATGAAAAATTGTAAGTTTCAAAAATATTAATGGTGTTTATTGAATTTCTATTGGCTAAAAGTTATTGAAAATTGTTATTTGCAAAAAACAATGAATTTACAATCAAAATTAATGAATTTTCTTAATATATGTGAAAATTCTAGAACTACTATCTTTTAAAAACAGAGGGAGTACTAATTAGTAATTAAGTCTGCAAGGAAATGGAATATGCCATGACCATTAAGACAAAACCTTAGGTCTAAAACTTGTTGTCATTAGTCGAACATTTGCATAAACGCTACTTACTTAACACGTATGCATTTTAATTGATTTACGAAACTATGAATTAAAAGTAACTAATTTAGAGAAAAACTAATACAGCTAAGTAATGTAGTTAAGGAACCTTAAATATTCGAATTGTGTATTAATCAATCGTATTCCATAAGATGAATACAGCTAAGTACAGTGACGAAATGAGGCTGTACTTGGTTCTGCAAAAGTGAAAGAAGCTGCCTTCAAGCTTCTTCTTTCCCTCAACTCAGTCTGTACCAAAAGAAAAAAAGTACGAAACTTTAAAAATTTAATTATAAAATTCAAAACGATATTAATAATTAAGAAAATTAATATTAGTAAAATAATGACAATTAGAAAAAAGATATTTTGCAAATCAAAATGGAAGATAACCTTGCTTCCTGTGCCACCACCGCTCTCTTTTACAGACATAGAAATAAGAAACCCTGAAACAGAGAGATAAAACAAAGACACAAGTATTCAGTGTGTTTTTATTAGTGCCTCTCTCTCTCTCTCCTCTGTCCTTAAGCAACAACAACATACCCCCTCTTCTTATAATCTCTTATCTCCTCCTCTCTTCACAAACGAGAAAGAAGAGTTTTGAGGCTGAAACTCTCTCTCTCTATCAACGGTTTTGTCTGTAGAAACCCACAAATCTAAGAGAAGTTATGAATAAACAAGATGTAATGAAGCTTCAGGTACACGTCTCCTTCTATTCTTTTCTCTTCGTTCAAGATTGTGTGTGTGTGTGTGCGCTAATTCTGTTAACTGGGATTTGATTTTTTTTTTCTTTTGCAGACATGTGTTCTGAAAGTGAACGTACACTGTGAAGGCTGTAAGCATAAAGTGAAGAAAGAGTTGCAGAAAATCGAAGGTGTGTTCTTTCTTCTCTGAAGAAAATAGATCTATTTTCTCAAAAAAAAAAGAAAAGAAAATAGATCTACGATTATTGAGTTCCCCCTTGTTACTCTCATCCCACACATGAAAATTTTACTCGTTTTCTAAAACAATCTAGTCCAAAGTTTTGAGCTTTATCTTCTGGTGGTACTCTGTTTTTATACTACTTTATAAATTCAACCGAGGATTTATGTTCTGGTGGTACTCTGTTTCTATGTTACTTTTATAAATTCGTCCACGGAGTTCAAAGTTTTGAGCTTTTTACCTTCTGATGCTACTCTGTTTCTAAAGTTGTAAAGTTTTGAAATTTAAAGGACTGGGGAAAAATCTGACATGGTTTTGGTTTTTGGTATCAGGTGTGTACTCTGTAAAAGCAGATGTAGAACAGGGGAAAGTCACTGTCACAGGGAACGTTGACCCCAGTCTTCTGGTTAAGAAGCTGAGCAAGTCAGGGAAACACGCCGAGATCATAGGCGGTGGAGGAGGCGGAGGAAAAGGGTTACCTAATCTGAATGGGCAATTTGGTAATCTCAGTATGAATGGAAGCGGTAAGGCCAAAGGTGGAAAAGAGAGCAACCAAGTAAAGGGGAAAGCTAATGCTGGTGGTGGTGGTGGTGGTCAGAATCATGGACATGGAGGTCAACCAATGCAGTTGACTCCTCAGCAGATTCAACAGATGATGATGATGAAGGCTGCTCAAGCTGCTGGTGGTGGTGGTCATGGTGGGAAGGACATGAAGATGATGATGCCTCCTGTGGCGTCTAAAGATCAGAAGAAGTCTGTTAAGTTTGCGGAAGAAGATGATGAGTTTAGTGATGATGATTATGATGATGAGTTCAGTGAGGATGACTATGATGACGATGAGTTCGATGATGAGGATGGTGAAATGGGAGGACATGGTCATGGAGGAGGAGGTAATCATCACATGCCTCCAAATAAGATGGTGATGCCTAACAAGATGCCACAAATGGGTCAGCATGGTGGTGGACCTAAGGGGCCTAATGAGATTATGATGATGATGAATGGTTTCAAAGCCGGTGGTGGTGGTGGCGGAGGAGGAGCGGCGAAGAAAGGAGGCGGGGGAGGTGGTGGCTTTGAGATTCCGGTGCAAATGAAGGGAGGTGAGGGTAAAATGGGAAAAGAGGGCAAGAAAGGAGGTAAAGGAGGAGAGAAGGGTAAGAAAGAAGGGAAAGATAATGAAGGAGGTGGGGGCAAAACCGGTAAAACAGATGCCAAAATTGCTGGTGGCCTATTAGGGTTTTTCAAACATGTTAAAAGTGGAAAAGGAGATGAGAAGAAGGGAGGTGGTAAGAAAGAAGGTGGTGGCGGGGGTGGTAAGGTAAAATCCTCCGGTGGTGGGGGAGGAGGTGTTCATCATTATGATAGTGGACCTAAAAAGGGAGGAGGTAAATCGAAAGGAGGAGCCCATGGGGCCCATGATATTGATGATCTCGTGAAGCACAACAAAGCTGGCGGAGGAGGTAACAAGGGTAATCATAGTGCCAAGGGGATGATGGGTGGCCCCATGGGCCAAGGTGGTCCGATGGGTATGATGGGTCAAAGTGGTCCAATGGGTCAAGGGGGTCCTATGGGTATGATGGGTCAAGGTGGTCCAATGGGGATGATGGGACAAGGTGGTCCAATGGGACACCAAGGCGGCTCCTATCCGGCGGTACAAGGCTTGCCGATGAGTGGAGGAGGAGGATACTATCCACCACCACCTCAGGCAAATCATCAAATGAACCAACAACAGTATATGCAAATGATGATGCACCAGCAGCAGCAACAACAACAACAAGCTGCAGCAGCTCATGGAGCATATGGTGGTGGTCATGGTGGAGACATGTACCATCCGATGATGTATGCTCGGCCATATCCAGCAGTGAATTATGCTCATCCACCGCCAATGCCGCCTCCACACTCGGGTCCTTATACTGATATGTTCAGTGATGAGAATCCAGCTGGTTGTAGTATCATGTGATCTTTGGTAATGTTAACTTAGACAAAACGGATATGAATATGTTTTATCTTAGAAGTCTTGTGTTATCTTCTTCTTGGAGCTGTCGTTTTCTTTTCTAACTCTACCTAGGATATGGATATTTCTTTTTGCTGTGGTATATGTTTATAATATCTCAGTTCGTAAAAAGGTGGTTACAAATTAAGATATTTATTTAGCTTTTCTTTTCTGTGAGATAAGTAAGTTTGACTCGTAAAGCACTAGATTCGTAAACCCAAATTGAGTTGCTCGTGATGTTTTTGAAAAAGGATATGGACTGTGCACTCTCTGTTTTTTCTTTAGCTCAAGAATTATGTGAACTCCAACCAGTAGCATCCTCTTTGTTTTCCCCAGTTAGACTTGGAGCTCCTCAATTTGGGTTTCAAGTTTCAGATCTTGCCGCATTTCTCGACTATAGCTTCTTTGATCTTTTGATTTTGCTCAAGAGCTGAAACCTTGCTTGCAAAAACATCAACCTGTTGCTTCAGAACCCTAGCTTCTTTCTATGTTCTGTTCTTTCCCACCTAAAGCAAAGCAAAATGGCGCAATGTACAAAGAACCAAAGTTGGATTTTCTTTAGAGAAAAAGATATTGTGAGAACATCCTATGCATGCTGCTTGGCAAGGTCTTCCTCTAAACTGACGTTTATAAGATCTGCAGAGAGAATCTTGATATATGTTGCCTCCTCTTCTTCTCTTGTTACAGGTTTAGATAATGATCCCAGTGACTGCCATCTCCGAGTTTCAGTGAGAAGAAGAGTAGTAACTAAATTATTCTTGCGTCGCTTCTATTTCCTTTCAGTTTTCACCTTATTTTGTTTGTTAATTCTACACTTTTCAATTAGCTTAAACATGTTTTTCTCGTGTCAAGTTAGAGAAGCCGTAGTTTTTTCAACTTAGTTATTTTAAATTGTTGCCACAAACAGAATGCTTGAAAACCACCAGGTGCAACAAATCGATATAATCATTAATATTACACTAATTTCTACAAGTAAATCGTCGAAGGTAAGTAAAGTAAATGAATGGGAATTCTTGGAGTTCAGTTTACAGTACAAAAAAAATGGTAAACCTGAGGAGAAAACGTTTATGGATGATGAACCTATAGATTATCAGGAAACCCATTACCTTTAGTTTATAAGAACAAAAATCATACGGTGACTGTGAACAGATAGAGCTTCAGCACAACTGCAAGCCCCAGCTGCAAAAGAAAGATGCTTGCGATTATCAGGATCGATCTCTCTCCAGCCGAATTGATATGCGCTTTGAGGTTCAGAGCCACAAAGGTTGCAGACATGAACCCCGCTACACCCGCGATGACCCATCTAAAGATCTCCACTGGCACCACCGAGAGGCACTGGAGAGACAGACACAACAAACAGATGAAAAAATGTTTCGATATGAATCACAATTTTTTCAGCAAGGAGCGGTTTGGTGTACCAATGCAGGGATGAAGATGAACAGGGAATAGCCGTAGAGGCAGAAGAGCTGGACTAGCCCCGAAGGCGCAGAGAAGTATTTGAGAACAACATACAACGCGAGAGGAACAAGCGTGACATAGCCGTAAAACACTCCTGCGGACCAAGTCACCAGATTGATATCGTAGTTCCACTCTTGTTTCTTCCATTTGTGCGCCACGTACGTGACAAACGTGCCGATAGATGCCGCCACGAATATCAAAGTCGTGCATATCCAAAATGGACCGTACCTAACACAATAATACAAAAACAAACCGAGTTAACATACGTAGGAGAAGTCACAAAAAAACACAGACTAACAAGTCTTACAAGTCAGGCTTATCTGCAGTCTTCTCTGTAAACGTTCCACGGAACGGGAAGAGAGACTCTTTGAGTCTGTCTACAACATCCGAAGTGTCGACATCAAAGAATGGCTTGTAAGCACCAACAGTGAATTTATGGAGCCAGCCACCAGACTGAGGTTCATCTCTACTACTACTACCGTTACCAGGTCCAGAAAATGTATCTGCACATCAATGTTATACTATAAGCTCTAGGAACAATCAAACGTGAAGCGTAAGATGAAATGAACTCGAAAGAATAATAGTACCGTCAGCATCACGAGGAGGATTACTACCACCAGAGATCTTGCCCTGTGTAGCAGATGGTGGAAAGGTTTGAAGATTTGATTCTGCAACACAAACAATGCTACATTAAGATTCCAGCTAAAACCCTAATCTGTTTGCACTAGAGATACTTTCCATAACAATTCCTTAACAAATTGCACTGAAATTTGTTTCTTCTTTAGACTCAATTTCAAATCAATTCGTTCTAACCTAAGCAATCTACAATCAGATCGAATGTATACCTGTGAATTTGACGGTGGTGTGGCCTGGATCTGGAACAGACTACGATCAACCACAAAAAAAACTAGATCAGATCAGATCGGAAGAAGTACACACGTAGAGATAGTCATGTATAACAATCGAGATCGAAGGAACTTACAGGTACAGATCCAGAGACTTTCTGGCTGTCGTCGATAGTCGTGTAGTTCCCGCCGGTCATCATCTTGCTCTCTCCTCCTCCTTGTCGATCTCACGTTCGTCTCTCAGGAACCGAGAAGAAGAAACTCGCCTTTGTAACAGAAGCTAACCTTCTTTCTTAATCACAGGCTTTCCTCCCACTTGATGTTTATATACCTTTTCACTCATTTTTAAAAAAAACAAACAGAAAATAATAAGATTATCAAATTAAGATAATAATGATTGTTGGCAAAAAAAAAAAAGATAATTATGATTATTTTGGTCAAGGCAATTGTCCAAAATAAAACATTTTCAAGTTTTTGTCACAAAATAGACCTTAAACAGAAAAGTGACCAAAATGTTTCATTTAAAAGTTGAAAAGACTCAACTACCCTATATATATGAATATAAATAAATAAATAAATAAAATATTTTTTATAGTTTCAGATTATATATTTTTAAATTCGAAATATTTATAATTTTTTTTTGGAAATTATCTTTTTTGGAAATTTTTAATTATTTTTTTCAATTTTTCTTGTTATAATTCTAAATTACTTTTTGAAACTATTTTCAAAATTTTATTTTCAAAATTTTAGTATTTTTTATTTTATAAACTTTAAAACCTTAATCTCATACCCCTCTTCATTAACTCTAAATCCTAAGGTTTGAATTAATTAATCCGATGATATAAATGTATATTTACCTCTTTAATAAAACATTTTGGTTATTTTGATCCGTGAGGTATATATTTGTGATAAAAACTTGGTTCAGTGTTCTTTTTGTCTTTTTTGAATTTTTCTTTTTATAATTCTAAATTACTTTTTGAAACTATTTTCAAAATTTTAGTATTTTATTTTATTTTATAAACTTTAAAACCTTAATCTCAAATCTCTCTCTTAACTCTAGATCCTAAGTTTTGAATTAATTAACCCAAAAATATAAGTGTATATTTATCTCTTTAATGATACGTTTTGATCATTTTGATATTTGAGGTCTATATTTGTGATAAAAACTTGGTTCAGTGTTCTTTTTATCTTTTTTGAATTTTTCTTTTTATAATTCTAAATTAATTTTTGTAACTATTTTCAAAATTTTAGTATTTTATTTTATTTTATAAACTTTAAAACTTTAATCTCAAATTCCTCCCTCTTAACTCTAAACCCTAATGTTTGAATTAATTAACCCAAAAATATAAGTGTATATTTACATCTTTAATGATACGTTCTAATCATTTTGATATTTAAAGTCTATATTTGTGATAAAAACTTGGTTCAGTGTTCTTTATGTCTTTTTCTCTTTTGTAATTGGTTTGGAAAAATTATTTTTGAAAATAATTTTAAATTGGGTTAATGGAAAGTATATAGTAAGATTAAACGATTTTTCTAATTAAATGTCATTTATTTATTTATTTACATAGTCAAAATGTAATAAAAGTAGCATGGTAACATGGTTATACTGTAATGGTAGTAACACGAATGTTATGTTCTATTCAACACGAATGCTTGAATTGTTTAATAAAATTAAATGTTAGCAAGGAAATTATTTTATATTCTTTTTTTTAATTATTTTATATTCAATATTAGGGGTATTCAAATTATTACCATTTTGTTTGAGTTTTAGTTGAGTCTATTTGTTTGATGATAAAAAGAAGTAGAAAAATAACAGGGTAGTCAAATTTGAAGTAATTAAAAGCTTTGAACACCCAAAAAGGTAACAACATAACAGAAATAAGAAAACCAGTTGTAACCACGTCACGATATTCGATCAGGTCCGTTGATCGTTTCCCTCGAACGCCAATATCACCGTTAAAAGCATACCTATTCACTAAGAAGTGACACGTGGTTTGAGTTACTGGATATGCATTTGGAATCAACCAGTAACATGGATTTTTACATGTTTTAACTAAAATTTTAACTGAGAAAAATTAATTTGTTAATCAACCTAACGAACTGATAAATTTAAATAAATTTTTAATTCTTCACCTATTAAGAGTATTTGATTAGTGTTGATTTAGTTTTTATATTTGTTGATTCATACTTACAATTAATAACTATTTAATGTCTACATTTGTACAATATAAGTTGATGTAGAAAAATGTTTTCATAATGGTATTTAATTTTATTTTTATTAATTTAATATATATATATATATATATATATATATATATATATATATATATATATATATATATATATATATATATATATATGTCATGTTCTCCGTGAGTTTAGGTAATTTCGTTTATTTGTCATATTTTAGGATGAATCATTAATTTTAATAATATCATTATTTAAAAATCTATCTTATATATATATATATTATTATTAATTTATAGATTTTATAAATAAGAATTTTGGTTCATGAGTCATTACTTTAAATTTATACTGTTATCTGAATTTTATTAAATATTCAGAAATAAAAACTAGGAAATAAATCTAAATATTTTGTTTGACACAATCTTTAAAATAATATTTGTTATAAGATATGTAGTGTAGTACCCATCAATCAATTTGTAAGAGGTTTTAGTTAGTGGAAAATATATTATATGTAAATATTTTATTGTCTTCGTAATTTAATTATTTTTTCAGTCTTTCTCAAAGAAAAGGCTATATATATAAATATATAAATTAGACATTACTGTAATAATTAAAAATTTAGGATTTTCATAATTCTCAAAAAATAATACTAATGAACAAATTCTATCTATATGGCGCCATTAGATTAGTTTAATGTATTATAATTAAATATAACACGTATCATGTTGTGTTAACACATGTTTAAATAATTAAGTAAGTAGAAGTAATAATTAGAACGTAATTTTGAGAACATGTTTTAAAAATTTTATGTATTACACTATAGTAATTTGAGAACATGTTTTAAAATTTTGCAGCAGTTTATAAAATAATATTTTATCAGTATGTGACTTATCTTTTTATTGATTTTTATCAACAAATTTAATTCATCGAAAATACTATAATTTTTAAATATATTCAAAAATAATTTACCGTAAATAATAAATTTTAAGTGCTATTAAGTCATCTAGTATATATTAATTTAATAGTGATATATTAGTTACTAGTTGTTGATATATTTTAATATTTTTTTCCAAAAATAAATATTGATATAGAGATTAATCATAATTACCCTATTGAATTTTTTTACTAAAAATATAAATATTTATAGGAAAATTGTAAATGTCACAATTAAATTAATGTAAAGTTATATTTTTTCAAAATTATATCACTGTTTTCTTGTTAAAATTGAATAACATGATGACAAATCAATTCACAAATAATGTCTAGGAGAACACGAATGTACTTTTCTATTCAACACGAATGCTTAAATAGTTTGGTAAAATTATTTATAAACAAGGAAAGGATTTCAATAATATGGTATTCAAATGTAATGCAAGTAATTAAAAGCTTTGAACACTCAAAAAGGTAACTACATGACAGAAACAGTAAGACCAGTTGTATCCACGTCAAGATATTCGATCTCGTCCGTTGATCCTTTCCCACAAACCTCAGTATCACCGTTAAAAACATCACCTATTCACTAAGAAGTGACACGTGGCTTAGTTGACTGAAAATGCTACTAGGATTCATCAACTAGCAGTATAAATAGAGATGAAAATGCTACATTGCATTCTCATCCTCACAAAGCTTAATTACCATATCCCGCCTTTGTTTGCATTTTTCACCTTCAAGGTAAATCCATCTTACTGCTTTTGAGCCTCTGAATCATATTCTATAAAGTTTGATGATCATCTAGCCTCTCTGTTTCAGTAACTTAATCTTAAGGGTTGTGTAAAAGTCTTCTCCTTTTCAACGTATAATAATACCTTATAACGTGATTCTTAAGCCTCTAGGCCATAGATGTTGTCTTACAAAATATGCATATGTTTATTCTGAAAAGTATATTGATGTTTGTTAGCAGAATAAGATGATGATGAGCCGTTTTGGTTTGGGAGACTCTCATGGCTCGACAAAACCCTTAAGAATCGTTGTGGTTGGTGAGAAAGGAACTGGGAAATCAAGTTTGATCATGGCTGCAGTAACTGGTCATTACCATCCTGATGCTAACATCCCTCCTCTGTTGCCCCATACCAATTTACCTTCGCAATTTTGCTCTGGAAATGTTCCTGCTACCCTTATCGACACTTCTTCAAGGTAATATGGTTCTTATGATAAAAGAATCTGTAGCATTTTGGCTTCATATGTTGTTAAACAAAAAAAAAAAGGTTCTTATGATTTGTGTATATATTGACATCATTAAGGGATGCAAATAATATAATTTTCTGTGGCTAGGGGGCATAGGTTTATATTTGAATTTAGTGTTTATTTTTTTCTATTGATGTCTTTGTTAATAACATTTTCAGACCGGAAGACAAGGGAGAGGTCATTAAGGAAATCAAGGAAGCAGATGCAATAGTTTTGACGTTTGCAATGGATAGACAAGAGACTATGGACCGTTTAAGTGCATATTGGCTTCCTCTGTTCCAACAATTAGAGGTTTAGTTTCGTTCTTTCTTCGTCTTCACTCTTCATCAATAATATTAAATGTTTGTTTTGTGACCCTTATATATTACATAGGTGAGAGTCCCTATCGTAGTAGCAGGCTACAGGGTTACCGAAAACGAAGATAATCCAACCGACATTGAAGAGATAACGTTACCTATAAGGCAACAATGTGAAGAGATAGAGATATGCATCGAGTGGTCTGCTCCGAGGCTATCTGATGTCAATTGGCTTGTGCGTGAGATCTTACACTTCAAAATCATTTCAAGAACATTTACATTGTGTCTGAAAATGAAACCATACTGATCATTCAAAAAGCTTCTTTCTGCAGGCTCAGACTGTTTTTGTGCAAGCGCAAATAGCGGCTATGTACCCAATAGGACCAGTCTACGATCAAGTAACCAATTCACTGAGGCCTCGCTGCGTTGCTGCCTTAAAACGTATATTCGAAATCTATGCGCGTGACAATGATTACATTCTCAGCGACGAAGGGTTGAACCATATCAATGATCGATGCTTCAATATACCGTTGATGCCTTCTCATATGAGAGAATTAATAGAATCTGTTCAAGAACAGTGTCCAGAAGGAGTCAAAGAAAACGGACTCACAGTAGATGGGTTCTTGGTTCTAATAGTCACAAAGCTCATCATGCAAGGAAAACTCAAAACGTTATGGACTATGCTTAAGACATTCGGATACGATAAAGATTTAAGACTTGCAGATGAGATGATTCCTTATTCATCATTCAAACGCATGCCTGATCAGGTAACCATCTGCAGGAATAAATAACTATACAATAGTGATGATTATTTGCTGCTGTTTTTGATATTACATTTTCTTTTGTAATTGTGTAGAGTATTGAGCTGACAGATGAAGCTATTGGATCCTTAAGGGGAGCTTATCACCGTTTTGATAACTTGGGACTTCAGATGATGGAATCTATCTTTGACACTGCACCTGAAAGGTAACCTTTTCACTTTCAAAAGAGAGCGATTTTCAAATGTAATGTAGTCTTTCTATCTGCTTATGTGTAACTCCATTGGTTTGATTCATTAATGACAGTCCTTGGAATGAAGCTCCTTATAAGGATGCTGCAGAGAAAAGTAGTAATGGAGGAATATCACTTGAAGCTTTCCTCTCACTGGTAATCAAAACTTAGCCGTTTAACGGTTATAGGAGGATCAAAATGTTTGCAATATGCCCTAATTATTTTAAACTGTTTCTATCTTTGCAGTGGTCATTGATGACACTACTAGATCCAGCTAGGAGTCTTGAATATTTCATTTACATTTGCCACCCTGATGATCCATCTTCAGCAGTTCATGTTACTAGGAGAAGAGAGCTAGACCGCAAGGAGAAAAATTCTGAAAGAAAAGTTGTTCAGTGTTTTGTCTTTGGACCCAAGAATGCTGGAAAATCTGCACTGCTCAATGGATTTATTGGAAGGTTTGTTCGTTTTTAAAACTCAGGTCAAGAAAATTAGTTTCATGTAGCATAAACTTACAACAATATGTCTTGTCTTATTGTATGATCTTAGGCCATATGATGATGCCAACAGAAATGGATTAGGTGAGGAACGTTATGCTGTTAATATGGTTGGCAACTCTGGTGTAACTGGAGGTACAAAGAAAACTCTGGTGATGAAGGAGATTCCATATCAAGAAGATGGATTCCTATTGTCAGATGAAGCATTGGGGTCTTGTGATGTAGCAGTCTTTGTTTATGATTCTTCTAATGAGTCTTCGTGGAAGAGAGCCATTGATTTACTCACTGAGGTTGCAACCATTAGTGAAGACGCAGGGTTAGAGTTTCCTTGCCTAATGGTTGCAGCTAAAACTGATCTTGATTCATTCCCAATGGCAATTCAAGAATCCACCAAGGTAATAGTACTGATCTTACTTATTGATTAATAGTCATAAACTTGAGTTAGTATTTTCATGTAAATGATTGTTGCAGGCTACACAAGAAATAGGGATTGAAGCTCCAATACCAATCAGTTCCAAACTTGGAGATTTCGATGACTTGTTTTGCAAGATACTAACCGCGGCTGAGCATCCTCATTTGTGTATTCCAAAGAAAGGTTGAGTCAAAGAAGAAAAGTAGGAGCCTCAAGCTAATCAATTCTTGGATTCCAGAATGTTTGGTCAAATGCTTCTTTATCTCATCATATATGTGATTCTTGAAACTTAATGGAGAGATTGTGTTTAGAATTTTAAGTTTTAAGTTGTTTGTTCATGCATGACTTGTTTAACAAGTAAAGGATTGTTTTCTTATTATTTACTCTTTTTCTCCTAGTTTACCAGTAGAAGACAGGATTGAAAAACAAAATGATGGAAAGAGATCTAAGCATCTATACATTGCTTTGACCACAAAATTAAAAGAATTGTATAAAAATATCAAACCCTAACTCTAATGTTTTAACTTCACTCACTTGAACATGAAACAAAACTAGACCCATAGCTAATAGCTTCCAAGCTAGAATGAGACATATTGGTCATCCATCTCCTTGGAACACTCTTTGATTCTCCAGCAAGATTATATGCATACGACCTCCACTCGTTCTCACCATCTTCACAAGAACTTGTAAACCCTAACCTTCTCATCTTCTGAGTCCTCTCAAGAACAATGAGACTAGAGAAAGTAGAAAAGCTGTTACCAATAAACACATCAGCTCTCAAACACACCTCGTAATCTATAGCAGACTGTATCAAATAGGAATATTTCCCATAAACCTCCTCTTTAACCCCAAGCTTCTTCTTCTCATAAGGTATTAAACCCTCTCTCCAACCGGTTAAGACTGATGATTCTTTGTCTTTCTCCTCCAAGAGACTATCAGCTACCGCTAGGTAAAGAACTGTTGGAGTCTTTAAACCTGAAATGTTCCCTACTCTCTCCATAATCTCTCTTTTACTACTACAAATCTCTGAAACCTTTAGCCTTTGCTCCAGCTTCTTACAGTGTATCATCCAATCTATCTCTATCCTCATGTGAACCGCAACAAAAGGGACAAGACCCGTCATGATTCTAGTTCCCCCTGCTTGCCTGATTCTCGTCACCACTTTATCTGCTTCTCTTGAGATCTCATCAACCACAACCATACACTCAAAGACCTTAGCATAGTCCTTAACCGGCCAGTGATCGTGCCACAAGAAAGGGGTTTTCCCTATGACACGGACCACTTCAAACTCGTCGATGGAACCGTTGCGTGTTGATTGTTTCAGCTGTTGCAAGTCTCTCTCCACTGTCCATTTTCTTCCACTACCTTTCTCCAGATCAAACGAATGTGTTCTGTTTCTAACGTCAGCGAACCGAGCAAGCTGCACGAAGCCACTGCAGAGAGAGTTGAATCTTTCGAATTGAAAGACTTTATCGAAAGGGATGGGACGAAGCTTGTCTACTTCCTTGTAGAACAAGGAACCGCTTAGACTAGGCATGAGAAGCGTTCTGTTCATCGTTCTTGCCGTCAAGCAAGCTCTTGCGAAAGCTATCTTCTGATTGTTTAATCCCCATACGATCTGTGGAACCTCGAGGAACTTGTCGGTTCTGACTCCGGCTGTCGAGGAGGAGTCTGACATGTAACGGGCTCGAAACAAGGAGTTACTGTTCAGAGCATTACTGGGGGAGTAAGAGAGAAACAGAGCTCTGAAGAACAGAGCAATGCCAGCAAGAACAAGGCATTTGCAAGTAATTGATTTTGAAAAGAGTCTTGGATTCTTGGAACTAAAGGGAGGATTCATCGCTATTCACTTCAGATTCAGATTTTTCTCCAGCATCAAAATATTGGTCGGGAGAAGATAACGTCAAAGACCTGCATGAATCAAAAACAAAACAGAGCTTTTAAAACAGAGTAATCAGACCCACCAAAAGAAACATGCATGCAATTGCAGAGAATCCAAAGATTGAAACTTTATTGAAAATCTGGGTCGGATGAATCAGTCGCAGAACATGACAATGCAGGATTTTGAATCTCTTAAAGAACTGGATTGAATCAAAATCGAATCTTTTATAGGTCTAGGTAACGGAATCAACCTAACTAAAAAACCCTAGACGAGAGGGAGAATTTTGACCTACCTTACTTTAATTTCTGGTTTTATTTTGGAGTCATTTTGCCTAATCTGCCAATATCGTGATTAAGAGACAAAATGACGATAAATCAAGGATTCTTAGGTTTTTTCTGGGAGAAAGCTTTGGAGCAAAGCAAAGAGAGAATCGAAAAAGGCTAATTAGAAAATTGTCAGATAAATAGAATCGAGCCAATCGGAGCCACTGACAACAAGAATATGCAAACTGAGGTTTCAAGGGATGAGTTTCAAAGAATAATATTATTTTTGAGATAAAACGGGATATGAGGAAGTTTCTTAAACAGAAGAGAGCAGAATCACGGAGAAAAGTGCAAAAGTGGAAGATTTTAACGACAAATCTTGTGAATAAAGGTAAAGAACTGAATTTAATATTTCAGTAATCTGGTAAGCATTTGGTGGAATTTATAATTTTCTAATGTCACGCGTTCTATTCAATTATGAGTTTTTTTTTTCAGTTAACGTCCTCAAAACCTTATCATTATTTTTGAGTGTTGCGCCGTATTCAACGCATGATTATCTAGTACGCCATAAAATTTATCCACCGTGTTCATACGGCGTAGTCGATAGTCTTCATTCACTATCTGTAGCCGTCAAAAACGCAAGACACCACCGCTATGGAAGCTACTTTAGGTTAAAAATATTTTTTGCAATTATGCTAAGTGTTATTAATTGCAGTATTCATGTATCCGTTGTACAATAATAGCATTTGCTTTTGATTTTGTTTCTCGATCTTGTTTTTAAGGTTCTTCATCACTCATGATCTATGGGTCAGGTTTGGCCCAACAGTAGAATATAGGGGGACAGGACTCACACCAATATTTAGTAGTCCAAATTTTAATTTTCCATCGTCATGTTTTTCAATGAATCAATGTTAAGGAAAATACCGTTTTGATTCTTTCAAACGAATAGTTGTTTAACATGACCTATTTAATTTCGGGCAAGAAACATTTCGATTCCAAAGTTAATTAGATCAAATTGATCTATTTTTCCAAATAATCATGAGAAAATACATTAGTTTGAAAATGTAGTACTGAAGAAAAGAAGATCACTAAGCACAACTTATGGGCTTTGCATTTGTTAGATCGCTCGACAGCCACAAGTTATCTCTCCAAGAACTGTTCTAAGTTTTCTTGTGCTACAAGGCACCGTTTGTCTCTGCAACATAAGACAGTGTTCCTCAAACATCTCTGCTGTAATATTTAATCTGAAATCAAGATCGAACAAGAACGTTCTTTCCAGCCTATTCATCTCTTCCGTGCTAACTCCTCCAATTTTCGCATAATAAGCATTCTTATAACACCTAAACTCCATAAAGAAAAGAGTGGAAAATCTCATATATAACACTTTTTTAGTTTTTATCAAAAAATAGCATTCAAATAAAAAAAATCTCCAAAATATTATTTACTGATCAATAAAAATACTAAATTAGCTTATATTCAAACCATAACCCTAGTTTCACTCCTTAAACACTAAATTCTAAACTCTAATCACTAAAACCAAATAAAAATAAAAACATTTTCTTAACTTTTAATTAATGCTTTTGGTAACTTTCTTATTTCTGTGCTAATTTATGAACACAAACTGATTAGTTCTATCTAAAAGTTTTCTTTTTGGTATCAGTCTTAAAGTATTTCAAAAACGAGATAACAAGCTCCGGTTAGTTAATCAAATAGAATAGGCAAAATTTAGGTCTGATTAAGAAGATACTTACTTGCGCTCCAAGAATTTTGCTGCGACCAAGAGACTAGTGATTAGAAGACGGTGAACGTTAAGTGACGTGAGACGACGAGTCATGCTTGTACTCACTGGTCTTTCTAGATACCTAATGATGTAAGCAAAGGCTGCAACGAAGCACGCAGGGCTACACCGAGCGTACCTGTGGACTCTCTCCGTGTAACGTTGAATGTTCATCGACGGTGCTCTTGAGCCATGGAACATAGTAATCTCTTCGTCCCTGTAGATCGCAAGGGAGATTCAAACATCAGAGATCTGAGAGGATAGAGAAATCTCAATTTTATAGACAAAAACTAAACTTGTTGCGTCTTGTGTGGAATGGCTTTTCGTTCTTTTGAATCATCTTCCCAAGAACCGAAGCGAGAAGGGTGATGACACGAGGGAGGGTGGAAGTAGAAGGCTGATCATAATTTTCTATAAGACCTAACAATTGGAAGAGAGAGGAGTTGCTGTAGTTGGTAGAAGTTTCCATTTTTATGTTGAAGCCGAACTGAGAAAGCTTTCAGAAACCTCTATGGTTGTTCTTGGCTTGAGGTAGCACAGGGAATGTAAGTGGAACGGGAGACGCAAAGTTGAAAGCTTTAGTTTCTTTTAATTTTTTTGCAACTTTAGATTCTTTGCTTTGAGGGAAAGTTACATGTGTATTATTGTGTATGTAGGTTTTTTTGGTGGGACCCGAGATTGTTTTGTTTAGGACGTTTAGCCACAGCTTGGTCCATAGAACCATATGAATCCTAAAGATCAAGTTGAAACATGGATACGTACAGATTAGTAATCCTTGAGCCAGAAAGAATCAACACCAGTGAGTAGTAATGTATGATATGACATGTTTAGTGCATATTATATATCTAAAAAATATTCTAGAAAATATTTCTTAAGCCTTGTACTATAAAAAATGGCTTGGAGTGTGTTGTGATCCAAACCAATTGAGTTGAGTGAGCTAAATCGTAAATAGTCTCTTAAACTCTTTGTAATATTTTGAGTGTTATTGATAAAATAAAAATCCCCTTTTATTATAGGGTAATTTATTCATGTCTACTACATAATACACCTTATGATTATATCTTTGATTCTAAACACTTCTTTTGCGGTTGTATCTATGTGTTTGTAAATTTGGTATCATTAGCTCTCCGAACACAGTCATTTAGTTTAAGCCATTTGAACTTGCAAGAAACTCCAAGAGGCATGTTTTATGTTTACACATTAATTAGAGAGATTTAAAGATAATTGAAGAAGGAAGAACATACCAAAGATAATAAGAATGAAAGTATTAACCAACTTTCATCTTTATTGCTTTTATATGTCATGAAAAGGCAAGAGATAAACCTAGAACTAGAAGTCACACAACTTAAAAAGCAAAAGAATGACATTTGCCTAATTGGTAGCCAAACTTTAGACAACACTAAAAAGTTGCATGAAAGGTTAGTTTTTCAAAAATCTTTCAACTAATAGAGTTATATTTATTAAACAATTAAATAAATTTTGTAATAAGGGATTGTAACATAGTGATTGAACAATAATCCATCTATTATATATTGCAAGTTTTTTTTTTGTTTTCTTTTCTTCTAAGACCATAAATTCACACTTGATAGTTTTTTTTTTATGTTTTAATGCGTCTATCTATACCTCACACACTTAAACTCCTACAGGTCTTCACTCTTCAATAGTTATTCAATCAACTGATAAAAGAACTAAAGTTTTCATTTTACTAAAAAAAAACATCTTATTACATTTCAAAGTCTCTCTAATCAGATTCTCCCCATCGAGAACCTCTTAGGAACCATAACCGGACGCTGTGTCAAGCCACTCACCATCATCCCCATCTCATCATGATCATCAAACTTCCCAACACTTTTCCTGCTCTTCAATGGAGACACCAGCCTCATCGCTAGTCTTGATGGCGAAAATGACCTCCTCAGCTTTGCTGCAGTTGATACCTTCTGCTTCATCTTGTTACCCACTCTAGTCGGAGAAATCGAAGGCTTTTGCGACTTCTTGCCCACGTCACCATTTCTTGACGGAGATATAAATGCTTGAAGCGTAACTCTTTTTGGAGAAACAGATGACTTGCGTGCCACGTCACTTCGGTTCCTCGTAGGAGTAAATGATCTTCTGAGCTTTGCAGCTGTAGATAGCTTTGGAGACTTCTTACCCAAGTTTCTACTAGGAGAAACTGATACCGTGGGTGACTTCTTCCCTAGGGTGACGCTTCTTGAAGGAGAACCGGAGCCTCTAGGTGACTTGCGAGCCAAGTTACTTCTGCTTCTGTTAGGAGAAACCGAGACTTTAGGTGGGCTCTTGATCTTGACCTGAAACTTTGATGCTGATGTGGAAGGAAGTGGCGTCTCTTTATTATTCTTGCTTCTGGATATAACAGGAGACATAGTTCTACTGAACTTAGCTTGTTGTGTAGAAGAACCGGATATAAACAGAGGGTTGGGGAAAAGAACGGCCTTTTTAACCCAAGGTTTGTGCTTTGGTGAAACCCTATTAGCCAAATGCCGAAAGCTATCCTCACCATTCCCCTTTACTTGAGCCTTCTTCTCTGCTTTTGTCTGTGGAGAGACGATCTTGAACACAATTCTTGAACGAGCCTTATGAACAGAAGCAGGAGTATTTGTTTCTGGCCGTTTGTTCTGCTTCTCTCTATGCCTTCTCGCTTTGATACCGCTGCTGACAGTTTTAGGGTTCGGGTCCAGTGATTTCATCTGAGTCTCAGGTGTCTTAGGGCAACGGTCTTCTTCTTCTGGCATAGCTGATCTCCTGGGCTTTCTACACTTCTTTGGTGCAAGGGCGTCTACAATGTCTCTGGTGACCTGTGAGGCTTGTAAGATTTCGTTTACCGTCTCTCCTAGTAGCATTGCAGGTAGTGACATTTTCCTCCAGTCTCCTGCATTGGGAAGGGAAGTAGATCATTATAAATTGCACAAGCTGCGGAAACTGAGACCAATGAGGTATCCAAGAACCCATCAAAGAAGAAAAGTCTAATTAAAAACTTTCAACACACATAAGCATCTTTGCCTAATGCTTAGTCTATAGAGGGAAATAAAGATTTACCAGGTGAGGAAGCTGGAAACTTTCCTATTGGAGATTTTTTGTTAGTAGCATTCTTGATCCTACAACAAAAATGAATTGCAAGGGAGAAATTAAAACTAAAAAATGAAGTTTCTGAATTTGGATCAACACCAATGTTTCTATATAAGTAAAAGGGTTTGAGTTTTGTTTATTCTGGATTTACCTTAAAGTTTCTTGCTTGCATCTAAGGCTAGTCTTGAGATAAGTTCTAGTGCTTCTAGGGCTAAGGTTCACACCAGAGACAGCTTTGGTTCCTCCTGCTATAGTGTATTGCAGCTCTTGCAGTCTTTCCATACATTTATCAACCTTTAACCATTTCATAAACCAATTTTGACAAAATCAGACAAATGAACCCATTAAATTGTCTTGTAGCTGAGTAATATAAAGATATAATTGTATGTTCCTCTAGGTATCAACAAGATCTAATTAATGGAAACTAGCACAAGAGCCTCTTGTAATCCAACAAGGATACATCAATTGAATTGAAAACCCACTAGCTATAATCAGTTAAAAGAAAGAAATATCATCTTAATACTTGGGGCCCAGAAGAGAGACAATTTTATTTGCAGTGGGTTTCAGTTAGTGTCCTAATTAAGTAAAGTTTCAAGCATAATGGGAAGGAGCCTGAGGAGCGTTTGCAGATTCTGGTAAGAACTATTTTTTTTTAAAAAGAAAGTCTTAAACTTTATGCTAATGATGTTTATTTAACTGGACCAATATGAAGGTACCTTGTTGATTGTTTCCTTGAGAAAATCTGAGTTTAGAGGAAGCTCCACCATCGACACTTTCCTCTGCTTTTGTGGGGTTCTTGCAACCATCTTCTTCTATACTCTTTTTACTTGAATTCCTCTCTTTGGCTTCTAGAAACCCAGATCAGTCTATCTCTCTCTCTCGACTTTTTTAACATTCAGACAGGAGCTAGAATCTCTCAGATTCGAACTGTGCTTCTGTCTGATACTGGTGATTGTCGGAACATAAAGTCAAACAGGCACGGGGGGTATGAGAGAGAAAGAGAGGAGAGCGGATAAAGAGGTTTACTTTCGTAACGGATCTTTCGTTTTTTTTATTTTATTCATTACTTTGTTCAACGGTCTATTTTACACGTAACGGCTACTTTTAAAAGGTCCGAATAGTTTAGTTACAGCTATATCATCAACGTATAGTTGATGACTGATACCATTCACTTTCTAAGACTTGTTTCTAAACTTATTATAGCGACACTTTGGGCCTGGGCTTAGATTATTGGACCTTTTAGATTTCGGCCTTCTAAACGTTGTAGATATACTTAGCAAAGACCCCCCAAACCTACTGATGATTTCTACATTGCAAGCAAATCCCATTTCAGGTTTTTGGCAACTTTGGGTCCTGTATGAATCTTGATCATAAATAATCACGGAAACACAACACTTGATTCAGTGTTAATTTTTTTTTTTTCTTTTGACATCAGTTCAGTGTTAATTGATGTTCTCTATTCAGAATATTTTTCTTTTTATTTGTGAGGAAATTTTTGTGAGATTATACTATTACAAGATGGGAAGAAAGGAAGACCAGAAGAAAACATGTAGCTTTTTAACTATATAGCATACCTTTCAGCTTTTCTTTTCAGTGAGAGAGTATTGTATTGGTCACACTTCTTAATATACATCTGATAGCCTCTGTGTTTCATTTTTCAGTTGCAAGGAGCTATTAGAGAAGAGTACATAACTATTGTCTCGGATTAATCTAACTTCAGAGCCAGTCTACATGTCTACTTGAAGATTCAGGTTGTTTCTTCTTTGGTTTCCTGTACCGGTTGTTCTCAAACTGAGCTTTGACTATAAGAGCATAGAGCAACTCTGCCTCCGCAGAACAATCATAAGGTTTGTCCAAAACACTGTAAAAATGTAAAAGATATGTGACTTAGTTAGTGAACATTCACACACAGAATATCTCAAGAGGGATGATATAGAGAGGAATGAATCAGATACCTGTCTAGTAACTCTTCTAGAATAATTCTCTGGGAAGGTGTGACATAATGTATGCAACTTCTAGGGCACTGATTAACTGCAGACTGTACGCGGTAATCTTCACCATGCCCTGGTCAATATACATGTATTAGAAAGCTACATGTAGAAGGCGGATACAGAGGAACAAAAGGAGGATACACACACCTTGAGAAAGTGCTCGAGCTGTTCCAGTGGAATCACATGAAAAGACATGAGATGCTGTCTTAAAACAGGGGTATGAACATCCTGGGCAAAGAAACAACATATGTTCAAAGAAGAAACAGAGCAAACTAAAAAAAATAGCTCAAGTCCAAGGAAAGTTTTTGTACTTTTTCCGAAGCAGAGGACCTCATTCACAAACACATCAAGTGCCTCACACTCTGGATGGTCAAAAGGGTCCAAACATTCTCTGTCGGCAGGAAGAGAAAAAAATCATTACTTTGTTGTTCTGTTTTATGTTAAGAGAAGAAAGTATATTATGAGTGTGTGTACCCTTCAATGATCTCTGCTCTGCTAGAGTTTGTTAACATCTGCAAATGAGAACTATTAGCGATGACTAAATCATTTTCACAAATGCAGAGTACGGTTTAGTAGTAGTACCTCGTAAGCTTGGATAATGCGACGGATCATAACATCGGAACTGCTTCCTCCTCTGTTTACATCAGGATGGTATTGTTTCACCTTTTACAAAAGTTCAAAGTATTCAACACATGGCAAAAATAAAAGCAAAGATCTTTGATATTCTTGGATTCGTACTTTGGCACGAAAAGCTGCCTTAAGCTCGAGAGATGAGCAGTTCGGCTCCACGCCGAGTATAGAGTATGGCGAAGAGCTGGAGAGTGGATCGTCTCTGTTTCTCTCTCTGCAACTGGGGATGAATCGGTGAGGAGTTGAGTTTCTTGAGTTGGAGAAGAAAGAGAGTTTTGGAATCGAAGGAGATGCACGGAAGCATTCCATCTCTCTCTCGTACCTTCTCTGTCTTCAGACAAGTTTTAGATGCGTTAATTGATGACCACACAAATGTCAAAGAGACGAGACCATAAGACTCTGCCTGGGCTAGAGGGTCTTCAGCTACCGAAATAGATACAAGCCTCTATTTCCTCTAGAGAGTTAAGCTACCAAAATAAAAACAGCAAGTTTTAGTTTAGAGGGTCTTCAGCTACCAAAGTCAAATTCAGATATAACATCATATATAACCTCTGCTTGTAGATGTAATTTGACAGTAAATGTAAGAGAGAAACAACAAGACGCAGGGTATATATCTTTCAGCAGATTGAGCAGGAGATATTAATGTTGAAAGATAAAGGTCTTAATCATCTGGAGGATATTCGTTTATGGAGGAGAGTTAATGATGTATACTCTACTGATTTCTCCACTTCTCATACTTGGGATATTATCAGAGATAAGAGGCAGAAGGTCTTGTGGTCTAAAGGAATTTGGTTCCGTGAAGCTACTCCAAAGTTCTCCTTTCTATCATGGTTGGCCATTCAAAATAGATTGGCTACAGGTGCTCGAGTGCTTCTCTGGAATCCACAAGCTACAACTGCTTGCGGATTTTGTACGAGTGATATTGAAACAAGGGAGCATTTGTTTTTTGAATGTAGTTACTCAACAAGTGTTTGGCAGGGGTTAATTAAAAAATTGGGAGGAAGTAGAAGTCAGAGTCGTTGGAGCCAAGTCTATCAGACACTGATAAGAGGGTTTCATGACAGAGTGGTGACTTTTCTTTGGAGATACTGTTTTCAAGCTACAGTTTATGCAATTTGGATTGAGAGAAATAGAAGGAGAATGGGAGAAACAGCTCTGCCAGCTTCTCTTCTTGTGCTAAGACTAGATAAGTTGGTAAGAAACAGAATTACTTCCCTGAGATTGAAAAGAAGCAAAAGATATGAGAGGGCCATGGAAGTGTGGTTTGGAAGGGATTGAAGATTTAAAATTTTTTTGAGTGAGTTAATTTTTGAAGTTCAAATTTTGTAATAGGCTTGCAGTTCTTGCTGTAAAAATGTTTTTTTTGGAGTGAATAAATTTAAAATTCTTTCAAAAAAAAAAAAAAAAAAAAAAAAAGAGAGAAACAACAAGAGAAGGTGTTCAACAAACACTTTTGGTTACTACTATGTTATGTTTGTGTGAAGTGAAGATATATCCGATCACCGCTCCACAAAAAACACCAGGTCCATATGCTATCACCGCTGCTATCCAGTGAATCACTTGCTCTTCTTCCTCCAACAAATCCTCAGATTCTTCTAATACAGGATTCTTGACATGAGTTTCTTCTCCACATATGTCTCTTCAAGACCATAGAGTTTGAGGTTATCCATGAACGAAGAACAACTCTGTCCTTGAAACTGTGTGCTTCTTGGCACTGGTCCTTCAAGAAGATTATGAGAGAAGTTCATTGTTGACACACACGAGAGACTACCAAGATTTTGAGGAATCTGACCTGACAACCGATTCTTGGATATGTCTAATGACTAAGCTTTGTCAAATCAGCCAATGACTGTGGTATGTTTCCCGTGAATCCATTCCCTGACAAGTTGAGATGACGCAGCTCCTTCAATAGTCCAATGGAGTCAGGGATGTTCCCGGAAAATCTGTTTCCAGAAAAGTCTGTGGTTCTGTAGTCTTGGTTGATCAGCTTAAACTCCATCTCTACTCCCTTATTAACTATCTCCATTGAACTAATGTAGAAGGCGGTAGCGTTCAGAACCTTCCCCATGTAAGGAACGTTAGAGATCACGAAACCGTCATCTTCAACGCTCACGGTGGTCATTGCAAACCACTTAGAGAAGTAGAAAGGTGATATATAATGCTCCTGTGAACTCGTTATGCGATACATCAATGACTCTTAAGCTTTGAAACTTTGTGGATACATGTGGCCCGTGAAACTTGTTTGATCTGAAGACATGTAACGACGGCAAAGATCCTAGCAAAATGGAAAGGTGTCCTTGATTCTGTTGCTTCTCACGTTCAAAAGCTCAAGACGAGTACAATGGATCAAGGACTTTGGAAGCTCTCCTTCTAGCTTGTTGCGGCTGACGTCAAGTGATATTAACTTGGAGGTGTTAACGAATATATCTGGAATCATCCCACTGAGACTATTGTTACGTAGAACCAAATCTGTAAGAGAAGTTGTGGAGATCTTTAAACATGGAGGGATTGAGCGGTTGAATAGATTGTTGGACAAAATCAAGATCTCCAATGATGCAAGCTTGCAGATCCAGTGAGGCAACGGTCCTTGGAAAGCATTGGAGCTAAGATCCAACCACTTGACTTGTGTTTCATCGAGAACTTGTGATGATGTTCCAAAACTGTTGAAAGAATTGTTACCAAGTGCCGCCATAGTCAATCTCCATATCCAACTTGGTACCTCCCCTTCCATGTTGTTGTTGGTATGACAAAAGTATTCGAGACTTTGGTATTGACCCGTTGAGATTGTTGAAACTAAGATGCAACTCTGAGATGATCAAGAACTGTGAGACCAGAAAGGTTTCCTATTGAAGATGGAACTTGACCTAGTAAATAATTATAGGAAAGGTCAAGAACTGTGAGTTAAAAAGGTTTTCTAATGAAGAAGGAATCTATCCATGGAGACCTAAGGGATATGCTATGAAGATGATCAAGTTTGAAAAGACCACTATTTGGTTTGAAATTAAAGAGTTGTTTAAAGCGATGGTATTACTAAGGTAAAGAGAAATCACCTTTCCAGAATTAGCATCACACGTGACACCTTTCCAAAAAAAGCAATCTCTACTCTTGTTCCATGAACTCAACGATGCATCACTAGGACGTGATAAGTGAAACTCGTTTTTGAACTCAAGAAGAGCATCTTACTGGCTGAGATGGCAGTGATGGAACGTATAGGAGAAGCAAGAGTGTGTAGAACGAGGGAAATCAAGAAGACGAAAGACAAGGAGACAATAACAGAATGGTTACAAGATTTGCTTGGAATCATCATCATTACCATTTTTTTTGGTCTGTTTGAGTTTGTGCGTTAAGTAACTAAGTTATGATGATTATGATTCTGATGCAGAGAATATTTGAATATATTCTAAATATTATTATTACTTATTAATAGGATATTTACTATTATTTTTTTAAGGTTTTCCTATATTAAATTAGATTAGGGTTTTCTAAGATTAGTGATTTATTATAAATAGGCATTCAAGCCTAAAGTTGTATTCAGTTTATGATGATTTAATAAGAAAGAGATTTTCGATACGAGCTTTATAGCACGGAAAAGAGTATTTCCAAACCCTAAAGAGGTTCTTATGAACCACTGAGAAGAGTATTCTCAACCCTAAGAGCTTTTAATTAAGCACTGTGAAGAGTATTCACAAAACCCAGAAGCTTCCGCTACATCAGTTGGTATCAGAGCCAGGTTCCTTTGATTTCTCAATTGAAGACGGTTCTGGATGTCATGGTAAGTGTTAGCATCTATCCTATCAGAACTGCGTTCGTTAACTTCGTTTGATCAAGATTCGAGGACGAATCTTCTCCAACCCGGAGAGAATGATGCAGAGAATATTTGGATATATTCTAAATATTATTATTACTTATTAATAGGATATTTACTATTATTCTTTTAAGGTTTTCCTATATTAAATTAGATTAGGGTTTTCTAAGATTAGTGATTTATTATAAATAGGCATTCAAGCCTAAAGTTGTATTCAGTTTATGATGATTTAATAAGAAAGAGATTTTCGATACGAGCTTTATAGCACGGGAAAGAGTATTTCCAAACCCTAAAGAGGTTCTTATGAACCACTGAGAAGAGTATTCTCAACCCTAAGAGCTTTTAATTAAGCACTGTGAAGAGTATTCACAAAACCCAGAAGCTTCCGCTACATCAGTTGGTATCAGAGCCAGCTTTTGCACAATATTTGCACGTAACAGATTATTAAAATCCTGCACAAATTCTTCATGAATACGATTTCGCCCTATTTTTGCACGAAAATCGTTCTGCACAGACTTTGCACAGATCTTGTCCCGTCCGAATTTTGCACAAACTTCATCTTTATAGACAGAGTCGACAGCACATATATCTTCTTCGATAAAGCTCTCTTCGTCTTCGTCTTCATCATCATCTAATTGCACATCTTGAGCTCGTGCTGCTTCTCTTTTCTTTATTGCCTCATCAAACTTATTTAATGCCTTGCAGAAATCTTCTTCTAATCTCTTATGAATCTTGTTGAGATCTTGTTGAAACTTCTTTGGAATCTCGATGACATCTTGTTTAATTTTATCCAAGATCTCAAGTAGTTGTTGTTGTTGCATCATGACATCCAGAATCGTCTTCGATTGAGAAATCAAAGGAACCAGGCTCTGATACCAACTGATGTAGCGGAAGCTTCTGGGTTTTGTGAATACTCTTCACAGTGCTTAATTAAAAGCTCTTAGGGTTGAGAATACTCTTCTCAGTGGTTCATAAGAACCTCTTTAGGGTTTGGAAATACTCTTTCCCGTGCTATAAAGCTCGTATTGAAATCTCTCTTTTATTAAATCATCATAAACTGAATACAACTTTAAGTTTGAATGCCTATTTATAATAAACCACTAATCTTAGAAAACCCTAATCTAATTTAATATAGGAAAACCTTAAAGAATAATAGTAAATATCCTATAAATAAATAATAATAATATTTGGAATATATCCAAATATTCTCTGCATCATTCTCTCCGGGTTGGAGAAGATTCGTCCTCGAATCTTGATCGTAGTCTTCGAATCCAGAATGTTTTCCAAGAAAAACTCTTTCTCGAATCTTCAGTAGCTTGTATTGCACGATTTTTGCACGAATCCACTTGTAACTTGAATCTTCAAAAATCCGTGTTTGCACAGAATTTGCACATAACAGATAACTAAGATTCTGCACAAAATCTTCATCAATACAATTTCGCCCTATTTTTGCACGAAAATTGTTCTGCACAGACTTTGCACAGACCTCATCCCGTCCGAATTTTGCACAAACTTCATCTTTATAGACAGAGTCGACAACATAAATATCTTCTTCGATAAAACTCTCCTCGTCTTCATCATCATCCAATTGCACATCTTGAGTTTGTGCTGCTTCTCTTTTCTTTAATGCCTCATCGAACTTATTTAATGCCTTGCAGAAATCTTGTTCTAACTTCTTATTAATCTTGGTGAGATCTTGTTGAAATTTGTTGATATCTTGTTTAAACCCTTCCAAGATCTCAACTATCTCAACTAGTTGTTGTTGTTGTAGATACATCTACGATCAAGATAATAGAACCGTTTGGCTCTGATACCAACTGATGTAGCGGAAGCTTCTAGGTTTTGTGAATACTCTTCACAGTGCTTAATTAAAAGCTCTTACGGTTGAGAATACTCTTTTCAGTGGTTCATAAGAACCTCTTTAGGGTTTGGAAATACTCTTTCCCGTGCTATAAAGCTCGTATTGAAATCTCTCTTTTTTATTAAATCATCATAAACTGAATACAACTTTAGGCTTGAATGCCTATTTATAATAAATCACTAATCTTAGAAAACCCTAATCTAATTTAATATAGGAAAACCTTAAAAGAATAATAGTAAATATCCTATTAATAAGTAATAATAATATTTAGAATATATCCAAATATTCTCTGCATCATTCTATCAGAGCTGCGTTCGTGAACTTCGTTTGATCAAGATCTGAGGACGAATCTTCTCCAACCCAGAAAGAATGATGCAGAGAATATTTGGATATATTCTAAATATTATTATTACTTATTAATAGGATATTTACTATTATTCTTTTAAGGTTTTCCTATATTAAATTAGATTAGGGTTTTCTAAGATTAGTGATTTATTATAAATAGGCATTCAAGCCTAAAGTTGTATTCAGTTTATGATGATTTAATAAAAAAGTGAGATTTCAATACGAGCTTTATAGCACGGGAAAGAGTATTTCCAAACCCTAAAGAGGTTCTTATGAACCACTGAGAAGAGTATTCTCAACCCTAAGAGCTTTTAATTAAGCACTGTGAAGAGTATTCACAAACCCTAGAAGCTTCCGCTACATCAGATTCTCTTCAAAAAGGAAAAAAAAATAGTCAGATTGTATTTGACTTTAGCAAGTCTTGAGTTAAATGAAGCTGATTTGTTCAAATCTTCCATGATATTCGCCTTAGATTGAACCTCATAATAATAGTCCATCACACATTCTCTTCTCCATAGAGGTTTTGGTTTCACACTTCCTTATTTTCTTACCATTAATGCCGGTCCAACATTTTCAAATTTTTCTTAATGCAAACTCACTTTAAAATTTTATATTCTTATTATTCATGTAAAAATTTATGATGCCTTATATACAACTAAAATCACCAGTTAAAATCACAATGCTCTAAGCAGTTGCTTTACTTTTCTTATGATCCGGACCAGCATGTTACCAAGGCAGTCTTACTTATAAACATCACTTGCAAATATAAATAAAGATGTGATTAGTGAACACTTGGAATTGTTTGCACAGAAATTCCATCATGAAGTTTGAAACCAAATAGAGCTTGAGTTGATATATTTCTAGTCGAGTTCATTATCTCTTGTTGTCTATTTATTCTCCTTGTAAAATCTGGTAGAATGTTCATCTAGTCCTCCTCTAATTCTAAACTTGAGGTGGGATATTGAATACTGAAGATGGGCCTTTGAATTTGGGCTTCGTATTTGACATTGCACAATGAGCAGAATAAAAAGGAAGAAGAAATGACAAAGAGGGGAGTTGTTATTGGCTGTTCAAGTTTCGCGGCAACAACTATCTCACTCTCTCTCCTCTTTTTTTTTTTTGTTTAATAATAAATTGACTTATCTCTCTAAAAACCCTTGGGGGTGGGGGGTTTCAAATTTATAAGAAAGTCGATCTCTCTTTTTGAAAGAAAAGCCTTTCTCTCTCTCTCTCACTCCTCTCTGTCTCCAAACCTCTGCTTCGTCTCGCTCTCTCTCATATGTGTCTCGGCATCCATTCCAATCTCCAAGTCACGTAATTGGCTAGTGAGTGGATCTGCTTCGATTTGGGGTTTTCAAAGGTTTTTCCTTTTTTTTTTTTTGAAATTTTCTTCGAAATTTTTCTCAGAAGAAAAAATGTTTCGATTCTCTGCACTTGCGTCTTACTTCTTCATTTCCGTTTTGAAATCTACTCGGTTTGATTGGAGTTTTTCTTTAATCTGTTTCTTCTGAGCGAATCGGTTTCAGATTTCAAGCCGATTGGATTTTGTATTTCTATTTTAAAATCGGCTTTCAAAGCCCCACACTTTTATATTCCTTTCTGAATAATTATCAATTTAAGTTATCTTTTTGTACAATTGGATTTGTAGTTTCGAACTAGTTTGAGTTTCTTTTGGTCAGAGAGAAACTTGGCAAATGGCACCGACGGTTAGGAAGTCGAGGAGTGTTAACAAGCGTTTCACCAATGAAGCCTCGCCGAGAAATGTTGCTGGGAGCTCTAGAGAGAATAAGCAGCGTGTGAGTAGAGTAATCTCGTTTCTTTAAAGTTGAAATGAGATATCTTTACTCTGATACATGTATTAAATTTGCTTTTGCTTATTGTTTTAGAAGAAGAAATTGTCTGACAAGCTGGGATCTCTTTGGACCAGAGGTGAGCTTGAGCGTTTCTATGACGCTTACCGGAAGTACGGACAGGACTGGAGAAAGGTTAATTCAAACTGTCTCTTAACTCACATGAGCGGTTATGTGCTGGCACCAGAGTGTTCTTAAAAGACTGTTTTTTTTTTGTCCAGGTGGCAGCTGCAATTCGGAATAGCAGGTCTGTTGAGATGGTGGAAGCTCTTTTTAACATGAATCGGGTACAGACTCAATACATCTTGTTTGTTATCTCAATTTTAATTAGTATTCGATTTTGGCTTTTTTAACCTGAATCTTGTGGAACCTATATAACTTCGCTTCTTCTTCTTCCAGGCATATTTGTCTCTTCCGGAGGGAACTGCGTCTGTGGCTGGCCTTATTGCTATGATGACTGATCATTACAGTGTCATGGTGAGCATTTCTATTTTAACTACGTGCTGGCACACCAATGACATCTCTGTGTAACTGATAAAATGAATTCTCCCGGTTTAAAATGTGGTTGGTTGGTGAAATAACCTCTTAGCTATTAACGTGAGTAAACAGTATAACCGTTGACATTATCTAACTTAGAGTTTTGTGCAACCCTATGTGGCTTATCTGTTTGGTCAATTTTTTTTATCGACTGGTTTGTATCCCATTCTTATGGTATTTCTTCTAGGAAGGGAGTGGCAGTGAAGGAGAAGTCCCTGATGCTACAGAAACACCGAAGAAAGAGAAAAAGCGCAAACGTGCAAAACCTCAGCTCAGTGATTCTCGAGAGGAAGTTGATAAAGAACATCCAGTTGCGTCGTCGACTGACGGATGTCTCAAGTTTTTGAAGCAAGCACGAGCTAATGGTAAAAGTTCCTAACTCATCAGTTCTCCTAAATATTCATTCGTCTGAAGAAGCCAAATCAAGAATGTATAAATTTGATTGGTGATTCATGTAGGAACTCATCGGCGTGCCACTGGCAAACGTACACCTCGGGTCCCTGTGCAAACCTTGCGAGACGATGGGGAAGGCTCTACTCCACCAAGTAAAAGAGCCAGAAAGCAGCTTGATGCTAATGATGATGTTGAACGTTATTTAGAATTGGCATTAGCAGAAGCATCCAGAAGGAGAGGAGGGTCGTCTCCAAAAGTTTCTGAATCACCAAATAGAATAGCAGAACTCAGCGACAACTCGCCAATTAAGAACTGGGGGAAAATGGTAAGCTCTTGAGTTCTAGATATCTTAAGCAGTTATCCTTTTATTTATTTTTCTGCCTAATCTTGGTTTACTGAAAAAAAACACTACTTAACTTTGTGCTTTAACAAGTCGCGGACGAGAAAAACTCCATCATGGGTGGAAGAGGTTGGCGAAATGGAGGTTCCACGGAAGGGGAAAAGGGTCTACAAGAAAAGAGTTAAAGTCGATGAAGCAGAGGGTAATTCTTCTGATGACAATGGAGGAGCAAGCAGTGCTACCGAGGGGGTCGGAACTAAATCACAGAGACGAAAGGCTGGTGTTAAAGCCTCAAGAGGGACATATTCACCGCGCAGCCCGAAGAAAATAGATAACAAACTGACTTCAGGAGGTAAAAAACCGATAATAGTTTAACTTGAGGCCTCATTAAAACTTCCCAAAATATGCTGTAGTGTTATTCCCAATGCTCTAGAAATAGCTAAGCGGTGACTAGGCACTTTATAGATAATTAATATTTAGGCAAGGGTCTATACAGATTTTTTGAACGCCTACCAATTTTAGAACAAAAAAAAACTATCTGAGAAAATATTTTTGCTTGGACCTGAGTTGCAGATCGATTTTTAGAACATTGGCCATCTCTTTCTGTCAGGAAAGCTGGAAGTATTTATCATCTCGTATAGGCTCTTACATAGTTCTGTTTACAAGCCTTACTATTGTGAGATTTGAATGTTTATTTATCCTGCATTATCCATTTTAAAGTATCATCATTTTCTACGGTTCCTGAAACTTATTGCTTGTATTTTCACGTGTAGATGAATTTGATGCTCTGCAAGCCTTGGCGGAGTTGTCAGCTTCATTTCTTCCGGCATCATTAATGGAACCAGGTGAGCTTTGTTTAGTTTCCTTGTAATTTAAACTATAGCGTCTGAATATACATTTTTTATGTTTAACTAATGAGTATGTATATTGGGTTAAAAGAACCTAAGTCTGCAGCTCTTCATCATTACTTTTTTATTAATTTTACTATATTCCGTTGGGTTCCAGAATCACCAGCTCAGGTGAAGGAAGAGAGAATAGAAAACGACATGGAGGAGAAATCTAGCTCACCAGAAGCTACGTCGACCAGCAGTCATGGGGAAAAGGCAAATTCAGAACCAGATGATAGTCTGCTACATGCAATCTCTGCTATTGGGAATGCTGTTTACAGTAGAAAACCAAAACCTTCAACTCAAGCTTCCACTGATTGTAATACTGGGAAGCTACAGCCGGAACCTACTAGTGCTAGTTTAAGAAGAAAACGTAAACCAAAGGTTAGCAAGATAGTTCTCTTAATCTCCTATTTACTTTCTTCCTTCTAGGCATCTTTTAGCTAAACATTTAAATTGTGTTTAATTTTCAGAAGCTTGGAGATGAGTCTCCAACTGATTCTACTCAGAACAAATCCATAAACAAGAAGGTATTATCTCTGTGCAGTAACTTTTAATCTTAGTTTAGACTCTTTGATTTGTGATTACTATCCTTTGAATCAAGTTAGAGATTGTTGACAATGATTCAAGTTTGTGCTTCTATTAGTTCACATAATTTGGATTATTGTGTGACAGGAGTTAGCTCAAGAAGACCATAATATAAAGTCCTATATTAGAACAAAACGCGCTGGTCTTGGTCCCCCTCAGTCAAAACAGTTGAAAACTGCTAAGGAGTTGGAGGAATCTACTACAGTGAGCGATAAGAAAAAACCTGCGATGGATATAGTAGTGTCAACGAAACAAGATTCTGATACAGGTCCAGCCAGTTTACCACCGCAGAAACCTCCAAACAGGCGTAAAGCGAGTCTGAAGAAAAGCTTACAAGAAAGAGCTAAATCTTCTGAAACCACTCATAAAGTTCCTCGTAGTTCGAGATCTCTTTCAGAACAGGAGTTGATATCAAAGGTGGGAGCCTCTAACTTCAACTTCTCTTATGAAAAACATTCAAAAATCTTGTTCTGATATTTGTTTCATTCCAATTTTCAGGATACAATATCTACTTATATGGCTTATCCCTTGGCACGTCGAAGGTGCATATTTGAATGGTTTTATAGTGCTATCGACCATCCCTGGTTCGCAAAGATGGAGTTCGTTGATTACCTAAATCACGTAGGACTTGGTCACATTCCAAGACTCACTCGTCTTGAATGGAGTGTCATTAAAAGGTGTGTTCAAGTTTTGTGAATTGGAAATGCTCTGAGAGAATTTTAAAAGGTTGCTCTTTCTTCTTCTTTTTTTGCAGCTCTCTTGGTAGAGCCCGAAGATTCTCTGAGAGATTCTTACAAGAAGAGAGGGAGAAACTCAAACAGTACCGTGAATCTGTGAGAAAGCATTACACAGAGCTTCGAACTGGTGCTAGAGAAGGGCTTCCTACAGATTTGGCTCGGCCATTAGCTGTTGGGAATAGAGTCATCGCCATCCATCCCATAACACGAGAGATTCATGATGGCAAAATTCTCACTGTTGACCATAGCCAATGCAATGTTCTATTCGATGACTTGGGCGTTGAGTTAGTTAAAGTAATTCAAATACTACACTCACAATCCAATATTGTTGATATAATAGATGATAAGGTCTCAGTCGTTGTACCATTGCTTTTTTTTCAACAGGACATTGATTGCATGCCTTCTAATCCAATGGAATACATGCCAGAGGGTCTAAGGAGGCAAATTGATAAGTGCTTGTCCATGAAGAAAGAAGCACAGCAAAGCGGGAATTCAAACCTTGGTTCGTCTGTTATATTCCCTCCATGCGGACTTGAAAATGCAGACTTTTCCATGAGTCCTTCTCTGAATCAGGTAGTGAGAGAGATGGATTTGACAATTTATATTGGGACGATGTTCTGTAAATTTTATGCCAAATCCATTAATTGTCTACAGGGTGATATGATTGCTCCCATCCTGCATGGTAAAGTATCAGCCGATATTAGTATCCCACATCATTGTATAATAGATCATAGCAAAGGACAAGAAGTTGAGATTCAACGATCACTTGCCCTACAACATGCTTTAGATGAAAAGGTATGGGGCTTCTCGTGTCTAATTGTTCATATTATAAGATATTGAGTTAGCTTATTTATATTCTTTCTGACAGGAAATGGAGCCAGAGATGCTAGAGATTGTCAAGGTTTCAAGGACAAGAGCGAAAGCAATGGTGGATGCAGCTATTAAGGTATTTGATTCAGCCATTTTCATATAATCTCTTGTAACGTTACATATGTTTTGCTTAGTTGTTATCACTCGACTTTTCTAGGCTTCATCATCTGTGGAGGAAGGAGAAGATGCCATCAAAACGATCCAAGAAGCCTTAGACATGATTGGCAAACCTCAGCCGTTACGCAGCTCTATAGTCAAACATGAAGAGTATGCAAATGGCAGCGTTGAGCATCATCACAACCCCTCTCCCTCGGACGCATCAAAGCTTATTGCTAACAACGATTGCATCTCACAAGATGGTTCAGAGAAAAACGAGGCTCAAATGCCTTCAGAGCTAATCACCTCCTGTGTTGCCACTTGGATCATGATTAAGGTAATCAAAAAATTGCTTGGAAGTATCACTCATCCCAAAACTGAATCAAACTTCATAGTCATAGTAATACATTGAACTTTGCGTTCTCGTACAGATGTGCACGGAGAGGCAGTACCCTCCAGCTGATGTGGCACAGCTTATAGATACAGCAGTCACAAGCTTGCAGCCTAGATGCCCCCAGAACCTACCAATCTACAGAGAAATCCAAATGTGTATGGGACGAATCAAGACTCAAATCATGTCTCTTGTACCAAGTTGAAAGGCTGATTCGTCTGGGTTAGTGTTGTTTTTTTGTCTCCTTAGGTTTTCTCCTTTTAACTTGAGTAGATGATTGCATCATCACTTGAGAAATGGTGTTAGAAGTTAACGGGTTCAATGGGTTCAATGGTTGTTTGCACCATTGGTTACGTAACTTAAAAGTTGATGCATATGGTTTTTATTATAATATTCCATGAATGTCTTTTTTGGCAAGTTTCAACTCAATTAGTCAAGTCAATTAGATGTCCTTTTTGGCAAGTTTCAACTCAATTGGTTATGTCATTTTTTGGCAAGTTTCAACTCAATTAGTAATGTCCTTTTGGGAAGTTTCAACTCAATTAGTAAAGTCAAACATAGCTGGAAATGTTACAATTGTTTTCAGAGCAAAGCAAAGATTGCATGAGGAGGTTTCTCAAGCAATGCAGAGAGATAAACTTCATCCTTTGACTTAGGCGAAATAGCCCACTTGTGTTTCTTGTACCTTGTGTTTCTTGTACCTAAACTGCAAGAACATGTACATATAGTCATCATGATCCTTCTTGTTACAGAAGAATCAATTAATCCACAGTAACCCACCTGGTCTCAGCACTATGTGTCCCAATCATATAACATGAAGTCCATCAGAAAGAAGATCGCCCCAACAATCCACTAAACCAGCAGTATGAATCATATCCAAAGTGTTATTGAAAAACGGTAGCCTCTGGTTCAAAGAGATGTACAAAGGGATCAAACCTCTTAAAGCTATCATCTCACTGAAAGGAGCTCCCAAGTTCAGTGCAGTAGTGACAATAGTGACATTCTTCTCTCTCATTCTTGCTGCAAATGTCCCTGTCCCAACACCAATGTCCAAACCAATCCTAATCTCTCCTGGCTTCACTCTCAGAACATCATTGATCAAGAAGTCAGCCAACAAAGTACTGTTGTGACCCACTTGGCAAGGGGTCACACCCGTTAACTATAAGCTTCTGTGCTAAGTTCCAGTCATCTCACAATACGCTCCAACATCATAATCCATGTACCTCTCCAGCTATGTCTTCATTAGCACACATGCATGACCTTTTGTGTTCTAAACTCTCTCTGTTCCAAACATGTTTTTCTTCCCAACACGATTCTCTTTGGGGTAATGTACTTCCTTATCTCCTCAATGAGGAACTTGTTGATCAGAGGCTCTTCCTTATCCAAAATAGTTACATATAGTAAATAAGAGAATTTTAATAAATTATCAAAATATGACTGCTTAATATTTTCTGTATATGGTAGAATATTTTTGTATATTCCTTTTTATTATTTGATGATCACTTTTAGAAATAAACCCCATCCTCATCTATGATGATAAATAACTTTGCCATTTTTAGGTGTTAATACTATAATATACCTCACATTCTTTATTAAATAGTCATTTATATTATCAAGGCTAATTACATATCATCTCATTGCCAAATAAACTTACAAAATCATTATAGTATATGTTTTATTCTATATGCATGGTAAACACGTTATGGATAGTGTAATTTCCAACTTTCAAACGAAAAACCTTGAATGACATTGCTAGCAATAACATGGTGATGTAAACACCTTCCACTATTCACGGAAATGAAAAGTAACAACTTCATAATTATTTTAGTTAAATTCTTGTGTTGAAATCAAATTAATAGATATGATTTATCACTGACATGATTATATTATTTTATCAGGCTGGGCAGAAGAAACTAGGATTAAAAACCATTTGAACTCCTTAAGGATGTCACTGTTTCATTTGTTGAAGTAAATGTGAACCAATTCCTGGAAAACTGCAGATTTTGAATCACATAAGTTTAGTGACATCATTATTTTAATACATATAACTTGTGATGTATTTTTATATAGCAAATAGTAAATGTAATTGGTCTGCACAAGTTTTGTATCTCTCCCCTCTGCCGCTTTCCCATCTCTCACATCTATGGAGCTGAGCAAGTTGCCAACAATCAGGATGACCTAGCTCATCTCTGTCATCTCTCACCTCTATACAAGGTAATATTATTGTTCCTTCTCTTGCCAAACAATTTTCATCAGACAAATACCTGACCGTTTTACATGATGTTTCGTTAGTCAACGCTGTAATCGATCGAATATAAACTCTCTCGTTTCTCAAGCTTGGATTGGTAATTAACTTATATTTGTTTTTGTTAAAAATAACACACAAGTCACTTGACTTTCACTTGACTTTCACTTGACGTTTTCTTTTCTCCGTAGTGGTTGGCTATGGTTTGCTCCCACAATAGTTTTCTTTCACATCAGACTAATTAGTCATGTATAATAGATTATATAACAAAGGACGAGAAGCTGAGATTCAGCGAGCACTCGCTTTACAACATGCTTTAGAGTTTAGATGAAAAGGTGATGGACTTCTGATGTCTAAATGTTCATATTGGTAGGTATTGATGAATTAGCTTATATTTGTGCTGTGTGACAGGAAATGGAGCCAGAGATGCTAGAAATTTGAAAAGGCCAATTCATTTGGGTTTGTGTTTTCTTATTTTTGTTGTCTCCTTAGGTAAATCCATTCTCCTTTTAACTCAGAGTAGATGATGGCATTCAATGGTAGTTTGCACCATTGCTTCTGTAACTTAATCTGATGCTTATTGTTTTATTATACTATTCCATGAATGTCCTTTTTGGCCATTTCAACTCAACTAACTGGAAATTTTTCAATTGTTTTCAAAGTAAAGCAAAGATTAGACAAGCAGATGGATTCACTCCTTGGATAAGTGAGAGAGAAGAGAGAGAAGAGCTTCCCCTGGGTTCTGCTTTGTTTGACCTCTAGTCAACCACCACCTGCAGTGTTCCTGTTCTCGGAGTGAAGACGCGGACGCAGGATCGATGGCGAGGTGGAGATGGTAGTAGTTTGGGTTTCATTCCCGGGAGATGAAAACTCTCACAGCTCCGTTATCGCCGGTTTCTTCGTCTCCGGGTCGGGGAAGCTTATCCAGTTCTGCCATCGCCGGTTCAAGTCTCCGGGATGAGGGCTTCCACATCCTCGAGTCACCGGCTTTTGGCCCCTAGTCTTTTAGGGTTTAATTTCATCTTTCTGTTCCTTTCTGTTTATTAGTTTCGGTTTGTTGGTCTGAGTCCTCGTCAGAAGACGGTGGTGTTCTCAGGCGGAAATAATATGTTGGGTGCATGCGAAGCTTCTCAAGGGTTGATGCGGCGACTGTCGACGGATGAGATCTCGCCACGGCGATTGGATCTATTCGATAAAGGTTATTCATGAGATCGGAAGTGTTTCGCGATTGAAGATGGGAGGAGGCTTCGAGCTCCAGCGTGATTCGATGAACCGAGTGTGGGTTCTCCAGAGGCAGAGTAGCGGTGCTGATGTGGTGGTTAGCGTGACGCGTGTCTCTCTGTGCAGAGGATGATAACACGTGTCCGGTTCGATTCATTTCCCGAGCGGCGCGGCGGCCAGCGTTGTAAACGCTAGGGTTTCCCAAGTTTGGGCAGTAAGCCATGTTGGGCTTGTGTGTATTGGGTCCGGCTGTTTAGCGGGCTGTGTAATTTGTCTGGGCTTAGGCCTTTTAATATAGAGTAATTGCAGTGTATATACATGATAATAAGATTATTTAGCTCTTCCGTTATACACTGTTGACAATTTCTAATATACCTATTGTAACCCTATATCTAATGGTAGACCCCACATAGTCCAGTCTCTCTTTTCCCTTTAGTGTCTCGTCTTCTTCCTCCACCACTAGCTCTCTCTGTTTCTCCACATCTCATTGAGATTAATTTTCACAATCTTATATATCAGCGCTCTTTGTTTTGTTTTATTAACGTTTCACTAAATTCTTAATTTTTTTTTGTTATATATCTCGTGACTCTTGTTCCATTTCCAATCTCTCTTTCCCTCTGTACTAATCAATTGAGTTCCTTCAGTAAAACTTCACTCGTTGGCGAGTTTTTTTGGTTTTCATAAAAAAAATCTCAGATTCCAATTGTTTTTTTTCTTCTCTATTTCCCTGCCTTTTCTTTAGATGATGAGCATTTGTAAGAATTTTTTCTTTAGATGATGAACATGAATAAATTTAGAAATAGAGAAAAATCCAGGTACAAATTCGAATCTTACCGTCGGAAATGGTAGTTTTGGAGACTGAAGCAAAATGTTTGATGTCTTTTTACTTTTTGGATTGATGGTCTGAGACATTAACTAAAGAAAAAAAAAGAAGACCAAGAGAGGAAGGAAAGAGACAAGACAGAGAAGAAAAAATAAAAAGAAACTAATTAATTTATGTCCGTTGGATGTAACTATATCAAGGATGGATGATCAATAAATGTGTGATATGTGCTTTCTTCTAACTAACCAATGAGAAAGCTTGTTTGATATTGCCTAGCGTAACTTTGCATCATATGTACCACAGGACATATGTGTAAATTCACAACTCTCTCTCTATCCAAGTAACTAATTAAAAAGTTTTATGCATCAATGCCTAAATATCTTTCCTATCATGGATTTCTAGCTAAATAGCCCTTTAATATATTATCTTTTGATGGGAAAAAAAAGAAAGACAAGCAGATGGATTACTAACATACAGTATATAATTAAAATAGTCTTCAAATAGTTTGACTATATATATATCACTACTAAAAATATAAAATTATCATAACTTACACAAGTTAATAACGAGTCTGACATATAATAAAATAAAATGAGATTAAAATTTATAAGTATATCAATATAAACTTTGAAATTAAATTTAAAATATATCATTTAATAATATTATTGATTATATATATATATGTATATATATATCACTATTAAAAATAAAAAAAATATGTCTAAATATAGGGTAATATTTTTAAGACATATAATAATATTACAATTAACTTAAAATTAAGAAGTTTTTATATACGTATGGTAGACATTGAAGTTAAATTTTAAAATAATAAATAAATTTATATTGGATTATATAACGGTTACCCATAAGACAATCAATATTCATAGATTGTAGCGGGTTTTTTGCAAGGTTTTAGGATTTTTAAAATAGTGGATATTTATTAAAATTCAAAGGTGATTACATATCAGATCATCGAGTTTTGTGGTTCGCCAGCGGGTCTTCGTCGGTTTTAAAATGTTGATTTAAATACAAAAAAGTTTTAAATTTGCAAACTCTTATAACTTAAAAATATATTTTAAGTCTTTAATAAAAAATTCCATCATAAAACATCCAGATATTTTTATCTGAAATATTTAAATTGTCTGAATTATTCGATATTTTATCTAAAAATCCAATTGTCATTTACCCAAATTATTTGAAATTATCGAAAACCAGAAATAAAATCAAAACCGAATTGAACTCAAGATTTTATTAGGTTTCTAAATTGTTATTTGAACCAAACATAAACCAAAATAACCAAACTCGGATTGATAAATAAATGGATAGTTCTTATATCTCTTGAACCGAAAAACTGAAAACCATATTGAACCGAAACCAAGTCAAAAAATCAAAAAACAAACTAAAACCAAACCAAAAACTAAACGCCAATGACTAAACATATTAGTGAACAAATCGACAGATTAATAAATTTATCAAAAAAAAAAAAATTCACGCTTTCAAAAAGCGCGGGTCCAAATCTAGTACAGTATTAAGCTTAAACGCTTTGTTTAGATTGCACGAGGAGGTTTCTCAAGCAATGCAGAGAGATAAACCTCATCCTTTGATTTAGGTGAAATCGCCCACTTGTGTTTCTTGTACCTAAACTGCAGGAACATGTACATATAGTCATCAAGGTCCTTCTTGTTGCAGAAGAATCTATCAATCCAGAGTAACCCTCCCGGTCTCAGCACTCGGTCCCAATCATACAACATGAAATCCATCAGAAGAAGATCGATCCAACCATGCATTAAACCAGCAGTATGAATCATATCCATGGTATTGTCGAAAAACGGTAGCCTCTGGTTCAAAGAGATGTACAAAGGGATCAAACCTCTTAAAGCTATCATCTCATTGAAAGGAGCTCCCAAGTTCAGAGCAGTAGTGACAATAGTCACATTCATCTCTTTCATTCTTGCAGCAAATGTTCCTGTCCCAACACCAATGTCTAATCCAATCCTAATCTCTCCTGGCTTCATTCTCAGAACATCATCAATCTTGAAATCAGCCACCAGAGTACTGTTTGTGACCCACTTACCAATCTCTTTCTCCATCTCAAAACATCCGGTGCATTGTGTGTAACCCCTTTTAGGTTTTTTACTTGACAAGCACGCAAAGTTCCTGCACTTGTAGTTTCCCCACCTTACGTTTCTATCATCAGGAAGCTTCCATAACGACTCGTTGAAGGGATAAGGCTTCTGGTAAGTCATTGAAGCTCTTGTTAAGCACCGTCTTCTAGGCAACGGGTCACACCCGTTAACTATAAGCTTCTGTGCTAAGTTCCAGTCATCATCACAATAGGCTCCAACATCATAGTCCATGTACTTCTCTAGCTCCGTCTTCATCATCACGCAAGCATGACCTATCGTGTTGTAAACTCTCTCTGTTCCAAACATGTTTATCTTCCCAACACGATTCTCCTTGGGTGTAATGTACTTCCTTATCTCTTCAGTGAGGAACTTGTTGATCAGAGGCTCTTCCTTGCCCGTCAAGTTTCTGATTCCTTCAGGGTTTGGTAAACGGATTTGCCTTAAACCGATGTGAGCGTTATAAAACGGCTTCATTACTTCGTCTTCAAGAAACTTCTTCATCTCTTGTTTGCTTCCGTCTTTGCTCTTGTCCATCTCTTTTACCGTCTTCTCTATCTTGTCATACAAGTCATCCATCTTCTGAAGGACTTCATCGACGCGGTCACGCAGGGACTTTAGGTCGAATCCTTCGTTGTTCTTGAGTTCTTTGATTGTGTAGATATTGCGGCAAATGTCTTCGTTGTGCAAGAAGTAGCCTGCTGAATGGAATCTGTAGAGGCATGATAGGCTCACAGTGACCACTAGTAACCCTAAGATCACTTGTAATCCTGACATTAGTCTTCCTAATCGCCACCTCGGCAAACATGATCTCCCCATTTCTCAACTCAGTGATTGGCTCCAATCTTGACCTGAGTAAAACAAAGGAAAGTCACGGAGCTAAGACCAAGGTCCTATTTAACAATATAAGAAAGAATGTGGAGAACAAGTGATAGTGAAGAAGAACATTATTACCAGATAAGAAGAGATGTTACTTCCTCTGATGTTGTGATGGAAAACCTGTCTTCTCTGGTTTCTCAAGGAAAAGTCATGAGTTTGCTTACACAACCTCAAAGTTAAAACACTATTCGAGATCCAAGAGCTGCGGGAGAGGAAAGTGTGTGTGTTTGGTGTCTGGTTGAAGAATTGAAGAGCTGGATATGCTTAAAGCTGAAGCCTAAAGTTGACTTGTTGTGACTAATTTTAGGACAAAACCCACCAACGTGCCTAACCTGCATCTCCGGTCATTGAGTATAGCAAAAGTGATGCAGCGGACGATAGGGGTGAACGGTCGATCTAAGAATTTAGGGTTCTTCGAGACCTGTTCTTGGATCGATTAAGGGTTTCTTTCGATAGCTCCTTAAGACCAACTTCATGTTTTGATGAATTTAATCGAATCAATAACAAGGCAACTCGAAATAGATGAATTGAATCAAATCTAGAACAAGGAATAAGCAAAAGCTCTATTTTTATTAATCAAAGTCTGAATACAAAGTTAAGTATAGACGGCTATATATATAAGAAAACCATAAAAACCCTAAACAATAATAGTAATTATCTAAATCTTTAATAAATAAATAATAAAATATTTGGAAATATTCCAAATATTTATCTGCATCATTCTCTCCGGGTTGGAGAAGATTCGTCTTCGAATCTTGATCGTAGTCTTCGAATCCAAAACGTTTTCCAAGAAAAACTCTTCCTCGAATCTTCACTAGCATGTTTTGCACGAGTTTTGTACGGATCTGTTTGCAACTTGAATCTTCACAAATCTGTTTTTGCACAAAATATGCATGCATGAGATTATCAATATACTGGAAAAAATCTTCATCAACACGATTTTGCCCTAACTTTGCACGGAACTCATCATGCACGAACTTTGCACGGATTTGACTATTCTTGAAATCTTCTGGATTGACGAGATTCCGCCCTAATTTTGCACGGACGAAATTGTCATCTTCTTCATAAACATCATAGATTGGATCTCCACAAATCTCTTTGTAGATCTCATCTTCTACATAAACGTCGTAGATTGGATCACCATAAATCTCTCTGTAGATCTCATGGTCTTCTTCTCTCTCGACAAAGGGACTTTCGTCCTGGATAGGATAGATGTTCGCAATCACCATGACATCCAGAATCGTCTTCGATTAAGAAATCAAAGAACGCAGCTCTGATACCACCTGATGCAGCGGACGATAGGGTTGAACGGTCGATCTAAGAATTTAGGGTTCTTCGAGACCTGTTCTTGGATCGATTAAGGGTTTCTCTCGATAGCTCCTTAAGACCAACTTCCTGTTTTTTATGAATTTAATCAAATCAATAACAAGGCATCTCAAAGAAGATGAATTGAATCAAATCTCTTTCAAGGTATAAAGCAAACGCTCGTTTATTAATTATCAAAGTCTGAGTACAATATTAGGCCTAGACGGCTATATATAAGAAAGCCATAAAAACCCTAAAACAATAATAGTAATTATCTAAATCTTTAATAAATAAATAATAAAATATTTGGAAATATTCCAAATATTTATCTGCATCAAAAAGTCAACCATGGAGCCAGATAAGAAGCGAGGCACATCAAAGAAAAAGCATTTTTTTTGTTTGTTTGTTATGGTTTCTATTTCTCAAGTTCAATGTTCAAAAGGCTTAAAATACACACAGAAAGGTAAATATAACATCTCTCCGTGTCAAAATGATCAATGTTTTAAAAATAATTTAGTTTCAAAAAGATAGATGAATGCGTAAAATATATTCAAAATATATTCAAAATAACATATTTTGAATATATTACACAGAAAAGGTTTTTTTTTACGCATTCATGGGCGTTTTTACCCCAACCCGAAGTACCGACCTACACCCGAACCGGAAAAACCGAACCCGGATCCAAACCGTTATACAAAAATAACCGAACGGGACTTATGAGCCTAGTACTTTGGACTTTGGATATAATCCGAACCGAACCGAAATCCGAAATAGAATCCGAAGGTATCCGAAATTAGTTAAATGTGTTAATGTTTTTATATATGTTAAGGTAATTTAGATAGTTTATAGTATTTTAAATATTTTCATAGTCTATATTATATGTTATTTTGAATATATTTTAGTTAATTTAGATATTTTAACTAATTTGTAATTATATTTGTGGATAATTTACATATTTTGAATATTATTTTGTCAAAATTTTAGGTTTAAAAAAATATTATTGAACGATTTCAAACATTGGTTATAATCCAATCCGAACCGAATCTGGAAGGAACCGAACCGAACCCGATCCGATAATTAGAAAAAACCGAATGGTACTTGTGAACATAGTACCGAAAATCCGAAAATCCGAATCAACCGAACCGAAACCTATTGGACTACCGAACGCCCAGGCCTACATGTATGTATATAAAACTGTTGGATGATCCATTCGACTGGTCTATTTGTGTGCTCCATTTAAATGATCCATTCAAATTTTTGGTCATGTTTGTTTATTTATTTAGATGAATCATTTGAATGAACCATTTGAATAGATTTTATTTTTGTTTCTACATTTAGATGAATCATCCAAATGAGTTTAATAACTAAATTACATATATACTCATGTTTTGGTTTAGTCATATGTTTGGTATCAATTTTAACTATACAAAATTTTATTATTCAATCTAAAATGTATTTACAATGAAATTATTTTACAATGACGGAAAAATAAAATTTTTCGATTTTGGCGGCAAAATTCAGTTTTTTTGGTTTTGGCGAAAAAACACATATTTGCGGTTTTAGCGAGAAAACTCATTTTTTACAAATTTGACGGGAAAAAACGTTTTTCGATTTTACCGTAAAAATGCGTTTTTTCGGTTTTGCGGTTTTGGCGGGAAAACAATATTTTTCGATTTTTGCGGGAAAACAAGATTTTTTTTTGTTTTTGGCGGGGAACGAGATTTTTGGCTTTGGCGGCAAAACGTATTTTTCGGTTTTGGCGGGAAAACGCGTTTTTTGATTTTTGCCCAAAAACACGATTTTTTGGTTTTAGCGGAAAAATGAGTTTTTTTGGTTATGGCGGGAAAATGAGATTTTTCGGTTTTAGCGAGAAAACGTGTTTTTTCGTTTTTAGCGGGAAAACGCGTTTTTCGATTTTGGTGGAAAAACGAGAATTTTTAGTTTTGGCGGGAAAAACAAGATTTTTTTTTGGTTTGGCGGGAAAAAAAAGGTTTTACGATTTTGGCAGGGAAACGAGTTTTTTCGTTTTTAGCGGGAAAACACGTTTTGCGATTTTGGCGGAAAAACGTGTTTTCTGTTTTGACAAAAAAATGTCTTTTAGAGTTTTGGCGTAAAAACACATTTTTGTGATTTTGGCATGTAAATACGTTTTACGGTTTTTGGCGGGAAACCACATTTTTGTAATTTTGGCGGAAAAATGTGTTTTTGGCGTGAAAATTTCATTTTATAGATTTTCGTCGGAAATCGCGTATTTGTGGTTTTGTCAGTTTTCGTTTGTTACCAAATGATATTATGTTTAGGTTTGTAATTTGTGAATTACACATGAGGGGTATAATAGACATTATATCATTTTGAATGAACCATCTCCATTAAAATGCTCCAAATTGGCTCAGCTGAATGGACTTTGAATTTAAACTTGAAATTTTGAAAATCATTCAAATGAACCATCCGAATGAATTGTACTTTTTGTGTCTAAACGAACAAAAAGCTCATCTCCATTCGAATGGATCATTTGAATGGAGAAACGAACAGGCCCATAATCGGTGGACTGCACCCCAAACCTCAGGTCAGCGGCATTTTCCAACTCTTGATTATCATATTTGCTTCAGCATGGAGCAGCAGTTATTCAAGATAAGATGTATATATATGGTGGAAATCACAATGGCCGTTACCTTGGTGGTCTTCATGTAAGCATAAACTCATATGATGATGCATAAACATAAGTTGATGGTTTAATTGAAGTATTGAGTTTCGTTTTAGTTCCTGCTAACAATCTCCTGTGGAATGTATACAGATTCTTGATTTAAAAAATTGGACTTGGTCAAGAGTTGAACCCAAGGTTGCAACTGAATCAGAGGAAACATCTCCAACACTACTATCTCCTTGTGCTGGTCATTATTTGGTTAGTTTTTAACTTCCTTGGGTTTTGTGTTGGTTTCTACCTTTTCCCTTTCCGGCCTAGAAATCAGGACAGCTGTTTCAGCTAAAGGAAAATAGTCCCTTCATATTACATTATTTTGTATCAAAGAAGTTTATTATTTTCACATGCCTTCTTTGTTTGTGCTGTAGATACCATGGGACAACAAATTGCTGTCTATCGGTGGTCATACTAAGAACCCCTCAGAATCTATGCAAGGTAAGTGTTTCGAAGTATGTTGTTTGCAAATATCTTGTCTGGAGCTTTCTGCGATCTTCTACTGTTTCCCTGTCACAGTGAGGGTCTTTGATACCCATACCTGTACATGGTCAATGTTGAAGACATATGGGAAACCACCGGTATATCTTTGCTTCTCACATGTTATTTCAATTTTGCACTTCGGTTTCTTGAACTGAAACTTTGTTTGTCATTTTCTCTTGCTTTTAGGTTTCACGTGGAGGCCAGTCAGTCACAGTCGTGGGTAAAACCTTGGTGATATTTGGTGGGCAAGATGCAAAGAGATCACTTCTCAACGATTTGCATGTACTTGATCTAGAAACTATGACCTGGGATGAGATAGATTCCATGTGAGTTTCTCCATTTTTTCTCTTTCCAAGATGTCAAACCCATTTAAGATTAGATATATAGCCAGAACAAGATTTTAGAAAGCCACCAGGTTACTCCTTTGTTACTGTTTATCAAAGATTTACAATCAGGGTCTAAACTGTTGTTAACTTGCAGAGGCGTATCTCCGTCTCCGAGGTCTGATCACGCTGCTTCAGTGCATGCAGAACGTTACCTTCTTATATTTGGCGGGGGTTCACATGCTATATGTTTCGATGATCTGCATGTCCTTGATTTGCAAACCGTAAGTTAAGCTTACCGTAAATTGTTTCAGCTGCCTTTCCAACATTCTTTATTAGCGACTGACATAACTATCACATACAGGTGGAGTGGTCAAGACCAGCACAACAAGGTGAAGCACAAACTCCTCGGTCTGGACATGCAGGCGTGACAATTGGCGAGAACTGGTTTATCGTTGGTGGCGGTGATAACAAGAGTGGTAGGTTTCCGTTTATGGGAAGGAATTCGTATGTGCTTCGTTTTTTCTAGTTTGTGCTGACTGATTGTGCTGCGACCTGATAAATCACTGCAGGGGCATCTGAAAGTGTTGTACTAAACATGTCAACCCTTTCATGGTCGGTAATTGCTACAGTTGAAGAACGTGTACCTCTAGCTAGCGAGGTAGTTAAATGAATAGGCTTTATCCATATTAATTTCCATATAATTATTAGAAAGAGCAAAACTTCATTTTTATTTTCTACTGACAGGGACTAAGTTTAGTGTTGAGTTCATACAATGGTGAAGATGTACTAGTTGCTTTTGGTGGATACAATGGACGTTACAACAACGAGGTATGGAACTATGTTGCAAACCCATAAGTACACCATTCTCTTGATTTTGCATTCAGTTCTGCTTATAAATTATTCCCTTGGCGTTAGATTAATCTGCTTAAACCAAGCCACAAATCAACACTGCAACCAAAGACTGTGGAAGCGCCTTTGCCAGGTAGTCTTTCTGCTGTGAACAACGCCACAACCAGAGACATCGAGTCAGAGGTTGACGTGAGCCAAGATGGCAGAGTACGGGAAATTGTCATGGACAATGTTAACCCTGGATCAAAGGTATCTTCCTTCAATCTGGATCAATGTTATCCACTTAGCTAGCTTCTTGTTGTTATTATTATTGTTAGTAGTAAATGTCCAATGCACATATTAAGAGGTGGTTTTGGGTAATGAATCCCTTCCCTTTCAGGTTGAAGGAAGCAACGAACACATTATTGCGACTCTTAAATCGGAGAAGGAAGAACTGGAGGTATCACTGAACAAGGAGAAGATGCAGACTCAACAACTAAGGCAAGAGTTATCAGAAGGAGAATCACGAAATGCAGATTTGCACAAGGTAATAAATGATAAATAACATTTTCACCCTTCTTGGAACAAAAGCCATTGTTGTTGTTGACGTTGACCTTTTGTGCTACAGGAACTTCAGTCTGTTCGTGGCCAGCTTCAAACGGAACAAGCAAGATGTTTTAAACTGGAGGTACTCATTCTGTAGCCACATCTCTTTCATACCATGACCTGCAGAAGATAGAATCTAGTAAAACCATGTGAATCAATCATCAGTTCATATAGGATTTGATGTAGGAAACTAGATGGTTAGGATATACATCAATTCCAGGAATCGGATCTGTTGTTGATAAGCTTCATCACGCTGTTCGAAGTAAAAGCAAGGCACACTTAGCAAAACCTAACTCGATCTCTTCTTACCTTTGACAAGGTGCAGGTTGATGTTGCAGAGCTAAGACAAAAGCTTCAAACGTTGGAAATGCTACAAAAGGAACTGGAACTCCTGCAGCGACAAAAGGCTGCCTCTGAATAAGCCGCAATGAAGAACTCCAAACGACAGAGCTCGGGTGGCGTTTGGGGCTGGCTCGCTGGAAGCCCTCAGGAGAAGGACGATGATTCGCCATAATTTTTTTTTGTTTTTATTGTCAGTCCCTGGCATGGTTTTCTTCTTCCACAAAATATCTTTATATACCCTTCCTTTTTGAGTTACTGTGGTTGGCCCGCCCTACAGGCGAAAAGTTATATTAAAAATATTTATATAAAGATATAAATTTATGAAGCATTTGATGTGTGCAAATTGAGAACTATATTATAACAAACAAATAATGAGATCATATTAATATTTTTACCAACCATTTTTGGTTATATTTGTTAGTTAGTTCAGTAATACTTTTATTTTTCTTTTTTTGTTCTATTGTTTAGTTATATGTGTGAATTATAAATTTTTAAGAGATCACTTTATTGTTAACTGTAAAGAAATTGCAACTTAAGAGTTACTACATTTGACTAAATTTATAATACGGTACTTTAATTATCTTTCTAATAGGTTGTAGTTACCGAGTTAGTTTTTTTCTTTTTTGAAAAAATAGTTACTTAGTTAGTTATTGTTTAAGCTACTATATATTTATTTTACAATTCATTCACTATGTTTGTATACTTAACATTTGAATCCATGTTCATTGTTTAGATTTGATATGTTGTTTTGTCAAATAAAGTGGTCATAATTGTGGAAGTGTTTTCTTTCGTATGTATTCATAACAACACAGTTTTCCATGCGCTCGCAAGTTTAAGCTATGGTGGTGGACGTATAATTTTGAGATAGACACTACCAAAGGCTCACGATATCAAATGACTTAGAAATTAAAATCCCATCGTCCCCACTTTAAACACTGCCTCAAGCACAAACCACTGATTTCTACAGAGAAAGGTCCTGTAACATATAATTTGAATTTTAAGAGACATCAAACCAATAAAACCAACTTTGATGGTACCCTTCAGATCATAGGAGCCCTGCGTTGTTATAAGATCTCAGATATCTGCAAAAAGATATCACATTCTAAGCCAATCATCAAAGATTAAAAAAAAAACAAATTTTATTGCTTTGTCATGGATTAATTCTACTATACATTGATTGGCATCTCTCAGATGATAATGCCGCTGATTTCTTCCAGGCTTTTGAGAGTAGTACTTAACCTCCAACAGCCGTGTTTATAACAATCCCACCATAACAAAAGTTAATGATGTTGAACAAAAGAGCTTGCTTTCCAGAAAAGAACCTGAAACTAAGCAAGTAGTTATACGTACCGATGATAAACACCAGCTCTGGACTTTTCTTAAACACCCTACCAAACAACTTATCCTATGCTGCATGCGTGTTGAATTCACCATAACCATCAAACCATTAACATCTCGCAAATAACTATCCTCATAAAAGACAACCAAAGAATATCTTTTAATAACTTCTGCTACAGATAGAAGAAGAAAATCAATAATGAGTTCTGTATAGTAGCTTTCCGGCTTTGAAATGTATGAGAATTAGATGGTTTTTTTTACATCTATAGAGTAAGAAAATATTTACTTAACATCATATAAAAATAGACATCCAAAAGATCGTGTTGAGTGTTGGATTCCTTAACAACTAAGACCCTAAGAACATCCAAAACTGTATCGTTGGCGTAAGAATTGGAGGGTCCTGCAAATCAAAAAAGATCCAGTTAATTATAAGAAAGCAACAATAACTCAAAGAGCATCAAAATGAAAATTAAAAACCAATACAGAATTTAAACTTCCTTCAACTAAAAACAGCGAGGGGGACAGCTGAATTAGCCATTTTTAAAGCTGCAATTTTAGAGAAGCTTATGATTGAGAGGATTGAAGTGATGAAATTCGGGGGATATGACTTACCTTTTTTATAGTTGAAGATTCACACAAAGGAAGTAATGGGGGATGCATTCTATTACAATTCATGGGAAGAGTGGAGAGCTATGATTAATGTGTGCGTTACAGATGACGCTTGGAATCAGTCTAGTTCCGTAACGTTTCCAGTGGCCGTTAAGATGAACGGACGCAGAACTTCGAGCTTGACGGCTGAGTCTCCAAGAGAAAGACGACCTCTCTGTTTTTTCAGCCCAAATAAATGAAGTCTAAGTTCAACTATCTAATCTTTAAAAGAAGCCCAGATCACGTTTGTGAAATAAGAAAAGCCTTGGCCAAGATTCGCAGGGAGTTGGTGGTGACGTGTCAAAAAATGCCCATATCTCCAGAGTGACGTGGCAGAGGAGGTGCCATCACAAATCTACTTTATTTATAAAGATATATTTATGTTTAGTTTTTTTTATTTACTTATATAGATTACATATGGTTTGGGTTAGTTCTCTGCAATACAACTTATCACCAGAATAGTGTATTTGTAAGAAAATGTTTTTTGTATACGAACTTTCTTTTTGCAAACAAACGTAGCCAGCTTTCGGTATTGCTAGGATGTTTCTGCTCGAAATGCAACTATTAAAAGTTTTTAGCAAAAAAAAAAAAAAAACTCTTAAAAGTTCTCCGTCAGTTTGGTTATATGATATATCAAAGAATGGCTAAACAGACTAGTGATTTAACTCTCTGCATCTCCATTAATATAATTTACTACAAAAGTTTCTCAAATGTAATCCTTTATATAATTTACCAGTATAATTAAAATTTTAAATAACTATTAAAATTGATGAGCCTTTAAATTTATTTTTCAAAGGTCTTTCAAAAACATATCTTATCTTTCATTATTTTCAATTTTTTTATTTATTTCATGATTTTTATTAAAAAAACTGCCCTGGTATCCATTAATAAAAAAACTTATTAACAAATAAATAATTACTATTGAAATAATTACAACCCATAACTTAAAGCGATATTCATAAGATTAACAGATGTTATTATATAGTACTGGGTCTACTAGATTCTAGTTCTAGATACGAATAAATCCTAATCCACTAAAGAATCAAAACAACCATTATAACAAATTATAAATATATTAAATCATCAAATCTCATGTCTCTTACTCGTCTCTGTTGTTGTTGTCAAAAAAAAAAAAAACGAAGAAGTCGTCTCTGTTCTCTTTTATATTCATTCTTCTACTGATTTTTCACACAAAACTATAATGGATACCTACCAACCGGTCGAGATAAACATTGTCTCGGCTCAAGATCTCGACTCCGTAAACCTTCTGTTCAGACCAACGGTCTATGTTTCCGTCTCGGTCACGCGTGGTTCACGTGACAAGCAAGTCACTCCAGCTGCCGTGTGTGATAAGAAGCTCTTACGGTGGAACTATCGTATGAAATTCTATATAGAAGACGACAAGATTCAAAGGAATGAGTCAGTTTTTGTGTTTCAAATCAAGGTTAAGAAGTTTTACGGGTCCAAAGAAGTCGTGGGGAAACTTTTCGTACCGGTAAAGCAATTGCTTCACTTGAATGAAGAGAAGACTATAACCGAGCATACCAAAATAGATTATCAGGTCATAACTGAGTCCGGAAAACCAAAGGGTTGTATATGTTTAGGGTTTAGTTTTGGGAGTGTTTTTAAGGGAAAAATTAGAGGTGGTGCTTCGGATAGTAATGTTAGGGTTCGCGAGGATTGTAGATTAGGAGCCTGGGGAATTATTAGAGATGTGCCGTCAGCTCCTTGTGAAGACGATAACTATGCTTGAGAAATCAAATTTTCGAATATTTCCATACCTTATAATTGTGTATATTTTTTCCATATTTCTTTTTGGTCAAGGATGATTGATCCTGATAAAGTATTTTGAATAGAGCGATTGTTTATTTTGATAGCAAGGGAAATATATTGGATTCTTCTAAAGAAACTGATTATTGTTACGGAGTTTGAAAATTAACTGAAGCATGGACCATTGCACGTGTATAATCTAATCTCCTACAAGAAATAAGAATGGAAAGCTTGAGAATTATCATTCTTGTGAAGAGAAAGAATAACAATGTGTATAAAAAGAGATGTTTTGATGATAATTCACTCAAGCAGACAAGAAATATGTTTTATTTAAGTATAAAATTAAGAAATAAATTTACACGTTTTTCATTCTACAATGTAGACGATGACTCGAATTTTTCTCATACTCGCTCAGGAGAAGTGTTCCACACAAATCTCTATTGAAGGAACTAGATGTATAACATTCTAAGCCTAATTTTAACTTTCATGTTTGCAAACCCAATTCCGATTTGTGAAAGTAACCTACGAGTATTTAGATTCTACAGCTTTTCCAGTACTTATAGTTTGTCATAGCTTGGATATGTTTCTCTTCACCAGCATGATAAATATGTTTGTACAGTAAAAACATTTGTTTCACATTACTTATAATTGGCCAAATATGTGTCTAAAGGTGGATCATGGAGATGGCAAGATTGGAAGCAAAAAGAAGCAGAACCCACAAGCTCAGTCTAAAGCCCAGCAACCATCTCAAAGTAGAATAGAAGAAGAATGCATTCATGAGGGAAAATAGTTTTAATTTTTTTTCCTTTAAAGCCTACGTAGACGTATATATTTATGTTGTGATAACTCGGATGTTAAATGTGATCTAGAGTGTAACTGGATCAACAAATTTTGGAATTGGAAAATGTGAAACGAGTCATTCCATTTGATTAAACAACACTAGTTATAGTGAAAGATCATTCATAAAGCATTCCTATTTCTTCCGAATAAATAGAATGAGAACATTTTTTAACAAAAACATTCAGTAACGTAATTGTTGAGGAACAAATGAAATATGTGGAATACCTAATTTTATTTTTTTGGTTCAATTAATACTTAATTGTTATCTCTATTCCATTCTTTTTATTCCTATAACAACTTTTATTCCATTCTATCAATTCTTTTTATTCATGTTATACCATAAAATGGTTTCCAGTTACACCGTTATTTTATTGTAGATTTCTAGCTGTTTAGGAACAATTACAAAAGTTTAGACAGTAGAAAAGAGGCTCATTATTGGCGACGTTGTGATTTGTTTTTATAAAATAATTGTAATTGGTTTGTACAAGGTTTGTATCAGTTCCAAGGGTACAAACATTATTATTTCAATATAGCTTGTGATCTACTCAAAGCAATTGGTTTCAATCAAACGATTTTAAGAGTATATGGTTTGTCCATGTTACATTTTAATAGTTGGATTAAGAAAAGGAAAATTTCTAACATTTTTTAATCTAATTCTTCAGGGAGAAATCTACATATTGCCAAAGAAGAAAATGATTACACCTGAGCATATGAATTTAGTTCTAATAGGAGGACATGGATTCAACGGACAACTCTATTTCATCATTCAAAACTCTTGGGTAAAGGAATGGAGTGTAAGAGGTTTCTCTCGGATCATCATTAATCACACATGTGATATCATCAGCCTTGATGAATAGGTAAGTGGAGATTCTTGAAAATTGAAACTATACTTTGATGATCTACAATAAACTTGGAAAATTTTACACTGGTTTTTCATAAATCGTTTGTAAAAAAATCAGAAATTAAGTTTAGAAAAATAAGAAATTATTTTGGCATTTAAATAAAAACAAAAAGCAAATTTTCATGATAATCTTTGATACATAGGTATGCATATCCCTGAGAAATTTCTCAGCCGAGCCAAGCTCATCTACTGTTCCTTTGTAGCTACACAACTTTAATTCTTCTTTTTTAGTCGGCATCATCTTCGCCAACGCTTCAAGTTTCTGTAAACACAAGTCTTGGTCTGTATATTTAATAGACAAACACATAATCATACAATTTTTTTAAAAAGATATTTACATTGTCGAAAACTTATGTTGATTGTGGCTAAAGGCTAAGGAAGTTGTCTGCCTATTGACGGGAAACGGTCCTGAGAAGATAAAGAAAACAACATCAGACTGTGATACAGAGCATACTAGCTATAGTAAGTAAGGGATTACGATCTTGCTTTATTCCCAAATGTATACGTATAATTCTCTTGGTTTTCGTGTAAGATGTTCATGTCCATCTCGATTAGAATAGAAGCAAAATGAAGCTATAATGTATATATCGGTTGTGTTAGGTGCTTCATCCATTATAAATATATTTGATCCTTTTGAGTAAGGGTGGGCGTTCGGGTTCGGATCGAGTATTTCGGATTTTCGGGTATTTCGGTACAGAGATATAATATCTATTCGGTATTTCTATATTTCAGATCGGATTCGGATATTTTTGGTTCGGATTCGGTTATTAAGGATCGGGTTTCAGATATTTAAAAATACACATCTAACTTGTTTTTTTTAATTTTAATTTTCTACAAAAAATATTAACTTATCATAATTCCAACACACGTTGAACGTATTCATCTACACATAACAAAAAATTGCTTTTGAAAAGAGCTCTTTCATTAGACAAGAAAAGGTTATTCCACTCGGAAAAATATGTAGAATATGAAGAGAGTCTCCATAACTTGGTATATTTGCTTCTTTTTTCTTTGCGATTTCCTATCATTGGGATTTTTTTGATAAAACTATCATTGGAATCTTATTCGTGATAGCCTGATTGGAAAAATGATCCTCGTTAATTTGAGTTAGACAAAGAGTTCATAAATTTTACTACTGTGGGATGCAGTTAACAGTTGTTAACGTTCTAAAATTTATGAACTCTTTGTGTAACTCAAATTTATGAACTCTTCATCTAACTCAAACTGCTGTGAGAATGCAGTTAACAGCTGTTAATGTAGAGTTAATACTATTCTTTTTTGAATGAATATTAAATTTATTCATCAAAAGTTTTTTTATAATACATCAACTGCAAACTTTTCCTAACAGTTTTGAATCAAAACCAGCTACCCTTCCCAAAGAATTAAAGGAGAACTATTTTACAATCTAGTATGAAACCAATATTGCATCAAGTTCTCCATACCCTTCAAACTTTTCATTCTCATCAAAGTGATTTTATTCCTTATACCCTTATCGATCAACCAGCTCATGTCTACAGAATCCCATGGTGTCACCCATTATTAAGCAAAAGGCATTACCTAGATTTTCTGTCCTTTAAAAATAAACAAAATAAAATTGATTACTCGTGAGAGTTACCGAAGACTACATCATGCATCAGAAGATTTCGTCTCATGGTGAATATTCAGGACTCAAGTATACCATGGAGCTTTTTATTTATGGTTGAAAGCATTCTCTTGAATGTTGCAAATTATAATAGAACCAACTTGCAAAATTTTAAGTTTAAATTGAAGACGACGTCCTTGCTATACGCAGGACGTGGGTGCATGGAAACATATCTAAAATTTTGAGAATAACCAAAAGAAAATATTTCACAAGCCTAGAAACTGTATTTATGATTTGATAACACAAAGATTATGCAGGAATTGCGTGTAAGTCAATTAAATAATTAAAAACAAAACAAGAAAATACATGTACAATGGCAAACTCGTTAGTAGAAAGTTATCAGGTTATAAGAAGCTTGGCACCAATGTAACTTGTTGTCTTCAGTAAAGTACAGAATCAAGTTTGAGACAGAGAGAGATACAAATCTACAAAGACGACTAAAAAAGTCTGAAAAGTCTCTGATTCGGCTAGAAGGTTTGGTCAAAGAATAAGATGAAATCTCGCGCCATCTACGCCGTCATCGCGACCCTCGCCATAGTAATCTCAACCGTCGACGCAAGTGGCTTCGGTTTCAGAGACTCGCTTGATTTCGTACGAACCAAATCTTCTTCGCTCTTCTCAGCTGGATGCGAAAGATCGATCGCTGAGTGTATCGCCGAGGAAGAGGAGATGGAGTTCGATTCGGATATCACTATATCAGCCGGCGCATTTTAGCACAGAAGAATTATGTTAGCTACGGTGCGATGAGGAAGAACAATGTGCCTTCCTCGCGTCACGGTGCTTCGTATTACAACTGCCAGCGTGGCGCTCAGGCAAATCCTTACCGCAGTGGATGTATCACCATCACGAGATGCAGGCGTTGAAGAAAGAACACGAGTAACGAAATTCCTATTTTACCCTTGTGTACTTCTTTTCTTTTTTTCTTGTTTATTTCCGGGATATACGGATTTCATTTACACATTGAAAACTATAGTCTTTGTTAGGCCTGGGCATATTATCCATAATCCGGAACCGAACCCGAACCCGAACCGAAAAACCCGAACCCGACCGGTTTTGGATCTATAAAAATATCCGATCGGTTTTGTTATGGTGATACTTTGGTTATCGGTTACGGTTCGGTTTAATCCGATATCCGATATAAAACCCGAAATAACCGAAGTTAATGAATGATTTAGATTTCATCTTTTCCAAGACACAACCAAACCACGCTTTGTTCTTTTTCCAATCACAGACACGACCACGCCTTTCATCGTAGGGGCTCTTCCTCTTCTTCCTAGTTTTGAAAACCTAATCGGTATTCCCCTATTAAAATCAAAGGGTTTTGATTGAAGAGTGCTATGTCCAGAAACACAAACCTGCAATTCTCTCTATCTCCTCCGCCATCTTTGATTTCGAGAAATCGTTCTGAGGTAAGGACTTTATTTTGAGAAATCAATCTGAGTCTTCTGTGTCATTGAATCATATTGATTCTTGTTTGCAGTTTTAATTAATGCATGTTTTACTCTTGATACAATTCGATCTTCTCTTCAGTCTGTAAAGAAACTAATTCGATCTTCTGTGTTCTTGTCTTTCTTTTTTATGTGTTTTAGGACTTGATCTCTGTAAAGAAACTAATTGATAGGTGTTTTATTATTACAGTTTTAGCTTATCTGAATCGATAACTGATTTTTATTAAACTTGTCTCAGATGGATTCATCATCAACTCCTAACCGAGTTGTACTTGACAATGAAGAAGACGAATTCCTTACTCCTGATAGTGGAGGCAAACGTAAACAATCCCCCGGAGCTAGTGGAGCATCAGAAGATGGAAACAAAGTTGCGAGAGTTCTTCCTCCAAGGTCTAAAATCTGGAACCACTACTCAAGGACAAAGGAAGATCGTGACAAGTGCCTCTGCCATTACTGCAAAAAGAAGTTTTGTTGCAAATCAAAGTCAGGAACATCAAACTTGTTGAAGCATCTCACTATATGTAAACAATACTTTGCATATTCAGATGGCCAAAGCTCTACTCAACAAATCATTGATGATGAAGGCAATCTGGTGGATGCGAAAGTCAGTGAAGAAACGTTCAGAGAAGCAACCAATGAGATGATGGTGATAGGGGAGTTACCATTATCTTGGATAGAAGGTGCGGCTTGGAAACACTTCTGTAACAAGGTATGAGAGTCTACTGATATAAAAATATCTAATTCATATATAGTTAAGTTAACTAGTATCTAACATTATATGTTATTTATGTAGATGAAATTGGCGAAGCCAGTGTCAAGGAGAACATCAACCAGAGACATTGTGAAGATGTATCTGCAGAGGAAGAGTGCTATGAAGAAGTGGTTTAAAGCAAACAAGCAAAGAGTATCAATCACCACTGATATTTGGGTGGCTCAAGTAACTCGTAAGTTCTTCAATGTGCCTGTTATTTTATGATTTTCAAATTGATAGTAGTGTGTCTGTTATTTTTAAAATTTAGAACTGATATTAGTGTTTCTGTTATTTTAAAAATTTCTAATTGATATTAGTGTCTGCTATTTTAAAAATTTCGAATTGATATTAGTGTGTATGTTATTTTTAAAATTTAGAACTGATATTTGTGTGTCTGTTATTTTAAAATTTCGATTTGATCTTAATATTAGTGTGTGTGTTTTTTTTTAAATTTCGATTTGATCTTAATATTAGTGTGTCTGTTATTTTTAAAATTTAGAACTGATATTTGTGTGTCTGTTATTTTAAAATTTCGATTTGATCTTAATATTAGTGTGTCTGTTATTATTAAATTTCGATTTGATCTTAATATATTTTTTATTATTCACAGGTGCAAGTTACATGGTGGTTACTGCACATTACATTGATTCTTCTTGGCGCCTGAAGAAGCTCATCATTGCGTTCAAACATGTCATCGATCACAAAGGCAAGACGATCTCTAGAGTTCTTTTAGAGGTCTTAGCTGATTGGGGAATCAATAAGTTGTTCTGCGCCACTGTTGACAATGCTACTGCGAATTCATCTGCGTTGAGAAGGTTTCAGAGTGAGTTCTCTTCAAAGTCTCCAGATGCTTTAGTTTTAGATGGAGAGTTCATGCATTTGAGATGTAGTGCACACATCATTAACTTGATTGTGAAGGATGGGATGGCTGATGCAAATGAGAATGTTACTGCTGTTCGTAATGCTATAGTCTATGTTAGAGCTTCAGGGAATAGGATATCATCGTTTGAGCAGAAAGTTGATTCTGGTAATCTGACTAGAGGAAGCTTGCCTTTAGATGTTACTACTAGGTGGAACTCCACTTATCTGATGCTGAATACAGCATTGAAGTTCAAGCTTGCGTTTGATAAAATGGAGGTAGAAGATAAGCTCTACAACGACCATTTCTTGGAGGTGAACGATAAAGGAGAAAAGAGGGAAGGACCACCAAGATACAATGACTGGAGATCGATAGAAAGACTATGCAGATTTTTGGTGATCTTCTACAACTCCACCTTAGTTGTGTCTGCCTCTACATCTGTCAACGCTTACAGGTGTTATGAAGAAATCGTGACTATAGCAACTAACTTGATGGCGTTGAGCGAAAGCATGGATCATGAACTGAAGGATAGGGCAGTGGAGATGTTCAAGAAGTTTGACAAGTATTGGGATGGATTGAAGAACATCAACAAGATGTTAATTGTGGCAACAGTTTTTGATCCAACAAAGAAGATGGTGCTTGCGAGCATGTGTTTTGAAGAACTTTATGGGGCAGACAGCTTGGAAGGAAAAGAAATGTATGATTCTGTCATGCTTGTGCTGCGGAGTTTGTTTAAAGAGTACAATGAGAGATATGGCAGAGCATCAGCTGGGCAAACCGATCAAGCTACCAGTACCAGAGAACTGTCCATGATAACACCGGATGTAGTTGATGATGGTATTGGTTATAAGAGGATTGACAGAAGGTACAAGTCAATGCTAAAGGAGATTGGCGTGAAGGAGAAACGGGATGAACTGGATGTGTACTTGAAAGAAGGAGTTGAGAATCCAGATCTGATTGCTGGTGTAGAGTATGATGTTCTTTCGTTCTGGAGGAGGAACTGCACCAAGTTCCCAATACTGTCACTGATTGCAAAGGATGTCCTTGCAATGCAGGTTTCCTCTGTCGCATCTGAAAGTGCTTTTAGTACAAGTGGAAGGATCATAAACCCATTTAGGAGCTGCCTTACTCACTTCATGGTTGAGGTACTTATGTGCACCGAGCAATGGTTGAAGCAAGACCTTCATTGTGAGTCAAAGGTGGTTACAAATGAGGAAATTCTTGAGGACATTGAAGAGCAAGAAAAAATTGAAAGAGGTATGTCATTTTACTTGTTACATATTTGCTTAAATTTGGTTTGTGTATTGATCTGCCTCTATGTCTTTTGATCAGAGGAATTGATGGCTTATCAGGAGGAGTAAGCTCGTCCAGAATATGGTGTTGTTCTCTGTTATGGTGTTGTTCTCTGTTTTCTGTTTTCTCTGTTTTTTCGGTTTGAAAACATTGATGTTCTTGGTTGGTTACTTTGATGTTCTCGTTTTTAGTTTGTTATCTTGTTGTGGTTGGTTACTTTTGTTTTTTTAGTTTGTTGTGTTTGCATTGCGGTTAAGAATATGTTTTGTTCCTTTTTCAAATATGGAATGAAATTTTCAGTTTAATTATTTATGACTTTGTGTCTTTACCTATGTTTCTGACTCAGAAATTCTGATATTAATATTGTCATTTTCAAACCCTTTGACCCATTCAGTCTCGAGTTATACAATTCAAACTTCAATTTTCAAAGTTTGATACCAATGAATTATGTATATTTACTCTTTATAAGAGTGTTTCTCTATTCTTATTTCACAACAAAAACCAACAAGAACAGAAAATGATGCGCAGGTCAGCTATTTGGAAGCACTACACAAGAACAGAAGACAACCAAAACAAATGTATATGTCACTACTGCAACAATACTTTTCCTTGTCTGCCTAATGTTGGTACATCCACCCTCCATAAACATCTTGAAAGCTGCAAAGAGTTTAAAGTATGTGTGTATGTGAATAATATGAAATGGTAACATGCTTGATATTCATTTTTTTTTTCATTTATAACTTACTTGTTTATAACTTATTTCAGATCATAATATCCAACAGAGACAAGAAGAACGAACTGAAGTGATTTAAACTATGAGAATAATGGAGACTCGTTAGTATTGATTATTGGTATTGGTGTATTGTTCAAACATTTTAAAATAATGGAGAAATGAGATTATGGTTAACTATTTACTTGTTTTTTTTTTAATTTTATTTCAGTTAAATCCGAAACCGATACAGAAAAACCCGAACCCATTTGATATATGGTTACTTCAGTATAAACCGAACCCAACCCGAAACCGATGTGTTATATCCGAACCCGATCCGAATGTAAAAATTTCTTAAAATGGGACCTATGAGGTATTACAAAAAAGAACCGATATCCGAAATATCCGACCCGAACCCGAACGGGTACCCGAACGCCCAGGCCTAGTCTTTGTTCTCCAAACAAGTAAACATACAAGTTAAATACGGTACATATTTCAAATTTATGCAGATTAAAAATTGTTCGTTCAACAAGTGATTAGAGTTTTGGAATAAAAGTTGTATTAATATATCGACCATATGTTTAATTAACTATATGAATAGACTGAGAAATAATTTCCTTTATTAGTTGTTGGTGGCATGTCAGCTATTAAGGTGATGATGGGACCATCGTAGCCTAGTACGCTTAGAGTCAAAACATTTTTGATACGATTAGTATGCATCGGTTGATGTTTTGGTTTATCTTAAAGCCATTGAATTTTGTATATACTATAATGCAATTTATTATATGTTCCCTCTGCTAAATTTAATATACAAATGTCAAGTATTAACAATAAACATTCATAAGAAAATTGATGAATTTGGTCCACATATATGTTGGAATGTTGCATTGTTTAATTCATGTTCTAGGCTTCTGTTCAGATTCTACAGTAACTATGTAAACAAACCACTCACTAATATGCGTATATAGTCATGTTCTAGTCTTTTGCTCAGACCTCTCCGTTTGTTTCATGTAATATTAGCCCATATTGGGGTCTATCCGTAATATGAGCTCCGTTTGGTCATGTAATTCGTATGCAACTTCAATAACTTTTTATGCTCATTATAGCGAAAGATGATGAATTATGTTTGATGTACATTTATGGAGGAGAAACCCAACAGGGCAGCACCATTGTGGAATTTTTAAATTTCTCCAGCGAAGTCACATGTTTGACATAACTAGTAGTAGGGAAAAACATTTTTGATACGATTAGTATGCATCGGTTGATGTTTTGGTTTATCTTAAAGCCATTGAATTTTGTATATACTATAATGCAATTTATTATATGTTCCCTCTGCTAAATTTAATATACAAATGTCAAGTATTAAAAATAAACATTCATAAGAAAATTGATGAATTTGGTCCACATATATGTTGGAATGTTGCATTGTTTAATTCATGTTCTAGGCTTCTGTTCAGATTCTACAGTAACTATGTAAACAAACCACTCACTAATATGCGTATATAGTCATGTTCTAGTCTTTTGCTCAGACCTCTCCGTTTGTTTCATGTAATATTAGCCCATATTGGGGTCTATCCGTAATATGAGCTCCGTTTGGTCATGTAATTCGTATGCAACTTCAATAACTTTTTATGCTCATTATAGCGAAAGATGATGAATTATGTTTGATGTACATTTATGGAGGAGAAACCCAACAGGGCAGCACCATTGTGGAATTTTTAAATTTCTCCAGCGAAGTCACATGTTTGATGTACATTTATGGAGGAGAAACCCAACAGGGCAGCACCATTGTGGAATTTTTAAATTTCTCCAGCGAAGTCACATGTTTGACATAACTAGTAGGGAAAAGTGCTTATTCTAATCTGAACTATTTAGATCGTGCCAAATATAATCCGAACAAATGGGTAGTGCCAAATACGATCTGAACTCAATTAAAACTTTAAAAACCTACCTGAACTTTTTAAAACGTGCCTAAATCTACATTGAAATATTATTAAATATTTGAAATTATATAAACTACTATTTTTTCATCGTATTAAATTTTAAAACTTTGTTGATAATTTTTTCTGATTTATATAAACACATGACATGTTTTTACTTATTATATCTTCAATAAACTTATATCTTACTAAAATATAAATAATAAAATATTTATAATTATATGATCTTAGATATACTTAAAATTTTGAAGTTATTTATAAAAATTTCTTGTATAGATTATTTTTATTTTTAAAACTTAAGTGAATTTTTTCAAAGTTATTATTATATATTTTGATATTTTGTTCAAAAATGTTAAGTGTTATTTTATCAAAAATTTAGAGTATTTTTGAAAATGTCCATTTGTTGATGGTAAACATGAAAAAATAGTATCAAAACATATAATAATAACTTTGAAAAGATTCACTTAAGTTTTTAAAATAAAAATAATCTATACAAGAAATTTTTATAAATAACTTCAAAATTTTAAGTATATCTACGATCATGTAATTATAAATATTTTATTATTTATATTCTAGTAAGATATAAGTTTATTGAAGATATAATAAGTGAAAACATGTTATGTGTTTATATAAATCAGAAAAAATTATCACCAAAGTTTTAAAATTTAACACGATGAAAAAATATTATTTTATATAATTACAAATATTTAATAATATTTCAATGTAGATTTAGGCATATTTTAAAAAGTTCAGGTAGGTTTTTAAAATTTTAATTGAGTTCAGGTCGTATTTGGCACTATCCATTTGTTCGGGTTGTATTTGGCACGATCCAAATAGTTCAGGTTGGAATATGCACTTTTCACTAGTAGTATCTCTCTATCTGACACTTCTGGAATCTTCTTTTATTATTATTTTTCTTGCAATTATAGAAAAGAATATTTAATTCTCCTTTTCTTAGCTAGATACGTTTACTTAACCCACACTTCGTCAACGGGCCCATAGTATATGAATGGCTACGAAACCGACCCAATCGAAACACACGCTTGCACGCGTAATCTACAGCACTCACACGTGCGAAAACCATCGCTATAAATAAACAATTCTAGGGTACGCTTTGATTCCTCATCACCATCCAATTACATAGTTTTCTTCGTCAAAAATCAATTAAAAAAAAAAAGAAGAATCTTCTTTCTCTCCAAACGAACGCCTTCTCGATATCCTCTTCGCACACCGATTAACCCAGCGATCATGGCTCAAACGGATCTCAATCAGCCGAAACTCGATATGGTAATCTAGTCATCTCAATTTCGCGAGATAGATCTCTCTCTACCTATCGATTTTTCGTCTCGAATCTTTGGTTTCTTGTATCTCGGATTTGATTGTTGGTGGCTAATGCGAAACATGAGCATGCATGTATAATTGTGGATCTGAATAAACGCTAGGCAGTGTAATTAGCAGATAATCAGTAATTCAATTTGCAAACCAGAGGAATTTATTGATTAAAGTTTCGTATATAGTTTTTGATGCACAGATCATAATTTATTTTAATAAGCTTGTGTAGTGCTGTTTTGTTATAGGGATTGTTGTTCATATAAGTTATCATCTGTGCAGAAAGATTAGGGTTAATGAATTGGGAATCGTATGTTGGCTAATTTGCATGTGTCCCTTTGTGAAATTTGCAGACCAAGGAGGAGAAGGAGAGGTTGAAGTACCTGGAGTTCGTGCAAGCCGCTGCTGTGGAAGCAGTGCTTCGCTTTGCTCTCATCTACGCGAAGGCGAAGGACAAGTCTGGTCCTTTGAAGCCAGGTGTTGAATCCGTTGAAGGAGCTGTCAAGACGGTCGTTGGTCCTGTTTACCAGAAGTACCACGACGTCCCCGTCGAGGTCCTCAAATACATGGACCAGAAGGTACATTGGCATTCCCCCTTAGTTTTAGATTTTGTGTAATTTTTATTGTTTATAGATATTCTTGATGAAGCATGAAGCTTCTAGTGACTCTTTCTTGGAAAATAGTATCTAGTGTAGCTGTGTCAACCATATTAAACTTGCATTTAGACAGTAAGCTAAACTTGTGATGATTCCAAACTATACAACTTAGATATGATCGTATAATCTTCTTGTTGTTTATAATCCTGTTCAGTAGTCCATATATTATATAGAAGGTTTATGTAATCGGGTCAGTGTCATTATGTTCTCTATAGTCATCTGTGGAAGCTGACAAAATATCTTCTGGGTCATTTTGCAGGTTGACATGTCTGTGACTGAAATTGACCGCCGTGTCCCACCAGTGGTCAAGCAAGTCTCTGCCCACGCCATCTCAGCTGCTCAGATAGCACCCGTCGTGGCCCGTGCATTGGCCTCTGAGGTTCGACGTGCTGGCGTTGTGGAAACCGCCTCCGGGATGGCTAAGTCCGTCTACACCAAGTACGAGCCTGCCGCTAAGGAGCTGTATGCAAGCTACGAGCCAAAAGCAGAGCAGTGCGCCGTTTCTGCTTGGAAGAAGCTGAACCAGCTTCCTCTGTTCCCAAGGCTTGCTCAAGTCGCTGTGCCAACGGCCGCTTTCTGCTCTGAGAAGTACAATGATACGGTGGTGAAGGCTGCAGAGAAAGGGTACAGAGTCTCGTCGTACATGCCTTTGGTTCCAACAGAGAGGATCTCGAAGATCTTCAGCGAGGAGAGGACTGAGACAGCCAAGCCTTTGGAGTTTCAGCCACTTAATTGATTTGGGGGTGTTTGGTAGTGTGTTGTTTGGTTTGACGTGAACCGGATCTTGGTTAGCGATGGTTCTGGTTCTTTTGTTTCTTGTCCTTTTTTTTCTCTTTGTTTCTATGAATTTTCGTTTTAATAACACAAACTAATGTAAAATCTACTTTGGAATTATTGTATAAAGCTTCCTTTTGTTTGCTTATCCTATTGATATCACATAAAATCGGAAAATGCCACAGTGACGGTTGTGTAATACCAACGTCCAGGTGAGAGGCGACGTCGTATTAATGATATGAACCATTGAAACGACACCGTTAGAATTTGTCGTCAGAAACCATTAAACCAACGGTTGCGATTTAATCTCGATTCCACCCATTTATTAGTGCTATGACGAATATATCCCCGCCAGGCGCCAGTTTATAGCCGGCGACGATCGCCGTCTTCCTTCCTTGGCTAGAGAGATAGAAAAGCTATGGCGGACGAAGAAGACGAGTTACTGGAGACGGAACTAAGTTACGATCAGAAGAAGGAAATCGCGAAATGGTTCCTCCTCAACGCTCCCGCTGGCGAAATCAATTACGTCGCCAAAGGTACTCACTCTCTTCACACATTTACATTGAAGCAGAATGTACCTTTTTTTGGTGTATCTTACAGCACTGAGATGTGGAATCTGTATGAGAAGGCGCAACCGTAGATTGATTTCTCCGATGAGGATCATTGAGCTTGATTTTGATATTTTTTGTTTTCAATTTTGTGGCAGATTTAAAGGCGGTTTTGAGGGATGATGAAGTGTACAACGAGGCAGCCATGGAGGCGTTTCCAGTGTATAACAAGTCTCATATGATTTTCCTTGAGATGCCTAATAGGGCGGGTGATGTGAGTTATCTATCTTAATCTAACTCGAATTGTGCTCACTTCTGGCTCTATTGGATTAGGACTCTACTCATGTTTTTGCAAAACCATTTGTTGTTTGTTGTCTCAGGTGATTGTTTCATCTTACAGTGTAATTACTGAGAATGAGTACCTTGATCCAAGAACTGCTCAGGTTGCCATTGTTGATCACGTTAAACAGGTTCTATTACTTATTGTGTTTATGCTTCGTTATAGCATGTCTTGACTCGTGATTGTAGGAGATGGGCCGAGCCCCTTTTACAAGGCCCATCGAATGAAGAAGCCCGGCTGACGCTCCAACCCGACCGGATCCACTATCTTGAAAGGGACAGGACGGGCGAATCGGACAACCAGTACAAGAGTCAGACGAGGACGAAAGAGACGTCCTAACTCTCGCTGCTAGTAAGGGACGTCCTTACCTTACAGGTCAGCTGTCTCGAAAGGCACATGACGAGTTAGTCAGACAACCCGTAAGAGACAGACGAGGACGAAAATGACGTCTCTACTCGCGCTACTAGTAAGGCCCAACAGAGAGCCCAAGCCCAAGAAGGCATTGACGAATTAGGGCGAACAACTGAACGAGTACTATAAAAGAAGAGGAGCGCGCAAGCAGGAAGGGGGACACACTCATTCACACTCAGACATACTCACTGCAACGGCTAGATCTAGGGTTTCCTTGCTTAGATACTCGCCGCCTTGTATTCTTCCGGACGCTCTACGAGCTCCGGCTAGCGTGTCACTCTTTTTACCTCTTTGTAACCTCTAAGTCTAGTTCTAATAAAAGAACGTCTTTGTTCGTCCCACTTCTTTCTTTATTGTCTCCTGAACCGTTCTAGGCACGAACAATTGGCGCCCACCGTGGGGCTACAGAACAAAGTAACGTTATCGTAGATCTAGGCATGCCTGACGACGACAACGTCTCCGGCGCTTCCGGAGAGGAGGCCGCTCCGACCCTAGAGCCCATAACCCCTCTTCCGGCCGACTTCATGAGTTCCATCATGGCGCGTTTTGACAACGAGACGAGATCCAAAAGGCGACTCAAGCGCAGATCGCTACCTTGATAGCAACACTTACAGCCGCTCCGGTTGGCCAGACGAGCAACACTCACCCCTTCCGACGTCATCTCTTCAACACAAACCCAACGGCGCCGGTAGCCGACCACATCTTGGAAGGGTCCGACCCTAGCGATACCCTCGCGGCTGAAACCGCTCATGCCGGTCCAGATCCCGCGACGATACGAGAAATTGCCGAACTCAAGCTCAACCTCCAGCAGATGAGCTCCACCATTCACAAGGTGACCAGTGCGGCTCCTCAGATCGAGAGCGTTCTCGCCTCTACAGAGCGTACCCCGTTTAGCCGCGCCCTTACAAACGTCAACTTCAGAAAGATTGATAAAATGCACCTCCACAGTCACTTCTACTCGTCCGAGTAAATGCGCTACAAAACAGCCACTTTTACTCGGTAACTACGAACTACGAATGGCTTGATCCTCCACCGAGGTACCTAGGCAGCCTCAATAGGCGCAGCTATGCCCTAAAAAAACAAAAAACCGAGTAGACGCACCTCTATAGTCACCTTTACTCGTCCGAGTAAATGCGCTACAAACAGCAATTTTACACGGTAACTAAGAAAGGTCCAAACCTTACCCTTACACCGTGTAGAAGCACTTTTACCCGCTGCACTAGGCGATGCTCGTCATCCTCTAACGGAGCGATACGCGAACACTCGCACCCCACTTAGTAACCGTGTCCTGATCAGGCACTTGATTAAGGGACCCAGTAGTCGTCTGTCACCTATACTCTTAGCGTATTGACCGACTAAATGAGAAAAAATTCAGAACCTCTTTCGACTTCCAAGTAAAAGGTCTGGCCAACCAAAACTTGGCTGATCACAGAGAGACGGATCTAGAACCTTTTTATCTCTTGCCTTGTCGCCAAGTTCTATTGAACAGGAACACTCCCACGGGAGCTTCTGACGGCTTCAGAGGAACCACAGTCAGGTGAGGCTTATCGCTCTCTTCATCGGCAGCTATAGTAGTCCTCTCTCTACTTTTGCGCTCAGACCCGCTAGCCGCTCTACTCGAATCGCTCTGTTCGCTCTCTTCATCGGCGGCTATAGTAGTCCTCTCTCTACTTTTGCGCTCAGACCCGCTAGCCGCTCTACTCGAATCGCTCTGTTCGCTCTCTTCATCGGCGGCTATAGTAGTCCTCTCTCTACTTTTGTGCTCAGACCCGCTAGCCGCTCTACTCGAATCGCTCCGCTCGCTCTCTTCATCGACGGCTAAAGTAGTCATCTCTTCACTTTCGCGCTCGGACCCGCTAGCCGTTCTACTCGAATTGCTCCGCTCGCTCTCGTCATCGGCGGCTATATTGGTCCTCTCTCTATGATACATGGATGTCTCGATAGGCGAAATGATCACGGACGCTAGCGAAGAAATGACGCCTCTTCTCGGATGAACAGCTAAACGCGCTCCTGCAGATAGACGTCCTAGCCGGTCGACACTTAGAGGTCTCACGTGCATCATGCGGGACGAACGACTTAACCACTCGGCTAGAAACGCTCTGTCGATCCTCTTCAAAATCAAGTAAACATGATCACCACACGTTGCCACCTAAGTCGTCTAACATGTAACCCGAGATGGATAACTTTGCTTGACGACCAGAAACGCTCCGTTGGCCCACTGTCATGCTTCAGAGACAAATGCATACCTAGCCACTCGGCTAGAAACGCTATGTCGGTCCTCTTCAAAATCAAGTAAGCGTGATCACCACACGTCGCTAGAAGCGCTCTTAGCCGGTCATAAGCATCCTTAGCCACGTGACTAGAAGCGCTCTTAGCCGGTCATAGCATTCTTAGCCACGCGACTAGAAGCGCTCTTAGCCGGTCAAAGCATCTTTAGCCACGCGGCTAGAAGCGCTCCTAACCAGGTAAGAACATTCTTAGTCGTGCTACTAGAAGCGCTCTTAGCAGGTAAGAGCATTCTTAGCCGTGCTACTAGAAGCGCTCTTAGCCGGTCATAGCATCCTTAGCCACGCGACTAGAAGCGCTCTTAGCCGGTCAAAGCATCCTTATCCACGCGACTCGAATCGTTCTTAACCGGTCAGCTAAACGCGCTCACAAAGGTTGGTTGAGTAGATACGCTCATGATCATCTACAACGAGCGCGAGTCCCAAAAGGTGATAGCACCTTTAGCCGCATGGCTCGAAGCGATCCTACTCAGTCAACTGGAAACGACGTCCCTGAGATGCTCCTAACCAGGTAAGAGCATTCTTAGCCGTGCTACTAGAATCGCTCTTAGCCGGTCATAGCATCCTTAGCCACGCGACTAGAAGCGCTCTTAGCCGGTCAAAGCATCCTTAGCCACGCGACTCGAATCGTTCTTAACCGGTCAGCTAAACGCGCTCACAAAGGTTGGTTGAGTAGATACGCTCATGATCATCTACAACGAGCGCGAGTCCCAAAAGGTGATAGCACCTTTAGCCACATGGCTCGAAGCGATCCTACTCAGTCAACTGGAAACGACGTCCCTGAGATGCTCCTAACCAGGTAAGAGCATTCTTAGCCGTGCTACTAGAAGCGCTCTTAGCCGGTCAGAGCATTAGCCACGCGGCTGGAAGCGCTCCTAACCAGGTAAGAGCATTCTTAGCCATGCTACTAGAAGCGCTTTTAGCCGGTCAAAGCATCCTTAGCCACGTGGCTAGAAGCACTCCTAACCAGGTAAGAACATTCTTAGTCGTGCTACTAGAAGCGCTCTTAGCCGGTCAGAGCATCCTTAGCCACGCGGCTAGAAGTGCTCCTAACCAGGTAAGAGCATTCTTAGCCGTGCTACTAGAAGCGCTCTTAGCCGGTCAGAGCATCCTTAGCCACGCGGCTAGAAGCGCTCCTAACCAGGTAAGAGCATTCTTAGCCACGAGACTTGAAGCCCTCTTAACCGGTCAAAGCATCTTCAGTCACGCGACTAGAAGTGTTCTTAGCCGGTTAGAGCATCCTTAGGCACGCGGCTAGAAGCGCTCCTAACCAGGTAAGAGCATTCTTAGTCGTGCTACTAGAAGCGCTCTTAGCCGGTCAGAGCATCCTTAGCCACGCGGCTAGAAGCGCTCCTAACCAGGTAAGAGCATTCTTAGCCGTGCTACTAGAAGCGCTCTTAGCCGGTTAGAGCATCCTTAGCCACGCGGCTAGAAGTGCTCCTAACCAGATAAGAGCATTCTTAGTCGTGCTACTAGAAGCGCTCTTAACGGGTCAGAGCATCCTTAGCCACGCGGCTAGAAGCGCTCCTAACCAGGTAAGAGCATTCTTAGCCACGAGACTTGAAGCGCTCTTAACCGGTCAAAGCATCTTCAGTCACGCGACTAGAAGCGCTCCCAACCGGTCGGCTAAACACGCTCACATAGGATGGTTGAATAAACACGCTCACATTCATCTTCGACGAGCGCGAGTCCCAAAAGGTGAAAGCACATTTAGCCGGACGACACAAAGCGATGGTATGTCGCGCACGACTACTTTGTCGCGCGACTGCTACGTCGTTCATATATGGTATCGGAAGCACGACGAAGCCGAGCGGACAAAACGGACTTCAACAACCTTTCACGAACGCCGGAAGCCGATCGGCTAAACACGCTCGAGTAAAATCACTACCCGAAACTCCCCAAAAGGCGAGCCCGTACAGCATGCTCGCGCCGGACTTCATCATTTGAACGAACCTGGTCTTGAAATCCACCCAAGAGCCTTTAAATTACTCTTGACTAGACTTGGGGGGACTTATTGTAGGAGATGGGCCGAGCCCCTTTTACAAGGCCCATCGAATGAAGAAGCCCGGCTGACGCTCCAACCCGACCGGATCCACTATCTTGAAAGGGACAGGACGGGTGAGTCGGACAACCAGTACAAGAGTCAGACGAGGACGAAAGAGACGTCCTAACTCTCGCTGCTAGTAAGGGACGTCCTTACCTTACAGGTCAGCTGTCTCGAAAGGCACATGACGAGTTAGTCAGACAACCCGTAAGAGACAGACGAGGACGAAAAGGACGTCTCTACTCGCGCTACTAGTAAGGCCCAACAGAGAGCCCAAGCCCAAGAAGGCATTGACGAATTAGGGCGAACAACTGAACGAGGACTATAAAAGAAGAGGAGCGCGCAAGCAGGAAGGGGGACACACTCATTCACACTCAGACATACTCACTGCAACGGCTAGATCTAGGGTTTCCTTGCTTAGATACTCGCCGCCTTGTATTCTTCCGGACGCTCTACGAGCTCCGGCTAGCGTGTCACTCTTTTTACCTCTTTGTAATCTCTAAGTCTAGTTCTAATAAAAGAACGTCTTTGTTCGTCCCACTTCTTTCTTTGTTGTCTCCTGAACCGTTCTAGGCACGAACAGTGATCTTTTAATCCAGTTCCAAGCTTGCATTTCTTTTTTTTTTTGTGACCAGATTTGTACAAAAGTACGACCTGCAGATGATGAAGAACTTCCATCTTCGTATATAGAGGAATTCAGGTACGATTTTACACCTATCACTTCCGAATGTTCTTATGGCTGCGCAGATGAAAATATTTGAAGCACTTCATTTAGTAAGATGTTATGGCTTAATGAAGAAAATATTAGAAGCACTTTGACACGTCTGTTGTCTGTCCGGCTAAATATAATATATTAATTGATAAGGTTGTTTTGCCCATTACAGATGTGCTCTTGATGCTGAAATCCAGAGATACGTTGGTGAATCTTACCCGAAAGGTGTGTCTGCTGTTAACTGTGTGAAAGGCAAAGATGCTGATGGTCCAGGGTCGGACTTTGAGCTTGTCGTTATAATTACTGCCATGAAACTCAGTCCCCAGAACTTCTGGTGTGTACAAAATGACATTCTTCTACTTATTCTCATCTCTCTTATCATCACTCATCAGCTGCTATACCTGAATAAATTTCGATTGTGCAGTAATGGAAGTTGGAGATCTGTATGGAACATTGATTTTCAGGATGAATCTCAGGTGCTTGACATAAAAGGGAAATTGCAGGTAACATTCGACACTTACTTATTCTCTCTCTAAGTTGGATGTGTCTTAATCAAAGCTAGTGGAGGATCAGAAGCTTTCGCTAAGTATAATATCATGTCTTTCTCTTCAGGTAGGAGCCCATTATTTCGAAGAAGGAAATGTTGAGTTAGATGCAAAAAAAGAGTTCCAAGATTCGACAATATTTCAGGTACCTCCACATGCAATAATCTCACAAGAAGCCGAGGCTAGCATGTACTAATATAATGTAGTCCGTATTATACTAGACTTGCGGTTGAATTCTTGTTTGCATTTTTTTCAGTCTGCTGATGACTGTGCGACTGCTATAGCCAATATCATCCGGCATCACGAGACAGAGTACCTTGCAGCTCTAGAGGTCTCCAACTAGCTACTCATTGTTTATTTTTCTTATTCTTTTACCGCTGTTTCTTGTGTTGCTAATCTTTGCTTCCGACCCAATCATTAGGTGTCGTATTCCAAATTACCGGATAACACTTTCAAGGTAATCCTTCTGTTCCAAATCCAACGATTACAATGGCTGCAACTTACATCCGCACACTCATGATGAGAGACTGGAGGTGGTGTATTTACTCTCATCCATCTGGTTTTGGGATTATTTGCAGGATTTGAGGAGGAAACTACCAGTGACAAGAACTCTGTTCCCGTGGCAGAACACTTTACAGTTCAGCCTAACAAGAGAGGTGGAGAAAGAACTTGGACTTGGCAAGTGAAGAAGACTAAATCATCAAATCTCAGCCTACTCTGTTTCCATTTTACTACCCAGTTTCTGTGATTCTGTTATATAAGTGAAGAGGGAAAAAAACCATCCTCATTCTGCTGCGTCGTATATTTGTTTATTCCGTTGGAGTAATGTAATGTAACAAACCGCATGCAAGTGTTGAATTCATAGATATCATTCTTTGATAAAAACTCACTTTGCCGAGAATTGAGGTTTATAATATAGTTGGACTATGAATCAAACTCTCATTTGCTGATATATATTGGATTCTGAAAAAGGAAAAAAGCTCCGATACCGGGAATCGAACCCGGGTCTCCTGGGTGAAAGCCAGATATCCTAACCGCTGGACGATATCGGATTTAATGTTAGCTTAGATAACAACTTTGAAATAATTTATTGTTCTAAATCTCTATTCTTTATGAAAGTTGGACTTTCACATTCATCATCGTCGTTTTTGATCCCTTCTCTCTTCGTTTCTGGAATACGAAGTCAGATCGTGCTGAAATCTCCAATTTTTCCCAGATTCGAGAAGATGGTAAAAGTGCTGGAATGGTTTATTTGTTTCTAAGGTTTTATTTTATTTTTATGCTTATTTTTGTTCTGTAAAAACTGCTTAAATTGTCCTATGATTGCAGCTTCCTCTTTCGCTGCTCAAGACTGCTCAAGGGCATCCCATGGTAAGTGAGCTTTACGCAATCTGAAAGTTGTGTGCATATGAATCTGTTTACTGAATTAACATTACACTTTAAAATGTATAGAAGTGGAATTATTGGGGTCTGCTATGTGTCAGCTACTGTGTCATGAGCTTAGTGTATATGTATATTAATTAGACCTCTTATGGTTTTTTGTTCGTCCGTGTTTCTGTCACGGTTTGGTAAAGCTAGTAGAGCTGAAGAATGGGGAGACGTATAATGGGCACTTGGTGAATTGTGATACATGGATGAACATTCATCTCCGTGAAGTCATCTGTACTTCTAAGGTTCTCTCTACTGCTCCCTCCTTTGTCCAATGAATTCCAATTTTTTTTGTTTTTGCATAGTTAATGTTTCTGTCACTTTTCTCTGTGAAGGATGGAGATAGGTTTTGGCGAATGCCTGAATGCTATATCCGTGGCAACACTATCAAGTACCTCCGTGTTCCAGATGAGGTACTCTTCTTTTTTGTATGTGTTTCTTTATTTATCTAGTACTTTAGAGGTACTCACTTGAGTGATTGATTCTTAGCTAAATCAGATCTGTGTTCCAAGAGGCACTTTGCTGAGGTTCTTGAGTTGACTCACCATGATGATATCATTGGAACCTTGATAGCAAATAGTGTACCTCTTGTTGTAGCGTGTCTTGGATGATATTATAGAGATTGGTAAAAAGCCTGACCAGAATATTGATACACTACCTTAAGGCCTTTATGTGTCATGCACCTAAACCGATCAATCGTATCACTACGTTGAATATTCTCCGTTGCATTTCATTTCTTCTCGACCTTTCTACTCGCACAGCGTCTATTGAACTTGTTATTGTAGTTGCCGAGAAGTGACACAGTTAACTGGCGTCTCTTTATTTTTGTGTGTTTTGAAGTTTGTTGTGAGGATGTGGATCATTTATGATGCATTGAGTAGATGCTTCGTCATAGATTGAGCTATCATACTTTGTGTTTTCTTCACTCCTTCAGGTGATTGATAAAGTACAAGAAGAGAAGACCCGCACAGGTATTGTTTTTCTTATATCACATATGCATAATGCATCCCATGTGCCTTTTGCTTAATTTACGCCTTGAGATGTTAACACTTAACCAGAATGACTGATTTTAGACTTGCCAAAGACACTTATGAGCTTTAAATTGCACTGATAAATGATATATCCTTTTGTACTAGTATCCAAAGCCTTTTCCTCTGATCAGTCCATGGGATTATTTTGAAGAGTACGCCCTCTTATAGAGTCATGTTAAGAACGTGGTCGTTAGTCTTTGTAAATTATATGAGGTTCAGGGATTATACAAAACTAAGGGAATATGGATTTTGTATGTTTTTTTGTTTGTCTGTTTCTGAAGTAAGTTGTGTTCCTGATATTACTCAACAATATTGTACAGATAGAAAACCACCAGGGGTTGGACGAGGAAGAGGAAGAGAAGGTCCAAAGGGAATGGCACGTGGTATGGACGATGGAGCTGCCAGAGGCCGAGGCCGTGGTGGTTCAATTGGAAAGATGGGTGGAAACAAAGGTAAAAACCAAATCCTAACATGGTTTATCCTTTATATTGGATAAAAGCTTTGCCAATAACATTCTTTATTCTTGGCTTGGTTACACAATATATGCTTGTGGTTGTAAACTAAATTAGTAACATGTGCAAAAACAGTTGGAGGTCGAGGCCGTGGCTGATACAACTTTGTAGATTCTTTTTACCGGAGTGAAGCTGGCGAGAACTTAACTCCATATCGCTTTGTGATTGTTTCTCTATATGTTGATTTGCATTTGCCTCAAGAATAGACTTGTAACACTTGCCTCCATATGGCTTTGTGATTGTTTCTATTTATGTTTAAAGGGCTCTTGAGAATGTAGTTTTTCGATTCTCTCTAGCTTCTTTTAGAGTTGGAAAATATTTGAACTTTGTGAAAGATGTAATGTGAGGTATTATATAACTAAAGAGATTATGAATGAATCACCAGATTTTAAGATTCCAAGAAAATACGAGTAAAATATCAGGGAATGGAAACTATTAACTTTTAGCTTCGGCGTTCTGCGTTTTAAGTTTTGTGTTTTGCGTTCGAGGGTACAAAAGACTCTAGTTCGGTCGGAGGTTTTGGGATATTCATTTCTTTGACGACAAGTTTTCCTAAATAAATGTAAATAATTAACTAATTTATTTTTCTATCGTCTTCTCCTCCCCCTTTTGCTCACAGTCGATCTTCTGAAACCCCAAAACTCTCCTCTCTTTTTCCAGCCGATCTATCGAGATGGCAACGCCGATGGTAGAAGACACGTCAAGCTTCGAAGAGGATCAGCTCGCGTCCATGTCCACCGAAGATATCGTCAGAGCTACTCGTCTCCTCGACAACGAGATTCGAATCCTCAAGGTTCCCGACCCCCCCATTACTCTCCCCCCATCTCCCTTTCGCTTCTATAGCTTCTGATTATATTCCCTAGGTCGTCGTAACTTTGGATTCAGCAATTACTTTAAAAAATTCGAATTGGATCTTGCCGCTATCTAATTTATAGGGTTTTGAGTTCATTGTAATCCGTTGACGTCTGTAGACGCCGCAATAGACAATTGATTTGATGTGCCTTCTTGTGAAATTGCTTTGTGGATATATTACTATTATCTCAAAGTTTGGATTTTTAACACAGTAGTAACTGAATTCATTGGATTATGTCATGGTATAGTATGAATGTATGATGCAGCTTTGCTAATCTTTGTGTGGTTTTGTTTTAATGTGGGGGATAACAGGAAGACGCTCAAAGAACAAATCTAGAGTGCGATTCTTACAAGGAGAAGATTAAAGAGAACCAGGAGAAGATTAAACTCAACAAGCAGCTTCCTTACTTGGTTGGCAACATTGTCGAGGTATTTATACTTACTCTCTCTCTCCACAAGTCTTTTCATATCCTTGCGTTATGCTCTGTACAAACTATTAACTGTTGTGACATTATATTAGATCTTGGAGATGAATCCGGAAGATGATGCTGAGGAAGACGGTGCCAATATTGACCTTGACTCTCAACGCAAAGGAAAGTGTGTTGTCTTGAAAACCTCTACACGTCAGGTTCGACTACTCTCCATAAGCCTTTCATATACTTTTTGATGTTTCATTTCTGAGCAAATCCTTTTTGCCTGCAGACGATCTTTCTACCAGTTGTTGGTCTCGTTGACCCGGATAGCTTGAAGCCTGGGGACTTGGTTGGTGTTAACAAAGACAGTTACCTTATTTTGGATACTTTGCCATCCGAGTATGACTCTAGAGTTAAAGCCATGGAGGTCGATGAGAAACCTACCGAAGATTACAATGACATTGGAGGACTCGAGAAGCAGGTTTGTTTTAGCGTAACGAGTTTGTTTCTGTGTGTTGCTGTATTGAATCTGATATGAGTTTGTTTCCGAAACAGATCCAAGAGCTTGTAGAGGCTATTGTGCTTCCGATGACGCACAAGGAGCGTTTCGAGAAGCTTGGTGTTCGTCCACCGAAGGGTGTCCTCTTGTATGGTCCTCCAGGGACTGGTAAAACTTTAATGGCTCGTGCCTGTGCAGCACAGACCAATGCCACTTTTCTCAAATTGGCTGGCCCTCAATTGGTCCAGGTACCTTATATCTTAGTGCGACTATCAAATACATTTTGGTTGAGGTATAGAATGACATCAGGGTAGTTGATCACGTGTCGTTATCTGAATGTATGCACAGATGTTTATTGGAGACGGAGCAAAACTTGTCCGTGATGCCTTCCAACTAGCAAAAGAGAAAGCTCCATGCATCATCTTCATTGATGAGATCGATGCAATTGGTACAAAGCGTTTTGACAGGTAAACTGATTCATTTCTTCTATATATATAACTTCATCAGCAGCTCACTAGCTACATTCTTTGGCTGAGAGTGCAGTGAAGTAAGCGGAGACAGGGAAGTGCAGAGGACTATGTTGGAGCTGCTTAACCAGCTTGATGGATTCAGTAGCGATGAGCGTATTAAGGTGAGACTCTTTGTCCATTCTATACATGCTCTCACTAAGAAACAGTAACAATCAAACCTCGTAAAATGTTTCAGGTGATTGCAGCCACTAACCGTGCAGATATTCTGGATCCGGCACTTATGCGTTCTGGTCGGCTAGACAGGAAGATTGAGTTTCCACATCCAACAGAAGAAGCAAGAGCCAGAATCTTACAGGTTTGTCTCGCCCATTCTCCGAACATGATTCTTGATAGTTTAAAAAAGTTTACTCAACTAATACCAAACTGAATGATATCAGATTCACTCGAGGAAGATGAATGTTCACCCGGACGTCAACTTTGAGGAGCTTGCAAGATCGACTGACGATTTCAATGGCGCACAACTGAAAGCAGTATGTGTGGAGGCTGGCATGTTAGCTCTTCGTCGCGATGCCACAGAGGTAATAAGATACATGAGTCTCTTGGTTACGTTATGATTGAAGGCTAAGTCTGTTTTTTTTTAAAAAATTGGGATCTCTCTTGTTCTCAGGTGAACCATGAGGACTTCAATGAAGGTATCATCCAAGTCCAGGCCAAGAAGAAAGCAAGCTTGAACTACTACGCTTAATCTCTCTTTCTCTTTGCCGTGTATCTTTTCAACTAGTTTTTACATTCGGATTTGGATATTTTCATATTTTCGAATCAGGATATCTTTTATCGAAATACATTTAGTTGTGTTCATCTTCTTTTCTTCTGATAAAAAAGGAAATTTATATGATCTACTACTCATTGTGTTTGTGAGAAAATTCATAGAAGTGTAGTCTTCTCCTTTATAAAACTAAAGAAGTTGCATTAAGTTGTAAAATCTTAAATAGTATGATCTCTCAAGATTTATCCATTCAGAAATGTTGTAGCTTTTGAAAAAGAGAAAAAAAAATAGGATGAGAGAAATAATCAACACTTGATCTCCTCCAAGCCAAAGGCTAAGTAGAGAAAAGTAGGATTAGTAGCTCCTTCCTTGTAGTAAGCAAACACCAAGCTCCCTTCCACGTTCATACCCTCTCCGAGAAAGCAGTGATCACATTCGTTGATATAACCACCAATTTGAAAAATTCAACTTAACGAAATTAACGAAAATAATGTAAGAGGTGAGAAAAGCTTACGATTGGAAGTCTTTGAGCGTTGACACCAAAAACTTGGTAGCACTCTCAATGTGTTTCTTGACGATCTTTTGCTTTTCTGACTCCAGCTTTGGGACTACTTGCCTTAGGTATCTCTTCATGTACATCACAAACTGTTTCTTGTTACACGGAGGTTGCTCTTACAAATTAATAACACAGAATATAATCTCAAACTCACCCCCAAAGGTAGCATGCATTATGTAACATTCCTATTCCGAGGACCTTTCTCAAACGTAATCCACACAAACTTCATAAAAATCCTTTATTAAAAACTCAAATAGTCTAACATGAAACCGTACTTGAAAAGAGAAGTTGATCTTCTAACAAGAAAGTTGAAATGTATTCCAAAGTAAAACGATACGAAAAAAAAATAAAACTTGAAAACATAGCACCATACGGACTTCTACTCCTGCTCCCTCCTGGCCATACCTGAAAAGAAGAGGGGTGAGTACAACAGACTCAGTGAGGGCAGGTTCCAGGAACCCACTAACTCATCTCAAGCAAAGCAACCAGTCAACACAGTCATAAGTTAATAAGAACTATTCACAAACATTACTAGACTGGACTCGATCTTAAGGTTCGTTTTAACCTTTTATATCCCGCCTCTCGCGGTTGGGCCTACTTTACACTCACGGATACCTCGTGTTAGGCTACTGTCCCGTGGGTCCCCTGCGGGTACCTCGTGTTAGGCTACTGTTCCGCAGGCATACTACAATCACAAGCAAGATCTAGACGCCCACCCGTTCTCGGTGGTCCAAGCAAGACTTTCACAATCATCACACAAACATTCACTTTCATCATTCATTTCCCTACACGTTCTCATTCTCATTTCCTTTACCTTACTCGTTCATCATTCCTTAACCTTACTCGTTCATCATTTCCTTTAACCTTACTCGTTCATCATTTCCTTTTAACTCATCATACTCATTTTTATTTCCATTTCCTTACTCCACTCTTAACTCTAACTTTAACCTTCGCTAACAACCTAGACACTTCATTCCTTTTACTTATCTCTCCATATCTTTCATCAACCTCATTGCTCAACTTAGACTACATATAACTCATCATCACATCATCACATCATCATATCATCATATCATCACATCATCACATCACATAACTCATTAACAACTACAAGATCTAGATCCGATTAACAAAGGACTATATCCTCACGGATTACTCAACATGAGATAAGTTCACAACCAAATCCTCACCTTAGCTTGTCGAAATCGTAGATCTGGATCTAGGGAGGAAAGAAAAAGGTCACCACTTCGGATCTGGTTCATAAGGATCCACAAGAGTGAGAAAAAGGGGTTCAAACTTCAGATCTGTCATTCCCAATGACACAGAAGTTAGGGATCTAGGTTTACCTTAAGGTTCAGATCTGAGGTGGCTACACGAGAAAGAATCAAGAAGTCGGCGGCTGGGGACTCGGGATCGGCAGCTCGGGCTCCGCGTGGCGCGGTCGGCAGGCGGCGGTGGCGAGCGGTCGACGGCGGCAGGCGGCTCGGCGGCTGAGGTTGGCGGCGGCGGGGCTTCAGTCGGGCAGAGCTTCGCTTGCTATTCCTCTTCTGCTGGAAACCCTTGTGAGCTGCTCCTTTTATAAGGGGGAGGGGGTGTTAGGCTTAGGGTTTCCTCTTCTTGGGCCTGAGTTCCTTGGGCTTCATTTTGGGCCGGGTCCGGGATGTTACAATTCTCCCCCACTTGAAAGGGATTCGTCCCCGAATTCCGTACTTCTTCTCGTTCTCCCGTAAGATCCTCAAACATCCCGGGGTGATTGGCTCTCAAATGAGACTCAGGTTCCCATACGTCCTCGTGGATCCCATCCCTTTCCCATCTGACTAGTACCATTCTGGTCCGTTTTCCCCTGTTACTTACTTCCTTCCGTTCCACAATCCTCACAGGCTTGCTGGTCAATGATAAGTTACTTTGTGGATCGGCTGGTGGGTATGGCAGGATTAGCTCGGGTTCCCTTATTGCTCTTCTTAATACTGACACATGGAATACATCGTGGAAGTCTGATAGTTCTTGTGGCAAGGCCAAACGGTATGCTACTTTGCCGACTCTTTCGGTTATGACATATGGGCCCATGTACCTGGGCTTCAACTTTCAGCTTCCGATTCGGGTCACTTCCTCTAAAAGTTCTCATTTTCAAGTATACTTCGTCTCTGACCGCAAATTCTAACTTCTTCCTATGCTGATTAGCATAACTTTTCTGTCTGTCGTGAGCTTCTTTTAGCCTTTCTTTCAGGAGTTTCACTTGTTCTACCGCTTCCCTGGCTATTTCAGGAGTCATGTCGCGGGTCTCCCCCACTTCGGTCAAGCATAGGGGGGTGCGACACGGCTGTCCGTACAAGGCCTCGTATGGGGACATTCCGATGCTGGCATGGTAGCTGTTGTTGTAGGAGAACTCAGCTAACGGTAAATGTTCACCCCATCTCCCTCCCCATTCTAAGACACTTGCCCGCAACAAGTCCTCTAGTGTCCTTATGGTCCGTTCCGACTGTCCATCGGTCTGGGGATGGTATGCCGTGCTCAGGTGAACTTTCGTGCCTAACGCTTTCTGGAAGGCTTGCCAGAAGTTGGAGGTAAACTTGGGGTCCCGGTCCGATACTATGCTTACGGGTACCCCATGCATCTTCACTATTGTGCTCAAATATTCCTTTGCCAGCTCCTCGGTCTTATCAGTGGTTTTGATGGGGAGGAAATGAGCGGATTTGGTGAGTCGGTCGACCACGACCCACACTGCGTCCTTGTTTCCCGTGGTTCTGGGCAACCCTGTGACGAAGTCCATTGTTATCATATCCCACTTCCATTGGGGTAGGGGTAATTCCTGTAGTACACCCCCGGGAACTCCCCGCTCTGCCTTAACTAATTGACAGGTCTGGCATCGAGACACCCAGTCAGTTACATCTCTCTTCATCCCCTCCCAATGGTAGTATCGTTTCAAGTCTTGGTTCATTTTCGTTATTCCCGGGTGGATCGAAAATCAAGATTGGTGGGCCTGGCCCAGCACCTCGTTCCTCAACTCCCCTCCTCCGGGTACGCATACGCGACCTCTAAACATAATGGTGCCATTCCCAGCTTTGCGGTAACCTACTACTTCCTTGTCGATCATCTCTTGGAGGGTAGGGTCTGTTGCTTGTGCCGCACTAATCTGGTGGAGTAAATCGGCTTGCTCCATGGCTTCTAGCCCAACACCTTCTTCGTGCACTGTCGTCGCGCAGAGGCGTAGACTAGCTAGGGCTCCAGCTAATTCTTGTGTCTCTCTAGCCCCGGACACGTCCGTCCTCCTCCGGCTTAAGGCGTCTGCCACCTGATTTGCCTTTCCGGGGTGGTAATCAATGTTCAGGTCATAATCTGCCAATAGTTTTATCCATCGACGCTGTCGTAGGTTCAAATCTCCCTGGGTAAAAACATATTTCAAACTCTTGTGATCCGTGTAGATTTGCACCTTTTCCCTATACAAATAGGACCGCCAGATCTTCAGGGCGAATACTACAGCGGCTAGTTCTAGGTCGTGGGTCGGATAGTTGACCTCGTGTTTCCGCAGTTGCCGAGATGCATAAGCAATCACCCGTCCTTCTTGCATTAACACACATCCCAATCCCACTCCCGACGCGTCCGTATAAACTGTAAAGGGTACTCCCGTATTTGGGAGGACCAGCACCGGGGTACTCGTTAGGGCCTCTTTCAGTTGCTTGAACCCTTCCTCACAAGCCCTTGTCCACGCAAACTTCCCTTCCTTTCCAGTGAGGCGTGTGAGGGGTTTCGCGGTCGCGGCGAACCCTTCCACGTACTTACGGTAGTACCCTGCCAGTCCGAGGAAACTTCGAACTTCGGTGGCGTTGTTCGGTACTGGCCATTTTACAATGGCGTCTATTTTCTCTGGATCCACCTCCACTCCTGCCTCGGAGATCACATGTCCTAAGAATCCGATCTTTCGTTGCCAGAAACTGCACTTGCTAAATTTGGCGTAAAGTTGGTGCTCCCTTAACTTATCCAAGACCAGGCTTAAGTGTCGCTCGTCCCGACTCTTGGAGTAAATCAGAATATCATCGATGAATACAATTACAAATCGATCCAAGTATTCACGGAAAATATCGTTCATCAATCCCATGAATGCTGTCGGTGCATTGGTCAGTCCGAAAGGCATCACTACGAACTCGTAGTGTCCGTACCGGGTCCGGAAGGCCGTTTTCCGTATGTCTTTCTCGTGAATGGGTATCTGATGATATCCGGAGGCAATGTCGATTTTTGAAATCCACGTGGCCCCCTCTAATTGGTCGAGTAGTTCATCAATGCGGGGTAGAGGATACTTATTCTTAATCGTCACTTTGTTTATTCATCGGTAATCAATACAGAGACGCATGCTCCCGTCCTTCTTCTTAACAAACAGGACCGGCGCACCCCACGGTGAACTGCTCGGTCGTATGAACCCTTTCTCTATTAATTCCTCTAGTTGCTTTTTGAGTTCAGCCATTTCTGCGGGTGCCAAACGGTAAGGAGCTTTGGATACTGGAGCAGTTCCCGGTTCTACCTCAATCGTGAAAGCGTTGTTCCGTGGTGGTGGGGGTCCGCGCAAGGGTTCGAATACGTCTGCATACTTGGCGGCCGCCAATATGCTTTGCAGGTCGGGAGCCTCGGTCTCCTCTACCATCTCTATGGTGGCCAAAAAGGCTTCATTCCCCTTCTGTATCGCTGCTTCTGCTTGTGCCATCGAAATGACTGATAAACCCGTCCTCGTCTTCATTCCCCGGTATATGATCCGCATTCCGTCTAATGGAATCTGAACGCATGCTTTGGCACAATCTACCACAGCCCCGTACTGGGCTAGCCAGTCCATCCCTAATATCACTTCGTACCGTCCAAGTTCCAACTCCAACAAGTCGGCGGGAAGGTTGACTCCTGCGAGGAACACTGGTACCATCTCATACTTTCCTTTCGTCATCATTCTCTCTTTCCCCGCAGTTTCAACTCCCGCTAACTTGGTGTCGTAACTCCCCTTGAAGGTCTATTCTCGCGTAAGGTTGGGGCTCACGAAACTATGTGTGGCCCCGGTGTCGAAGAGAGTGAACGCTGCCACCCCTCCGACCTCGACCGATCCGGCAATCGGTTCGGGGCCTCCAAGGCCGTCAGCTACATACGCACGGGGTGCTCCCGCCGGTTCTCTCTGTTGTTGCTGTTGGGCTCCTCCAGCTGGTCCCCCAAGCTGTGTCCTGCAGTCCCGAGCCTCGTGTCCATCTAACCCGCACCGATAGCATCGTTCCCTTGGTCGGACATGTCTCTCATGCAGACAATTCCTTGACATGTGCCCGGCCTGACCGCAATTGTAGCATAATCATGCTCGGCACTCCCCCATATGGGCTTTCCCACACTGTACACACAGTGGCCTTGGCGCCGCGACCTCGGGGGTTGGTGTGGCGTCGTGGGCCCGCTTGGTCCCCCGGTTTTGCGAAACTTGGTTCTGCTTACGCTCCTCCTCCAGTCCCGCTTCCTGTTCAGCGGCCTTCTCAATCAATTCATGGACGTCCCGATATTCTCGTAGGTTACAGCTATTCCTTAGCTCTATCTGCATCCCTTTGAGGAAACGGCGCACCAGATCACGGTCACTCATGTAGTGCCCTGCGAATCGACGGAGCCTATTGAACTCATCTGCGTACTCTCTTACGTTCCGAGATCCTTGCTTGATGTCCTGGAATTTACCTTCCATCTGGTCCATGGCTTCCACTGGAAAGTACTTCCCGTTAAACTCTTCCAGGAAGTCGTCCCATGTTAGTCGTATCCCATGAGCCCTCTCTGCTATTCCCTCCCACCAGACGAGCACATCGTCCTTGAGGTGGTGAACTGCCAGGTCCCTACGGAATTCAGGTGGGCACCGGGCAACCGCAAAGTTTCTCTCAAGTTGCCGCCTCCAGTTATCCGCAGCAATCGCATCTGTCTTCCCACTGAAAAACTCCATCTGCATGTTCCTCATGTGCCTCATCATGTCCCAATAAGTGGGTCCCTGGGTAGGCATGACCACTGGTACCGCTGGCGGCGGTGGTGGTGGATTCTGGTCCCCTTCGGCCGGTGGTGGTGGTGGGTTCTGACCCCCGGCGGGTGGTATTGGAACTGTCCCGGCTCCTGCGGCGGCTTCGCCGTTCGGGAGTTGTCCCCCATAGGCTTCCCTATACCTCTGCAACTCTTCCAGGATTGCTGCGTTCACGGTGTTGGGTCCGGCTGCTGGATTTTATGTTGCGGGTGCGGTCACACTACGACTCTCGGCCTCACTGGGGGTGTGGGTTGCGGATCGTGTGACCCGTCTTGCGGGTCGTTGGCCGGTTCCGGCTGCTTGGTTGGCTCTGGTGTTCTTAGGAGGCATCCTGTTACAGACGAAACGATAACAATCAGTTTCTATACGATTCAGTTTTCCTACCAAGCAAGTTGGGAGTTTCGGTCTGAGTGGTGCTACTATTTTTTTTTAAAAAACAACTTTGAAAACCTTTGAAATTCTTTCAACCCCACTTCCTTACTCTCCCTACCCATCCGGGACAGCACCGGACGGGTTTAACCCCCGCTCTGATACCAGTTGTAACATTCCTATCCCGAGGACCTTTCTCAAACGTAATCCACACAAACTTCATAAAAATCCTTTATTAAAAACTCAAATAGTCTAACATGAAACCGTACTTGAAAAGAGAAGTTGATCTTCTAACAAGAAAGTTGAAATGTATTCCAAAGTAAAACGATACGAAAAGAAAATAAAACTTGAAAACATAGCACCATATGGACTTTTACTCCTGCTCCCTCCTGGCCATACCTGAAAAGAAGAGGGGTGAGTACAACAGACTCAGTGAGGGCAGGTTCCAGGAACCCACTAACTCATCTCAAGCAAAGCAACCAGTCAACACAATCATAAGTTAATAAGAACTATTCACAAACATTACTAGACTCGACTCGATCTTAAGGTTCGTTTTAACTCTTTATATCCCGCCTCTCGCGGTTGGGCCTACTTTTTCTATCCCGTCTCTTGCGGTTGGGCCTACTTTATACCCACGGGTACCTCGTGTTAGGCTACTGTCCCGTGGGTCCCCTGCGGGTACCTCGTTTTAGGCTACTGTCCCGCAGGCATACTACAATCACAAGCAAGATCTAGACGCCCACCCGTTCTCGGTGGTCCAAGCAAGACTTTCACAATCAACACACAAACATTCACTTTCATCATTCATTTCCCTACACGTTCTCATTCTTATTTCCTTTACCTTACTCGTTCATCATTCCTTAACCTTACTCGTTCATAATTTCCTTTAACCTTACTCGTTCATCATTTCCTTTTAACTCATCATACTCATTTTCATTTCCATTTCCTTACTCCACTTTTAACTCTAACTTTAACCTTCGCTAACAACCTAGACACTTCATTCCTTTTACTTATCTCTCCATATCTTTCATCAACCTCATTGCTCAACTTAGACTACATATAACTCATCATCACATCATCACATCATCACATCATCATATCATCATATCATCACATCATCACATCACATAACTCATTAACAACTACAAGATCTAGATCCGATTAACAAAGGACTATATCCTCACGGATTACTCAACATGAGATAAGTTCACAACCAAGTCCTCACCTTAGCTTGTCGAAATCGTAGATCTGGATCTAGGGAGGAAAGAAAAAGGTCACCACTTCGGATCTGGTTCATAAGGATCCACAAGAGTGAGAAAAAGGGGTTCAAACTTCAGATCTGTCATTCCCAATGACACAGAAGTTAGGGATCTAGGTTTACCTTAAGGTTCAGATCTGAGGTGGCTACACGAGAAAGAATCAAGAAGTCGGCGGCTGGAGACTCGGGATCGGCGGCTCGGGCTCCGCGTGGCGCGGTCGGCGGGCGGCGGTGGCGAGCGGTCGACGGCGGCAAGCGGCTCGGCGGCTGAGGTTGGCGGCGGCGGGGCTTCAGTCGGGCAGAGCTTCGCTTGCTGTTCCTCTTCTGCTGGAAACCCTTGTGAGCTGCTCCTTTTATAAGGGGGAGGAGGTGTTAGGCTTAGGATTTCTTCTTCTTGGGCCTGAGTTTCTTGGGCTTCATTTTAGGCCGGGCCCGGGATGTTACACATTGTCTTCTTTATACAATAACATATCGTTGAAGACATTAAAATTTTACTGCGTGTATGCTTGATATCTTTTAAATTATTAATTGGTTTCATGGCATCAGATCGAAGAGATTTATAGATTGCATAAACATTTTATATAGAAATTGTTTTGAGTTAGACAACTATTGAATTGTCAACCCCAAACTAATTGTTCATAGAATTGACAAAACCTAACTTTTTGCTTTCATTTTACCTAAATACAGAAGCTATTATCGGATTAAAACTCGAAAGTGTTCTTTCACTGTTTTTCAAAAAAAGAAAAAAGTGTTCTTTCACTGTAAAAGTTAAATAAAAGAGAAAAATTGGCAAGTACGAGAGCAGAGCTGCAAAAGTGGGCGCGAATAAACTTTTGGCATGTGGACGCAATGATTTGCTCGTCGTCGGATTGGACTCACAGAGAAGTTTGACTACTATTGACCTTTTAATTTTTTTACACTTCGTTCAATTTTTTCTTTAATTATATGAAAATAAGAATAGTAATCGTTTTAACTTTTAAGTATATGCATTTTATTCGACAAAAAGTACAGTATAACTTCTATAAGTTAATAATCTATTAATTAATAATTATATATGTTAATAAATTTTGTCAGTCCCAAATTAGACCGGTGTAAAATATGATACAAATCGATAAAATAGTAAAATAATAATATTTTAAAACTTTTATGTAAATATATAGTCTCATTAAAATCATAAATTAATAATCTATCTATATATTTTTATATAAGTACAAACTAAATATTATATTGTTAGTTTTATATTCACAATAAACATACCTCGAAGTTTTTTAATATATCAATATGTTTTGATAAAATTTAGTAACATCATACCGAAAACCGCTTAACAATTATAAGAAACATAAAAATATACACCAAATTTCTAAAATTTAAATAATGTATATACGGTAAAATCAAATATTTTCCTATTTTATAAATAAAATATTAATAAATCTAAAAAATGAAATTTTTGTAAATTAATATTTCTATAAATTAATAAAATTTTAAAGTCTACACGTTATTAATTTATAGAGGTTTTACTGTACATATGCATTTTATTACTACTCTAAAATAGTAGCAAAAGAAAATTCTAAAATAGCAGAATATATGTCAAAATTTAGAATCCATATAACATACCCACAATATCTTTGCTATTATTTATTGCAACTTACACATAAATTGACTAATGTGGCATGGCTAATTTTGGAGTTATTTCTTAGTTAATGATGATTTTAAAGATTAATTAGGAATCAATTCCCTCGCACAATTTGAAATAAACGATATCGCCACGCATGAATAGACGTATGTTGCGTTTGGTTTGAATCTGGCAAATCATATTACGTCCAGACTGTGTACTAAATGGGTTGTGCCTTAGAGCATCTCCAACTCTCCCTTATTTTTATCTCTATAATAGCATTTAGAGGCAAAATCACTCCAACACACCTTTATTTTCACCTCTAAAATAGAGATTGCTATTTTTCCTCTATTTATAGAGGAAGAAATATCATTCCTCTATATTTTGTTCTATATTTGAAGATCTCTATTTTAGAGAAATACATTGGAGTAAAACACATCTCTATTATAGAGTTTCTCCATTTTAGAAGTAAAAATAAGGGAATACATTAGAGATGGTCTAAGAAAACTCACAGCGGCATATGAAGATTATAAATTTCAGTATGTTTTATAGTTCACACCATCACATGCACGTTAGAAAAAAACAAAAGGATTTTGAAAGAAACTGAACACATTTACGACTTGAACATGTTAAGAATAATATGCGCCTGAGTTTTAGACTTCCAGTCTAGATAATGTCATAAACAGTATATAGTATTGTCTTTTGTGGCATTACTTCTCTGGTGTGCTATGAGAGTTCTTTTTAAAATTTGATGAATAATATATTTTAAATAAAAGTAATCCCAATATTCAAATACAAAATCGAAATAGTTTGTTAATTTTAAATTAGTGTTGTCATCGTGTTATCATTAAAATCAAAATCCAATAAATATGTGATGAGCAAAAAAATTGTACATATATATAATCTTAACATTTGTACAAAAATTATAAGCTTAATTTTTTAAAACCAAGATATTAAATATCATCAGAACATCTTCTAAATTAATATTATGAAATTGAATTTATATAGATATTGTTTTCATATAATAGAAAGAAAGAAAGGAAACAAATCTATGGGAAACAAGCAGCTGATGTCAAAAGTAAACAAATCTGAACCGTCCAATTATAAAAGTATTGGAGTATTTTGGACATGCTATGCTTCTAACCGTAACCCAATCTTCTCCCACACACAAAAAGAAAAGAAAAAATCATTCAATTTTAAAATAAAAAACTTCAATTTCTTCATTTCCTCTTCTGGGTAGAGTTCAGAGATCCAATAAGTTATCTGGAATTCGACGAAAATCGAAAAAAAAAGGATTGGATATTTTAATTATGGGTCTAGGCAACAAGGTTACCAAATTCGAATTCGATGCAAATGATCTCGCCGGCGAGGATAGCTCGGATGGCGAATCTATCGACGAAGTTAACGCCTTCGGCTCGGTTCTGTGTTCGATATGTATCGAGACGGTGACTAAAGAAGGCGATCGAGCTTGGGCTAAGCTTCATTGTGGCCACGAGTTCCATCTAGGTATTGTTATTGGATATTGATGCTCTTCTTTCTTGATTCGATTGTAATTTAGAAGTAGATAATTTGAACCAGTTTTGATTTGAATCATCCAGATCTACCTTTTTTGTTCAACTCGGTTTTGTGAATTGTGGTTCTCTTACATTCTAGTTTAGGTTTGAAACATAATTGGTTCATGTTTGATTTTATACATGATCTGGTCGGATTGTTGTTTGTCTGGTTATGCAGACATAATCTGTTAGGGATTGATGATCACTGTCTCATTGATCTCTTCGCCTTGTCTGATGCATCTATTAGTGTTTCGGCAGTACATGCATTATGTGCTCTTCGTTACTATTTGTTTACGAGGGGGAATGACTTAAACTCGAAAATTTCACATGAGTCTTTGCTTTTTAATCTTTGGTCACTGTATTACAATGTTAGATGTCTAGATAGGAGAGTGGCTGTGTGTTTATATATGTATAAGTATTATTTAAGCTTCAAAAAATAAAATGACATTGTTGAAATTTAAGGAAAACTTATTCATTATCAAATCTCAAATGCAATTGTCAACACAATTAAATTTTTTTACAGTATTTCAATATTGAATTAATTATTCATTTTGTAGATGCTTATTAAGATTTTAAGGTATTTTGGATACTTACTTATGATTGGATACTTTGGGTTTGAGATTCTGAAAATTTTCAAGTTTCTAGTTCGGTTGGAGTAAAATCCAAAAAAACCCAAAATACCATAAAACAAGATCCATTGGGATATTATGTTAGTCAGTTCGGCTTGGATATTATGTTAGTCAGTTCCATATGAATCAATGCAAGCGAGCTTTCTAGTTAAACTTTGAGACATCCTCCAATATGTGACGGTGTTAAATACCTTATGATGTGTTTCTCATGCTGTTTCACAAAGCTGTCTAACTTATCATCGGTTTCCTTTAGATTGTATTGGCTCTGCTTTCAATACAAAGGGAGTGATGCAGTGCCCGAACTGTCGCAAAATAGAGAAAGGCCAGTGGCTTTACTCAAACGGCTGCCGTTCAAACCCTGAGTTCAATGCTGAGGAATGGGTTCATGAAGAGGATATTTATGATATCGGAACCTACTCTGAAATGGTAACCCTATCCATCCCAAGCTCTGTTACTTACTTCACACCCAAGAAAAATGCTTGTGTTTATGTATCTTCTTTGCAGGCTTTTGGAGTTCACTGGTGCCCATTTGGAAGTTCAGCGCGTCTTCCTTCTTTTGAGTAAGTGAAATTTTAACTCTGTGGGATGGATCAAAAGTTTGGGATCTTCTTCTATGCTGATGAATGAATCTCTCTTAAAACTTTGTAGGGATGGAGATTTTTCGCCGAGTTCATGTAAGACATTTGCCAGCTAGTTGTTATTTCTCGTTTTTTTTGGTTCCCCTTTTAACTTAATGGTCACGTTTCATGGTACAACAGATCAAGAGTTATTTGGACAACAAGGCTACTTTACAGAACCAGCAACAGCGGGTCACCCATGTCCATATGTAGCTTATTTTGGCCCAGTTCATTCCTCTTCCTCAAGCTCTGCAGGCGTTTCAGACAGTTCAAGTTTCCCTAGTCACTGGAACACTGGTTCCAGTGAAGTCCCACCTCCTTATGGTTTCCATGTGGATCCGCACTATCACGGCTGGGATTATCATCACTCGCCTCCTCCACCACCCCCGCCACCACAGCACTTCTCTCACGTGGGCAGTCCAACTCATCCCACTCCTCCTCCATCTGCTGCAAGGACTTCAAGAGCCAACGGTGGCTCAGATGCTATCAGACCTAGACCGCCTCATTTCATGCGTCCATCATCATATCATGCTCACAGGTACATAGTTTCTCTCTTGACTTCAAAAATAATAAAAGTCTTATATATCTATTTGTTGGGGTCTTTGCAGTGCTAATGGTAGAGCGGGGAGCTCGGTGGCATCTATTCCCAGGTCACCGCCTTTTCCGGGAAGCAACGCTAGGACACGAGATAGAATGCAAGCTCTTCAAGCCTATCACCAACAGTCTTCTTCTGCACAGTCACCACACCAACCTGATTCTTCTCCTATAGTCTCTCATGGGCCTGTATTCTCGTCGGGGAGGAGGCCCAGTAGAGCTTCATCTTCGTCGGATCAGGCAGGTGGGAGCAGCGCATTTATCCGGTTTAACATATGGGAGAGAGAGCCTCCTTATATGCAATTGCAACCGGCTTACCCGGTTAACCAGATGGACAGAGAACCACAATCCATGTGGACATCTTCCTTCAATGAAGGTTCAGGAAGCCTCCATCAGAGGCATGGCCCTGGAGGATCATCGTAAAGAGAGTTGAGTCAGTACCTTACCGGTCTGACAATCCTCATGAACATTGGAACAAAACAAAACCATTAAAAAAACAATTGGGAATTTGAAATTTGAGAAAACCTGCATACTCTCAAAGTTATGTGATGTGTTGATGATAATCTTAAAAAAAAACACAAATGAATGTGGGTATGTAATGGTTTGGAGAGAGACTGCTTTTCCCAGTTGGTGGTGACCTGACCCCCCGGTTCTAGCTGGTTAAGGTCTGGTTTGGATCAGGGTAGAAAAATGGTGGTTGGTTATTTTGTTATTATGCTCTAATGTGGCTACAATGGTGAATGGGTATCCGAGTGATATCATTTACCCTTATGGAACAGTTGGTTTCTTCTTCATGATATGTTTAATGTTAAGTACTGACTTCTTTCCTTTAATTTTAGCCTATCACATTTTTTCAATGGTGAGGATTGTTTTCTATTTTCTAGGCCAACATTATATAGTCTGTGTGACAACAAAATAGAATATTATTAGCCGCATTGAAAATGTTCATGAGTGTATTCAGTATTGAGAGGGATTTTTCTGTGTTAATTGCTCACCATTGCTCAAAAAAAAAAAATTGCTCACCATCTACAGATTTGATCAAAATTTGCCTCTCACGCTGGACACAATGGGGGAGTTTTAGTGTCAGTACGAAGTTTTGGGGTAAAGTTAATAATTTATAAACATTTGGGAAGATTATGTAATTTATAGAAAATATAAATTAGGGCAACAAGACCACTTTAAATGCAGGAAAAACCCTAAGACATTTGGTTTCCGTCTCCTCAGCTAAAAGACGCCGCTCGTCTCTTCAGACAAGTACCACCTTCTAGGATTTACTCGAGGTACGCCTGTAACTCATCTTTCTATCGTTAATTGAAGCGCTCTTCAGTGTCTGATGATATATTCAACATACTTGTTTCGATTCACGGGTTCAAAGTTTCACATTTCATTTGCTTAGATAGAAATCGCATCTAAGTAGTTTAGGTTATCTCCGCCTGCAATGATTAGATCTCACTTTGAGTTTAGTCACATCCTATAAGAAGTATCGAAACGCTTTGTTTTGAATGTACACATGTGTATATGTCTTTCCTGTGTATACTATTTGCTCTTGTTATTGATAAGCACACTATGCTCTTGTTATTGATAAGCACACTATGCTCTTGCTATTGATAAGCACACTATGCTCTGCTATTGATAAGCACACCATGCTCTGCTGTTGATAAGCACACTATGCATTGTTTTTTTTTTGTGTTTGTATAGAGAAAGATGAGTCGAGGAAGTGCAGCAGTTGCCAAGGGAAAGAAGAAGGGAGTGTCCTTCTCCATTGACTGCTCGAAGCCTGTTGATGACAAGATCATGGAGATTGCTTCCCTCGAGAAGTTCCTTCAGGAGAGGATCAAAGTCGGTGGCAAAGCCGGTGCCCTCGGTGAATCTGTCACCATCACCCGTGATAAGAACAAGATCACCGTCACCTCTGATGGTCAGTTCTCCAAGAGGTACAACACTACTCAACTAACTTGTTCTATTTGTGTACCAAGATCACTGTTTATCTTACTATCTTTTGTTTTGTGTGTTGTTTGAATAAGGTATCTCAAGTACTTGACGAAGAAGTATTTGAAGAAGCACAACGTGAGGGATTGGCTCAGAGTGATTGCTGCCAACAAGGACCGTAACCTCTACGAGTTGAGGTACTTCAACATCGCTGAGAACGAGGGAGAGGAAGAAGACTAGATCCATCTTTTATCATCTCTTTTGTTTCCGCTGTTTCTGCTCCTTCGTTGTTTCTCAGTTACAATTTTATCTCTTCTTTTTTTTTTCACAACAGATCTTATCTAGTTTTGGTTCAAGTTTAAACACTTGTTTTCAGACAATTATTTGGGAAAAAAATATCATATGATTAATTACTTAATCTTTTTATGGGGATTAAATTATGATCCTGATATGTTGTTACTTTCTTAATTTTATGGGCAATAGATATGAAAAGTATTTATTGTGGGTTTCAATTTCAAATTCCATCAGGAAAAGTATTTATAAATCCCTTTCCTGCTTAAAATGAAAATTTGAATTAATAGTTTTATACAAAAAAATCCTTTTCCTACATAAGATAGAGAAAAGAATTTGTTACCACTAGACAGATTAGGAGTATGGAGACTCGTGTATATAAACCTCAACATAACATTCAATTTTTATCATTGGTTTCATTCTCGCTGATTATCAAAAGGTTTGGCAAGCATGGTTTCTTCTGCTTCAAGAAACGAAGGAGTAACTAGTCTCGCGCACTTAAGGGACAAAGAGACTCTAGGTCCCGAGCTAACCCTCTCCATAAATCCAGATATATGGGAAATCAAGAAATATCTCACAGAGAGCGACGTCAGAAACAGTCAAACACGCCTCATGCTACCAAAAGATGACGTGGCTGAGCACATTCTTGGTTACCTCACGGATGAAGAGCGCATGGTGATCGAAGGTGCAAATAATAATCAAGGGTTGAGAATCAATGTGTACGACAGTGATACCAAGTCAACGCATCAGCTGTCCCTGAAAAGATGGCATTCGAGTAGAAGCTATGTGTTGATTAACAACTGGAATAAGGAATTTGTTAAAAGAAGAGGGCTTAAAGCTGGCTATTTAATTGGACTCTTTTGGAATACTTATGCAAGAAGACTCCACTTTCGTGTGCTTCCTAGGGTTTTTGTTTAAAAGATTTAGACTCAGGTTTAGTTTCTAATATAAAATCAGTAGTTGTCGATCATTAAATTGAATCTAGTCTTTTATATATTTAGTTAATTCAGTTGGTTCTATTCATTCAGTAACATCATATTATTGCCATTCATATTCTCAGCGTCTTCTAGGGAGTTTATTTATTACTTTTTTCATCTCAATTGTATTAGTTAGTTACATGACGAGTTCGTTTATGAAATCTCCATGAACCGGATTGGTTATCGATAAGCCGAACAATATAAAAACTTAAGAATAAGATTGTGCTATTATTCCACGTTGGTTCATAATGTCGTTACAAGTAGCGCTCTATTTGTTTCCCTAAATGGAAACTGTCACCTACTACATATAGCTTAGACGAGAGGGAATACTCTGTTTGTAAAAAAAGAAACCAATTTGAGTAATTCTTGGACTCTCGTCTTCCTCTTTTGATTCGAGTTAACAGTTCATCGAAGCAGAGATCAGTCAAGAGAGAGATGGGAGCTTACGTAACGAAGAGGATGATGCTTCTGCAGCTTCATCTTACTCAAATCCTGTTGCTTCATCTCTTCATCTCGTCTTCCTCTGGTGAGTATCGAATCTCTCACATGTTTTGGGTCATCTAGGTTCATTGTGATGCATCGAACACCTTCTGAAACAGAGTCTCTGCCATGTTTTACTCAGAAAAGTTCCGATCTTTCAGTTCTTTTAGATCATCTTGATTCGTTGTGATGCTAAACACCTTCTGAAACTTAGTTTCTTCGAAGTCCTACTCATAAAGTTTCGACCTTTATCATCTTGATTTTCATAAGCAAAGATGCTCTGTTCTCTCTGTTTCATGCGTGTTGTTGTTGTTATTCAGGTGAAGCAGTTAACTCAAGTGAGAACGGAGTGTGTGTTTCTAAAGGAGGACGATCTCTTCCATACGAGTTAGAAGGAAAGCTTCCCGAGTCTGCTGATCTTGAGTTCAAGGATCTAAACCTGTGTAGTATGTTCCACGAGAAGACTTGTTGCTCTGCTTCACCAGCTCTCCAAAACCTAGCTACTCATGGAGAAGCTTCTAAAGATTGCTTGTACTTGTTTGAGCTTTTGGAGTGTTCGATCTGTCATCCAGATGCTGGAGTGCAATCAGGACCTCTCCGCATTTGTGCCTCGTTCTGTGACAGAGTCTTTGAAGCTTGCTCAGATGCCTACTTTAGCAGCGATGTCAGTCATCAGGTAAAAAGAGCGGTTGTTGAGTTTTGAGAGATATAAGAAAACTCACAAGTTTGAGAGAGTGGTTGATTTGGTTCTTGTTTATGTGCCTAGGTTATAGTACCGTGTGATGCAAGTAAAAGCATCATCTGCGTAAAAGCTTCCAAGTGGGGGACTAACGGCACGGCGTTTTGTGAAGCAGTGGGTTTTGCTGTTGTTCAAACATCTGATGACTCCACTTGTTACGGAAGCAAACCAGTGGTGACGTCACTCATAAAGACTGAGAATGTTGCTTGGTTTCAAGATGTCAAGAAGCTAGTTGGAGAGATGACACGGGTTCAACAGCTCTCTTGGGTTGTAACACTTATTGTACTAGGAACAATGCTTTTTAACAGGTTTTTGCATCTCTCTCTTTCTCTCATTGTCTATAGTTTCTGTTTAAACCGGTTTTGATGTGTGAATCTTGCTTTGATATCACAGGTGGCGTAATCAGCAGTAGATACGAGCTATGATCCAGAGGGATGCAAGAAGACTGATAAGGAACATAAAGGGGAGGATTGTAATTCGTCTTTATACCTCCTTATAGGAACATTCACACTTCTAAATAAGCCTATAATCATATGAAATAGATATTCTCTTAGGGAGTTTTGTTGACTCAACAAATTGTAAATCAAGCAGTTTTTTTCTTACTCTACATTCCATTCATTAGCATCATGTTATTAGTTATTACCATTCATATTTGCAGTATCCTCCAGATTATTATTACTTTCTTTTTTTTTAAATCTCGACCACTCTATTAAGAGTTCTCAATTGAGTCAGTTACACGGAGTTTGTTTGTGAAAACTCCAAGAACCGGAGTGGTTTTTTATGAACCGAACAATATAAAACACAAAATTGCGAACCGGAAATGAACGGTAAACCGAATTGGTATTATCAATGTATGATTATTCCACGTCACGTTGGTTCATAATGTCGTTTCAAGTAGTTCGAAAAGGAAAGGGTTACTAGTATAAATACAGCTGAGAAGAGAAGGAGAATCTGTTTGTAGAAACCGCTTTTAATGGGAGGTTACTTGACGAAGAGGATGATGTTTCTTCAGCTTCTTACTCCAATCATGTTCCTTCATCTCTTGATCTCTTCTTCCTCTGGTGAGTATCGGAATATTCTAGTCTCTTTCACTTCTCTTGATTTCGTTATGATCCATCGAACACTTTCTGAAACAGAGTCTCTGCGATGTTATATACTCATAAAGTTTCGATCTTTCAGTTCTTTTAGATCATCTTGATTCGTTGTGATGCATCGAACACCTAATGAAACTGAGTCTCTGCAATGTTCTGCTCATAAAGTTTCGACCTTTATCATCTGGAACAAGCAAATAGGCAAATATGTAAAGGATTTAGAACAATCTCGGTGATGTAGAATAGCGTTCCATGCATGTTTTCCTTAAAACGATCCTAAGTAATAACAAGCTCGGTGATGTAGAATTGTATTTGCATAGTAGTAACATTATCTGCACTCGATTTTATCTAGCATGTCACATGATTTTTGACTACATACGAAATCATAGGTAAGCAATTAGATATTTTCCTACAATTCTTGTTTTCATCTACGTAGCTTAAATCTAGAATATACATTTCTCGTTTCGTGATTCATGAGGCACATGGATTCTTCTAATGTAATAAAATGATGAAATCAAAGGCATCTCCTAGTTATATTAACCAACCACAAAGCTTTAACTAGAAGTAAGATTCTAAACTCAAGTACATACATGAATGTCTAAATTTTTTAATTTGTAGATAAGTATTGGTAGACGCAGAAAGAAGAGAATCAAAAAAAAACATTTTCCACTTGCTTTGCTCCACTACTGGTTTCCACGCACGGAGAAACACAGAACCAAGGTTGAAAAGTAATATTCCAAAGCTTTCTTTCTCGCAGTGTTACGGAGAAACACATAACCAAAATTGAAAAGGACAAAGGTTTGTTAAACCAATAGTTTCATTTTAAAGTTCATCTTAGACTACTAGTTCATAATAGTAGTCTAAGATGAACTTTAAAATAAAGCTATTGGTTTAACAAACCTTTGTCCTTTACAACCTTTGTCTTTTTCACCATTTGTCATTTATCAAACTATTCCTTGGAAAATATGATTTTGTCACAAATGTTTGCCCAAATTTTTCCTTTAAATAAAATGGCAACTGATGATAAAGAAAACATTAAAAGTATCTTGGTTACTATCAAATAATATCCTCACAGATATCTTCTCCTTGACCAAAAAGTTGACAAGTGTTGAGAAGATGGAAGACAAAATACATCAATTAGTTTGATTTTATAATAATTTCGATTTTGTTATTTTGGTTAAATTTTATGAATTTTCAACTATACTATGGCTCAATTGGTGATGACAATTTAGAAAAAAAATGATGGTAAATTTTTCATTCCTCAAGTTTTAAATCACTCATGTTGAAATTTTTGTCATATTATAGATTTATGGGACCCACTCTATTTTTTCTACTTTCCTTATAAATGAAAAAAAATTATGAAGAAGAAAATTCCTTCTCTAATTTCTATGAGGAATGAAATGAACACAAATTCATATATTTCTTGGCTTTTTCATTTCCTCGATTAAATATTCGTTATTTATTTTATTCCATTATTTGTTCAATTCAACAGTTACCAGTTGAAGTCTATTTTTCTTTTATTTACTTAAAAAAATTGGCAAGATATCTATGAAAATTAGCTAAATAATAAAATTTAAAGGTTTAATAAATTTGAAATACAAAATTAAATGAAATTTAAATAAGTATGATTAACACAGAATAGAATATCTAGAGACAACATGAAGAAAAATGATGTCGGCAAACCATTTTTTCCACAACTTATATTTATCAAAATATTTGTTATGCAGTGCTAAGATACGCAAAGAAGTTTGTTCCTAGCTAAACCAATTGTGTTATCAGAAGAAATTCACAAACCGTCTTCAGAGGAATACCGCTTGAAGAGGTGGCAGGTTTCAGAATCTCAAAAGAGCAGACATGAGACTGGTCCACGCTCAATAATGCTTACTGTAGCAGTGATGTCATAAATCATGTAAGACCAGTGTTTGTGAATGCTTGAGGTATATGAATCTTGAGAATTCAGTCTGTTTGTTTCTTGTTTATGTGTCTAGGTTATAGTACTGTGTGACACAAGAAAAAGTATCATCTGCGTGAAAGTTTCCATGTGTGGGACTTATGGCAAAGCGTTATGTGAAGCTGTGGGTTTCACTGTTCAAACAGCTGATGATTTCGAAGTTAAACCTTGTTACTGAAGCAAATGAAGTTTTGGACCAGAGGTGAAGTCATTGATAAAGACTGAAAATGTTGGTTGGTTTCAAGATGTTAAGAAGCTAGTTAGAGATATGACACTAGTTCAACAGTTCTCTTAGGTTGTAATACTTATCGTACTAGGAACAATGCTCTTGAGACGAAATGAAAATAAAAGTCGCGCATATAGCGGGGGTAAGCTCAAGTCCTAAAAAACTGATCAATATATAAATTTTAATTATAATATATCCTACACAAGTCCACTATTTATGAGTTCGCAGCTCTCAAACACCAAATTTAAAATATTTCATACACTTATAAATGTAACTAACACATTTTAGAAGTTTAAATATTTTATACATTTTTCACTGAAAGGGAGATACCAAGTTTTTAATAAAACTGTTAGAATGTTCAATCTATCACCCTGATGTTGGAGTTCAGTCGGGTCCTCTTCGCATTTGTGCCTCGTTCTGTGACAGTGTCTTTGACGCTTGCTCTGATGCTTACTTTAGTAGTGATGCTAGTAATCAGGTAAGAGAACTGTGTTTGAGTGGTATAATATTCTTGTGAATACACAAGTTTGAGTTGAGAGAGTGATGTGGTTCTTGTTTTATGTGTTAGGTTATAGTACCGTGTCTAGCAAGCAATGATACCATCTGCAAGAAAGCTTCTAAGTTGGAGACTAATGGCACAGCCTTCTGTGAAGCAGTGGGTTTCACTGTTGTTCAAACCTCTGATGATTCAGCAGAAGAGCCTTGTTATGGAAGCAAATCAATTTTAGTGACAGTGGTGCCTGTGGTGGAGTCAATCGTAAAGACTGTGAGGCTTCAAGAGCGTAAGTACGAGCAGCTGATACTGAATCTACAGATGTGTTTGGATACATCAGTTTTTGTTCTAACATCAACGATCAATTACAGGTTTGCATTTCTCTCTCTCTCTAGTTTCTGTCTAAATATCAACATTATTTCCCTTTTTAACCAGTTGATATATATGAATCTTGCTTTGGAAATTGATAACTCAGGATGGTTTATCAGCTGGTGAGGGATGCAAGAAGATTGAGAAGAAGGAACAGGATTAGGAGAAGATTTTAACTCTTTTTGAGGTTTCTTATCATATAGCATTCAAACATTTAAATAGGCTCTGTACATTCATATGGAATCAATATCTCACTGCTATAACTCATAGGGAGTTTTGGGGACTCAACAAATTGTAAACCAGACAGTTTTTGCTCAATATAGTAAGAGCCAAAACCATGAAAGGCATTTAAATATAGAAAGTTTAAAAATGGTTTTTTCTACAGATGCTCTTCTTTGATTACTAAAAGTAAAATAGCTTTTGAGGTTCTCTTCCTACATCTCAATAAATGCACAGAGCCTAGCTAAGGGAGCAAGCTTTACTGCATTTTCAAAAAATTTCCCATTTTAGATACCTGACATAACATAAAACTTTAGGAAAGCCACGTGTTAAGTTATTCCTAACTAAACCAATTGTGTACTATCTTATTATATAAAGCGTAGTTTTCAAAGTTACTAATTAACACGATCGTGACACATGTCAAGTTATTATTTAAGATTATGACATGTGTTTAAACAAAATTGTCCCATAAAACATATTTTCTCTTTAAAATATTTTTACTCTCATAATAGTAATTTTCCTTTATTAAAATCCTAATAAAAAAAAGTTAAACAAAAAAATAAAAAAATCTTATCTTATTATAAACTTTTTAAGTTATTATTAAAATAAACGATTTTTAAAATAAAAATGTCAAAACAAAAAAAAATAATGTAAATTTCAAAACGAAAATAAAACGAAATTTCAAAAAGTCATAGTAATTTTAATTTTAACAAAACCTATTCCAAAACCAAATTGTAACTATCCTTTTTAAAATATAAACCTAAAAAAATGGAAAAGACATATTTTTTAAATTATTATTAAAATTAAACGATTTTTTAAAAAATAAAAATTTCAAAACGTAAAAAAAGAAACTTATTATAATAAAAAGATTTTTAATAATTTTTATTAAAATCAAACAATTTTTCAAGAACTATTCCAAAACCGAATTGTAAACATCTTTTTTAAAATATAAACCTAAAAAATTGGAAAAAACTAATTTATGTTAATTATCCTTTATAATAAAGAAAATATAATTGAAAACAATCGTTACAATTACAATAACCCGCGCTATGCACCATGTCTGATGAGCATATCTGATGAATCAATTAACTTATGCTGAAATACCAAAACATGACTGAACTTACCGAGTCAGATGTTGATTCCTGTTTTGGTATAATGAGAGCTGTAATATAGAACTTTCTGTTTTTCTGCAAGCATGTGATCCACAAATCATTATTGCTTCTCCATTTCAATATTGCAATTTCAAGATTTTGAGAATCAGAAGGCCATTGGCATATAACAACTCACTAGTGAACCAGCAAGAATGCCACACGTCTCTAGATTTCTTTTTCTAAAGGTTCTTAACAAAAAAATGTAAAATATCAAAATATTTCCATATAAATAAATATTTAAGAACAAAAAATTATTTAAAACCAAGCTTAATAACTTTAAAAAACCAAACTTTATATAATAAGATTAGTTTTCCTTTTCCAAAAGGTCTTTAACAAAAACTGTAAAAAAATCAAAATATTTTCATATAAATAATCCTTTAATAGATAGTATTTCTTCTTTGCATGTGTGTTTACAAAATACAAAACACTATATTAAGATTAACTTCCTTGCAAATTAAATATTAAAAAAATGTTTTCAAAAATATTTTATAGTATTTCATGTTAAGCAAATACTAAACCAAAGAGAGTTGTAAAAAAAAGAATTTAAAAAGTTAGTTTTCCTTTTTCAAAAACTATTTAACAAAAAAAACTGTAAGAATCAAAATATTTCCATATAAATAACTATTTAATAGATAATACATAATACAAAACATCATTTTACGTTTAATTTCCTTGCAAATTAAATATTTTTAGAAAAAACTGTAAAGAAACCAATTATAAAAAAATATTTTTAAGAAAAAAAATCCTAAACAATAGAGAATTGTTAAAGTAATCTTCTTAGAAATAACTAATTTTATGTGTAAGTCTTCTTGGTCAAGTAATTTAACGAAGAGTTAATGTTTTGCAATACTATAATATCTATGTTTCGAATTTAGAGAGTAAGAGAATTATCAATTTATTAGAGAGAAAACTTATAAGAGATTTTATGGAAAGAATAACGTCTAACATGGATTTTATATATTAACACATGATAGTTTAACTAGACGTTAATCCATATAAAGTAGGTAAAAGTGTTGGGTATACATTTTTTATTTAGTGTTTGTCATAGTTACTAATAAATAATTAACAAAAAAATTGTTTAATACTATCAATATATTGATTTATATTTATATTGATTAATATTTTATCGATAAATGGTTACACATAAATAAATATATTAATACACATTGATCTATTATTATATTTTAAAACTAAATTATTTTTCAGTTTCAAAATAGAAGAAATAGTAGATGAAGGAAATGATTCTCATAGTTATGTTATATTTAATGAAGATTATCTAGAGAAATCAAGAATCAAAATATTATGTTTTAAAAATATTGATTAATATTTTATCGATAGTATTTTGTTTAAAAAAAGAGTTTGATTATGAACATGATACTAATAATTATTTAATTAAAAATAAAAATTTAAAAATAGTAGTAATGCAAATTTAAAAATAGTAGTGATGATAATTATCTGAAATTCTAAAAAAGAGGTAATTCTAAAAGTTTATATGATAATGATTTTCATATTCTAATATCCTAAACAAAATAATGTAAAAGTGTATTTGATAGTATTTTTCATATTTAAATTCTAAATTATAATATTTATAAGATATAATGTAAAAGTGGTAAAACAATTTCTTAATTCTCATCATTATTAATTAGCGACGGTAAGAAAATAGTAGAATTTTTCTTGTTAATTAATAATCTTTAGTATCATATTTATCATTAATTTTTCAAAGTAAAAATCGTTATTAAAGTAAAATTTTACAATTTTCTCTGGTCAAGATTTAAAAAAAAAGAAAAAAATATTATTTGGTAAAAATTAAAAAGAAAACAAATATTTATAAATCTCTTTCATTTCTGATTTTAGGAAAAAATAATTTTCAAATTTAAAAGTTTAACATTTAAATTTACTATTTTTAAAATTGCATTTATAATATCTGAGATTTTTGCTTATACATAAATCATTCGGTAAAGTATATAAATGAATGTTACTAATTATTAAACATGCAACTGGCTTTCTCTCAGTCAAATTTATTTGAAATTTATGATCTGAGGCTTTTTAGATTTTATTGCAATCTTGCATATTAAATTTGCAGATTTCAATAATGGCTCCTTTACGTAATCCATCTCCAAAATTTTCAGTAAGAGAAGGATGCACAAAAACTTGAATAGTATTTTCCTATATAATAAACAAATTCTATATTTAATAATAAAACTATTTAAGATTTTTTTTTTTAAAAAAAAAATTAGAAATATTTACCTTCTCATCGAGTAAGAGAAAATACATTCCTATAAGCTCATAGTTCTTATTTAAATTTCTTGCTTCCCACTTTCGAGTAAGACGAAATATGGTGCGACGGTAAGGACTTTTTTTGTTTAACTAATCTAATGTTAAATAACTTGCTGAAGTCATTGTTTCTTGATAATTCTTGGTAACAAAATAAATTATAGTTTTAGTTAGAAAATTATAATTAGGACAAACACACATAAGCAATCATAATATCAAATTTTTTTTGTCATCAAACTACAGACTCATATTGTGAAATGAAAAGTAATGATCATTATCATCATTATGTATTAGCGACGGTAAAGAATGAGTACAAATAATTAAGGTGGTAATAACAATTTGTCAAGTAATTAATGTAGGCAGCATGATAATATGGATAAAACAAACTAAAATCACTTCAATAAAGAAAAAAAGATGCGGCAAAGAAGATATAGAGCATCACTTTATATTTTTTTGAATCAATAATTATGTTTGGTGATCAAATATGAGAGAGTTTGCTTATATATATATGTGTGTGTGTGTGTGTGTGTGAATAATCATAGTTCCTCTTGGGTTATGTTTTTTTAAAAAATTAGGACTTAAAAAAAGAAAATTAATATTAAACAATCATTGACATTTTTTGGTTTAAGTTGCCTTTTTATTTCTTTAAAGTTATTTTCATGATTTTAGGAAAGGAAAATTAGTTTTAAATGAATTAGTTTTACAAAAATAAATTATTTTTACAAATTGGTTTTGGTATAGTTTTTAGGAAAATTAGTTTTACATATTGGTTTTGGTATATGTTTTGTTAAAACTAAAATTACTATTACCTTTTTAATAAATCGTTTGATCATGTGAATTTTTTTTAAGGTTTATAAAGGAAAATTAACATTAAACAGTCTTTAAGATTTTTTCTGGTTTATATTTTTAAAAAGATAATTACGAATTTTTAATTATATATTTTCTTTATTTAGAGTAGAAAATTTGTGTTAAATATTGTATAAATTTAATTTAGTATATATAGTATTTGTATAAAATGAAAGTTACTATTTTTAAAATATTTTTACGAAATTTTTGTTTATTATGAAAGTAGGAAAATAGAAAAATCAATGTTAAATATTTCACAAACTTATTTTGGTATATAGGTTTTGTAAAAAAGGATAATTACTATTTAAATTTTTTTTAATTAATTTGGCTTCTATTTTAACACATGTCGCAATCTAAAATATATAATTGTCATGTGTCGCGATCGTTTTAATTAGTAACTTTGAAAACTAAGCTTTATATAATAAGATATTTCACAAACTTATTTTGGTATATAGGTTTTGTAAAAAAAGAATAATTACTATTTAATTTTTTTTAATAATCTGGCTTCTATTTTAGGAAAATAGAAAAATCAATGTTAAATATTTCACAAACTTATTTTGGTATATAGGTTTTGTAAAAAAGGATAATTACTATTTAAATTTTTTTAATTAATTTGGCTTCTATTTTAACACATGTCGCAATCTAAAATATATAATTGTCATGTGTCGCGATCGTGTTAATTAGTAATTTTGAAAACTAAGCTTTATATAATAAGATATTTCACAAACTTATTTTGGTATATAGGTTTTGTAAAAAAAAAGGATAATTACTATTTAATTTTTTTTTAATAATCTGGTTTCTATTTTAACACATGTCGCAATCTAAAATATATAACTGACATGTGTCGCGATCGTGTTAATTAGTAACTTTGAAAACTAAGCTTTATATAAAACTAAATTATTTTTAAAACTATGATAATTCTATTTGTTCATGTTTTTTATTAAAAGGAAAATTATTTTCGTATAACTTTTACAAATTTCTTTTTTTCTGGATATAGAAAAGGAAAATAATATTAAATAATTAATGTATGAATTTTTTTTGTTTACAATATTTTGTTTAAAACTTAAAAAGGAAAAATACTATTAATTAACTATTTAATAACAAATATTATTTAACACATGTCACAATTTTAAATATACAATTGCCATGTGTCACGATCTTGTTAATTAGTAACTTTGAATGAATTTGTTAAAAGGAAATGATTCTCATAGTTATGTTATATTTAATGAAGATTATCTAGAGAAATCAAGAATCAAAATGATGGATTTGATAGAGAATATTGTATATTGGAAATGAAATTACAAAAATGTTTTAATTCTCTTCTTCAGCTCTATTACATCATAAAATAATACAATTTATTGTTTATTTTAATATTTATCACCATAAAACTGTAATTAACAAGTTATTTTTATAAATATTATTCGCACAATCGAGATTCAAAAATATGGTCTTCATCATGCACATATATTTGTGGCTAAAAGAATCAAAGAAATAACAAACTTCATAAAGTATCAATAATTTTATTACCTCTAAATTACATGATAAAAATGTTGATCTAATGTTTTCTATTGGTTAAAGAACAAAGATTATTTACAATTAATCTGAATTATCATTTTTATATTTTAAATGAAATTAATATTATATTGGTGGATTTGATTCAATTTAAGATTTGTAATATAATTTTTCTATTTTGTAAGAAAATACAGAGATGTGCTACTTTTGTCTCTAAATATAGAAACTTCAATAATTTTCACTATATTTTTTTTCTTAAAGTAGGTAATTTTATAATAGAGTCATGTGAGACTCATCGCTTAAACAAAGTTTCAATATTTTAAGAGAATATATATAGAGTTATATTAGAGATATTTTAAATGTGAATAGACCAATGCAAAAAGTATATAAATGATATTAACTTTGAAAGTTAATACAAATGTTAAATTAAAAGCATAAAAATGTGTATGATATTGTCATCAATTAAATCATCTTGATAAGATTTCAATTCATAGTATTTCTCTGTAACTCATATTTCTTCATGATTGAGTTTGATTTGAATTTTCAGATCTGTTTTTTTCTCTAGCCCTAAATAAAAAAATGATAGTAATTACTTAAAGCATGATTATCAGTTGGAAAATGTTACAGATTCTAAAGAAAAAAATATTATAATTTTTGTTAAATTTAATTTTCTAAAAAAATAATATTGTTAGTAGTATACCAATTGTCTTTTTATACTATCTTTCTTATTTAATTATGTTTTTTCTTTTTATTAAATGATAAAAGCTCTTCTAAATACTTCCATTAGAGTTGTTCTTATGCATTATGATAACTATAACATAAATACCAACCAAACTTACTGAAAAAACCAATTTATATTCCTTAAATAAGTTTAATATATCATAAATTCTAGAATAACTCTAATTTTTTTTACTTTTATGTATTTCATTAAATTAAAACATCAATCAAAATCCGTGCAACGCACAGATCCATACCTAGTTATAATAATAAAAAGTCCTTGTCTTACATAAACTGAGAAAATAATTTGCTATCTGTAGACAGATTAGGAACTTGGTCGTTTACTCGTTTTGTATATAAACCTGAACATATTATTTAATTCTATCATGGTGTAATTCTCGTGAGTATCAAAGGAAGATGGTTTACACACAAAGCACTCCTCCTTCATCTCTAACAACACGACGCCTTATCGATCTCCGGTCAAGTTGGAGGAGATGTAACATTCATGGTTTCTTCTGCTACAAGAAACGCAAGAGTGGTTAGCCTCGCACACTTAAGGAACATACAAACTTCAGATAACATATTAGTGTTGGACCTAACTCACACCCAAAAGCTAGCCAATGAGTGGAGGATTACCACACATTTATATATTGCTCAAGGAACACTATTATTAGCGATGTGGGACACACATCTAATAACCGAGCTAACTCTCTCTCCATAAACCCACGATATATGGGAAATCAAGAATCCACTCACTAAAAGCGATGTTGGAAACAATCAAACACGTCTTATGCTACCAAAGGATGACGTGGTTGCGTACATTCTCCACTACATCGCGGACGAAGAGAAGAGAGTGATCGAAGATGAAAATAACCAAGGGTTGAGAATCAGAGTGTGCGCGACAGTGATACTAGTATATGCATCAGCGGTTCCTTGAAAAAAAGTGGAAGCTATGTGTTGAACTGTTGATTAACAACTGAAATAAGGAATTTGTCAAAAGAAGAAATCTTCAAGAAGGGGATACGATCAGACTCTTTTGGAATATTTATGCGTCAAGGCTCCACTTTCTGTGTGCTTAGTCGTTGTACATTCGAGATTTTTAGAGTTATATGTTACAGATTTATCATTTATGTGAACCATGTGTTAAAATTAGGTTTACTTATGAGTTGGTAACTAAAAACAATTAGCGATACAGTGAGTTTCGGCTGTATTAAAACGGATTTCAAAGATAATACTTTTTTTGACCAAAAAAAGATTACAAATCTTCATTCATATAATTAACATACAAACCTTAAAATGCATATAGTGAGTATTGACTCAATCGAATTTATTTTTTTGTTTGTAGAGTTTAATTCACGTTTGTTAACAAAATATTACTATTCACATTGCAGTACTGTCTGTCTTCTATGGAGTTTATTTTTAGCTTCTTTTGTTTTACATCTCGACCTCTCTCAAAGTTTTCTCAATCGAAATAGTTACACGACGAGTTCGTTTATGAAATCTCCATGAACCGCAGTGGTTATCTATAAACCGAACAATATAAAACATTAATAAAACTCAAGATTGCGAACCAGAATTGAACGCTAAACCGAAAGTGTTGCTATTATCCCTTATATATTATTTGCAAAGTGATTTCACTACATGTCTTATTCAGAATCAGTTTCACAAAATAAATGATGACATGGCACATAAAAAATATGATATGGCACAATTCATACTAATTTATGGTAATTGTGACTATGATCTTGTCATGTCACACTTATTGATTTACATATTTAATTTGGAATACAAATAGGAATATAAAATTTAAGTAAATTTACATATTTACATATTTAGGAGTATGACATGTCATACTTATTGATTTATATATTTAATTTGGAAAATAGGAACATAAAATTCAAGTAAATTTACATATTTACATATTTTCATATGACGGCAAAAAAACTATAGAGAATATATTAATCTCACGTTTGCCCTATTCTTTTATATATATATATCCCATACGTATATTATTTGCGAAGTGATTTTGCCACATGTCGTCGTTACAATTACTCTCACCAAAAAAATGATGACATGGCTATTAGAAAAGATGACATGTCTTCAGAAAAATATGACAATGACAATTATATTTTAGGGAGAATTGCCAAGTATGACTCAAAACTTGGAGTCAAACCCAAAAGAATACCCCAACTTGAGTCAAAGACAAAAGTAACATAAAAGGCTATTGAAATTACAACTAGGACCCTTGTGACCAAACAAAAAAACGGGATTTTTTTTACGTTTTTACCCCTCGGCAAGTCGTCTGTTTAGACGACTTAAAAATAACTCGTCCAGACGACTTAACTGAAAGTCGTCTGGACAGTTATTCTTAAACATAATTTAAAAATTCTGTAAAAAATATTTTGATAAGTGAAAAATGAGAATTATGTAATTAACATATGTCTTAAGAGATATAAATTAGGATATAACAAATTTCAATTGTTTTCAGCATAGATGAGTGAAAGTAGGTCGTCATAATATTCTTTAGTTTTGGTTTCATCAACATATGTTGTAGTATTGTATATGTTCTTAGGGTTAGATTTCGGAAAGCATTAAAACCGCTTTTGAAAAATTTAAAAATTACCTAAGCGTGTTCATTTCTGTGTATAGTAAACACTATTGAAGTATACTTTGATTTTATAACGTGGTTAGTTAGTTAATTTAGTCATTTTAGTTTAGGGGTTCATTTTATGGTCTGGACGACTTAAAATTTAGTCGTCTGTGGACAGACGACTAAATATTAAGTCGTCTGATGTACATTATCAGCCAGAATAAATCGTCTAAACCGGACCAAACCTTAAATTTTACCAATGTACTTTTAAAGCTAACCGGATTATTTACCCAATATATAAAGTGATTTTTTTTTGTTCATTTTTCGCGAAATTCAGAAACCCTAACAGTTCTCTCTCACCGGCGATATCAAAGGCGATTTCGAATTCCAACTATTTCCAAACAAACCATCGTTCTCAACGTCGGCTATCTAACTTCATTCTCACTGTTCTCGCCGCAGCGTCTTCTAACCCTAGCGCCGCCGCTTCCTCTAAACCCTAGCGTCGCCGCTTCCACTATTTCCGAACAAACCGTCGACCTCGCCACCATGCTCACCAACGTTCTCACCGCCGCTTCCTCCAAACCCTAGCGCCGCCGCTTCGCCGCCGCTTCTTCTCTGTAAACCGTAGTGCCGTTTCTCTGTAAACCCTAACTCCGGTAAGTCGTCAATCTCGAGGAAAAGATGAAAATAAAACGTTGTCTCTATCAATGTACTCATTCTCACCGTTTCACTTTTATTTTTTCAGATCTATAACCGCAATGACGAGTACAACCGCAATGACGAGTACTCCAACTCCTTCTGCGACTAATCAGGTCCGCTTTACATTTTTCTATTGGAAGACTTGTAAGATAAGTCGTCTGGAGAGTCTTCCAACTGGACGACTTAGTAGACGACTTAAATTAAGTCGTCCAGCAGGAAGACTTTCCAGACGACTTATTACAAGTCGACTACTAAGTCGTCCATTGGGAAGACTTTCCAGACGACTTATAATTAAGTCGTCTACTAAGTCGTCTGGAGTAACAATTAAGGCGTGATTGATTTAGCTTGTGTTCTGACTTCTATTGTTGTCTTTGATTATTTTGCAGACAAAAAGGATGGATATTCCAGAACTCCCCCGTAGGTTATACACACCAGGCTCTGAGCCACCAGCCCACAATAGCATTTCGTATCACACGAATAACAAGAGGTTGCATACTGCTCTTAGGGAAGCTCTTACTGATGACGAATTTGAAGAGCTCAAGGAGTCGAGATTGAGAGTTTTCATCAAGTTCAAGGAGCAGGGATTTGGTTGGGCTTCAAGGCTGGTTCACCACATGCTCAGTTTCAAGCTGGACATTCAGAAGAAGTATGAGATGTGGTCTCTGGTTGGTCCAGAACCTTTGAGGTTTTCACTGTTAGAGTTTGAAAACCTCACTGGTCTAAACTGCGAGTACATCGAGGACCTTGAGACACCAAAATGTGAAGTTACCAAAGAGATGGTTTCTTTCTGGGGGATGCTGGGAGTTCATCTGGAAGCTGGGCCAACTACAGATCAGATAATAGCAGCACTGAACAGATGCGGGGATTGGTCCATGGAAGATCAGAAGCGGCTCGCGTACCTTTCCATCTTCACATGATTCATTGAAGGGAGAAAGTTTTCAACCGCTACACGATCTTCTCTGGCAAGGCTAGTGATGGATTTAGATCGGTTTGAGAATTATCCATGGGGGAGAGTCGCGTTTAAGGTGCTGATGGACTCTTTGTGGAACAAAGATATTACTGGCTGCTACACCGTGGATGGGTTTATACAAGTTCTTCAGGTCTGGGTGTACACAGCTACGCCGGAATTGGGTTCTAGTATTGGTGGTCCCAGAGCAAACAATCTGTCTCCACCGATACTGGCTTACGGAGGCAGCAGAGGCCGCAGATCAATGAAAGCTGCTATCTTGCGTCAGGTATTTACTTCAATCCAAAACACTGCGCAGACGACTTATATTAAAGTCGTCTACTAAGTCGTCCATCTGGACGACCTTTCAGACGACTTAATTAAGTCGTCTACTAAGTCGTCCATCTGGACGACCTTTCAGACGACTTGTAATAAGTCGTCTGGAAAGTCTTCCAGCTGGACGACTTAGTAGACGACTTGTAATAAGTCGTCTGGAAAGTCTTCCAGCTGGACGACTTAGTAGACGACTTATAATTAAGTCGTCTATTTAGTCGTCTTGCTCAAATATCTAACTCGATCCTTCTATTTACTGCAGACCCGCGTGATCAACTTTGTCCAGAAGGACATTAGTGAAATGTGGCCAAAATGGGACTCTGAGGTTGAGGTCCTGCCCGCGGAGAACATCATTAAACTCATGTATGATCGGAGACCGTGAAAGTGGACCTTAGATTGCTGGGAAGTCACTGGTACTAAGGTCTATTCAAAACCTGAGGAGGCTACATCGAAGAAAGCCAAAGAGATAGAGATGGTTGTGGTGGAGGAGGAGGAGGAGGAAGACAATCCAAGACCTCTGAAAAAAGCTCGTAAAGAGGCTCCTAAAGAGGCTCATAAAGAGGCTCCTAAAGAGGCTAGACAAGAGCCTATGGAAGAGGAAAGTTGGATGACCAAACAGGAGTTGGAAAAAATGTTCAAGGACGTAACTGAGTGCATGAAAGAAGGGTTTAGGAAGTGCATCAAGGAGATTAGGAAGGTGTCCGATAGGTTGGAAGCTGTGGAGAAGAAGGTTGGTATCACCAATCAGGCTACCCTTCAAGACAAACAGCCTACTCCTCAACCCAATCAGCCTACTCCTCAACCCAATCAGACAACCCCTCAAGACAAACAACCTACTCCTCAACCCAATCAGACAACCCCTCAAGACAAACAGCCTACTCCTCAACCCAATCAGACAACCCCTCAAGATAAACAGCCTCCTCCTCCTACCAAAGAGGCTACTCCTCAACCCAAACAGACAACCCCTCAAGATAAACAACCTCCTCTTCCTGCCAAACAACATACTCCTCTTAAGAAACAGTCTCCTCCTCCTACCAAACAGCCTCCTCCGACTAAAAAGCCTTCTCCTCAAAGGAAACAACCTCCTCAAACGAAACAGACTACCCCTCAAGTCAAAGAGGTTAGTATCAACAAGAATTAAGTCGTCTAGGGTTAACTAGTTGAACTTGGACGACTTAAATAAAAGTTGTCAGTACGACTAGTTGACCCTGGACGACTTAAAAAAAGTTGTCTGGACGACTAGTTGACCCTGGACGACTTAAATGTAAGTCGTCCAGGGTCAACTAGTCGTCCAGACAACTTTTTTTAAGTCGTCCAGGGTCAACTAGTCGTCCAGACAACTTTTATTTAAGTCGTCCAAGTTCAACTAGTCGTCCAGACAACTTTTATTTAAGTCGTCCATGGTTAACTAGTGTGCAACTTTTATTGCAGAGATATTTTCCGGAGGATACATTCGATGAGGGTTTCTCGGTAAATAAGATCTTGCCGGAGGATAAAGCAGATGGTGTCTCCTCCAAACAGATTGTTGCTGTCACTTCCACTGACCAACCGAGCCTCACTTCCACTGATCAACAACCGAGCCTCGCTTCCACTGATCAACAACCGAGCTTCGCTTCCACTGATCAACAACCGAGCCTCGCTTCCACCTCCCAACCGAGCGTCGCTTCCACTGATCCAAGCGTTCCAGCACCACATCCAATCGTTCCAGCACCACATCCAAGCGTTCCAGCACCACAATCAAGCGTTCCAGACACATAACCGAGCCTGGTTGTATTGGACAAAACAGCTCCCACTGCTACTGTGCGTGGAAGGAGTGAACGAGTGAAGAAACCTGCTTCCACGTAGATATCTCCTTATACAGCAGAGAAAAATAAATTCATTGCTTTTTTGGCAGCCTATAAGCCATTTCCGCCAGTTAACAAAGAAAAGCTGAAGGAGCTCGCTGATTGGTTGAAAACTGATCCGTAAGTGATTGCTTTACCCAAAACTGATTGCTTTTTTGCTTAATTTAGTCTACCAAAACTGATTGCTTTTTTGTTTGCATTCATTATTACACTAAGCAAGAGGACAAACCACGTACATCACCAACTTGGTGGTATCGCATCCTCCGGACACCCAAAGAATGGCTGGAAGACTGCGTAAGTCTTCTTAAATATAGGTCGCCTGGTAAATATTAAGTCGTCTGGTTCTTAAATATAGGTCGTCTGGTAAATATAAAGTCGTCTGGTAAATATAATTCGTCTGGAAAGTCGTCTACGTAAGTCGTCCAAGTAGACGACTTTCCAGACGACTTAATATAAGTCGTCTGGTAAATATAAGTCGTCTGGAAAGTCGTCTACGTAAGTCGTCCAAGTAGACGACTTTCCAGACGACTTATATTTACCAGACGACCTAAATATAAGTCGTCAGGTAAGTCGTCTGGTATCTTCTACGTGGACGACTTACCAGACGACTTAAATTTAAGTCGTCTGGTATCTTCTAACTTGTATTATTTTATATGCAGCATATAGATGCTTGGATTAATGTGCTGAGGCCGAGGTATCAGCAGAACCCACAAGCTTTCGGGAGCGAGCGAATGTGCTTCTTGGATCACAACTTTTCCCAGTCTTGGAGAGAACAATATCACGTCTTCAAAGCCACGGAACCTGATCACAAAGGTTTAGGGAGAGCTCTACCTGGTGGGGCGTGAAATTTTTATGACGGATCAATACCTACATTTTGCCAATCAATGAAGAAGTGGGGGGAGGACGTTGATGATATCTATGCGCCAGTGAACTAGAACAACAAGCATTGGGTTGCTATTTGGATATCGATCCCTAAGAGGCACATAGTCGTCTGGGACAGCATACCTTCAACGTCGGTACCAGAAGCATGGGATGAGATAATGCAGCATTTTCTGGAGATGGTCCCTTATCTGCTTGTTGAGTGCGCTCCCAACGAAGAGCTACGGGTTGTACGCGGGTTGGAGCCATACACCTATGAGACACCGTTGAAAGGAAAACCCTTGGCCAACAATGGTGATTGTGGCTTGTACGCTCTAAAGTACATTGAATTTCATGCTCCTGGGGTCAACTTTAACCCTAAAGACTTTGCTAGGACCAACGTGAAGGCTATGAGGGATTGTATGGCGGTGGATATATGGACGGAGCTTGTTGATCAGCATTTGAAAGAAAATGTGGATGGTGATAGATTTGTGGGCATGTATGATTAGCTGTATAGATTTGAACTCTTGTATAGATTTGAAACCTTGTATAGCTTGAACTTCTCTGTTGTATATATTTGAACTTGTCTTCCCTTGTATATATTTGAACTTGTCTTCCTTTGTATATATTTGTAAATTTATAAGTCGTCTGGAAGGTTTTCCAGCTGGACGACTTACAAATAAGTCGTCTGGAAGGTTTTCCAGCTGGACGACTTACAAATAAGTCGTCTCAATTTTATAAAATACACTTGAAGGGATAGTAGAAGTCTAAAAATAAAATACACTGGACGACTTAGAAGAAGGTCGTCTAAAAATAAAATACACTGGACGACTTATATATAAGTCGTCTGGACGGGTAATCAAGACTGGACGACTAAATTTTATAAAATACACTGGACTTCTAAATGTTATAACATAGACTTGAAGGGATAGTAGAAGGTAGTCTAAAAATAAAAATACACTGGACGACTTAGTAGAAGGTCGTCTAAAAATAAAAATACACTGGACGACTTAGTAGAAGGTCGTCTAAAAATAAAAATACACTGGACGACTTAGTAGAAGGTCGTCTAAAAATAAAAATACACTGGACGACTTATATATAAGTCGTCTGGACGGGTAATCAAGACTGGACGACTAAAATTAAGGTCGTCTGGACAACTAGTCAACTGGTTGTTTACATTGTGGTTTCGTATGGCCAGTTTCCTTGCAGTTTGAGCATCTCCGTGCCCTGTGTTTCTTCCTGGGTTTGTGTCCTCTCATCCTAGATAGCTCCAACCAAGATTGCCATCTTGATTTCTTCTGTCTTCCCGGACCACGCTTTACTTCTGGAGGAAAGCATTCTCGTTCCTCAACATGTTGTGACACGATAGGATATATATTCTCTGAGTATCCTGCATACAGATAATTCTTTGAGTACACTGGACATACAAGTGAGGAGATATGCAAACCAACTTTATTTGCAGCAGCTATAGCATGAGAGCAAGGTATTTTCTCCACTCCATAGACACCACAATCACACTTTGCATGTTCCAAATCAACCACACAGTCCATTTTGCCACCTTTGACAAAGTACTTCCATCCATTAATTGGTTCGACCGTCATCGTATCCGCTATCTCTGTTCGAACAGCAAGCAAGTATTCAACACCCCGGCTATGTGGAGTTGTGAGACTCAAAGCATCTTGTCTCCTTTTCACATACCATTTTCCTAACTTCTTTCTTATGAACTCCAGCAGGAACGTAATCGGAAATCCTCTTGCTTTCTTCAGTGTGGAATTAATAGATTCAGCGATGTTGCTTGTTTTTATGTTGAACATGTTCCCCTTACAATGAACTCTTGACCATAGGCTGGCGTCGGCATCCTCCAAATACGTTGCAAGTTCCGGGTTTGCACTCCGTATCTCAGCCATGTACCGGTCAAAATCGTAAACCGTGTGAGCATAAGCAGCCCCTTTCACCAAGTACAGGAGATGTTTCCCTTTAAACTTTTTGACAATGTTATCTTGAAGGTGATAATAACATATTCCTCGGTTTGTCCAAGGAAACACCTTATCACACGCACTTTTAATGGCCGAGTGCCGGTCGGAGACTATCATCAGAGGCTTGTCATGAGATATACAACTAGCCAATTTTGTGAAAAATCATTCCCAGGAAGGATCATCTTCAGCATCCACGATCCCAAAAGCCAATGGGAATATCTGAAAATTGCCATCTTGTGCGGCTGCAACTAACATAACACCTCCATACTTTCAACTTAGGTGAGTTCCATCCACCACAATGACCCTTCTCTGATAATTAAAACCTGTGATAGAAGCTCCAAAAGAGAGAAATAGATACCTGAATCTTTTAACAGAATCAAGTTCTATAGCCGTGACAGAATTAGGATTTACAATGGAGATTTGCTCGAGATATGATGCCAGCCGCGAATACCCTTCTTCTGCTGATCCTCTCACCAATGTTTGTGCATATAACAATGCTCTGTATGAAGTGGTGTAATCAAGCTCCATGCCAAACATGTTCTTCATTGCATCAGTGATATGCTGCGGAGTAATCCCATCAATGATCCCAACACGATCAATGAAAAGACTACCAACATACTTCGGAGTACAGTGTCTCCGCTGAGCGATTCGGTCTCCCACTGAGCATAAATATTTTTCCACATACTTTGTTACCCAAAACGTGTTTGTCCCATGTTTCACACTCGCTCTGATCTTCCATCCACAACCGCTAACCCGACATCTTGCCACAAGGAGAGTTTTCGTTGATTTGTATATTCTGAAAGAAAACCTACCCCTCACTGCTGCCAACCACAGCTCTGAAAGCAGTGCATCCTTGCTATCAAAACTCTGGTTGACATAGATACCGGTACCATCCGATTTTCCTCCTTCAATAGCTTTTGACTTAGCATATGTCTTTTCGATTTCTTCAAAACAAACATTATCATCATCTTCCTCATCCTCATCTTGAACCTTTCCATAAAGACTGTAATCCCCACCATTCTGATCTGTTTCACCAACAATTTCCTCCTCATTTTCCTCCTCCCCATCTTGATTTTCATCTTCAACAAACTCATTATCACCAACATCTTCTTTCCATTCATCAGCTTCATCATTATCACCAACATCTTCTTCCCATTCACCAGCTTCATCATCACCAACATCTTCTTCCCTTTCACCAGCTTCATCATTATCCCTTTCCTCTGAAACCGTTTCCACCTTGCTGCGGCTTGATACACAAAGACATACTCTATGCGTTTTGAGTATCTCGAGCAAGTTTCGAACTTGTCTATCACTTGTAACATGAATGGGAGGACTGCCTGGAGCCATCATCATTTCTGCTGGTAATGAGTAGCTAATGTCCACAGTCACTGTTCTCATGTCCAGGTTATAATCTTCTTGAGCCATTGCAACAAGTTCAGCATGTGTTGAATCTTCATTCAATAAAAACAATCTTGCTCCTTTGAGATCATCAACCACAAAATCCCAACGGCAATCTCTCAACAACCATTCTCCATACACTGCATGTAACTGAAAAATCATCTGCAAATATTCAAAATAAAACACATTAGTAAACATAGAGAAAATGAAGAAGTTCAATAAACATTGCCGCAGACGACTTAGAATTAAGTCGTCCAGAAAACTTAAAGGTAAGTCGTCTAAAGAGGTCACTTTTGCAATTGAAAATGAAAAGGGACGACTTAGTACTAAGTCGTCCGGCTTTGTTTGTTAAAAAAAACTTCAGACGACTTATATAAAAGTCGTCTACGAGAAACGGGTTAGTTTTGCATTTGACCGAATCGTGTCAGATCTTTGACTTTTTCTGGACGACTTATAATTTAGTCGTCTCTAGGAAAGTTAAAATTTCAATATTTTATTCAAACAAGACGACTTAAACGTAAGTCGTCCTAAGTTAGTTTTGTAATTGAAAAATAAAACTTGAAATTTAACTTTCTCCAGACGACTTAAATGAAAATCGTCCCACCAGAAGACTTAATTTAAAGTCGTCCGGGGTAAGCAAAGTAGTCCAGACTAAGTCGTCCATCTTCAGACGACTTAAATGAAAGTCGTCCAGATAGACGACTTAACTTAAGGTCGTCCGGTTTAAGCAAGGTTTGACCAAAAAATTTGGAAATATTCTGGACGACTTTGCTTTCCCCGGACAACTTTAAATGAAGTCTTCTGGTGGGACGACTTTGATTTAAGTCGTCTGGAGAAAGTTAAATTTCAAGTTATATTTTTCAATTACAAAACTAACCTAGGACGACTTACGTTTAAGTCGTCTAGTTTAATAAAATATTGAAATTTTAACTTTCCCAGAGACGACTGAATTATAAGTCGTCCAGAAATAGTCAAAGATCTGACACGATTCGGTCAAATGCAAAACTAACCCGTTTCTCGTAGACGACTTATATATAAGTCGTCTAGAGTTTTTTTTTTTAACAAACAAAGCTGGACGACTTAGTTTAAGTCGTCCGTTTGACCAGAAGACTTATCAGTAAGTCTTCTACATACAGATGACTTACTAGTAAGTCTTATACGCGAACAGATCTTGAAAAAAATTCAAATTCGTACCTTAAACTAGGTGAGATGACTTCGTTTGCACACATGGTCTTCTCCAACCACCCAGAACCTCAAACGAAAGCAACCGTAAGTCAAAACGAAAGAATATGGCTCTCTCAACCATAAAATATTTTGAATCAAAAGCTTGAGTTTTTTGGATGAATATGGAGAGAAAGTGAAATAAATGTTGTTTTTAGTTCATAACAATTGAAACAGAGAGAGTGTAAAGAGATTTACGTGCATTCAAATGCATTAAAAGCTCCATACAGTTAGTACAAAGTTGTTGGAACTATTCATGGTAGTGACACTATTGTAAATACTTGAAGAAGATGAGGTTGAGACAGTAAAGAAGCTATTTTCGATAAAAAAAAAGTAATGGCATTTTCGTAGATAAAATGCAAGTGTGAGGTGAAAATCTCAAAAAAAAATGAGTCAAAAGAAAATGTTAGTTTTCTGTTTGACTCCAAGTTTTGAGTCACTTTTGCAAAAAACCCTATATTTTATGTTAATTTATTTTTTTGGTAAAATTTTCCAAATATGACAATAACTCATATATTACATTTAGTGCCGATTTATATATTTAGAGATTTTTTTAGAATATGGTAATAACTCATATATCATCTATAAAATAAATATATTCATATATAACATTTTAAAAATATTGTTTTATTTTCTTTTTCGTTTTATAATTATTTTCTTGAGTCTCTTTCACATGTTTTGCATCATTTTTCATTTTGATTTGAAACAGAGTATTTGTGATGTTTCTCAGAAAGTTTCGATCTTTTTTGTTCATCTTGATTCGTTATCATTGCAGAGATCGCCTTTAGTCTACCATAGTTACGATCTTTTAGTTTCTTTTAGATCATCTTGATTCATCCTGTTTCATAAGTAAGATGACCTGTTCTCTCTGTTGTCATGCGTGTTGTTGTTATTCAGGTGAAGCAGTTAACTCGAGTGAGAATGTCAGAGTATGTGTTTCTAAAGGAGGACGATCTCATCAGCCATACGAGCTAGAAGGAAAACTTCCCGAGTCTGGTGATCTTGAGTTCAAGGATCTAAACGTGTGTAGCATGTTCCACGAGAAGACTTGTTGCTCAGCTTCACTAGCTCTCCAGAACCTAGCTACTCACGGAGAAGCTTCTAAAGATTGCTTGCTTTGGTTTGAGCTTTTGGAATGTTCAATCTTTCATCCAGATGTTGGAGTTCAGACACGTCCTCTTCGCATTTGTGCCTCATTCTGTGACATTGTCTTTGAAGCTTGCTCAGACGCTTACTTTAGTACTAGTGATGCCAGTAATCAGGTAACAAAACGGTTTGTGTTTGAGAGGTATAAAACTTTATGAGAATTTGCAAGTTTGAGAGAGTGCTCTTTTGTTTTAATGTGTTAGGTTATAGTACCGTGTGTAGCAAGCAATGGTACCATCTGCGAGAAAGCTTCTAAGTTGGAGACTAATGGCACAGCGTTCTGTGAAGCAGTGGGTTTCACTGTTGTTCAAACATCTGTGGATTCCGCAGAAGAGCCTTGTTATGGAAGCAAATCAATTTTAGTGACAGTGGTGCCTGTGGTGGAGTCACTCGTAAAGACTGTGCGGCTTCAAGATCGTAACTACAGGCTGTTGAAACTGGATCTACAGATGTGTTTGCAATCATTAATTTTTGTTATAGCACCAACACTCTTGCACTGGTTTGCATCTCTCTCACTCTCTCTCTAGTTTCTGTCTCAGTTTTAACATTATTTACCTTTTTAACCAATTGATATATATGAATCTTGCTTTGGAATTTGATAACTCAGGTGGGAATATCAGATGGGGAGGGATGCGAGAAGATTGAGAAGAAGGAACAGGATTAGGAGAAGATTCTAACTCTAGTTTTGAGTTTTCTTATCATAGAAAGGCTTTTGTACATTCATAATGAATCAATATTTTCACTGCTATCAACTCTTAGGGAGTTTTTGGAGACGCAATAAGTGTAAATCCAACAGTTTTTGTACTCTACAGATGATTCAGAAAGAGCCAAACCATGAAAGGGAATTAAATTATGTGGTTTCTTACATATGCTTCTTCTTTGATGACCTATATCTGAAGAAATGTACAGAGACTAGCTTACGATTTTGAAACCAAATCTCAAGGGAACAAGCTTTTATTGAGTTTCAAGACTTGCGCATTTTTAGGTACCTGACAAAACAGAAAATGTTAAGAAAGCCATGTGTTAGATGCACATAAGCTTCCTAGCTAAACCAATTGTGTTATCAGAAGAAATGCACAAACCTTCTTGAGAGGAAATACTGCTTGAAGATGTGGCAGGTTTCAGAATCTCAAAAGAGCAGACAGGAGACTAGTCCACGCTCAATAATGCTTACTTTTAGCAGTGATGTCATAAATCATGTAAGACCAGTGTTTGTGAATGCTTGAGGTATATGAATCTTGAGAATTTAGTCTGTTTGTTTCTTGTTTATGTGTTTAGGTTATAGGACCGTGTGACGCAAGAAAAATATCATATGCGTGAAAGTTTCCAAGTGGTGAACTAATGGCATAGCGTTCCGTGAAGCAGTGGGTTTCACTGTTCAAACAGCTGATGATTCCGCAAACAAACCTTTTACGGAAGCAAATCAAGTTTAGAGAAATCACTCATAAAGTCTGAGAATGTTGGTTGGCTACAAGATCTCAAGAAGCTACAGTAGTTATATTTAGGTTTATTAGTAGTTTCTAATTTAAAACCAGTAGTTGTCGGTAAGTAAGTTAACTCTAATCTTCTATATCTATTATATTAAAACAGAAGTCATGACTTCTCATTCATGTGTGATTTTTAAGTAAATGGATTCTTACTAGAATTTTACTAGAATTAAGTTAACATTCATTAATTCATGATAACAGTGCTTACTAATATATATCATGTATATAACTTCCACTCCTATTAAATCGTAACTATTAATCTATATTTACCTTTATACAAGTCCAAAGCCCAAAAAAATCCACCACTCAACTTTATACAACCGTGATATAACCTCGACAATAAAAACAATCATCCAACAATTTTCCGTTATTTACAAATGCTCAAGTGATGCTTCGACAACAATGATTTTTTTGTACCTGTTCACCTGAAATGGTCCATAAAATCTAAACTGACCATGTTTGTTGTAGTTACTTATACGTTCTTTGTACATGCTCAAGTGAAGATTCAGACTCCACTATTGGTTCATGTACCTGAAAAGAATCATCAAACTGGTTTGCCTTATCATGTCAAAATCGAGTATTTAAACCAATTGAACCAATTTATCAAAAATTCAAAGCCGAGATTCGGTTGCAACAATAATAACAGTTAGGATTTGTTATTTATTAGATTAGATGATTTAGCACCTATCTACAATTATTTGAACGTTTAAAAAAGGATATCTGAACATAATGATATTTAACACCTATCTATCTATCTATTATATCAAAACAAATGTCACAACATTGATTCATGTGTGATATTTTTTTTAAAAAAAAATAGACTCAATAGACCATCTCTAAAAATCAGTTAACATCATTTATTATTGCTAATATATAACTTATATAACATGAATGATATAATTTTTTTCTCTAATAAACCGGAAACGGAACCACAATATTTTTTGATATATTTTCATTCAAAAATAAATATAAATATATATATATATATATATATATATATATTAAAAATTTGAAATTTTTTTTTAAAAATATTTTTAAAAGATCTTAATTTTCAAAACTTATATGTAAATATTTTCACTAATTTCGTAGTTTGTTTTGAAATATAATTATACATTAATATATTCAGTTACCATTTATAAAATGAAATATAAACATTCTATTATATTTTTATCTATTATATAATCACAATCAATCATATTAAAATTTATTATGTTGATCTCAATATTTTAACAATATCATAATTTTCACAAATTTCGTAATTAGAATTGAACAATATTTTATTATGCATTAATAAGTATACATTTATTGTTTACAATCCGTCACATATTAATTTGTTTAATAACTAAAATAAATACAATAAGATAAATATATAATAAGGGACAAAAAATACATGTGATGGTTTTAAACAATTGATTATTTACAACATATAAACTATAATTTATTATATTTGAAATAGTTATAATAAATTAAAAATAAAAATGTATACCATTAGCGATAAGTAAATATATATATATATATATATATATATATATATATATATATATATATCCGCGCAACCGCACGGGTATATATATACAATTGAAAATAATATCCGCACACACACACACACACACATATATATATATATATATATATATATACAGTGAAACTTTTATAAATTAATAATGTTAGGATTACATCAAAACTGATTTTTTTTTTAATTTATAAAGATATTAATTTATCGAGATACGAACTGAACCAAAAACTCAATTTAGGACTACAAAATTATATTAATTTACAGAGATTTTTAGTGTATATTAATCTATCGAATATTAATTTATAAAAATTCTATTGTAATTGAAAATAACACCCGCACGGTTGTGCGTGTCGAGATCTAGTCTATTATATTAAAAGAGAAGTTATAACTTTTCATTCATGTGTGATATTTAAAAAAATAGACTCTTACTAGAAATAACAATTCTTTCATTTATTGTTTATAATATGGTTTAATAATATATCATTTCTAATATAATCATTGACTCCTATAAATATGGAATGATTAACTAACTCACATTTAGAAATTCTAACAAATCTGTTTTAAAAGATTTTTACAAGATTTTCATTTTTTGAAATTACATTTCAATATTTTCACTAATTCTGAAATTAGTTTGAAATATTATTATATATTAATATATTCTATTATCGTTTAGAAAATGAAAAAAAAATTGTATCATATTTTATCTATTATATAATCATAATCAATCATATTAAAAGAAAATTATTATAATGAGCTAAATATAATGAAATTGTATTAAATTGATAAATTTATATATCTTTTATATTTTATTTTTGTAAGTATAAAATATTCACGTTCAAGAATACATTCTAATACATTGATAAGACGGGTTAACATCACAAACTATATAATACATGTATAAAAATTAATGTTAAAAATATATATATCGCTTATGTTCTAAAACAAATATTTATGTATATAAAAATGAAAATAAACACCCGCATGGTTGCACGGATCAAGATATAGTCTATTATATTAAAACAGAAGTCATAAATTCTAATTCATTTGTGATTTTTTATAAAATGAACTATCTACTAGAGTTGGTCACACTACATATTCTATTAAAATTTAAATTAAATAAAGATTAAGTCATATTCGGTTATAAATAATCAAACAAATATCTACTTTAATTTTATTTTAACTATAAAATTCTGTTGGAAAAAATTCTAACAAAATCTTGCAAGACGTTTCAATATGTTTATATAGGAATACATTAATTAATTTACTAATTAGTAGTATAATATCATTCAAATCAATGTAAATTAAAATTTTATTATAAGAAAAATAAACTATAACTTTTATGTTATTTTCATAAGCTTTATAATTATAGTATATATTACACTAAAAGAAAAGTACTATATGAATTACATACTAAAAATATTAAACTAATAAATAAACTAATAAATATCTTATTTTGATTATCACATTCTTATGTTTTATATAAACTGTAGCTAAAAATCTATGTTAAAAAATAATACAATTTTAAATAAAATACTTAATGTATAGATTATTTTTTTAAAAATCATAAAATACAATTTTGTTAACAAAAAATAGCTGTCTTTTGAAATGTCTGCACGGATCAATACCAACACTATATAAAAACATTTTAAAAGTTAACCGATCTTAAAATTTTGACAAGTAAAACTGAAAAACAAAACACTTTAGTTTTTGAACATCAATAACACATGTTTTCACTAAAATAATTTACAAAAATTAAAACAAACCATAATTATAAACATAAAAAGTAAAAATAACACCAGTCAAGATCTAGTATTTAGTTAATTCAGTAAGTTAACATCTATCGACACACATTCATATTGCAGTGTGTTCTAGGGAGTTTATTTTTTTCATCTCAATTGTATTAGTTACATAACGAGTTCGTTTATGAAATCTCCATGAACCGGATTGGTTTTCATTAAACCGAACAATATGAATCTTAAGATTATGAACCGAGATTTAACGGTCAATGTACTATTCCATGTTAGTTCATAATGTCGTTTCAAGTAGCGCTCGATTTATTTCCCTAAAGGGAAAGTGTTACCTATACTACATGTAGCTGAGAAGAGAAGGATTAGTCTGTTCGTAAAAAGAAACCAACCCGAGTGATTCTTGCACTCTCTCGTCTTCGTCTTCTGCTTTGAGATCATCTATTATATTAAAACAGAAGTCATCATTTCACTTCATGTGTGATTTTTAAGTTGGACTAAAAATTTATTAAATGTATTTCATTAAAAATAAAAATATATATAATCTTTAAAATATTTAAATCATAATATCTTTTGATATATTTTAAAAATCCTGACAAATCTTTTAAAAAGATTCTAACAAGATCTTAGTTTTCAAAAAATTATATTTAAATGATTAACTAATTCGTAATTATTTTTGATTAAATAACCTTACCAAAAAGTTCAAATATTTTTAATAAAATTTTTAATTAATTAATTTCGTGATAAGCAATATAATATTATTATTAATTAATGTTAATTAAACAAATATTCCAAACATGTAATTATATATTCCAAATTTTACAAAAGAAAAAAATAAGTCCTAAAGTAGAAATTTTTGAAATGCAATACGAAAAACAAAATATTCTAAAAAAAAATCAAAATAGTTAATATTTTGAAATCTTAGTTTAGTAAAAAACCAGATAAATTAATACCATAACATAAAAATCATCCTACATTGATAAAAAATATAAAAATAATATTATAGATGATGAGCTATGCATAAAATATACTAAAATATTAGGACTGAACAACTTAACAAAATAATGTATTTACTTATAGAATTATGCAACATACTAAAACGATAGATGATAAATTATATTTTAAATACAATATGAAAACATAAATTGTTCTAAATAAATATTATTTCATAAATAAAAAATTTTAAAAAAATATATGTAGGCAAAATGTCACAATTAAAAGATATATTTTGTATGTGATTCTCTGTTAATTATTTTAGATTATGAATTTATTTTACTCAACTCAAAAATATATTAGTATTTAATATCTATTAATAAAAAATTTTAATGTGTATAATAAATCATTATATATTAATAGTGTCGAATAAAAAATCAAAACAATAAGATTATAAAGTTATAATATAAAACACTAAAACTAATATAAATTATATATTTTAAATTTTTATTTATAAATTTATAAAATGAAAACAAATATCCGCACGGTTGTGCGGATCGAGATCTAGTTACTGTTAAAAGAGAAGTTATGACTTTTCATTCATGTGTGATATTTAAAAAAATAAATCCTTACTAGAAATAACAATTCTTTCATTTATTGTTTATAATATGGTTTAATAATATATCATTTCTAAATAATCATTGACTCCTATAAATATGGAATGATTAACTAACTCACATTTAGAAATTCTAACAAATCTGTTTTAAAAGATTTTTACAAGATTTTCATTTTTTGAAATTACATTTCAATATTTTCACTAATTCTGAAATTAGTTTGAAATATTATTATATATTAATATATTCTATTATCGTTTAGAAAATGAAAAAAAAAATTGTATCATATTTTATCTATTATATAATCATAATCAATCATATTAAAAGAAAATTATTATAATAAGCTAAATATAATGAAATTGTATTATACTGATAAATTTATATATCTTTTATATTTTATTTTTGTAAGTATAAAATATTCACGTTCAAGAATACATTCTAATACATTGATAAGACGGTTTAACATTACAAACTATATAATACATGTATAAAAATTAATGTTAAAAATATATATATCGCTTATGTTCTGAAACAAATATTTATGTATATAAAAATGAAAATAAACACCCGCATGGTTGCACGGATTAAGATATAGTCTATTATATTAAAACAGAAGTCATAAATTCTAATTCATGTGTGATTTTTTATAAAATGAACTATCTACTAGAGTTGGTCATACTACATATTCTATTAAAATTTAAATTAAATAAAGATTAAGTCATATTCGGTTATAAATAATCAAACAAATATCTACTTTAATTTTATTTTAACTATAAAATTCTGTTGGAAAAAATTCTAACAAAATCTTGCAAGACGTTTAAATATGTTTATATAGGAATACATTAATTAATTTACTAATTAGTAGTATAATATCATTCAAATCAATGTAAATTAAAATTTTATTATAAGAAAAATAAACTATAACTTTTATGTTATTTTCATAAGCTTTATAATTATAGTATATATTACACTAAAAGAAAAATACTATATGAATTACATACTAAAAATATTAAACTAATAAATAAACTAATAAATATCTTATTTTGATTATCATATTCTTATGTTTTATATAAACTGTAGCTAAAAATCTATGTTAAGAAATAATACAATTTTAAATAAAATATTTAATGTATAGATTATTTTTTTTAAAATCATAAAATACAATTTTGTTAACAAAAAATAGCTGTCTTTTGAAATGTCTGCACGGATCAATACCAACACTATATAAAAACATTTTAAAAGTTAACCGATCTAAAAATTTTGACAAGTAAAACTGAAAAACAAAACACTTTAGTTTTTGAACATCAATAACACATGTTTTCACTAAAATAATTTACAAAAATTAAAACAAACCATAATTATAAACATAAAAAGTAAAAATAACACCCGTCAAGATCTAGTATTTAGTTAATTCAGTAAGTTAACATCTATCGACACACATTCATATTGCAGTGTGTTCTAGGGAGTTTATTTTTTTTCATCTCAATTGTATTAGTTACATAACGAGTTCGTTTATGAAATCTCCATGAACCGGATTGGTTTTCATTAAACCGAACAATATGAATCTTAAGATTGTGAACCGAGATTTAACGGTCAATGTACTATTCCTTGTTAGTTCATAATGTCGTTTCAAGTAGCGCTCGATTTATTTCCCTAAAGGGAAAGTGTTACCTATACTACATGTAGCTGAGAAGAGACGGATTAGTCTGTTCGTAAAAAGAAACCAACCCGAGTGATTCTTGCACTCTCTCGTCTTCGTCTTCTGCTTTGAGATCATTACTGTTCATCGCAGTAGAGATCAGTCGAGAGAGATTGGAGGATACGTAACGAAGAGGATGATGTTTCTGCAGCTTCTTACCCAAATCCTGTTGCTTCATCTCTTCATCTCGTCTTCCTCTGGTGAGTATCGATTACTAATGCTGTTCAAAACTATCTTTGGTTTGTTCATTTGTTGCAGAAAGTTTCGATCTTGATTCGTTATGTAACTTATATTGCAATGAACCTCCTTTGAAATTAGGTCTCTGCGATGTGATACTTGGAAGAAAAGTTTCGATTTTTCAATTCCTCTAGACCATCTTTATTCGTCCTGATTCATAAAACCCTGTTTGAAACTGTGTTGTGGGACTTTGTAAATCTTCATAGTTAACAAAATATGAAAACCTTTTCGTATTGTTTGGCATCTAAGATGATCTAATATCTTCAAACTTTGCAAGAAAATCTTGTTGAATGTATTAGATGTAAATACATACTTGTATACGTGTACATTCATACGGGTATAGGGTTTATATACGGGAGTATAAATACTCCTTCACATGTACATTTTCACACTTGAGTTAATGAGAAATACACATTAAATTCTTGCTCCCTTCTCTCTCAATATGGTATCAGAGCAACTACTCGTAACAACCTTCCGCCATTGATCTTGACCTCGCGAGCCTCGATTCTTCGTCGTTTTCTCTTCGATGAGCTCTCCGATTCGTCAGATCTTCGTCAATTCCCTCGTTGCTTACTTGTTATCTTTGATTGAAGCGATTGCTCGAGCTGTGTTCGTGGTGATTCTCCGAATCTTCATCTAGTTTCTCGTTTTCTCTGCGATGGCGAATCGCCATTCCGATGATTCGCGTTCTTCGATCGATCATTATGAAAACCCCTACTACCTTCATAACTCCGATCACGCTGGGCTCATTCTTGTTTCGGATCGTCTTGCCTCTGGTGCGGACTTTCATGCTTGGCGTAGATCTATTCGAATGGCGCTCAATGTCAGGAACAAACTCGGTTTTGATGATGGTACTATCCCTAAACCTTCTTCTGATCATCGTGACTATGGATCTTGGACTCGTTGCAATGATATGGTCTCAACTTGGATTATGAATTCTGTATCAAAGAAGATAGGTCAGAGTCTCCTTTTTCTTCCTAGTGCTGAGCTAATGTGGAAGAATTTGATGTCTCGTTACAAGCAAGATGATGCTCCACGCATCTTTGAGATTGAGCAGCGCTTGAGCAACATTCAACAGGGTTCTCTTGATATCAGTGCGTACTTTACGGAACTTGTGACGTTGTGGGAAGAGTATCAGAACTTTGTTGAGCTCCCAATCTGTTCTTGCGGTAAATGTGAATGCAATGCAGCTCTTTCTTGGGAGAAACTTCAACAACGAAGTCGTGTCACTAAGTTCTTGATGGGTTTGAATGAGAGTTATGAGGCTACTCGTCGTCACATCCTCATGTTGAAGCCAATACCGTCGATTGAAGAGGTTTTTAACATGGTTGCTCAGGATGAACGTCAGAAGAGTATCAAGCCGTCTTCAAAGGTGGATACTGTGGTGTTTCAGAATTCTGTTTCTCCTACTGAGTCGTCTGCCATCTCTGGGTCTTCTGATCATCAGGCTTATGCTGTTAACAACAACTATCGATCTAGGCAGCGACCGGTTTGTACTCATTGTGGGATGCTTGGACACATTGTTCAAAAATGCTTCAAGCTTCATGGGTATCCTCCAGGACACAGACTCTATTATAATCAACGTCAGAGTAACTCAGCTGGATCTTCTCAGCGTGACAACTCTCACTCCACAGTTCCTCCTGCGAAGAATAACACTGTTGCAAATACGGTTTATGACTCTTCCAAGACCTTGGATCTCAGCTCTCTTCACCCAGATCAAGTTCGTAACTTGATTCAACAGCTACAGTTGCAGACGAATCAGATCTCTGTGCCAGCGAATTCTCATCCTACACCAACTTCCACTGTTTCTGAACAAGGCGTTATGTCCATTCATTCTTCTGGGGGTACTCTTTCTGTTCCTTTTCCTTCAACTAGTCTTCGTTTTGAAGATAACTCTCTTACTTTTCAACATCAAACACTTGCTTCTTTATCTTCTTCATTACCCTCTGGTTCTTGGATCATTGACAGTGGGGCTACTACTCATGTGTGTTTTGACTTAGCATTGTTTTCCTCAGTCTCTTCAGTCTCCGATGTAACCGTTTCTCTTCCTAATGGAAACATTGAACATATAGCTCATACAGGAAGCATTCGTTTGACGGATGCATTGGTTTTACATAATGTTTTACATGTGCCGAATTTCAAATTCAATTTGCTAAGTGTGAGTAGTTTACTCCATGATCATAAACATTCCACTCATTTCTATTTTGATTCTTGTTACATTCAGGAGCATACTCAGGACTTGATGATTGGTAGAGGCTATCTTCTTCAAAATCTTTACATACTTGATCTTCGTGTTTCTTCTCCTGTCAACTTCTGTGGATCCTTGAAAGCTGATGGCAACTTGTGGCATCAACGCCTTGGTCACCCATCTGCTGCCAAGTTAAAGCATTTGTCTGATGTTATAGGACCTTTGTTTTCTTCTTCTGAGTGTTCTGTTTGTCCACTTGCTAAGCAAAAACGTTTGCCTTATATTTCTCATAACAATTTGTCTGAAAAACCTTTTGATCTTATTCATATTGACATTTGGGGTCCTTTTTCGGTTGAATCTGTTGAAGGATACAAATATTTTCTTACTATTGTTGATGATTGTACTAGAGTCACATGGATTTATATGTTGAAATCAAAGAGTGATGTTTCTCAGATAATGCTTGCTTTCATTAAACTTGTTTCTACTCAATATAGTGCTCGTATTAAAGTCATTCGAAGTGATAATGCACCTGAGTTAGCTCTTCCTTTTCTCATTCGTGAACATGGCATTATACATCACTTTGCTTGTGCTTACACTCCTCAACAAAACTCTGTTGTTGAGAGAAAGCATCAACATCTACTTAATGTGGCTAGATCATTAATGTTTCAATCTAATATTCCTATCCAATAATGGAGTGATTGCATCCTTACTGCTGTGTTCCTCATCAATCATACTCCATCCCTTGTCCTTAATAAGATTTCTCCATATGAAAAACTCACTAAGAAGAAGCCTGATTACAGTTTTTTGAAGTCTTTTGGTTGTCGATGTTATGTTTCAACCTTGCCTAAAGATCGTAACAAGTTTACTCCTCGTGCTACTTCTTCGGTTTTCATTGGTTACCCATCTGGTTATAAAGGATACAAGGTGCTTGATTTGGATTCTCGTTCTGTGTCTATCTCACGTAACGTTGTTTTTCATGAAAATGATTTTCCCTTTCAGCATGAGATCTCTGATTCTTTGCCTGATCATGTGTTTTCTAAAACAATACTGCATGTTTCAACTCCTGTTGCACTTGATCCTGTTATTCCTTTATCTGTTCCGTGTGTTCCTGCATCTCATGCATCATCTAGTCATCCATCTTCTAGTCATGCATCATCTGATCATTCAACTGTTCCGAGAACAACGGTTACATCTGAGCAAGATCAGCCTGAGTTAGACAATGCTCGGCCTAAACGCACTGGTAAAGCTCCACGTTATTTGGCTGATTACCATTGTTCTCTTCTCAAATCTTCTCATCATTTTGCTTCTCAAGTAAGCCTTTCTTCAATGTCATATCCTATTGACTCCGTTCTTTCTTATTCCCATTTATCTCCATCTTTTCGCCATGCTACTCTTTCTTTCTCTTTAGAAACTGCCCCTACTTCTTTTAAACAAGCTATCAAATCAGAAATATGGAAGAAGGCGATGAATGTAGAATTTAATGGTATGGAGATTAATGATACGTATACAATTGTTACTTTACCTCCTGGTAAAAATGTTGTTGGATGCAAGTGGGTGTACTCTATCAAGTACAACGCAGATGGTTCTGTTGAGCGTCCGAAGGCTCGTCTTGTTGCCAAGGGCAATACTCAGCCAGAGGATGTGGACTTCACTGACACTTTTTCTCCAGTGGCGAAGATGACTAGTGTCAAACTTCTACTGGCTTTAGCTGCTTCGCAAGGTTGGTCATTGTCTCAAATGGATGTTTCCAATGCCTTCCTTCATAGCACGCTTGATGAGGAGATCTATATGAGTCTTCCTTTGGGTTATACTCCTCCTCCTGGTGTCGTTCTTCCTCCAAACCCTGTTTGTAAGCTGAACAAATCCATTTATGGTCTGAAGCAGGCTTCCCGTCAATGGTACCAATGCTTTTCAGATGTTCTCATAAAGGATGGTTTTCAGCAATCTCCGGGTGATCATTCCTTGTTTGTGAAGCTTCGTGGTTCATCTTTCACTGCTCTTTTGGTTTATGTCGATGACATTCTCATTGCAAGCAACGATGATCACGCTGTTTCTTCTGTCAAGCAAGTTCTTCATGGTGCTTTCAAGATTAAAGACCTTGGTCCAGCTCGGTTCTTTTTGGGTCTTGAAATTGCACGCAATAAATCAGGCATCTCTGTTTCTCAAAGGAAATATGCTCTTGATTTACTTGCTGATACTGGTTTGTTGGCATCGAAACCTGCAGCAGTTCCTATGGATCCTAATGTCTCTCTCTCGAAGGATTCAGGTACTGTTCTCTCCGATGCTACTCCGTATAGGGAGCTTGTTGGTCGCCTTTTGTACTTGACGATCACTCGACCGGACATTACCTTTGCTGTTCATCGTCTGAGTCAGTACTTATCGGCTCCAACGGATACTCATATGACTGCAGCTCTTCGTATCTTACGATATGTAAAGAGTAATCTGGGTCAAGGTCTTTTCTACTCTGCATCCTCTGATCTGTGTCTTAATGCTTTTGCGGATGCTGATTGGGCGACTTGTCCTGATTCACGACGTTCTGTGACTGGCTATTGTGTTTACTTGGGTAACTCTTTGGTGAGCTGGAAGTGTAAGAAGCAGGCGACTGTGAGTCGAAGTAGTACTGAAGCAGAGTATTGCAGTTTAGCATTGGTTACTTGTGAGATCATATGGCTTCTGCAACTTCTTCGTGACTTGAAGATTGCAGTCTCCTCCACGACCAAGCTTTTCTGTGATAGTAAGTCAGCTATCCACATCGCTTCGAACCCGGTGTTCCACGAACGCACGAAGCATATCGAAATCGATTGTCATACCATTCGGGATCAGGTGAAGAATGGTACGATTCGTTTGCTTCATGTTTCGAGTGGTGATCAACATGCTGACATCTTAACGAAGCCTTTGCATCCTGGTCCGTTTCATTCGTTACTTCGGCGTATGTCCATTTCAAATCTCTTTACTCCATGATGAGTTTCAGAGATTTGAGGGGGGTATATTAGATGTAAATACATACTTGTATACGTGTACATTCATATGGGTATAGGGTCTATATACGGGAGTATAAATACTCCTTCACATGTACATTTTCACACTTGAGTTAATGAGAAATACACATTAAATTCTTGCTCGCTTCTCTCTCAATAGAATGATCTTTGAGCGTTGTTTGTTACTCAGGTGCTATAGCTAACTCAAGTGAGAACGGAGTATGTATTCCTAAAAATGGACGGCCATACGAGTTAGAAGGAAACCTTCCCAAGTGTAAACTGTCCAATGACAAGACTTGTTGCTCTGCTTCTTCACGGATGTTCTCGGCTTCATCAGCTCTCCAAAACCTAGCTACTTATGGAGAAGCTGCTACAGACTGCTTGGATTTGTTTGAGCTTTTGGAATGTTCAATCTGCCATCCAGACGTTGGGGCTCAGTCAAGTACTCTCCGCATTTGTGCCTCCTTCTATGACAGAGTCTTTGAAGCTTGCTCTGATGCCTACTTTAGCAGTGATGCCAGTAATCAGGTAAAAGACCGGTTGTGTTTGAGAGATAAAAAAACTCTCTGAGAATACACAAATTTGAGAGAGTGGTTTGTTTCGTGTTTTTATGTGTTAGGTTATAGTACCGTGTGGAGCAAGTAAAAGTATCATCTGCGTGAAAATTTCCAAGTGGGGGGCTAATAGCACAGCGTTATGTGAAGCAGTGGGTATCGCTGTTGTTCAAACAGCTGATGATTTCACTTGTTCCGGAAGCAAACCAAGTTTTGGACTAATGGTGAATCCACTCATAAACACTGAGGTTGTTGCTTGGTTTCAAGATCTCAAGAAGCTAGTTGGAGAGATGACACCGGTTCAACAGTTCTCTTGGGTTGTAACATTTATTGTACTAGGAACAATGCTCTTTAACATGTTTTACATCTCTCTCTCTCTCTCTCTCTCTCTCTCTCTCTCTCTCTCTCTCTCTCTCTCTCTCTCTCTCTCTCTCTCTCTCTCTCTGAAATTGTCTAGTAACTTTCTGTTTAAACCGTTTGATGTGTGAATTAATCGTCCTTTGGAATTTGATATCTCAGGTGGCGTTATCAGCAGCAGATGCGAGATATGATCCAGAGGGATGAGAGAATACTGATAAGGAATATGAATGGGAGGATTGTAGTTCATCTTTCTTATCTTTTTGATTGATCAACTATGTTCAACTATGTTCATCTTTTTTATGGTCCGGTCCAGCAATGAGCACAACTAAGGCCAAGATATCTTGGGACAATGTTTGTAGGCTGAAAGAGGAAGGAGGTCTGGGGCTACGGTCGTTGTCTGAAACAAATAAGGTGTGCTGTCTAAAGCTCATCTGGTGGATATGCTCACAGTCTACTCTATGGGTACAATGGGTTAAGAGATATTTGATCAGGAAAGGCTTGTTCTGGAACGTCAGCGACACGACTTCTCTTGGTTCTTGGATTTGGAAGAAGCTTCTGAAGTATATAGAGTTCTAGCCAGATCCTTTGTAAAAGTCGAAATAAGAAGTGGTGCCACTACTTCTTTCTGGTTCGATGAGTGGTCTCCCTTGGGGATGATCACACAGATGCAAGGTTGCATTGCGCTTGGGATTAATCTCAATGTCACTGTCGAGTATGTTATTCAACACTACAGAAGTCGCCGCTATAGAACATAACATTTAATCATCATTGATAAGGAGATATTGAAGCTTCGCGCACAGGGCCTTATGGAGGAGGAAGATGTGGTTAAATGGAGAGAGAAAGGCGATGTGTCACACCAGACTTGGAACGCCATTAGAGTGCAGCAGCCAAAAGTTCAGTGGCATAAGGTTCTCTGGTTCACTGGATCAACCCCTAAATACTATGTTATGTCTTGGATTGCAGTACACAATCGCCTGGCAACAGGAGATAGGCTGCAGCAATGGAACGCTCAAGCTAACTCACAGTGTATTCTCTGCAATGCTGCGGTAGAATCTCGGAACCATCTGTTCTTTAGCTGCACCTTCACTGAGACGATTTGGAGGAATCTCACAGGGAGGTTACTTGGACAGAACTACTCCCACATATGGGATCAAGTTCTTGGTCTTATCTTGACACACTCTGTCTCAGGAATGACAAGATTCCTCTTAAGATATGTGTTTCAAGATGCAGTGCACACTATATGGCTTGAGAGGAACGGTAGAAGACATGGCATGGTACAGAGACCTCCGAGCCTTCTTATCAAATTCATCGACAAGCAGACAAGAAACCGAATCAGTTCTCTTCAGGGACGAGCTGGTACATCTTTCAACAATGCGATGGTGGTTTGGTTTGCGTCTAGAGATTAGACAATTTCTACTCCACAATTTTTGTTTTGTTTCAAAACAATCACACAATCTTAGACTAAAGTGGCATTAGTTTGTACAAGTCTTTTTTTGATTTGAATAAATTTAATATTCTTTCAAAAAAAAATCATCTCTTTTATCTCCTTAGAATAGCATTTAAACTTCTAAATAAGTCTATAATCACATGAACTAGATATTTTGGGTGAAAGAACTCAATAGGGAGTTTTGGAGACTCAAAAAATTGTAACCAAATTTTTGTTACTCTACATATCATTCATTAGCATACCATTCAGATTGCAGTTTCCTCCGGTTTATTATTAGTTTTTTTTATTTTAAATCTAGACCACTTTATAAATAGTTCTCAATTGAGTCAGTTACGCGCCGAGTTTGTTTGTGAAATCTCCATGAACCGGAGTGGTTTTCTATAAATCGAACAATATAAACACACAAAATTGCGAACCGGAAATGAACGGTAAATCGAATTGGTATATAACTATGTATGATTGTTCCAAGTAGCTCAAAAGGGAACGGTAAACCGAATTGGTATATAACTATGTATGATCTAACTGTGAGTTTATTCGTATCATCTTTGAAGTATTGAAACGCCTTGTTTGAATGCGCATGTATATGTCTTTCCTGTGTGTACAATATGCTCTTGCTATTGATAAGCACACTATGCTCTTGTTATTGATAAGCACACTATGCACTGCTGTTGATAAGCACACTATGCTCTGTTGTTGTTTTTTTGTGTGTATGTAGAGAGAAGATGAGTCGAGGAAGTGCAGCAGTTGCCAAGGGAAAGAAGAAGGGAGTGTCCTTCTCCATTGATTGCTCGAAGCCTGTTGATGACAAGATCATGGAGATTGCTTCCCTCGAGAAGTTCCTTCAGGAGAGGATCAAAGTCGGTGGCAAAGCCGGTGCCCTCGGTGAATCTGTCACCATCACCCGTGACAAGAGAAAGATCACCGTCACCTCTGATGGTCAGTTCTCCAAGAGGTACAACACTACTCAACTAACTTGTTCAATTTGTGTACCAAGATCACTGTTTATCTTACTATCTTTTGTTTTGTGTGTTGTTTAATTAGGTATCTCAAGTACTTGACGAAGAAGTATTTGAAGAAGCACAACGTGAGGGATTGGCTCAGAGTGATTGCTGCCAACAAGGACCGTAACCTCTACGAGTTGAGGTACTTCAACATCGCTGAGAACGAGGGAGAGGAAGAAGACTAGATCCATCTTTTATCATCTCTTTTGTTTCCGCTGTTTCTGCTCGTTCGTTGTTGCTCAATTACAATTTTATCTTCCTTTTCTTACAACAGATCTTATCTAGTTTTGGTTCAAGTTAAAACACTTTTTTCAGACAATTATTGATAAAAAAATATCGTATGATTAATTACTGAATCTTTTAATGGGGATTAAATTATGATCCTGATATGTTGTTACTTTCTTAATTTTATGGGCAATAGATATGATAAGTATTTATTGTGGGGTTTCAATTTCGATTTCCGTCAGGAAAAGCAGAGCGGCCATAAATCCTTTTCCTGTTCAAAATGAAAATTTGAATTATATATTTATACAAAAATAAATCCTTTTCCTACATAAGATAGAGAGAATAATTTGATATCATATCACTAGACAGATTAGGAGTATGGAGGTGTATATAAAAACCTCAACAAAACTTTCAAGTTTATCATTGGTTTAGTTCTCGCTGAGTATCCAAAAGGTTTGGCAAGCATGGTTTCTTCTGCTACAAGAAACGAAGGAGTAACTAGTCTCGCGCACTTAAGGGACGTAAAGACAACTCCAGGTCCCGAGCTAACCCTCTCCATAAATCCAGATATATGGGAAATCAAGAAATATCTCACAGAGAGCGACGTCAGAAACAGTCAAACACGCCTCATGCTACCAAAGGATGACGTGGCTGAGCACATTCTTGGTTACCTCACGGATGAAGAGCGCATGGTGATCGAAGGTGCTGTTGATTCTATGCCTAAGTGTCAAGAAGTCTCTAACCCAAAGAGAAGGTCTCAAGTTTTACCGTTAGTAAGTCAGAAGCACGAGGAGTTCACGTGCATCATTAATGGTATTGAAGGCTAAAGGAGTAATTAACCTTTGCCTGCAGAGTTGGGGTTTTGTCTTCTTCCTTCGTACGAACTCAGAGTAAAACAGAGGAGAAGAGCAGAGCTGGCATGATCTGAGCCGCTATATATAAAACCAAGACCAGCTGAGACATAAGGGTTAAGAGAGAGGATTAAGAGAATATCAAGGAGCAGCCGCAAGCTGTGCGTTCTTGCTCAAAGTCTCTAAGGGTTAAGTGTAACCAAGCTTTCTAGTGGATTTCCGAGCAAACCTCGGCCAGACGTAGCATCCTCACATCGAGGCGTGAACTGGATAAATTCTGTGTGTCTTTTCTTTACTGTTAAACAAACTACACACGAGTGAACAACCACGAGAGAGAAGGGAGAGATAAACTCGAAACCAAAGTGAGAAAACACAACAAAGACTCAAACTTTTCTCAACAAATTGGTATCAGAGCCAGGTTCAGTGGCTGGGAGGGAGAAAGGTTGAAGCTTTGTAAAGTTTGAAGCTTTTCCGTAAAGCTTTGGTCTTTCGTGGATATCATGACGACAGGACGCTCTAAGGTCGAGAAGTTCGACGGGGAAGGGGATTATGTCCTCTGGAAGGAAAAACTATTAGCTCATCTGGAGCTGATGGGTCTGTTAGAAGGTCTCGAGGATGAAGACGAGCCTGCAGAGGTTGAGGTTTCAGCAGAAGAGTCAGCAGAGTCAACTGTCAAACTAGAGGAGAAGAAACTCAGGGATAAAGCCCTCAAGGAGAAACGAGGGAAGGCTAGATCTACGATTATACTAAGTCTTGGTGACCACGTTCTCAGAAAGGTCATCAAGGAACCGACTGCAGCAGGTATGCTCGAGATACTAGACAAACTGTTCATGGCTAAATCTCTACCCAACAGAATATACCTCAAGCAGAGACTATATGGGTACAAGATGTCTGAGAGTATGACGATGGAGGAGAATGTCAATGACTTCTTCAAGCTGATATCAGATCTGGAGAACGTAAAAGTAACGGTTCCAGATGAAGATCAAGCCATCGTGTTACTAATGTCTTTACCGAAGCAGTTTGATCAACTAAAGGAAACGTTGAAGTATGGTAAGACAACTCTAGCTTTGGAAGAGATTACTGGAGCTATAAGGTCAAAAAGCCTCGAACTTGGGGCTAGTGGAAAGCTGAGCAAGAGTAGCTCGGAAGCATTATATGCTCAGGAAAGAGGAAGAAGCTCAGAGCGAAGAGGTAGAAGCTCAGACAGAGGAAAGAGTCAGGGCAGGTCACAGTCAAAGGAGAAGAAGACGTGTTGGATCTGTGGTAAAGATGGTCACTACAAGAAGCAGTGTTTTGTGTGGAAAGAAAGAAACAAGAAGCTCAATGGTTCAGAGAAAGGAGAAACCTCAAATGTGGTAGAACAGGTGTATGATGCAGCTGGTCTGAATGTGGAAGATGAGTCAAACGCAGTAAGTGAAGGGCATGACGACGAGTGGATTATGGACACAGGGTGTTCGTTTCATATGACACCAAGGAGAGATTGGTTCGTTGATTTTGATGATTCCAAGACAGGAAGAGTAAAAATGGCGAATCACACTTACTCTGAGATCAAAGGTATGGGAAGCATAAGGATCCAGAATGAGGATCTCTCAACAGTCCTAATCTCAAATGTGAGATATGTTCCAGGCATGTCTCGAAATCTGATTTCAATGGGAACGTTGGAAGATCAAGGTTGCTGGTTTCAGTCAAAGAATGGATCTCTGAAGGTTATAAAAGGATGCTTAACACTGCTAAAAGGAAAGAAGGTAGGGACCTTATACATTCTACAAGGAAGTGTGGTCACAGGAAGCGCCAATGCAGTCGTAAACTCAAAGAACGGATCAAAGATATGGCATAGTCGGTTATGTCATATAAGCAAGAAGAACACAGACTTACTGGTAAAGAAAGGGTGTCTCGAAGCAGACAAGTTAAAGGGACTCGAGTTCTGTGAAGACTGTGTATACGGTAAAGCACACAAGGTGAGCTTTGGACAGGGAAAACATGTCACAAGGGAGAAGCTTGAGTACATCCACTCCGATCTCTGGGGAGCTCCTTCAGTTCCACAGTCAATTGGTAACTGTCAGTACTTCATAACATTTATCGATGATTTTACCAGAAAAGTATGGATATACTTTCTGAAAACAAAAGATGAAGCTTTCAAATCGTTTGTTGAGTGGAAGGTTTTGGTGGAGAATCAGTCAGGAAGAAAGATAAAGAAGTTGAGGACTGATAATGGCCTTGAGTTCTGCAACCATGAGTTTGACAGTTTTTGCAGAGAAGAGGGAGTAGTGAGACACAGGACGTGTGCTTACACACCTCAACAAAACGGGGTTGCAGAGAGAATGAACAGAACGATAATGGAGAAAGTCAGAAGCATGTTGAGTGAGTCTGGTCTTGAGAAAAGGTTTTGGGCAGAGGCAGCTTCGACGGCAGTGTTTGTGATAAACAGGACTCCATCATCGGCCATTGAGTTTGAGATTCCAGAGAAGGTTTGGACAGGTGTTTTACCGGACTTGAGTGGACTAAGAAGCTTTGGTTGTATCGTATACGTACATACGAGTCAAGGAAAGCTGAATCCTAGAGCTAAGAAGGGTGTGTTTCTTGGTTACCCAGCTGGGGTAAAAGGATATCGAGTGTAGCTCATAGAAGACAAGAAGGTGGTGATAAGCAGGGATGTAGTGTTTAACGAAGAAGTAATGTACAAAACCACTACAGGAGAAGATAGAGATGAAGCAAAGTCACCACCTGAACCAGAGACTGCAGAGATAAGTACTCCGGTTGTGATCACAGAAACTGGAAGTACTTATCAAGGGGGAGCTACAGAGCATAGTAACACACATCAAAATAATGTGTTTCCTGAGCAGGAACAAGGGTTTGAATCTGAGTCAGACTCAGAGGAGAATTTTATGCCACCAAGTCTTGCAGATTATCAATTAGCAAGAGACAGAGAAAGAAGAACCACAAGACCTCCAAGGAGATATGACGAGTTAGGAGACCTTGGGTTTGCTTACAACTTAACTGAAGATGGTGGGGATCTGGAACCTCAGAATTATGCTGAAGCAATGATGAGTTCAGAGAGGGATCTCTGGAGAGGTTCTACAGATGAAGAGATGGTTTCGTTGATCAAAAATCATACTTGGGATTTGGTTGACAAACCAGAGAAGAAAAGAGTGATTGGTTGCAAGTGGGTGTTTAAAAGGAAGCTTGGAATCCCAGGAGTTGAGAGACCAAGACACAAGTCAAGGCTTGTAGCAAAGGGGTACTCACAAAGGGAAGGAATTGATTTCCAAGAGATTTTTTCACCTGTAGTGAAACATGTAACCATTCGTCTAATGTTGTCTGTTGTCGCTCACTTCAACCTAGAGCTGGAACAGATGGATGTCAAGACAGCGTTCTTGCACGGAACATTAGATGAAGAGATCTACATGAGTCAACCTGAAGGTTATGTAGATAAGAGTGCACCTGAAAAGGTGTGTTTAATGAGAAAGTCGTTATATGGGTTGAGACAGTCTCCAAGGCAGTGGAACCAGAGGTTTGATGCATTCATGAGGTCAACAGGCTACTCAAGAAGTCTGAAAGACAGTTGCGTGTACTTCAAACTGAATCGTGAAGATGAAAGAACCTTCCTTCTACTGTATGTCGACGATATGTTAATCATATCAAAGAACAAGAATACAGTGAAGGATTTGAAGGAGAGCCTGAGCTCTACGTTTGAGATGAAAGATCTTGGTTCAGCACAGAGGATTTTGGGAATGGAAATCAAGAGAAACAGAGATCAAGATGTGTTGGAGTTATCTCAGAAAGAGTATCTTCAAAAGGTACTGAGAACGTTCAGAATGGAGGAGTGTAAGTCAGTTCAAACACCGCTAGGAGCTCATATGAGGCTTAAATCAGCTACTGACAAAGAAAGGGAAGCAGAAGCAGATCAGATGAAGTCCATTCCCTACGCCAATGCTGTCGGTAGCATCATGTATTCCATGATAGGATCGAGGCCAGATCTAGCCTATCCGGTTGGGATGATAAGCAGGTTCATGGGAAAGCCACTTATGACTCACTGGCAAGCTGTAAAGTGGGTTCTCAGATACATCAAGGGTTCACTAGACACAAAACTGCAGTACAAGAAAGAAGGAGAGTTTGTAGTAACTGGGTACTGCGATTCAGATTATTCCGCTGATCTGGATAAGAGGAGATCAATCACCGGGTATACGTTCACAGTTGGAGGGAACGTCATAAGTTGGAAGTCCAGCTTGCAGCCAGTGGTAGCTTTATCAACCACAGAGGCTGAGTACATTGCTTTGACAGAGGCAGCGAAAGAAGCCATTTGGTTGAAAGATTTGATGAACGAGTTGGGGTTCAAGCAAGGAGCAGTTGATATTCATTGCGACTCTCAGAGTGCAATAGCTCTTGCAAAGAATGCAGTTCATCATGAAAGAACGAAGCATATACAGAGACGGTTTCATTTCATCAGAGATACAATCACTGATGGTGAAACAAGAGTTTTGAAGATATCAACAGTTCACAATCCAGCAGACATACTTACTAAAGTACTGCCTGTGAACAAGTTCCTGAGCGCATTGAAGAAGCTCAGGGTTACCAGTAACTGATAAGAGTATCAGGAACCGAGGTGGAAATCAAGAAACACTAGAAAGAAAGTAGAGAGAGGAAGGAAGTGACACTACGGCAAGGGGGAGTTTTGTTGATTATATGCCTAAGTGTCAAGAAGTCTCTAACCCAAAGAGAAGGTCTCAAGCTTTACCGTTAGTAAGTCAGAAGCACGAGGAGCTCACGTGCATCATTAACGGTATTGAAGGCTAAAGGAGTAATTAACCTTTGCCTGCAGAGTTGGGGTTTTGTCTTCTTCCTTCGTACGAACTCAGAGTAAAACAGAGGAGAAGAGCAGAGCTGGCATGATCTGAGCCGCTATATATAAAACCAAGACCAGCTGAGACATAAGGGTTAAGAGAGAGGATTAAGAGAATATCAAGGAGCAGCCGCAAGCTGTGCGTTCTTGCTCAAAGTCTCTAAGGGTTAAGTGTAACCAAGCTTTCTAGTGGATTTCCGAGCAAACCTCGGCCAGACGTAGCGTCCTCACATCGAGGCGTGAACTGGATAAATTCTGTGTGTCTTTTCTTTACTGTTAAACAAACTACACACGAGTGAACAACCACGAGAAAGAAGGGAGAGATAAACTCGAAACCAAAGTGAGAAAACACAACAAAGACTCAAACTTTTTTCAACAGGTGCAAATAATAATCCAGGGTTGAGAATCAATGTGTACGACAGTGATACCAAGTCAACGCATCAGCTGTCCCTGAAAAGATGGCATTCGAGTAGAAGCTATGTGTTGATTAACAACTGGAATAAGGAATTTGTTAAAAGAAGAGGGCTTAAAGCTGGCTATTTAAATGGACTCTTTTGGAATACTTATGCAAGAAGACTCCACTTTCGTGTGCTTCCTAGGGTTTTTGTTTAAAAGATTTAGACTCAGGTTTAGTTTCTAATATAAAATCAGTAGTTGTCGATCATTAAATTGAATCTAGTCTTTTATATATTTAGTTAATTCAGTTGGTTCTATTCATTCAGTAACATCATATTATTGCCATTCATATTCTCAGCGTCTTCTAGGGAGTTTATTTATTACTTTTTTCATCTCAATTGTATTAGTTAGTTACATGACGAGTTCGTTTATGAAATCTCCATGAACCGGATTGGTTATCGATAAGCCGAACAATATAAAAACTTAAGAATAAGATTGTGCTATTATTCCACGTTGGTTCATAATGTCGTTACAAGTAGCGCTCTATTTGTTTCCCTAAATGGAAACTGTCACCTACTACATATAGCTTAGACGAGAGGGAATACTCTGTTTGTAAAAAAAGAAACCAATTTGAGTAATTCTTGGACTCTCGTCTTCCTCTTTTGATTCGAGTTAACAGTTCATCGTAGCAGAGATCAGTCAAGAGAGAGATGGGAGCTTACGTAACGAAGAGGATGATGCTTCTGCAGCTTCATCTTACTCAAATCCTGTTGCTTCATCTCTTCATCTCGTCTTCCTCTGGTGAGTATCGAATCTCTCACATGTTTTGGGTCATCTAGGTTCATTGTGATGCATCGAACACCTTCTGAAACAGAGTCTCTGCCATGTTTTACTCAGAAAAGTTCCGATCTTTCAGTTCTTTTAGATCATCTTGATTCGTTGTGATGCTAAACACCTTCTGAAACTTAGTTTCTTCGAAGTCCTACTCATAAAGTTTCGACCTTTATCATCTTGATTTTCATAAGCAAAGATGCTTTGTTCTCTCTGTTTCATGCGTGTTGTTGTTGTTATTCAGGTGAAGCAGTTAACTCAAGTGAGAACGGAGTGTGTGTTTCTAAAGGAGGACGATCTCTTCCATACGAGTTAGAAGGAAAGCTTCCCGAGTCTGCTGATCTTGAGTTCAAGGATCTAAACCTGTGTAGTATGTTCCACGAGAAGACTTGTTGCTCTGCTTCACCAGCTCTCCAAAACCTAGCTACTCATGGAGAAGCTTCTAAAGATTGCTTGTACTTGTTTGAGCTTTTGGAGTGTTCGATCTGTCATCCAGATGCTGGAGTGCAATCAGGACCTCTCCGCATTTGTGCCTCGTTCTGTGACAGAGTCTTTGAAGCTTGCTCAGATGCCTACTTTAGCAGTGATGTCAGTCATCAGGTAAAAAGAGCGGTTGTTGAGTTTTGAGAGATATAATAAAACTCACAAGTTTGAGAGAGTGGTTGATTTGGTTCTTGTTTATGTGCCTAGGTTATAGTACCGTGTGATGCAAGTAAAAGCATCATCTGCGTAAAAGCTTCCAAGTGGGGGACTAATGGCACAGCGTTCTGTGAAGCAGTGGGTTTCGCTCCTGTTCAAACATCTGATGACTCCACTTGTTACGGAAGCAAACCAAGTTTTAGACCAGTGGTGACGTCACTCATAAAGACTGAGAATGTTGCTTGGTTTCAAGATGTCAAGAAGCTAGTTGGAGAGATGACACGGGTTCAACAGCTCTCTTGGGTTGTAACACTTATTGTACTAGGAACAATGCTTTTTAACAGGTTTTTGCATCTCTCTCTTTCTCTCATTGTCTATAGTTTCTGTTTAAACCGGTTTTGATGTGTGAATCTTGCTTTGATATCACAGGTGGCGTAATCAGCAGCAGATACGAGCTATGATCCAGAGGGATGCAAGAAGACTGATAAGGAACATAAAGGGGAGGATTGTAATTCGTCTTTATACCTCATTATAAGAGCGTTCACACTTCTAAATAAGCCTATAATCATATGAAATAGATATTCTCTTAGGGAGTTTTGTTGACTCAACAAATTGTAAATCAAACAGTTTTTTTCTTACTCTACATTCCATTCATTAGCATCATGTTATTAGTTATTACCATTCATATTTGCAGTATCCTCCAGATTATTATTACTTTCTTTTTTTTTAAATCTCGACCACTCTATTAAGAGTTCTCAATTGAGTCAGTTACACGGAGTTTGTTTGTGAAAACTCCAAGAACCGGAGTGGTTTTTTATGAACCGAACAATATAAAACACAAAATTGCGAACCGGAAATGAACGGTAAACCGAATTGGTATTATCAATGTATGATTATTCCACGTCAGGTTGGTTCATAATGTCGTTTCAAGTAGTTCGAAAGGGAAAGGGTTACTACCATAAATACAGCTGAGAAGAGAAGGAGAATCTGTTTGTAGAAACCGCTTTTAATGGGAGGTTACTTGACGAAGAGGATGATGTTTCTTCAGCTTCTTACTCCAATCATGTTCCTTCATCTCTTGATCTCTTCTTCCTCTGGTGAGTATCGGAATATTCTAGTCTCTTTCACTTCTTTTGCATCATCTTGATTTCGTTATGATCCATCGAACACTTTCTGAAACAGAGTCTCTGCGATGTTATATACTCATAAAGTTTCCATCTTTCAGTTCTTTTAGATCACCTTGATTCGTTGTGATGCATGGAACACCTAATGAAACTGAGTCTCTGCAATGTTCTGCTCATAAAGTTTCGACCTTTAACATCTGGAACAAGCAAATAGGCAAATATGTAAAGGATTTAGAACAAGCTCGGTGATGTAGAATAGCGTTCCATGCATGTTTTCCTAAAAACGATCCTAAGTAATAACAAGCTCGGTGATGTAGAATTGTATTTGCATAGTAGTAACATTTTCTGCACTCGATTTTATCTAGCATGTCACATGATTTTTGACTACATACGAAATCATAGGTAAGCAATTAGATATTTTCCTACAATTCTTGTATATTAAAAACCAAGAGATCATCATGGTTTGGGAAGGTTGCAAGGTCCTACAGTAGCCTGATTGCATATTAAAAACCAAGAGATCATCATCATCAACAACACTGTGCAGTTACTGATATAACATTTTTGGGTGTAGTACAGATACGAATCGATGAAGTCAAACAACCAGATCTCGTGAAAATTCGCAATCGTGAGATTCGAAGTGACTGACCTGCTGGTAGAGCGCATAGAGAACCAGTGCAGTGTCATCGGAGAATTTGGAGCTGGCGTGTTTCGCCGAGGAATCAGATCCGTCGGAGGAGATTGAGAAGGTCGAGGAGGAGAAATGCGCGTTTTCTGATTCGTTAATATGTTTTTAAAAAGATTCACACAAGTTTTCTAGACTTTTAATGGGCCAGCCGATTCTTAGGCTAAAGCCTGCCTTTGTTTTAACTCTGTTATGGGCCCTTAAGCCCATTTTTAATAGAAGTTTCCAGTTGATAAAAAAAAAGATTTTAATATTTATTTCAATATAATATTTTATTTAAAATAAATACATGTAGAATATTGTTTAACCAGAAAATAGAAATGTAAATAATTTTCTAAACTTAATATCTAAGTGTGGTAAACAATTATCTATCAATTTCAAATATTAAAAATATAAAAAATATTAAAGCTGAAAACATTAAATAATTTATCATATTACTTTTGGTGTAGTATTTGGTGCAATGTTTTTAAACCCGACCCGGACACTGAACCGGACGACTTACCGGGTCACTGAGTCACCGGATCAACCGTGGGTAAACCACGGGTGAACCGTGAATTAATAAATGAATTACTTGATGTGATTTTACCGTGAATTAATAAATGAATTACTTGATGTGATTTTATAGTAATGACATCTAAAAATAGCAAGACATAAAATGCATAAATATTTAAATGTCTAATGTGAATAATAAATTAAAATTCAAATAAAAAATAAACCAAAAAGTAAAAAAATATTGTAATAAATTGTCAATAACAAAAATAAAGTAATTCCAAATCACATTAACTAATTTGGTTATCTCTATAATTAAAAAGTAAAAACCAAAAAAGGAAAAAAAAAGGTTTTTATGGGTTCAACCGGTCCGGATTTCAGATTTTAGTGGGTTTTTCTGGGTTTTTCCGGGTTTTTAAATTTAGGGTTTTTCACAAAACCCGAACCGGAATTATTCTGGGTCACCGGGTTTATCGGTTCAACCGCGGGTCCGGATCGGGTTTCAAAACACTTTTGGTGTCATAGCTGGAGATGGCAAACAAAAATTTGATACCAAAGCACTAAATTTGATGTAATTTCAACACTAAATTTGGTGTCATGGTTGAAAAAGAAACCATGGGTTCTCAATGATGATATTGAACAAACAAAATAAGCTTCCCTTGTAGTGTCGTCTTCTTGGTCAAAATATTTCACAAATCAAGATCTTATACTTTAGTGTACATACATGTGTATTGTATACTCATGGTTGACTTTGAACTAAATTCAAAAACTCGGAGACCAACCGGGAGATTAGGGGATTTAGGCACGTCGGTGAAAGAGAGGCAGTTAGTGGGTTTTGTCCTAAAACTAGTTAATATTAGGCTTCTGGTTTAAGTATCTCCACCTCTTCAAATCTTCGACACCAAACACAAACACTTTCCTCCCCCGCAGCTCTCGGATCTCAAATAGTGTTTTTAACTTTGAAGTTGGGAAACAAATTCATGACTCTTTCTCGAGACACTACAGAGGAAAGATGAGGTTTCCACCAAAACACCAACGGAACATCTCTTCTTATCTGGTAATAATGTTTTTCTTCATCTATAACTTCTCCTCCGCGTTCTTTCTGACGTTATTCTTAGATAGTAAGTTGGCTTTAGCTATGTGATGTTCTCTGTTTTACTCAGGTCAAGATTAGAGCCAATCCCTGGTTTTAGAAATGGGGAGATCATGTTTGCCCAGATGGCGATTAGGAAGACTAATGACAGGATTTCAAGTGATCTTAGGGTTACTAGTGATCACTGTGAGCTTCTCATGTCTCTACAGATTCCATTCAGCAGGCTACTCATTGCACAACGAAGACATTTGCCGCAATATCTACACAATCAAAGAAGTTAAGAAGAACGAAGGATTCGACCTAAAGTCCCTGCGTGACCGCGTCGATGAAGTCCTTCAGAAGATGGATGGCTTGTGTGACAAGATAGAGAAGACGGTAAAAGAGATGGACAAGAGCAAAGACGGAAGCAAACAAGAGATGAAGAAGTTTCTTGAAGACGAAGTAATGACGCCGTTTTATCACGCTTACATCGGTTTATGGCAAATCCGTTTACCAAACCCTGAAGGAATCAGAAACCTGGTCGATAGCACTATAAACCATTCTCGAATATATGCACCTTCGACGTGCCAAGGGATACGACAGAGAAGTAGAAAGTGTATCCTGAAAAATTGGAATAAAACAAATATCAGAACCATGATTTTGAATGTTTTCATAAGAGAGGTTGAAGTTAGAGGCTCCACCTTTGATAGCGACTCCTGTTCTGAAAGAGATCTCGAACTACGCTGCACCTTATAAATGGTTTCAGAAGAACAACTGTAATTGTGCCACTCAATCGAATCGAACCGTCAATGAAAACTTTTATTAGATATATACTAGTTTTTTTTCTTGCTAAAGGGTAAATATCATTAACATATATACTAGTTTTTGGGCCCGTACTGCTTCGTATGGGAAAAGAATTCAAGAAATTGTGTATACATCTAAAAATTATAACAACTAAGAGCAACAATAAGCTTAAATCTCATCACAAGCTGAAGCAGCACCAGTATGCCTAGGCCTGGGCGTTCGGGTACCCATTCGGGTACGGATCGGTTTTTTCGGGTATCAGGTTTTTTGGGTTTTGAAGTCAGGCCCCGTTCGGGTATTATAAAATTTCGGGTCGGGTTCGAGTCGGGTCTTTCCGGGTTCGGGTGGGTTCGGTTGTCATGCATAGGAACCTGAAAAATAACCAAATAACCAAAGTAACTAAAGCGGGTTTGGATATTTGTACCCGATGTAACCAAAATACCCGATTCGGTTCAAATATTTGTATCCAAATTACTCAAAACTAACCAAAAGTAACCAAAAACCCATTTTACATAATTTTTTGGGTAGATTTTTATCCAAACTATCATATTTTATCTTAAAATATTCAAAAGTACCGAAAATAACTAATATATTTAACTTATAATATTAATTTAAAATATTAAAATACTTATAACTATAATTATAACATATATTTTTAGACATATACTAACATTTCAGATATCTTCGGATACTCATTCGGTTCTCGGTTCGGATCGGGTTCGGGACCGGTTCTTCGGATATAGCAATTCAAAACCCATTCGGATATTTACTCTGGATCTGATCGGGTTCGGGACCCTGATTTTCGGGTCGGGTCTTCGGGTCCGGATTTCGTGCCCAGGCCTATCCTAAGTATGCCATCTTTACATTTTTTTTCTTTTGCAAGAGTAGCTAGTCTTTCTTTGTCTTACCCATAATAAAATCAGAACATTCAAAGAAACTCAATAACATTAAAACTTTCCCTGTTAACTATTTTTCAAAAAAAAAACTTTCCGTGTTAACTGAAATAAAGTGCTAACATATATTTACGTGACAATTTTTTTAAATGACCTAACGAACAAGACATGACCAAGTGGTGTCAAATTGAGATTAGTTGATTGGGTTGGTAGCTGAAGATAAGATCAATCTTATAATGATGCGCTTACACATAGATAGTAAGGTCTTCCCGCTGGTCCATGCACAGTTAGATGGTGCCTGGACTGTTTTTGGGTTTTACAGATCATGCGACCATGATACAAGCGGTGGTATTGGAGTTGATTATAAAAAGAATCATATGATACTGGAAAAAGATCATGAATAAAACATCATAAATAAAACAAAGTTAACCATAATATCAATATATAGGTTTCTGTTCACAAAAACACACATATTAATATATATAAGAGATTGTTTTTTGAGTCGAAAATAAGAAAACATCCATAATTAGTTATCTAACTTTTGATTATCCGGCTCTCTTTCGAGGGCGTCTCTTGCCTCTCTTGCAAGAAGGTCGTGGGTTTCTCTTATGAGGGCATCTCTTTTATCGTTTCTTAATGCACCAGCGACACTAACACAGCCAACCACTATGGAGAAAAGAAAACGTAGTGAATGTAAGTGACTTCTTTGTTATTTTTAAAGAAAATATAATCTAAATTAATTACCAATTCAAGCTACAGGATTCCAGATAAGCCTGTCAAACCCTGTAAATGAAACAATAGTCATAAACAAAAGCTCGAGAGTATTAAAAAAGAGATAGAATCAGAGAAATTACAATCACTCCCCTGCATGAAGAAACACTACGGGCCGGGGCTGTGCGTGAATAAACACTACGGGCAGATCTAATTACTCCACGAGTTAAGTGAGGCATGGCGGACCTCATAAAAATTGGAATCATTATCTCTTACCTGCTCATGGAAACTTTTATGAGAGATACAAAACTTTTATGGGAGATACTAGGCTTGCACATAAGCAAGAAATTACATAAATAACAAAAAAAATTGAATCGTCAACTAGAACATTATATCACGGTAAATATCTAATATTGGACCTCTAATGAGTTTAAACATTATGAAAAAGCGAGAGTGGACAATAAGAGAGAAGATAACACTAGTTCCTCAAATCTGCATAACTACAACGGCAAAAAGAAGAAGCTTACGCTGATATGTTGTCTCTTTTAAATGCCTGAAAGAAGAAACACTGCCGATATAACCCAAAGCAAAATCAGTCTCGAAAGTTAGACCATCAAAGGATTTTGAGAGCGAGAGACTCACCTCAGAGACCAAGACTGCTGCAGAGGAAAAAGATGAGGAATAAATGTGAAACAAGTACTTACTTATATGCTAGTTACCAAAACCCTAAGTTTATTTGGTTACCAAGAATGAAATAACTGAAGATATCAACCCAAACCACATAAATAGAAAATTTGACAAAAATTTTCATCCTAGTATAAACTCTCTCGTAGTGAGATATTTTCTAATGAGTTTCCCAAAATTTTGGCCCCGGCAACTCCAAAGAATTAGAGTATATCAATTGTAATCGTGCCACTCAATCGAGTCGAACCGTGATATGAAAACTTTATTAAATATATTTATATTTACGTGACAAATTTTTAATGGAAAAAATCTGCCAAAAAAAAATTACCAAAAAGAAACATGTACACTTGTATGACCAATAAAACTCAGAATTTTTGTTGATTTATTTGGATTGTAAAGTGAAACGATGTCAGTAGACACCAGGGCTCGAACCTAGGTTGTTAGGATAAAATAGCAAAGTATTTTACCATTAAGCTAGTGGCACGTAGGAACAAACACGTTGACTTTTATTTGGTATTGATTTTGAATATAAGAATTATCTAAAAATTTAAAAAGGTCTTTAAAATTCCAAAAATTTGAAAATAAAGAATTTTTTTTATAAAATTTTTTGAAACTGAAATTAAAAATAAAATCGAAAATAACAAAAAAAAGTTATAAAAAAAATTCAAATCTGAAAATAATCAGAATCTATAAAAACTATTTTTTTATTTTTTTATTTTTTATAAAAAATGCCAAAAAGAAAATTTTCTTTTTTCAAATTATTAAAAGAAGAATTGAAAAAATAAAATAATTCGGAAATTTTTTTTTAAAAAAGTGATAAAAAATTTATAATCTGAAAACATATAATCAGAAACTATAATAAATAAATAAATAATAATAATAATAATAATAATAATAATAATAATAATAATAATAATAATAATAATAATAAATTAGTTTTTATAGTTTCTGATTATATGTTTTCAGATTCGAAATATTTATAACATTTTGGAATTTTTTTTTCGATTTTTTTTCAATTTTTTTATAATCCGGAAAATGAAAGTTTCTTTTTTTAGAATTAATTTTTCAGTTTTTAGAAATTTTAAAGATTTTTTAAAGTTTTTAGATAATTTTTTTTATATTCAATCAATACCAAATATAATTTAAATGTGTTAGTACCTTCATTGATTAAGCAATTAGCCCGGTGGAAAATACCTTGCCATTTGATCCAAATATCCTGGGTTCAAACCCAGTGGTCAACTTGATTTTATTTTTAAATAATGTAAAACGACGTCATTTCACTTAACACTAATATTTAACGATGTCATTTTTTCTGTTAAATTTGCTGACGGCGTGCTAAATTGGCAAGTCAACGTAAATATTGTTAATTAATTCTAAAATCAATGAAAAATTTGTGTTTTGTTTGGCCAGTCTAGATATCCAGATTTCTTTTGATAATTCTCGAAAAGTTCGATGTTTTTTTGGTCGATTTCCTAATTTTTAATGACCAAAAAAGAACAGGAGACATGACCAAGTGGTGTCAAATGGATGCGCAAATTGAAATGCTATATTCGCTATATATATATATATGCTGCACATAAGGCACTTGACCGAGATGAGAAAAGACACGTGATTAAAGTAGCGAAGGTGAGAGAAGACTTTTGATGAAATCATGAAAGGTGGCGGCGGCATGAGAGAATGAAAATTTGTAGACGGTGTGGTGCCAAGACCCATATAGTGGTTCCAAAATCTGAAGATCTCTCCATTCCTCAACAATATCTTTACTAAATTAATTGACACTAGATCTCGACCCGCACAACCGTGCGGGTGTTATTTTCAATTTTATATTCAGATATATATATATATATATATATATATATATATATATAGATTATTAGTAGTATACATTTTTAATTTTAATCATATATTTTAATATTTATACAGCTATTTCAAATACAATAATGTATAGTTTCAATGTTGTAAATAATCAATTATGTATTTGTTGTTTTTATTATATATCTATCTTATTGTATTTGCATTTAGTTATTAAACATATTAATATATGCATGAAAAACATATTTGACAGTTATTTTGTATTTAATATATGTTAAATTTTTATCCGTTCTTCAAAAATGGATTTCTTTTTAGCAGCAATTTCTATGATTATTCATTTTACACAACATATTATTATATATACAAAAGTGAAAGGATATGTTAACTTTTATACATGTAGTATATAGCCCGTTAATATTAAGCCGCTCTGTCACCGTATTATATTTTTAACATAAATATTTATATTTATGAAAATAAAATTTATCAATTTATCAATTTAATATAATTTTATCATATTTAGTTCAATAAAATAAAAAATTAACATGATTGATTGTGAATATATAACAGACACAAATAAGATATAATATATATATTTGACATCGAAAAACCATTATATTATTCAAACTTGAGTGGTCTAAGTAGTCAGACCGGAATAGAACAACAAAATATAATATTTAATAGTTCTAATATTCTATAAATTATTAGTCTTATTAAAATACATTTAATAAAATTTCTTAAGAATTGACCAACTGAAAAATCACACATGAAATAAAGTTGTGACTTCTCTTTTAATATAATAGATTAAAACTATCTTTTTTGAAAATTAATATATTGTTAAAAAATTTAGATCAACATAATCAATATTCTTTTCATATGCTTGATTTTAATTATATAATTGATAAAAATAAGATAGAATATTTAATTTTCATTTTATAAACGATAATTGAATATATTAGCGTATAATAATATTTCAAAACTAATTACGAAATTAGTTAAAATATTTACATATAATTTTTGGAAATGAAGTTCTTATTAATATATTTTAAACAGATATTTCGAAAATGTTAAAATATATATAATATAATTAAAGTAGTTCAAATATTTGTTACTCATATTTATGAAATCCCTAAAATTATGGGAAGTTACTGATTTTAATGAATTATTTTTTATTGTTAAGATTAAAATAAAATGTATAGTTGAATAAATAATACACATATTTAAAGTTATGATTTCTAGTAAGAGTCCATTTAATTAAAAATCACACATGAATAAGAAGTCATGACTTATCTTTTAATATAATAGATGTAGACGCACTACAAGGGCTTTTTTTTTTGCCATCTGAAAAAATTATTAACGGGTTAAGATCCAACTGGACCAAGCCCGACCGAAGAAAAACAGAGTTCAAAGGCCTGATTACAACAGAAACAGAAGCCCATAAATGGGCGCAATAAAATCGGGCATAAAGCCCAAAAACACGTTACACGGCGCCAATCCACGCGTCCAAAGATCAGCGCATGACTGCCCCACGTGTTCAACTCCACCGATCGCACGAGACACGCGTCACCTGCTCAGCACTACAAAGGCTTATCTCCGATCATTTCTCATCATAAATAGGTAAACGGTAAATAACTTTGTCCTTACGTTGAGAACTTAATTGGTTTTATATGCCAGTTTATAGTTATTATATAGTTTACATATAATCCTAATTTTGGTTTCAAAACTCCGAAAATGAAATTGATACATCCTTAATACCAGTAGCTGAGTAGCAAATAACAGTGAAATTTGATATTATGTTAATGTGTTATCACTGCTTAAGATTACTTGTAGTTGATCTGTACTCCATAGCTTCTATATATCCAGTTACTTATCATGATATCATTCCATATCTTGTGGAGACTTTTTGTCTTGTCGCTATTGCGAGCTTTAATGAAAATAACGACATAAAACTTCATATTTTTAGGTAAAAATGCAGCAAAAAATCTAGTAAAATAAAAAGGAAAATCAACTAAAGGCTTAGCTCGATTTATTTTCTTAACTCACACGTGGTCGACGTAATCTACTTCGTTGACCAAAAACCCCAAAAAACTTTCAAAATCATTGGCAGCAACTGTGGAGTTTCTGTAGCCTGTAATCTGTCTCTGGCCGCGTGCAAATCTTCCTAAGGGGGCAAAATCCTGCTGCAATTGCAAAATGGAGCTGACAGGTTAAAAGATATGGTCAGAGTCGACATCAAGAGAGATGAGAGTCCAAACCTCAGACTGGTCGTGGCTGTACCGCACCAAGAACCTACAACGACAACCTCTTACATCGTGTCTCCTTCTAACAATGCCGTCAAAGTAAAGAGCTTGATCTTTCCCTTCCTGAATATGTTTATAACAAAGTTAAATCAGAGATAGTAAACTCACATGATTGTGAGTGTTTGCTATATTTATGTTTTATAATTGTGAGTGTGTATCAAGTCATTTACACTTCGCTCACTTTATAGTGACAACACGTGATGTCCGTGCCATCTAAATATTGTCTTCTTGTCACAATATGAAAGTCCATATGTTTTCCTATTTGGTTTTTGTGGTATAATGAATGTTTAGGGGTTGCCATAACGTATAATTTCGTACCGTATGGTTTCCACTCGGTTGAAGTTTAGCATAACACAAACCGCTGACAAAGAAACAAAAACATTACCTAAGAGATCGTGAATCTATATTAGATTACCATATGCACATCCAACCTAGGTTAATTCCATCAGTGTAACTTAGTTGGATCTTTAACAACGACAACAAAACTTATTGGATCAGTGTTTGAGTAGATTACTTTTGGAAATGGGAATTTTAAACTATATAAGCAAATAAATCCGCTTGTTATATCCTAAAGATTTAAACATTGATTTTGACAAGAAAAAAATCAGTTGATATATTGCGCCAAATTGACAAGTTGATGCATTATTAATTAGGTCGGTATCGTTCACTAGTAGGTTTTGGAATTTGCATTTAAATGTACAGAAGGTGTAGTGAATGATTTTTAATACATTACAACAATTAGTGTAGTTGCTTTGAGCGCGGCTGCGTGGGGTATTTTTGGAGAGTTGTCATATATATATTTCTAATAGTTCTTGGTTAATTTGTGTAAAGTTATATACGTTTGTTAGAATAAGTCATGCTACAGTAAATTATTAAAGAAATACCAGCTACGTTCGTAAAAGAAGTAATTCGCCATTAGTTACGCTATTATCTGATAATCAGATAATCACATTGGCCCTCTCGTTAAACAAACACTAATCAGATAATCAGAAGTAATTCGCCATTAGTTCCTGGTTGCTGATTTTTCCTATCTTGAACTGTATTATTTTCTTTTTTGGTATGAATGTTTAAATATCATGACTGTTTTCGGAAACCATAAATGCATTATAAATATAGGGCTTAACTAAATGATATGCTCCATTGATATATGCATGTTAATCTGATGAAGATAAAATTGACGTGTATATAATATGATATCTAGTTAGAATCTGGAGTATATTATAAATCTGTGGCAGCCGTACATGTATATATAAATTTATTTCTTTATTTTTTTTTTAATTTTGACAAAGGATATATACAATATGTGTGTATTGCATGAACTTTTCATTTTTTTCTGTTTGATTTTATGAAAATTCGCGCAGTCATCCAATTCAAATCGTGCATGAAGGCTTGAGAGCTTTCAAATACTTGAGTGAGATTAACCAAAGTGTTCGCTGTTATTTACGGTGAAGTTATGCATATCAACTTGTCCTTTTGATATAAACAAACTTTGAATAAAAAAACAAGGTTCAAAATGACATGTCCTAAACCCCGAGCTGTTAGCTCTACTGGTAAATATTTATTTTCAAAAGGTAGAAGTGTTCGAGTCTCAACAGTTGTTACCATGCATTTTGGGTCAGTGAACTTGGAGCGTTTTTATGGTTAGAGTGAAGTGGATAAATTTAAAATAAAATAAATAAAAACTCTTCAGCGCAAATTTAATTATTATTGCAACCTGTTTGACATAATGAAAACCCAGTTCATTTAAGGAATATAAAACACACAAATTAGTTATCAACAAAAATCAGAAAACAGATACTCCGTAATCCGTATACACACAGATCATTGGAAGTCAGCGGGTCAACTCTTAAAACTTAGTGCTTAATTAAGTGATAATCTAAACTATTAAGGCAGAAGTACAAAATAGAATCTGCCCTTAAAGTTGCACAAATATTACATTCCTATGCCACTGCTATTTAAACTACGTAGTTTTGATTATTTTTTTTTCAGAAAAATCGTTGACATTTGGACCCATGTATTGGGCTTAGAAATGGGTAATATCCACTTTCATATATTTCAATCGATCTTTTTATCCTTCTCCTTATTTAACATCACAAAATAAATGCCCATTCCATATACTAATTCTTAGACCAGCAAAACTCAATTATCATTTTTAACTCTGTTTAGTTTTTTAATGCGGTCAAAATTTCCTGCAGGTTGACATCTACTATTAAACCGAATGTATAAATCATGTCACTTTTAAAACTATTAAGGAAATCATTATTACTATCAGCAGCGCATATGTGACAACGCGAATGTAAGTACATGAAATCAAAAAAAAAATTTTATTGTTTTGTATAGTAGTAGTAAATTAATAATATACACGTCTAAATTTTAACCAGACCAAGCCAAATGTTATACGCAAACCAAACCAAATAATCGTTTGGAAAATACAAAATACAGTATAACTTCTATAAATTAATAATCGGTAAATTAATAAATTTCTTCGATCTCAACTTGGATCAGTGTAAAATATGACACAAATAGATAATAATATTTTTTAAAATTCTTATATAAATATATCCCCATTAAAATAACAAATTAATAATCTATTTATGTTTTTTATATAAGTAAAAACACAACATTATATTGTTGGTTTTAAATTCACAATGAAAATACCTCTATTTTTCTTAATATTTCTATATATTTTGTTAATATATGTAGTAAAAATATATCTAAAACCACGTAACAATTCTATGAAACATAAAAATATATAACATTCATGTCAAATTTCTATTTTTTTTTTAAAAAAATGTATATACATTAAAATCAAATATCATATTTTTTTAGATTAAAAAAATCACAAATAAAAAATCTAAATAAGAAAACTTTTATAAATTAATATCTCTATAAATTAATAAAATTTCAAAATCCCAACATTGTTAATTTATAAAAGTTTACTGTATATACACAATCTATGTTAGTGATGTATTCGATTGAAGATACGTAAATAATGAATTTATATCACTATATGCCAGTCACATTGTTATGAAGAAAATTGTTTACACATACATTACTTAAAAAATATTTTATATAACTTACTAAATATTAAAATAAATACAATTAATCAGCCGTGCGGACGCACGGGTCGTAATCTAGTCTCTATTATTAAAACTGAAGTACACATATAAATTACCCATTAGTTTTCAGTTTTAATTACAATGACATGCCACTGAAGTAATTAAATAAACCATTAAATGAACATATATTTAAGAAATTATTGTTTTTTTCTATTTATTAAACAGTTTCTTAAATCAATTTAACTTAATTTCGTATTTAATATATTTTCTAAAATAAATTAGCTGATTTTTAAGAATATTCATATTTAAAATTTATTTTAACAATACTAAAATTGGATAATGTTACGATTGATTATTTTGAACGAAATTAAAGTTTAAATTCGACATTAAATAATACTTTGAATATTCCTAAAATATATGTTTAACTTGCCATTAATTATTTTGAATATGTTGAATATTCCTAAAATATATTCCTAAAACATTAACGTATTGACTGATGACACATGTTTCAATCATTGTTACTATAAAGTTTGAGGAATCAAAATTTCAAAATGTTAAATCCCTCGTCAGTAAACTAACTCATAATATTGTTTTGATGGTTGCCAATTAAAATTCTTACGATGGAACTTGGAAGCTTAGTTCAGTCATAATGCCAAAATGGACTATTTGTATTCGATAGTTTCCCTTTTTATACATCATGAATATAAAACTTCTAAAAGGAATTTGAGTTTAAAAAAAGTTTACAAACAGAATGGGAGTATTTAAGATAATAAATAATTCAATCAATAAACTCAGTTTTTAGATAAAAAAAAAAAGACTGATCTCTGCGTTTTCCTTCTCCGGCCGGCGAGCTTCATCGCTGCTAGGCATGGGCGTTCGGGTACCCATTCGGGTACGGGTCGGTTTTTTTCGGGTATCGGATCTTTTAGGTTTTGAAGTCAGGCCCCGTTCGGGTATTATAAAATTTCGGGTCGGGTTCGAGTCGGGTTTTTCCGGGTTCGGGTGGGTTCGGTTCTCATGCATAGGAACCTGAAAAATAACCAAATAACCAAAGTAACTAAAACGGGTTCGGATATTTGTACCCGATGTAACCAACATATCCGATTCGGTTCAAATATTTGTATCCAAATTACTCAAAACTAACCAAAAGTAACCAAAAACACCAATTTTACATAATTTTTTTGGGTAGATTTTTATCCAAACTATCATATTTTATCCTAAAATACTCAAAAGTACCGAAAATAACTAATATATTTAATTTATAATATTAATTTAAAATATTAAAATACTTATAACTATAATTATAACATATATTTTTAGACATATACTAACATTTCGGATATCTTCGGATACTCATTCGGTTCTCGGTTCGGATCGGATTCGGGACCGGTTCTTCGGATATAGCAATTCAAAACCCATTCGGATATTTACTCTGGGTCTGATCGGATTCGGGACCCTGATTTTCGGGTTGGGTCTTCGGGTCCCGATTTTGTGCCCAGGCCTAATCGCTGCCGTGAAAAGGTCTTTAATATATTTCTTTTGTGTCTTTCGTCAGTTTTGAAGCCTTTTGGGATATCCTTGGAGACTCTTGGGTTCAGATCTGCCTTTGATTTCATCTTGTAGCTGGATGGGGTGGCTTAACCAGGTTCGTAGCTTTTTCTGGTGCGTGGTGCAGGTTATACCGGCTCTGATACTTCTTCCATCGGATCTGGATAAGCTGAAAGCTCTGTTGGTTCATAGTGGGTGGAGTTTCGGTGTTGTGAAGATGTGCTGTCCCTTGGTTTGAAACCGACGGGTTCTCCGGATTACTTGGTAAGGGGCTTTGGAGCTGTGGCTCAATTGCGTGCTGTCTTGGAGTAGTTATTTGCCAACCATCGTCTTTAATGGCTGCTCGAGTTGGAGGTTTGTTATTGTGACTTCTTGTTGAAGAAGTTGCTTGTGTGTTGTAGTTGTTCTTGGTTTAAGAGGGGAACGTTTGGAGATCATCTTCCAACTTCAATAGTATAAGACTGCAATCACTTTCTTGCTTATATCTTCTTCCAACTCTGCTCAGCTCCACCTTTCTTGGAGATTATCTTGTTTCCTCTAATGTGAACTAAGTAGCTTTGTTTTCTTCTGTCTTTAGTGTTCATTTAAGTTGATGTTTCAAACATTTCTTCGGGAGGGTTAGTTGTACCTCGCCGGCTTATGTTACTGGAAAGATTTCATACCTTTGCCAGCTCTGTGTAATCTTTGGTTGAATTAATATAAATCCACCAGATGACAAAAAAAAACTCAGTTCTTAGATGACGGCTGTCTATTCACACATGTTCCAAATATTTTATTTTTAAAGAAAAAATTGAAAACTATCATCGTTTCTTTTCTATAAAACCCACAAATTCTCCTTTTTTCTTGTGCATCCAGAACTCACATTTCTCTATCTACACATAACTAAAAAACATCATTTTCTCTCTCTCAAAACCACATAGTAAAAAATAGAAAGACTTAATCGTTTTGCTCGAGGGTCTCTTCTAGATTTTGACCCGCCCTTCTAAAGAACGGATATTTTTTGTTTTAATTTTTTTTTAAAAAAAATTAATAATTATATTCATGTTTAATATAAATTTAATCTAATGTTTTTAGTAACTATATTAAATATGTTAAGTTGTACATGTGCCATATGCACTTTAGAAATCATTTTTAAGTTTTATTTATAAGCTTTACAACATATTATATATTTTAGTAGTTACCTAACATAATTAGTCAAGAATATTGTATCCAAGAAACCTGATTCAGAATCGACTTGAAAATCAATATCTCATATTTTGTTAAATATGTAAAATATACTTGAATAGTTTTGAAAATGTTATATCCGAAAACTAACATCAAACCTTATCCGTACTGAAAACTAAAATCTTTTTTGAAAAATGTTTGAAAATTTAATTTTAATATTATATATATATATATATGTATGCGTATGTGTGTGTGTGTAAATGTGTTAGTATGGTCTTTACTAACTGTAAGTCTTCACATTTAATAAATATTTTTAATTGAATAACCTTTTAAACCCGTTAAACTACATAAATTTATATGAATATTTCTATTAAAAGTCCGCTTAAATATGTTAAATCCCGTAAATCATAAAAATTAAATGTCATTAATAACGGGTTATTAATGACATTAGTTATTAATATTAGTTAACTTTTAAAGCTTCATTTTATAGTAAACAAACTTAAGAAATATATTCCCATCGCTTTATATATAATTTTATTACAATATATTTCTTAAGTTTCAGATAAATGTAGTTATATATTAAGTTAGGAAAGAGGCTTATTAATATTGAATTAGATGCAATTATAAAATATGTTTATTGAATTATTTATTAAGTGACGATTTTCATGCTATCCCGTAATTTTTCTAATCTTTATGTCATTCATGGTAAAATTAATTTATTACTTAGTTAAATGTATTTTTCAAAAAAAAACTTATATGAATAAAATTTGTACTTTTGATTGTATATTTACATTTTGAGTGTTACACAAAAAGCATTATCTCCAGTATTCTGAAATCCGACCCGGATACGAAGTTAAACCGGATAAAATTGGTTATCCTATATGTAATTCGGTTTCTTAAATCAATTTAACTTAATTTCGTATTTAATATATTTTCTAAAATAAATTAGCTGATTTTTAAGAATATTCATATTTAAAATTTATTTTAACAATACTAAAATTGGATAATGTTACGATTGATTATTTTGAACGAAATTAAAGTTTAAATTCGACATTAAATAATACTTTGAATATTCCTAAAATATATGTTTAACTTGCCATTAATTATTTTGAATATGTTGAATATTCCTAAAATATATTCCTAAAACATTAACGTATTGACTGATGACACATGTTTCAATCATTGTTACTATAAAGTTTGAGGAATCAAAATTTCAAAATGTTAAATCCCTCGTCAGTAAACTAACTCATAATATTGTTTTGATGGTTGCCAATTAAAATTCTTACGATGGAACTTGGAAGCTTAGTTCAGTCATAATGCCAAAATGGACTATTTGTATTCGATAGTTTCCCTTTTTATACATCATGAATATAAAACTTCTAAAAGGAATTTGAGTTTAAAAAAAGTTTACAAACAGAATGGGAGTATTTAAGATAATAAATAATTCAATCAATAAACTCAGTTTTTAGATAAAAAAAAAAAGACTGATCTCTGCGTTTTCCTTCTCCGGCCGGCGAGCTTCATCGCTGCTAGGCATGGGCGTTCGGGTACCCATTCGGGTACGGGTCGGTTTTTTCGGGTATCGGATCTTTTAGGTTTTGAAGTCAGGCCCCGTTCGGGTATTATAAAATTTCGGGTCGGGTTCGAGTCGGGTTTTTCCGGGTTCGGGTGGGTTCGGTTCTCATGCATAGGAACCTGAAAAATAACCAAATAACCAAAGTAACTAAAACGGGTTCGGATATTTGTACCCGATGTAACCAACATATCCGATTCGGTTCAAATATTTGTATCCAAATTACTCAAAACTAACCAAAAGTAACCAAAAACACCAATTTTACATAATTTTTTTGGGTAGATTTTTATCCAAACTATCATATTTTATCCTAAAATACTCAAAAGTACCGAAAATAACTAATATATTTAATTTATAATATTAATTTAAAATATTAAAATACTTATAACTATAATTATAACATATATTTTTAGACATATACTAACATTTCGGATATCTTCGGATACTCATTCGGTTCTCGGTTCGGATCGGATTCGGGACCGGTTCTTCGGATATAGCAATTCAAAACCCATTCGGATATTTACTCTGGGTCTGATCGGATTCGGGACCCTGATTTTCGGGTTGGGTCTTCGGGTCCCGATTTTGTGCCCAGGCCTAATCGCTGCCGTGAAAAGGTCTTTAATATATTTCTTTTGTGTCTTTCGTCAGTTTTGAAGCCTTTTGGGATATCCTTGGAGACTCTTGGGTTCAGATCTGCCTTTGATTTCATCTTGTAGCTGGATGGGGTGGCTTAACCAGGTTCGTAGCTTTTTCTGGTGCGTGGTGCAGGTTATACCGGCTCTGATACTTCTTCCATCGGATCTGGATAAGCTGAAAGCTCTGTTGGTTCATAGTGGGTGGAGTTTCGGTGTTGTGAAGATGTGCTGTCCCTTGGTTTGAAACCGACGGGTTCTCCGGATTACTTGGTAAGGGGCTTTGGAGCTGTGGCTCAATTGCGTGCTGTCTTGGAGTAGTTATTTGCCAACCATCGTCTTTAATGGCTGCTCGAGTTGGAGGTTTGTTATTGTGACTTCTTGTTGAAGAAGTTGCTTGTGTGTTGTAGTTGTTCTTGGTTTAAGAGGGGAACGTTTGGAGATCATCTTCCAACTTCAATAGTATAAGACTGCAATCACTTTCTTGCTTATATCTTCTTCCAACTCTGCTCAGCTCCACCTTTCTTGGAGATTATCTTGTTTCCTCTAATGTGAACTAAGTAGCTTTGTTTTCTTCTGTCTTTAGTGTTCATTTAAGTTGATGTTTCAAACATTTCTTCGGGAGGGTTAGTTGTACCTCGCCGGCTTATGTTACTGGAAAGATTTCATACCTTTGCCAGCTCTGTGTAATCTTTGGTTGAATTAATATAAATCCACCAGATGACAAAAAAAAACTCAGTTCTTAGATGACGGCTGTCTATTCACACATGTTCCAAATATTTTATTTTTAAAGAAAAAATTGAAAACTATCATCGTTTCTTTTCTATAAAACCCACAAATTCTCCTTTTTTCTTGTGCATCCAGAACTCACATTTCTCTATCTACACATAACTAAAAAACATCATTTTCTCTCTCTCAAAACCACATAGTAAAAAATAGAAAGACTTAATCGTTTTGCTCGAGGGTCTCTTCTGATTGCATCAATGGATGAGAGAGGAAGAAGCTTGAAGAGCAACATGGAAGATGATATGGACCTGAAAAGAGGTCCATGGACCGCACAAGAAGATTATAAGCTAATAAACTACGTTGCTACTAATGGAGGAAGGTCGATGGAACTCGCTTTATCGTTGCGCTAGTATGATTCATTTCACGTATATATAAATGTTGTATGCGTTCCAAAAAATACATGGTGTATATATTTATGTATGTTCTACTTCTTTGAGCATTGATCTTTTTGGCTAAAAGAGCCAAAGGACAAGTTACATAACATAATTGATTTGTTCACTTCATGTTCAATCCTTTTTCATGTTTCGATCACCATGTGTGATTGTGTTTATTTTTTCAATTTCTTTTACATTGACGACCTTTTCATTTTTAAATGATTTTTCGTTTTCTTAAAAATCAGAAATGGTTTCTTTCCTTCCTATGCATTAGTGAAAAGACCCTACATAGGTATTAGTGAAAAAGTGCATACCGAACTTTCTTTGTTTCACTCTTTCTAATCACTTCTAAAAATAATTTCATTGAACTAAATAAAGTATTTGATTATTTGAGTGATGTCTTTTGGTAATGGATTCAGTTATCAGTCTTATCAGTATTGAATAACATATCCAAGTTTGGTTATTAAAAAGGGGTGAAAAAGTAAGAACTAATGCGAATTGATGATCATCATCTCTATGGGAAGAGCACTAACTCAGTGTGGAATACTACTCAGGTCAAGTGGGGAATAGTTATTATAACCGGATCAGAACTTTGTGTGTTTTACATATGTTACAGGACAAATATTTCGATTATTCTAGGTTACTAGACGAAGATGTACCGGCTATGCAGGAGCAGAGTAACCTAACCGGCTTGAAAATATTAATGGAGCTTCTTCTTCTTCGGAAAGAACATTGGAGAAATTGATGAAGACTCCCGGTTCATGGAGCAGCAACAACAGTTCAAGAATAATGGAAACTTCTGAATACACAATATCGTAAGATCTTTAATCACTGATCTAACACGAAGTATACATGTGAAAGGCATTTGTTTAATGTAATAATTAAAGTAATATGCTTACGATATTATATAAGGATATATGATCAGCTTTTTATTTCAAGCTTGACATATATATCATACGTCATGGCGTTTTAACAAATCGCTGAATTTGATTGGTTATGTCTTGGGATTGTAATGATTTATTGTAGAATATTCATAAATATGGATGCAATATTTTATAGTTTAATTTAAGAAATAAAAAAAAAAAATACTCAATCGTCAGTGTAAAGGGGCATACTTGAAAAATGAAAATGTTTTCACACTTTAGATCGAGTGAATTCCTCAATGGAATCATAAACATAAATCATTAATCATTGAATTACTAATATAACGACGACGGAGCACATAATGGGTTCCCCACTATGATTACACATCAGAAACTGTTTTGAACGATATAATAATAACTTTAGGACTATAAAATGGATAGTCTAAGTAGTATTGCTTTGTTGACAAGAAAAAAAAAGTAGTATTGCTTTTGCGAATTATGCATATGTATATGGGAAATAAAGTGCGTATGAAAAAGCCTGCTTTTCTTTGGGTTCAAAAGAAGACATTTAAAAACTGCGATGTTTTTTATGCTCAACATCACGTGGCAAAACCGCGTTGGCTGTTATCTAGACATGAGTTTAAGGTGATGTTGAGAATAAAGAAATGACAGTTTTTAATGTTTGTGTTATTAAAATATGCCTAGTGGTAAGTGATGATAACAGCCAACGAGTTTAAGGTGATGTTGAGAGGTTTGTTTATTCGTTGAAAAGTTAAATGTTTTGTTTGTTAAAATATGTGCTAAATGATGATAAGCAGCCACCCACCAATAAACGTAATCCAGAACCGTTATAACCATTATCCAGACTAAAGAATCGTAACGCACGTCTCTATTCGGCCCGTACAATATTATTAGAAATGTCAAACAGGTTGATCCGTCCCGTCCCATCCCGTACCGCAGCGGACTCATTTCTTTGCGGGTCACGGCGAGTCAGGTTCGCGCGGGCTGCGGTCTCCAAAAAGTCGTCCCAAACCCGTACCGCAAATTGCACACTCCTTTACGGGCTGTCCCGCGGGACATATGTTAATGTAATGTATCCGATCATGCTTGACACTGCAGGCCGTTCCAGAACACTTCCTGATGCTGCATGCTGCTCTAAGATGCTTCAGACTACTCCCCTACATAACCAAGTTCACATAATTAATATACATAAAATATCTACAATGCAAATTCTTCAAAATTTGTTATATATTATGCTTATTTTCTTTATTAAAAGTGCATATAGAACATAAGATGATTATATATATATATATATGGAGTCATAACCAAACAAAAAATGCATGTAAGAAATGAGATGTTAATGTATATTCTATTCTATTAATGTAACGAGATAACAATGATAAGTAACGAGAGAACATGAAGAATAGAATACATTTCGAAGAAGACTCTAATCAGTAACAAAACTAACTCTTTCAGTTGAACGACATCATTGCTATAAAATTAAATAGCTTAGTCGATCAAGTCTCTAACCATAGCTTATTATCGTTACCGCTTTGATCAGAGCTTAGTCTTGTTCATGTTATCTTAACCAAATAAAATAGTTATAGTTAACTTTGTCACACTCAAACATATTTACATATCAATTAAAGATAATTTCAAAATATGTTTTTCATTAGCTTATAACTCCTAAGTTCATAACCAAATTTTTAGTTTTAATGAATAAAAAAACTAAATATAATCAAACACTAAATCAAAGCTGTTAATTTCAAAATTAATAAAAAACACCAAATTAAAACACCAATGGAGCTCAAATCATCATTTTCGGAGCTCGAATCATCATTGCTGAAGCTCTTTTCTTTTTTCAAGGGAAAGTCACATAAATTACCTTCTTTTCACTCTTTTTTATTTTTTTGAGGTAAAACAAGAATTGAAAAAGAAAAAAATGCGGGTTTTTGTAATCCCGCAGGTCCGCGTCGTCCCGTCCCGCAAAAGGCCCAGTCCCGCAAAGACCCGTCCCGCAAAGCCCGCTAGTTTGCGGATCTGAAAAATCTCGGCCCAATCCCGTTCCGCGACAGATCTTTACGGATCAGGCCTGCGGTCCAGGTCCATAATTGACATCTCTAAATATTATTATTCGTCAGTGTAGATGCATACTTAAAAAAAATGAAATCGTTTTCACACTTTAGATCGAGTGAATTTCTCGATGGAATCATAAACACAAATCATTATCCATTTAATTACTAACGGAGCTCATAATTGGTTCCACTATGATTAATATTTAACTCAAGATACGACACAAACAAACACGTCAGAAAATGTTTTAAGAGATATAATACTGACTTTAGTACCATAAAATGGATAATCAAAGTCGTATTGTCTAGAAAACAGAGGTCTCCAAAACAGAGTATCACAAGAACAAAAGAGAAAGAATATCGTTCACAAGTACTCGTTCGTTTTATTGATGAATCTCGTTCACAATTCGCATATCTTTCATTACATCTTTCATCTCATTATATAGGTAAAGATAAAACCTAAACCTAGTAGTAAACACTTTCGTTATTTCCTAATCCTTTCATTCACTAAACATAATCTTCATATGATTAGAATATCTTGCATCTTAAGTTATCTTTAAGCTTATCCAACATTCTCCCCTTTAAGCTTGAAGTACTCTTCTTTCACATTTTGAACTCCGATCAACGACCTCATCTCAGCAAACTTAACCCGACTAAGTGCTTTAGTCAAGATATCAGCTTTCTGTTCATTACCCGGAACATGCTCCACCTCCACTTGCTCGTTCTCGACACACTCTCGTATAAAATGAAACCGCCTATGTATATGTTTGCTTCGACCGTGAAACACCGGATTCTTTGTCAAAGCAATCGCGGACTTGTTATCAACTCTAATCGTCACTGCCTTGCATTCTCCTCCTACAACTTCACTCAAAATCTCTTGTAGCCAAATAGCTTGTTTCGCAGCTTCTGTTGCAGCCATAAACTCTGCTTCACACGATGATAACGCCACAATCTCCTGTTTTTGAGAGCACCAACTTATAGGACTGTCATCGAAGTAAAATATGTGACTGGTTGTACTTTTGCCATCATCGATGTCAACACTATGCGAACTATCACTGAAACCAACAAGCTCTTGCTTCACTGATCTCTCAAACCGAAGTCCCAAAGATTCAGTTCTGCGCAAATATCTCAATATCTGCTTCAAAGCTGCTCTGTGGGACTCCTTAGGAGCTTGCATATATCTACTAAGTACTCCGACACTATACGAGAGGTCTGGTCGTGTATGTAGTAGATACCGAAGACATCCTATGCTTCTTCTGTAATCTCTTTCGTCGATACTTCTTTCTTGCTCGGCTCTTGATAGCTTCAGGTTCACTTCCATGGGTATATGAGTGAGATTGCTTCCGTGCATACCAGTTTCCTCGAGAATCTTTCTTGCATACTTCGCTTGTGACAACACGATGCTTCCTTTGTCTTGACGAACCTCAGTGCCTAGATAGTATGTTAGTTTTCCCAAGTCCGACATCTCGAACCGTTTGCTCATCTCTCCTTTAAACTCCATGATTGATTTCATACTTGAACCCGTGATGAGAAGATCATCAACGTACACGCATACAACAAGTATTCCTTCTGTTTCTTCCTTCCTATACAAAGATGGCTCTTTGGAACACCGAGTAAAACCAAGAGTCTGTAGCATACGGTTAAGTTTCACGTTCCACGCCCGAGGAGCTTGTCTTAGTCCATACAAAGCTTTGTTTAGTTTGTACACATTTTCCTCCTTTCCTTTAATCTCAAATCCTTCAGGCTGACTTACGTAGACTTCTTCTTTTAAATCTCCATGTAAAAACGCGGTTTTCACATCCATGTGATGTACTTCCCCTCCATTAGAGGCAGCTAGTGCAATGGCTAACCTGATTGTTTCGATACGAGCGACAGGAGCAAAGACTTCATCGTAGTCAATCCCGTGTCTCTGAACATAACCCTCTGCGACTAAGCGTGCCTTGTACTTACTGATTGTTCCATCCGCATTCCTTTTAATTTTAAATATCCACTTCAGGCCGATAGGTTTGAAACCCTTTGGTAAATCCACAAGGATCCATGTGTTGTTCTTCTCGATTGAGCATAACTCCTCTTCACAAGCCTTAACCCAAACTTGTAGCTTCTTGGCCTCGTTGTAGTCGCATGGTTCGTTGTTTATAACCATTAATAATTTTTCACACTCCACTTCTGACATCAGTACATATTCGTCCAGGTAGGACGGTCTGTTACTCGTCCTTGATGATCTCCTCAGAATAGGGGAAGATTCTTCTTCTTCAGAATCTTCGTTATCAATGCCATCTTCAGATATGTTATCTTCACCAATCCTGGGAAGAAAAACAATGGAATTGGGAAGCAACTACGGAGAAGAACGAGAAAGAGTCTGAAACACTTGATATTGAGATGATACCTTATGAAAGTATTAGAGACGATGGCGAGGATGATGAAAACATGATTGGTGAAGATAACGTATCTGAAGATGGCATTGATAACGAAGATTCTGAAGAATAAGAATCTTCCCCTGTCCTGAGGAGATCATCAAGGACGAGTAACATACCGTCCTACCTGGACGAATATGTACTGATGTCAGAAGTGGAGTGTGAAAAATTATTAATGGTTATAAACAACGAACCATGCGACTACAACGAGGCCAAGAAGCTACAAGTTTAGATGATCAATATTTGGTCGTTTGTTCCGTAATGCTTCATACGGAGTCTCATCAGTTAACGTTCTTGTTGCTATACGGTTTATCAAGTAGGTAGTGTGCCTTACTGCTTCCCCCCAAAACTTGTTTGGTACATTCATATGTTTGAGTAAACTCCGAGTCATCTCAAGTAAGGTTCGGTTCCGACGCTCTACGACTCCATTCTGCTGCGGCGAGTAAGGGGCAGTTAAGTGTCTGTTGATTCCAGCTAAGTCACAATATCTTTTGAATTCGTTTGAGGTGAACTCGCCGCCTCGATCCGTTCTGAACGTCATCACCTTCGCTTGTGTTTCTTGTTCTGCAATTTTCTTGAAGATTTTGAATTTTTCAAACGCCTCACTTTTCTCTCTAAGCAATATTGTCCACATGTACCGAGAGTAATCATCGATTAGCACAAAAACATATCTCTTTCCTCCTGGTGTTGGAGGACTAATAGGTCCGCATAAATCTCCATGAATGAGCTCGAGTGGCTTCGTGGCTCTGTACGTTGTTGACTGTGGATAAGACTTCCTGGTCTGCTTTCCTTTAAGGCATGATACACACGTTTCTTTCTCTATCGCAATATTAGGTATTCCGTCAACTAGCCTTTTGTTTATCATCAACTTCATCGACTCGCTATTCAGGTGACCTAGCCGTGCATGCCACTTAGAAGACTCAGGGGTGTTAGTTAGGTGCAGATACTGGATAACATCAGCTTGAAGCGCAATCTTGTATAGTCGATTCTTTGATCTTGAGCACTTGATCATTAAATCTCCTCTCCGATCTAGTAGCTCAAGAATATCACCTTTCATATTGACCTCACATCCTGCCTCAGTTGCATGTCTCAAGCTTAATATATTGCTTCTTAATTTTGGTATGTAATAGACATCGTTTAGTACTTTCTTGTCGCCTCCTTTTAATATGAACCTGATTGATCCCTTTCCTTTTATTTCAATGCGTGAATCATCTCCAAACCTTACTATTCATGTAACTTCTTCATCAAGCTTGCAAAAGATTAGACGATTTCCACTCATGTGATTGCTAGCTCCGTTGTCAAGATACCATATATTTTTCATTCCTTGCTCTTCATCAAAATTGCTTGGTTTCACCTTTTGCTCGTTTAAGTATACGACCTCATGCATCATTAATTCATCAGCCTTTTGTGTGTCTTCTTCTTTCTTTTCAACTGTTTCTTGTAACTTCAGTTTCTCATCCGGACACTCTGAAGCATAGTGTCCGAGTTTCTCACAGTTGAAACAAGTAATATGGCTTTTGTCTTTAGCTCCGTACTGTCCTTGTTTGTATGCTTCCTTTTGTGCATAGAAGCCTCGACCTCGGCCTCTTCCACCTCTCCAGCTTCCTCGTGTGCCTCGTCCTCTACCTCTACTGGCTCCGTAGTGCTCGTAATTTGCATACATAAGTTTTTCTTGATCGTTGTTTCGTTCTTCTTCTTCCTCTTCGTTTAGTCGTTCTTCATATGCTTTCATTCTTCCAACTATGTCTTCGAAATTTATGGTATTGAGATCAAGCATATGTTCAAGTGAAGCAACCATGTGAATATACTTCTTTCGAGGTAGAGTCTTCAAGAATTTTTTCACTAGCTTTGGTTCATCAATTATCTCTCCGAGAGAAGATGTTTTTGATGAAATCTCAGCTAATTTGCTGACAAAGCTATCAATATTGTCTTCTTATTTCATCTTAAGTTTGTCGAAATCTGTCATTAATGTTTGTAGTCGAGCTTCCCGTACGCGTTCGGCTCCAACATGTCGTGCTTTAATCGCATCCCATACTGCTTTACTTGAGTCGAGATTTCCTATTTGCAAGGTCAGAGCTTCAGGAATTGACTGGAAGATTAGTGCAATCGCAAGATTATTCTTCTTTTCGTGTTTGCTTCCCGGATCGATTGTTTCCCAGACTTCATTAACCTTTAGGGCAATTCTCATTCGCATAGCCCACACAGTGTAGTTGGAAGCATTGAGCATAGGGAACTTAATGGATGAAGGTCCGGTTTCCTTTGCGGTGGTTTCAGGTTCGTCTTTGATGTCGGTCATGGTTCTTTCTTCGTATCACGGTTTCTCTTTTCCTTCTGATTGCTCTGATACCAAATCTAGAAAACAGAGGTCTCCAAAACAGAGTATCACAAGAACAAAAGAGAAAGAATATCGTTCACAAGTACTCGTTCGTTTTATTGATTAATCTCGTTCACAATTTGCATATCTTTCATTACATCTTTCATCTCATTATATAGGTAAAGATAAAACCTAAACCTAGTAGTAAACACTTTCGTTATTTCCTAATCCTTTCATTCACTAAACATAATCTTCATATGATTAGGATATCTTGCATCTTAAGTTATCTTTAAGTTTATCCAACATATTGCTTTGTTGACAAGAAAAAAGTAGTAGAGCTTTTGACGAATTATGTATATAGAGCATATGAATATGGTTTGTTACTTTGTTTATTTCATTGAAAAAAAAAGAATTGTAACGGACGTGATCGTGGTACGGACCGTTAGACCATTATCACACACACACATAATAATATTGCAAAGTTTTGGGAATTAGAAAACGTCGTCGCCTTGCTTCATATTAGTGGGGACCATCTTTTTTTTTGTCTTCTTCCATGCACAAGTTTACAAGGGGGCCCCACACCATCACACCTAATAAAGCAGTTTCGATCCAAAACATCGCCGCCTCTAAAAAGCATAGCATGTGGCTTCTTTCTTTTTGAGCATCCAATCCCAGAGAGGCTTACTTCTCTCCTCCAACAACCAGTTTCTCCGATTTAAGATTCACGGACATCGAGTCCAACGTTAACGTTAACGTTGTGAAAGAAGGATCGAGAAGATATCGTGAGAGAGAGAGAGAGAGAGAGAGAGAGAGAGAGAGAGAGAGAGAGAGAGAAAAGAGGAAGGAGACAAAGAAAGGACAGACAGAGAAGAGATTTCTGAATATTTGCATTAATTAATTAGATTGCTTCGGCCCGGTTTAAGGCTTTACAAACTGTTTGTGTTTTTGTGTATCACAAACCAAAAAACTAAATAACTACTAACCAACCGGTTTACTACAACCGTCGGCTATCCGTTTGTGTTTGTGTGTATCACAAACCCAAAAAAAACTACTGCTTAACCGATTTACTAAAAACGGCTTTTAGGGAAAATTAAACAAACTCAGATTAAAGACGGATCGCAAATCTGAACCATTATCGCCAGAACCTCTTGAACGTATCTGTTCCCCAAAGCCCTTGCCACGTAGCCGGCAACTCCCACAGTCCAAATTCCGTTTACGACGTTGAATCCAACATTAATCCTTGGTACCAGCGGCAGAGCCGTGCCTGAAATTTACAGGCCCAGAAGCAAATATTTTTTTTTGGCCCTGCAATAATTTTTAAAAGATAAAAAATAGATATTTTTGCTGATTTTGAGTTTCAAACTCACCACCTTAAATGCATATTCAACCGAGATATACCATCTGAACCAACAGTTTTTTATAGGAATTGACCCCTAAAACCTTTTTAAAGATATCGGCCTTCAAGCTAATGCTTGATTAACTTGGTATCAGACACGGCTCTGACCAGCGGCTCGTACCTACAAACACCACCCATGCAGCCGTGGCCCATGCAGCCGTGGCCACCACCGCCGTTTTCTGCTCTTCCTCTTCCACCTCCACCGCCGTTTGCTGCTCCTCCACCTCCACCGTTTGCTGCTCTTGTTCTCTTCCTCTGTTTCATCCATTAAAAAGCAAAAAACAAAAAACAGAGCTTTTAAAAAGGAAACAAAGAAGGTAAAATCAGAACAAAACAAAAAAAAGTTTTTTTTTAACAAACCTGGAGTGGTGAGCGTGGCAGAGGAAACCGTGGAGAGAGAGGAGAGAGTGGAAAGTGCGAACGAAGTGGGAATGTGGAGAGAGGAAATGGAGAGAGTGGAAAACGGTTTGAGAGATGAGAGTGGGGAATGATGGGAAAGCGGTTTGAGAGAAGAGAGTGGGGACTGGGAGTGGTGATGGGAAAGCGGTTTGAGACGCATGAAAGAGGAAATGGTGGAAAGCGTGAGAGTGAACGTGGAAAGCCTGAGAGTGAACGCGGAAACCGAGACCTGAGTAACACTCTTGTCATTGCATACATCTTGTCAAACTCTAGTGTATGTTTTGGCCGACATTAAATTGTCTCCTTACCTACCTACCTTATATAGATGGCCAAATTAGGTCAAGCTCTAACACCTGTCAATTTTTAATTGATTGCTTTTTTTATAGATGGCCAAATTAGGTCAAGATTGTATTTGGTCAAAGTCAAGGTCTTGTTAAACCAAAGTTGAAAAGGACAAAGGCTTGTTAAACCAATAGCTTCATTTTAAAGTTCATCTTAGACTACTAGTTCATAATAGTAGTGTTCAAATTTTTCTTTTTATTTCTTGATCCCACTTTGCTTTGATCTTAGCAATCTTAGGCTCTATTATGTTCTATCCTATTATGAAACTTTGATAGTAGTGTTCAAACTTATCTAACATAGAACATAATAGAGCCTAAGATTGCTAAGATCAAAGCAAAGTGGGATCAAGAAATAAAAAGAAAAATTTGAACACTACTATGAACTAGTAGTCTAAGATGAACTTTAAAATAAAGCTATTGGTTTAACAAACCTTTGTCCTTTACAACCTTTGTTTTTTTCAACATTTGTCCTTTATCAAACTATTCCTTGGAAAATATGATTTTGTCACAAATGTTTGCCCAAATTTTGCCTTTAAACCAAATGGCAACTGATGATAGAGAAAACATTAAAAGTATCTTGGTTACTATCAAATAATATCCTCACAGATATCTTCTCTTTGACCAAGAAGTTGACAAGTGTTGAGAAGATGGAAGACAAAATACATCAATTAGTTTGATTTTATAATAATTTCGATTTTGTTATTTTGGTTAAATTTTAGGAATTTTCAACTATACTATGGCTCAATTGGTGATCACAATTTAGGAAAAATGATGGTAATTTTTCATTCCTCGAGTTTTAAATCACTCATGTTGAAATTTTTGTCATATTATAGATTTATGGAACCCATTCTATTTTTTTCTAGTTTCCTTATAAATGAAAAAAAAATATGAAGAAGAAAATTCCTTCTCTAATTTCTATGAGGAATGAAATGAATACAAATTCATATATTTCTTGGCTTTTTCATTTCCTCGATTAAATATCCGTTTATTATTTTATTCCATTTTTTGTTCAATTCAACAGTTACCAGTTGAAGTCTGTTTTTCTTTTATTTACTTAAAAAAATTGGCAATCTATGAAAATTAGCTAAATAATAAAATTTAAAGGTTTAATAAATTTGAAATACAAAAATTTAAATAAGTATGATTAACACAGAATAGAATATCTTGAGACAGCATGAAGAAAAATGATGTCAGCAAACCATTTTTTCCACAACTTATATTTTGATACAATATACTTGGTATCAAAATATTTGTTATGCAGTGCTAAGATACACAGAGAAGTTTGTTCCTAGCTAAACCAATTGTGTTATCAGAAGAAATTCACAAACCGTCTTCAGAGGAATACCGCTTGAAGAGGTGGCAGGTTTCAGAATCTCAAAAGAGCAGACATGAGACTGGTCCACGCTCAATAATGCTTACTTTAGCAGTGATGTCATAAATCATGTAAGACCAGTGTTTGTGAATGCTTGAGGTATATGAATCTTGAGAATTCAGTCTGTTTGTTTCTTGTTTATGTGCCTAGGTTATAGTACCGTGTGACGCAAGAAAAAGTATCATCTGCGTGAAAGTTTTCATGTGTGGGACTTATGGCAAAGCATTCTGTGAAGCTGTGGGTTTCACTGTTCAAACAGCTGATGATTTCGAAGTTAAACCTTGTTACGGAAGCAAATCAAGTTTTGGACCAGAGGTGAAGTCACTGATGTTAACTTGAAGAATAAAAATGGAGAAGAAAGGAGAAGTATGGAGGAGTTAGGGTTTGGTGCAAAGATATGGCAAGTGTTACAGAGATTGTCTGTCAAGCTTCAGGAGTGCTGACATGAAGCAGAAGTAGGCAGCCAGACTTGAGAAGTAACCTACCAGACTTGAGAAGTAACCTGCCAGACTTGAGAAGTAGACAACCAGACTTGAGAATTAAGCTGTCAGACTTGAGAATTAAGCTTGAGAAAGTCTTATAAGGTTTTATAAAGACTTTATAAGGATTGCAAGAGAGGTGAAACTAATCCAAATGGGTGTCCTGGTCTTTCTCCAAGTCTTGAGAACATTTATGGATAAGTGACAGACTGTGAAAGTTGTCCATGAGTTGTAAATTGACCATGTATCTGGACAGATACATGAGAACGAGAACATTCAAGAGACTTAAAGACCAGACCAACTCTCCATCTGATCCGTCCATTCTTCAAGTCTATTTTAAGCCTTTAGATTTAGGTTAAAGTTTTGTAAAGGGTAAAGAGCATATATAAGCTCATTTGTAACCTTTTGTAAGATCTAAGGGAGTTTGGGGGATTTCCCCTCTCCACTTCAAAATAAAAAGAGTGTTCTTGAATCTGATTCTCTAAATCTACCCCTTTCTTAAGTCTATCAAATCTCTCTAAATCTCTTATTCTCTAGTTTTAGATTCAAGGATACTCTTGTGTAGATCAGATCCTCTCATCATCATTCCAAGTTCTGTCTTGCTTTTAATGGCTTCTTTCATACAAACACAACCAGATACAAACAGAGTTGAGATCTCTTAAAATCTCATATGGTATCAGAGCCTGGTTCATCAGAACCTGAGCTGTAGCTTCCGCAAATCACTTGCTCTCATCTCAGCTCAATCCGAGCCCTTGAAGACATTCCCATCTGAGCTTGGTTTCTTCATGAAGAAGAAGATTGAAGCTGTGGGCGTGTTCTCCTTACCTATCAAGCCATTCATAGCAGTACCTGATGAAGACTCTTGTTGGAAGCAAAGGTGTGTGAAGAAGGCCTCGCTAACCTCATCCATGTCACCTTGTCCAAAAACTGTTCTTTATCCAGTGAGAAAATGAAGTTATCTTGAAGATGACAAGTAGAAAGCTTGAAGAAATGAGGGGTCTTTGGGTGTGAGAAGCAAGGATGAAGCCATGAACTGAAGGAGAAAGAGATGGGTAACGATCCAAGCTCTCAAATCCTAGAAAGTCATGGACTTTCCATTAGAGGGGTGATACAAGGTGCAACTGGTTGTGTGTTGTGATGTGATTGTGAAAACCTGAGGATTGTTTAAGATTGCAAATTGAAAAGATTTGAATCTGTCCTAGGATGCTTATTGTGGATTGTGTTGGTGATTGAGATTTGTGTGCATGGACTTTAAAGCTGAGGTTCTTTAAAGAGGATGCAACTGTTTCTGATCTTTGCTGGAGGTTGAGTGATGTTGCAGGTTCACAAGGAGTGTTCTTGGTTCACCTTCCATCCGAGTGAAAGAGGAAGAATGAAGTAGTCATTGTGGGTACAATGAGTGCGAGATGAAGTGGTGATGCACCACTAGTTTGAGATGTCACTAAGACCCACTTCCAAGCTTGACTTGTTCCACATGGTCAAGCTTGAGGAGGGGAGTTAAGTGAGCAAAAGTAGAAGAAGGCCAATTGCAAGCTGATCATGCGTGATCTAGCCTAAGTGGAGGAAAGAAGAAAGTCACTCACAAGTAACCAGGAAGGGGCTTGTAGAGGGGGCTGAGGTATCTCCTCAGTGCAATGGTAAGAGACATAAGAAGAGGGCCAATTGCAAGCTGATCATGCGTGATCTAGCCGAAGTAGAGGGAAGAAGAAAGTCACTCACAAGCAACCAACAAGGTGCTTGTAGAGGGGGCTGAGGTATCTCCTCAGTGCAATGGTAAGAGACATAAGAAGATGGCCAATTGCAAGCTGATCATGCGTGATCTAGCCGAAGTAGAGGGAATAAGAAAGTCACTCACAAGCAACCAACAAGGTGCTTGTAGAGGGGGCTGAGGTATCTCCTCAGTGCAATGGTAAGAGACATAAGAAGATGGCCAATTGCAAGCTGATCATGCATGATCTAGTCGAAGTAGAGGGAAGAAGAAAGTCACTCACAAGCAACCAACAAGGTGCTTGTAGAGGGGGCTGAGGTATCTCCTCAGTGCAATGGTAAGAGACATAAGAAGATTGCCAATTGCAAGCTGATCATGCGTGATCTAACCTAAGTGGAGGAAAGAGGAAAGTCACTCACAAGCAACCAACAAGGTGCTTGTAGAGGGGGCTGAGTATCTCCTCAGTGCAATGGTGATGTGGTGGAAGTTTAAGCATCAAGTCCGAAGATGATGGAGGTGCTTTCCACAAGGCTTATCAAGATGGTAAGAGAAGGAGTTGTTAAGCTCAGCAAGTGAGGAATTCAAGTGGCATGTGAAGAGCAGCCACTCCTCATGGAGTGATTGGGCAGATCATGATGCTATCCTTCCAAGCTTGACTTGTTCCACATGGTCAAGCTTGAGGGGGAGTGTTAAAGCTTACATAATCTGAGAGTCGTTGGTGGTTATTCAAGGAGAGTAGCAGACCAGGTTATAAAGCAAGATGAAGGATGAAGAAGCAATCTCCAAGGAGGCCTCAAGAGAAGAGTAGCCTTGGTACTACAGACTGAAGCATCCTATCATGAGGTTTCAGTAACATGGTGGTGACTCATGAAGAAGAAGCAGCCAAAACTCAGCTTGTATCTATCAAAGAAGATTATGTAGTCCGAGCACTTGATCACAATAGGAAGTTGTGAGAAAGGGGGAGAGACCAAGATCTGTCTGAAGAAGAGTACAAGATGATTAGAGATGAGCAAGGGAGTGGTGAACGACCTTGCATCACATGAGGGTCATAATCCAGAGTCTTTGTGTCCCTTACATTGTTGGTAAGGCACAAGGACTCACTGGCCAATCCCTAGGCCTTGTTGAACTCTACTCTTTTACTTACAAGGTTTTGTCCCAAAGGGTTTTCCTTGTAAGGTTTTAATGAGGAGATTCTTCAAGGTTCCAAGCTTGACTTAGGATCAGCTAGAGTCAAGCTTGAGGGGGAGTGTTAACTTGAAGAATAAAAATGGAGAAGAAAGGAGAAGTATGGAGGAGTTAGGGTCTGGTGCAAAGATATGGCAAGTGTTACAGAGATTGTCTGTCAAGCTTCAGGAGTGCTGACATGAAGCAGAAGTAGGCAGCCAGACTTGAGAAGTAACCTACCAGACTTGAGAAGTAACCTGCCAGACTTGAGAAATAGACAACCAGACTTGAATATTAAGCTGTCAGACTTGAGAATTAAGCTTGAGAAAGTCTTATAAGGTTTTATAAAGACTTTATAAGGATTGCAAGAGAGGTGAAACTAATCCAAATGGGTGTCCTGGTCTTTCTCCAAGTCTTAAGAATATTTATGGATAAGTGACAGACTGTGAAAGCTGTCCATGAGTTGTAAATTGACCATGTATCTGGACAGATACATGAGAACGAGAACATTCAAGAGACTTAAAGACCAGACCAACTCTCCATCTGATCCGTCCATTCTTCAAGTCTATTTTAAGCCTTTAGATTTATGTTAAAGTTTTGTAAAGGGTAAAGAGCATAAATAAGCTCATTTGTAACCTTTTGTAAGATCTAAGGGAGTTTGGAGGATTTCCCCTCTCCACTTCAAAATCAAAAGAGTGTTCTTGAATCTGATTCTCTAAATCTACCCCTTTCTTAAGTCTATCAAATCTCTCTAAATCTCTTATTCTCTAGTTTTAGATTCAAGGATACTCTTGTGTAGATCAGATCCTCTCATCATCATTCCAAGTTCTGTCTTGCTTTTAATGGCTTCTTTCATACAAACACAACCAAATACAAACAGAGTTGAGATCTCTTAAAATCTCATAACTGATAAACTGAAAATGTTGGTTGGTTTCAAGATGTTAAGAAGCTAGTTAGAGATATGACACTAGTTCAACAGTTCTCTTAGGTTGTAATACTTATCGTACTAGGAACAATGCTCTTGAATCGAATTGAAAATAAAAGTCGCGCATATAGCGGGGGTAAGCTCAAGTCCTAAAAAACTGATCAGCTGGTGAGGGATGCGAGAAGATTGAGAAGAAGGAACATGATTAGGAGAAGATTTTAACTCTTTTTGAGGTTTCTTATCATATAAGATTCAAACATTTAAATAGGCTCTGTACATTCATATGGAATCAATATCTCACTGCTATAACTCATAGGGAGTTTTGGGGACTCAACAAATTGTAAACCAGACAGTTTTTGCTCAATATAGTAAGAGCCAAAACCATGAAAGGCATTTAAATATAGAAAGTTTAAAATTGGTTTTTTCTACAGATGCTTCTTCTTTGATTACTAAAAGTAAAATAGCTTTTGAGGTTCTCTTCCTACATCTTAATAAATGCACAGAGCCTAGCTAAGGGAGCAAGCTTTACTGCATTTTCAAAAAATTTCCCATTTTAGGTATCTGACATAACATAAAACTTTAGGAAAGCCATGTGTTAAGTTATTCCTAACTAAACCAATTGTGTACTATTATAATAATAAAAAGTCCTTGTCTTACATAAACTGAGAAAATAATTTGCTATCTGTAGACAGATTAAGAACTTGGTCGTTTACTCGTTTTGTATATAAACCTGAACATATTATTTAATTCTATCATGGTGTAATTCTCGTGAGTATCAAAGGAAGATGGTTTACACACAAAGCACTCCTCCTTCATCTCTAACAACACGACGCCTTATCGATCTCCGGTCAAGTTGGAGGAGATGTAACATTCATGGTTTCTTCTGCTACAAGAAACGCAAGAGTGGTTAGCCTCGCGCACTTAAGGAACATACAAACTTCAGATACCATATTAGTGTTGGACCTAACTCACACCCAAAAGCTAGCCAATGAGTGGAGGATTACCACACACTTATATATTGCTCAAGGAACACTATTATTAGCGATGTGGGACCCACATCTAATAACCGAGCTAACTCTCTCTCCATAAACCCACGATATATGGGAAATCAAGAATCCACTCACTAAAAGCGATGTTGGAAACAATCAAACACGTCTTATGCTACCAAAGGATGACGTGGTTGCGTACATTCTCCACTACATCGCGGACGAAGAGAAGATAGTGATCGAAGATGAAAATAACCAAGGGTTGAGAATCAGAGTGTGCGCGACAGTGATACTAATTAGTATATGCATCAGCGGTTCCTTGAAAAAAAGTGGAAGCTATGTGTTGAACTGTTGATTAACAACTGAAATAAGAAATTTGTCAAAAGAAAAAATCTTCAAGAAGGGGATACGATTAGACTCTTCTGGAATATTTATGCGTCAAGGCTCCACTTTCTGTGTGCTTAGTCGTTGTAGATTCGAGATTTTGTAGAGTTATATGTTACAGATTTATCATTTATGTGAACCATGTGTTTAAAATTAGGTTTACTTATGAGTTGGTAACTAAAAACAATTAGCGTTACAGTGAGTCGACTTTTTTTCGGCTGTATTAAAACGGATTTCAAAGATTATAGATTTTCTTTGACCAAAAAAAGATTATAAATCTTCATTCATATAATTAACATACAAACCTTAAAATGCATATAGTGAGTATTGACTCAATCGAATTTATTTTTTTGTTTGTAGAGTTTAATTCACGTTTGTTAACAAAATACTACTATTCACATTGCAGTACTGTCTGTCTTCTATGGAGTTTATTTTTAGCTTCTTTTGTTTTACATCTCGACCTCTCTCAAAGTTTTCTCAATTGAATCATACACGACGAGTTCGTCTATGAAATCTCCATGAACCGGAGTGGTTTTCAATAAACCGAACAATATAAAACATTAATAAAACTCAAGATTGCGAACCGGAATTGAACGCTTAACCGAAAGTGTTGCTATTATATAAAGTACAAGAGACGAAAGAGAGAGGGAGAATCTGTTAGTATCTTTACGCTTCGAGATAAGTCACCGTTCACCGAAGAGAAGAGATGGGAGGTTACGTAACGAAGAAGAGGATCATGTTTACTCCGATCCTGTTGCTTCTTCCTCTCTTTATCTCGTCTTCCTGACTTCCTCTGGTGACTACCGAATCTCCGAGTCTCTTTCACATGTTTTGCATCATTTTTCATTTTGATTTGAAACAGAGTATTTGTGATGTTTCTCAGAAAGTTTCGATCTTTTTTGTTCATCTTGATTCGTTATCATTGCAGAGATCGCCTTTAGTCTACCATAGTTACGATCTTTTAGTTTCTTTTAGATCATCTTGATTCATCCTTTTTCATAAGTAAGAAATCTGTTCTCTCTGCTGTCATGCATCGAACACTTTCTGAACTGAGTCTCTGCAATGTTCTACTCATAAAGTTTCGACCTTTATCATCTGGATTCGTTTTGATTCATGAGTAAGATTCTCTGTTCTCTCTGTTTTTCATGCGTGTTGTTGTTATTATTCAGGTGAAGCAGTTAACTCGAGTGAGAACGTCGGAGTATGTGTTTCCAAAGGAGGACGATCTCATCATCAGCCATATGAGCTAGAAGGAAAGCTTCCCGAGTCTGCTGATCTTGAGTTTAAGGATCTAAACCTGTGTAACGTGTTCCACGAGAAGACTTGTTGCTCTGCTTCACGGTTGCTCTCAGCTTCACTAGCTCTCCAGAACCTAGCTACTCACGGAGAAGCTTCTAATGATTGCTTGTTTTGGTTTGAGCTTTTGGAATGTTCAATCTGTCATCCAGATGTTGGAGTTCAGACACGTCCTCTTCGCATTTGTGCCTCGTTCTGTGACAGTGTCTTTGAAGCTTGCTCTGATGCTTACTTTAGTACTAGTGATGCCAGTAATCAGGTAACAAAACGGTTTGTGTTTGAGAGGTATAAAACTTTATGAGAATTCGCAAGTTTGAGAGAGTGCTCTGGTTTTTGTTTTAATGTGTTATAGGTTATATTACCTTGTGGAACAAGCAACGATACCATCTGTGAGAAAGCTTCTTACTTGGAGACTAATGGTACAGCGTTCTGTGAAGCAGTGGGTTTCACTGTTGTTCAAACATCTGTGGATTCCGCAGAAGAGCCTTGTTATGGAAGCAAATCAATTTTAGTGACAGTGGTGCCTGTGGTGGAGTCACTCGTAAAGACTGTGAGCCTTCAAGAGCGTAAGAACAAGCTGATGATGATAATTGTGCAGCTGTGTTGGCGTGCATCAGTATTTTTTCTAGCAATAACGCTCTTGGACATGTTCGCCTCTATCTCTCTCTCTCTCTCATTTCTGTATCAATCTCAACATTCATTTCCCTTTTTTGAATCTTGCTTAATTTTGATAACTCAGGTTGGTTTATCAGGATGAGATGGAGAGGGCTATGAGAAGATTGAGAAGAAGGAACAGGAATAGAAGAAGATTCTAGCTCTAGTTTTGAGTTACTTATCATAGCATTCCAACTTTTAAATACGCTCTGTTACATTCATATGGATTCAATAGTTCAATGCTATAACTCATAGGGATTTTTGGGGACTCAACACATTGTAAACCAAACAGTTTTTACTCAATATAGTAAGAGCCAAACCACGAGAGGCAGTTTAAATATAGAAAGTTTTTTTAAAAAATGTGTTTTGTTTTTACAGATGCTTCTTTTTTGATTACTAAAAGTAAAGTAGCCTTTGAGGTTCTCTTCTCCGTTGCAGTTTAACCTACATCTTGAAGATATGCACATAGCCTAGCTTAAGGGAGCAAAGATTTATTTCATTTCAAGACTTGCCCATTTTAGGTACCTGATAAAACATAAAAGGAAGTCATGTGTTAAGTTATATGTTGAGAAAAGAACAAAGCTAAACCAAATGTGTTATCAAAAGAAGAGCTTCTTGATATTTAAGTATATTTGTGAAAACAAACCTTCTTGAGAGGAATACCGCTTGAAGATGGGGCAGGTTTCAGGATCTCAAAAGAGCAGACTAGAGACTGGTCTACACTCAATAATGCACCTGCATTGTCAAACTCTCCACCATAGTTTGGAGCAGAGAAGATAGTCACTAGTCTTCTTTGTGCAAAAAACTCATACCCATCTTCTACTACCTACAAACAGACCAAAGTAAATCACAAAAGATGCCTCAAACTAATGTCAAAGGAGGAAGTCTTTATACCTGATGGCCACGGCAAATGAGGTCAAGATCATTCTTATCCAAGAACTCAGCAACGACATCAGCTCCAAACGTGCAAGAGATACCTCTATCGCTATCAGACCATCCTTCACTCTTCTGATCAGGATCAGACCAAAGCAAATCACAAAGAAGCCCGTTGTCCGGAATCTCAGTAGGCCTCTGAATCTCCCTAATCTGCTCCAGATTCTCCAGCTCGGGAGACAACCCTCCGTGCATGCACAAGATCTTGTCGTCGATGAGAGCAGATACGGGTAAGCAGTTGAAGCAGTCGGTGAATATCTTCCACAGCCTGACGTTGAATCTCCTTTTGCACTCGTCGTAGAAGCCGTAGATCCGGTTGATCTTAGCATCTTCGTGGTTGCCTCTCAGGAGAAATATCTTGGAAGGGTAGCGGATTTTGTAGGCCAACAGGAGGCAGATCGTTTCGAGGCTTTGCTTGCCTCGGTCGACGTAGTCTCCGAGGAAGAGGTAGTGCGCTGAAGGAGGGTATCCTCCGTATTCGAATAGCCGTAGAAGGTCTTGGTATTGTCCATGAATATCGCCTGAATTCAAAATTGTTCGTCTTTTTAATATTTCTCATAATAACGTAATAAGACGAGAATAAGACATAGAGGGTACCGCAGATGCGAATGGGAGCATGGAGGTCGAGAAGATTGGGCTGAGAAAGGAAGATTTGTCGTGCGTTAACGCAGAGTTGACGGATCTCGATCTCTGAGAGCTGGACCTGCTTGCCTCCTTTGCCTTCTAATAATCTTCTTATGATATCATCCACCATATTTATCTCCATCATCCCTTCCATTGTCGTCGTCATTGCTCTGTTTTTTTTTACCAGAATCCAAAACCAACACAAAAGGGTTCGCGCCAAATCAGGCGGGTCGTTATGTAAATGGATTAATGTGGGAAACAGAGGTGGAGAGAAAGAAAGAAAGAAAGAGACAAAGACCAGAAGGAAAGCTTAATGTCTTAAAATCAGAGGATGGAGATGTGGATCAAATGGGTAATGATTAGAATAAATTTGAGAAAAGCAAAAAAGAAATGCTTTCAGCTTTAGAATAGTATTGACGGGAGAAAAACAGATGGTGCAGATAGGTTCTATCTCTCTCTCTATATATACTATATTAGATTTCCACGCAGCTTTCGTTTTTAATGGCTATTTGATTACATTTTCAGTCAGGAAATGAAGAAAATCGGATGTAGAACATAACAAGGTTACATATAGTAATCATAAGCTAATTAAGATTTTTAAAATATGAAAAAAACTATTAAATTCGTCTATTCAATTACCGGATCATTGGATCCGGTGCACTTGCAGAAAAATATGATTTATATAGGAAATAAGTGCTGCAAATGATTTCCTTTCGTCCAAAAAAAACAAAAAAAAAATTAGAAAAGGGAAGTTGTCAAATCTCAAAAAAATAGATGGAAGAGAAAAAAAAGTGATTAGTGAGAAACCTTCTAAGACAAGAATGTGTATGGGTTAGTGGACGGTGATGGGAAGATCTAGCCATAAAGAAAATGAGACGTGGAGGACTCTCATTGGAGCTGGTCAAAGAAAGTAGTCTCCTTACATTTAATCCAATATTAAGTGATTTTGTTTTATGTAATCTATTGTCGGGGGAGTAACCGCGTTTTTTGAAAAGTTCGGTTTTATGGTTAGAGATTAGATCAGCCTATGTACCATTTTACCCTGTCTGTAGATTAAAAAACCATCGTTTAGTTTATTGCATCCAACTTAAGTCCAAATGTTTAAAAGAAAGATATATATTGGGCTTAGAGTTTTGGGCCTATAGTGGAGATAAGAAAACCCTACAAAATCAAAGCCGAGTCGCGTTACAAAAAATAAAAGCTAAAGATTCTATCACTTCTCTTGCAGAAGCTTCGACCGCGGCGGCACCACATCCCCGGACGCAACAATGGTACTTTTCTCTATCTCTCAATCTTCATTTCCGAATTGCTTCTCTTGTAAATTTGAGTTTGGTTCTAAAGTTTCAATGTCGTGTATGAATTCTCTGTTTCGAGTGTAATAATAATAACAATATTGTGAATTTCTTGGATTTGTTGTTTTTAGCTATTGATTTAATGACATTTGAGTGAACTCGGGTCGTGTGTTGCAGGGAATTGATTTGATCGCAGGAGGGAAGAGCAAGAAGACCAAAAGGACAGCTCCAAAGTCCGATGATGTCTACCTCAAGCTTCTCGTCAAGGTAAATAACATTGGAGGTTTTATGATTTTTTTCCGTTTGTTGCATATCAGTGACTTGTAGGCTGAATCGTATTGTAGATTGGTTTAATTAGATTTTTTTTTGCTCTCCTTTCTGTAGCTATACCGGTTTTTGGTAAGGAGAACCGGAAGCAAGTTCGATGCTGTGATCTTGAAGAGGCTTTTCATGAGCAAAGTCAACAAAGCTCCTCTTTCTCTCTCTAGGCTCGTGGAGTTCATGACCGGCAAGGTTCCATTTCCTTCAAACACTCTCTCTCTCCCTCCCTCTGTACTTGTCCTAGGCCATGAGTTTTGAATGTGGTTTATGTTTTTGTGATACCATAGGAAGATAAGATTGCTGTTTTGGTCGGAACCATAACCGATGATTTGAGGGTACACGAGATCCCAGCTATCAAGGTTACAGCCTTGAGGTTCACAGAGAGAGCCAGAGCTCGCATTGAGAAAGCTGGTGGTGAATGCTTAACCTTTGACCAGCTCGCTCTCAGAGCTCCTTTGGGACAGAACACTGTAATATTTCTCTCAGCCCAAAACCCCTCTACCTTTATTTTCAACTTCCGTCGATTAACCTTGCCTCTTGTGTGTAGGTTCTTCTTAGAGGACCTAAGAACTCACGTGAAGCTGTGAAGCACTTTGGCCCTGCTCCTGGTGTGCCGCACAGTCACTCCAAGCCATATGTTCGCTCCAAGGGAAGAAAGTTCGAGAAGGCCAGAGGAAAGAGGAAGAGCCGTGGATTCAAGGTTTAAGAACTTTGTCTGCGTCTTTGAACTTGATTCTAGAGTGTTATTGCTTCTTGAATTTTGTTCTAGAATCGTTGATTTTATGTTGCCTGTTTCAGACAATATTTTAAGATTTTTTCGACTTGATTAACTTTGTTATTATTGCACGTTCTGCTGCACCATGGATACAAACCAAAATTCAGGGTGTCTTGTTGTATACGGCACACTCAGAACACACAAACCCCTTAATCGTCTAAGCAGACATTTTGATTTGCAATTTTTAAATTCTTTTATAAATTCTATAAGCGAACAAAAAAAATAGCAGCTAGCGCTTATTATTTTACTAAAGAATTGATTTTTTACACAATGGTTATTACTATTAAGTTTTGTAAACATCTTTAATGTATTGCGACATTAAACATGAGTTTACAAAGCTAAAACATTAAAATCCCAACAATTGTGAAAATTTGTTTGTTTCCATAGAGTAAGAAAAGACACATTATATGTCATCTTAATCTATCTTTTAGTCAATTAAAACCATCTTAACCGCCCTCTTGGTAGAACCTTCTGGGGCAGCTGCTGGAGAAATCGAGCCAACACCACTTGTGTCCGAGAAGGAGGAGAAAGCTGGAGCAGCTGTGCCGCTAGAGGTGGTGGTTGCAGCGTTCGGGTCAGCAGCCAAGAGGCCAGGAGTGTACGGTACACCTTTCCCTGGAATCCAAACATCACCTTGGATGTACTGACCCGGTGTGAAACTGAGAATCTCTTCGTCGCTCAGTGTCTTGATTCCAGGCCACGTAACCCGGTTTGCAAGGCCTGCTCCGGGTCCTATGTTCTGAACCTCAGAGTAGAACAATGTGTCGAGACCGAAGTTTCCGAGCCACGGTTGCCATCCTTGCGGCTGAATAAAATCAGGAATAAAAGTGTTCATAATAATAGTTCTTGAATACTCTTTCCACGGCCTTCCCAAATAGGCTTTGCTTGTTTCCTTGACTGCCAAGTAATCCGGTTCACCGGCAATCGTGCAGCCTTGAAACACGAATCCGGTTGATTCCCTCACGTCTTTACGACCGTGAGCTGTGATAGGGCATGCCTGGTTCGGGAGTGGCTTCCTCACCAACAAAGTGCAGTTCTGGAAGACAGCAGCCGCATCTCCAAAGAGGAAATCAATGGTGCCTGATATGGTGCAATCTCGGTAGAACTGACGGTGGGAGTGAGCGTAGAGCGTGTCTTGGTAGCCATCGAATCTACAGTTGAAAAATATGGACTCATCTGACTGAACCCTAACTGCAACAGCTTGATGCTTGATTGGACCGGCCGTGTTTACGAACCCTATGTTTTTGGCAATGAAGTAGTCTCCAACGATGGCTGCAATAACCATTACATTACATGTATTAACAGATATGAATTTTATGTACAAATAATCAAATGGTTATGCTGTAATTAGACGTTTTATAGGAGATTGACGGACGTATATACCGATCTTTAGTACATTGAAAATATGTCTTACCAACAGTGGCGGTACGGTAAGTAGTGATACCGTCCTTGTAATTCTTGCTACCGGAGATGATGGTTTTGTCAGGACCATCACCGATGAACACGAGATGAGTCATGCTCCTGTTGACTTGAACATACTCCTTGTAGATTCCAGCCTTGATGTGAACCACGAAAGTCGTATTCTTCTTCTTGGGAACGTACTTCATCGCGTCGTTGATCGTTGTATACTGACCGCTCCCGTCCTGAGCCACCACTATATCAGCCTTGGCATCAGAATACCCCTCAGCATCCTGCAAGAGCCTACGCCCTCTTTCGTCCACCCACGAGGGGACCTCTTGAGACAGAAGCCTGCGGCTGTTCAGCTCAGGAATCCCCATCTGTCCCACGAAACTCGACATCTCGCTGATGATCGCTAGCCCGTTGTGCGTCAATTCGATAGCAGTTTTCAACGCTTTCTTCATCGTCTCTCCGGCGCTGTTCCCTTGCGTCCCTTGAAACCCTTCGAGGCAAGTCTCCTCGTGGCTAATCGCCGCGCTGAGCCAAATCCTCAGGTTGATCAAAGCCTCGTCGAGTTTGTGGAACTCTAACTTCCCAAGCTCCTCGAAAGAGTTGCTGAGCTCTCCCAGCGCGTAGTCCATCAGCTCCTTGCACTGATCGAGAGCCATCTTCGTCCTCGGATCTTTCTGAAGGTCCATTATGGTCTGCGACTTCTTGGCTGCGTCTGTGATCTGCTTCATCGTGACGCTGAACGCTGTCTTAACCAACTCCATCGGATCGGTCGTGTTGTGCCCGTTCTTGAGAAGAGTATCTTCGCAAGTCTTTTTGTAATCCGTTGGTGCGCATACGTCTTTAACAGCCTTGACGGAAGCCGTTAACTCTCCTTTGCCGTGTGAGTTAGTTTTGCCTTCGTTCTTGTTGAGGCTGATGGTAACGGCGACTATCATGGAGATGAGAAGAACAGAGGAGATCAAGATAACAGCGTACCTCCTCCTTTTCTTGGAATCATCATCGTATCCGTACGACATATCCTATGTTAATTTTCTTACAATTGTTTGAATTATGTTTATCAAATTGTTTCTGAACTTGAACAGCTCTAAAGAAATTTAGATTAAAGATGTTAGAGCTGTTCGTTGTTCATTTTTGAGAGAAAGGAGATTGTGAGTTTTTATGGACTCATCCTTGGGAAGGTTACGTAGCGTCCTTGGGAGTGTGCATCTGTCACATAATTGCCGTGATGGCATTTTTTATAACTGAAACGACAAATTAAGAGTTCGTTATTCGTGTTGCTCTGTTTCATGAGGTTTGGCGGGAAATACGGCTAGTGAGAAACTGTTGAAAAAGATAAAGACTGTCTCTGTTTCGTCACAGTTTCTGAATTGAGAAAATAATTAAAATCTTATTTTAGGGATTCAAAGCCTCATTTTCTGTTTGTTTGTTTCTTCTGCTTGTTCTTCTAACCGGAATAATCAGTGTTCGAATCGTGTTGAATAACTGCTAATTGCTATTCAAACTCTTTTCCACAGTTGTGGTTTTATTTGACGTAATGCCACCCCTAGTTTGTTTCATATTCTAGAATCAATGTTGGAATTTAAACCTATTATGTTTTTTTTTTTTTGAAACTCAAACCTATTATGTATAGAATAATATGTGTGAATAAATGTTTCTTGTGTACGAAGAAACTAAAAGTGGAAAGGGTGAAAGACGACACGACCGTGAAGTTGCCGTTTTCACCAGACTGTAGAGGCTTTCATTAATTTCTTAAGGCCCAAATCGGGTAGTATTAGCCCAGTAAGCATCAGTTTGCAATTCCCGAACTTTATTTCTGGAACTTCAAGAAGAATGTAATTACCGAAACGTCCTAAATTGTTTGGAAAATATATTTGTTTGGTTTTATAGTAAACACGAATCACTGTGCCGTTTTGGAATATTAATCCTTAATATTGTTTAATTTCTTATAGCAGTTATCAATTATCAATATCTGGATAATGAAAGTGAAGTTTCACTTTATTAACTTGAAATGAAAGTGACGGTTCAGTACTTTCGATGCAATAGTTCAATTCTGCAGGTTGATCGTTTGATAATGAATGTTAATCTAATTCTCTTGACTGTAAATGTTGATGCGTATACGTTATAATTAATTATGTGTTTATTACTTTATATGAAAATAAGGTCAGACAAAGAATTTTTTAAATCATACCAGTATTTTTTTTGTCATCAATAATTAAATGAACAAAAGTGGAGGCCAATACACAATCATTTACTTGTCTAATCACATATGTTATATGGATTGAATAAGTGTTTTTGGGGGGAATATTCTGATCTGGTAAAGCACAAAAATAGGGATATTCTTGTCGTTTGATGCTTGCATGGCATATACTTCGCACAACAGCAATTCTTGTATCATGAAAAGACCAAATTCTCCCTCTAAACCAAATCATTATAAGTTTTTTTTACCAACAAATATGTATGCCTCAAATTTCATAATGACATTATTGGATGCTAAGAGAAAGTAGTTTCTGAAACCTATGCATGATGCTACAATTATTGAAAATTAACCGTTTAAGGCGTACTATTATGTATCATGTATTATTATGTATTATTGAAAATTAACCGTTTAAGGCGTACTATTATGTATCATGAAAATTAACCGTTTAAGGCGTACAATTCTTGTATCATGAAAAGACCAAATTCTCCCTCTAAACCAAATCATTATAAGTTTTTTTTACCAACAAATATGTATGCCTCAAATTTCATAATGACATTATTGGATGCTAAGAGAAAGTAGTTTCTGAAACCTATGCATGATGCTACAATTATTGAAAATTAACCGTTTAAGGCGTACTATTATAATTTCAATCATAATTAACAACTATATATATATACGACAAAAGAGACGGGAGATTACCCGGACGAGCTAGCTCAACCGGTAACACCTCAGGCTTCGGTCTGAGAGGTCACGGGTTCGAGTCTCGGGCGGGGAGGAGTGTCCAGGGCCGTAACAGGTACAGACGCAGGCTGGCTCCGGGCCTAGGTTGGGGATTAAGGCCGAAGGCCCGAACCCACTCCTGGTTAAAAAAAAAAAAAAAAAAAAAAAAAAAAAAAAAAAAAAAAAAAAAAAAATTTCATTACAGAATGTTTCGGTTATACAGTTATACGAATACGTAAATTTCCAACAGATTATAATATTTTTTTTTTGACATGATTATAATATTTTTATAAATCCCTTAGATGAATACATTACACACAAATTTCGGAGTTACTTCCGCAAGGCAAAGTCTAAGGGTAAAATAGTCACTAAGCCAGTTTGTTTAAGACAATGAAACCCTGAACTATTATCCAACTTGGAAACGACGTAATGTTAACCAAGTTGCAAACATACACGGCAAAAGGATAGACGGAAGTAAGCATATACCGTCAATCTTCCACGTACACGTGGCAATACCCTTACCTGTCATCATTTACAATCGTTAAAACCTAACGTGACGGAACCACTCCTCCCTTCGCCGTTGAATGTACTATTCGTGTGCCAGAACATATTTAAAAACCTTAAACTGTACCCTATATATCTGTCTATTTGCATTAAAATCTGAATTACTCTTGATTACTGGAATCTCGGACATGCCATCTTGCTAACAGACGGCGAGTTTCGACGAGGGTGAGGAGAATATTTAATCGATGTCGACGGAGACATTGCTCGCCACTACCGGCGTTAAATCCGACGGCGTTATCAGAAGAACGGCGGCGACGGCGGCGAATTGTCTTGCCGGCGGAAGTCAGATATTCGAAGAGCTTCCGACGGCTAAGATCGTCTCCGTCTCGCGTCCAGACACGACCGATTTTAGCCCTTTGCTTCTTTCTTACGCCTTGGAGCTTCAGTATAAACAGGTATTTATCTATTTGTATAAACATGTTTTTCTATGTGGACATGTAGTTTGCATTGTTAAATTGTTATTAGGGTTTATGTTCTGTATTAATTGGTTAATCCTCTGTTTTAGTTCAAGTGGACATTACAAAAGAAAGCTTCTCAAGTTCTATACCTACACTTTGCTTTGAAGAAACGTTTGATTATTGAAGAACTCCACGAAAAGCAAGAACATGTAAGTTTTTTTTATTTGAAGATTGACTAACACATATATCCAAACAAATTATTGAAACTTGAAAATTACTTGATTTGGACAGGTTAGAGAGTGGCTGCATAGCTTGGGGATCTTTGATATGCAAGGATCAGTTGTACAAGATGATGAAGAACCTGACGACGGTGCTCTTCCTCTGCACTACACTGAAGATAGTGTGAAGAACAGGTGCTCTTAAAAGCTCAGATAGTTACCTTTTTTGTTTTTTGTTTTGGTTTTGGTTTTGTAAAGTTTCTTAAACATTAGACTGGTATGTTGTTCAGGAATGTTCCTTCGCGTGCAGCGTTATCAATCATCCGTCCAACGATAGGTCGGTCAGAGACTGTTGTAGACCGTGGGAGAGCTGCAATGAAGGGCTACTTGAATCTCTTTCTTGGGAACTTGGACATTGTTAACTCCAAAGAGGTTTGAGTTTTTTTTTCTCTAGGTGTGGTTTCCATATTCAGGGTCGGATCAAAGGGATTTTGGCCCCCCCAAATTACGAAAAAAATATTATTAAAAAATGTTTATTGTTTTCGAAATCTCAAATCCGGTCCTATCCATGTTTCTTGTCTAACACTCTAAACGTATCCGCAGGTGTGCAAGTTCCTGGAAGTCTCTAGACTATCCTTTGCTAGAGAGTACGGTTCGAAGATGAAAGAAGGGTATGTCACAGTGAAACACCTGAGGGAAGTCCCCGGGTCTGATGGTGGCCGATGCTGTCTTCCTTCACAATGTCTAGGCTGCTTTGGTAATAGCTGGGCAAAGGTTAGGACAGGGTTTGTGTCAAATTTCTAAATTTTTCTTTCTTGGATAAATGATTTCTGAACTTTTAATAATGTTTTACAGGTTTGGGCAGTTCTGAAACCAGGATTCTTGGCGTTACTTGAAGATCCATTCAACGGAAAACTTCTAGATATAATGGTGTTCGACTCATTAGGGTTCCAAGGTACAAAAGACTCTTCTGAGCAACCGCGTTTGGCTGAACCGGTAAAGGAACGCAACCCATTGCGTTTTGGATTTAACGTTACAAGTGGAGACAGAACCGTGAGATTCAGAACTACAAGCTGCAGAAAGGTCAAAGAGTGGGTTAAGGCCGTGGACGAGGCTGGTTCCTACAATCCACATAGGTTTGATTCGTTTGCGCCGCCTAGAGGATTGACATCAGATGGAAGCCAAGCTCAGTGGTTCGTAGATGGTCACACTGCGTTTGAAGCGATTGCTTTTGCAATCCAAAACGCTACATCAGAGGTACCATTAATTAAGAATCCAACCACTTGATTATATAGTTTGAGTGAAGTCTTAACTATAAACTTCATTTGTAGATATTCATCACTGGTTGGTGGTTATGCCCGGAGCTATATCTCAAACGCCCCTTTCAAGATCATCCGTCTTTGCGGCTCGATGCATTGCTTGAGACGAAAGCAAAACAGGGCGTTAAGGTAATGCTTTTATACTATTACATATCTCCCAATGTTTTTTTGTTAAAGCATATACCTTATTAGTCATATCTCCCAATGTATTCTAATGGTTTTGCAACAAATCTTAAAACTTTGTTGCAGATTTATATTCTTATGTACAAGGAAGTTCAAATCGCCCTGAAAATCAATAGCATGTACAGCAAGAAACGGCTTCAAAACATTCACAAGAACGTCAAAGTTCTTCGTTATCCAGACCATCTCTCCACCGGCATTTACCTCTGGTACAGTAAATAGACAAAACCTTCAGATTAACCTAACTTCTTAGCCACGCAACTAATTAAAGTTAAAATTTATGGCTTTTGTCAGGTCGCACCACGACAAGATAGTGATTGTAGATTACCAAGTATGCTTCATTGGAGGGTTAGATCTCTGTTTCGGCCGGTACGATACAGCTGAACACAAGATTGGAGATTGCCCTCCTCATATATGGCCAGGAAAAGATTATTATAACCCTAGGTAAGAGTCCTGAACTTTATTTAACAAAAGGAATCATATTTCTGACAAATTGTTATATCTATTGTCAGAGAATCTGAACCAAACTCATGGGAGGAAACGATGAAAGACGAGCTAGACCGGAGAAAATACCCAAGAATGCCATGGCATGAGGTTCACTGCGCTCTTTGGGGACCGCCTTGTCGCGATGTGGCTAGACACTTTGTCCAGAGGTGGAACCACTCTAAGGTAAATGTATTGTAACTAAGTTCGTTAGTTCAGTTAAAAATGTTCTTAGCTATTGTGTTAGACGTCACCGGTTCAAATAACCACCAAAACGAATTTAATATTACATGTTGTGGTTTCGGGGGCCTAGGGGATTTGGTTGTTTTTTCAGCAGTTGTGCTTTGTTTTATAAGGTTTTGATAATGTTTAGTATTTTATTTTATTAGAGAAACAAGGCACCAAATGAACAGACGATTCCATTGCTGATGCCTCATCACCACATGGTTCTTCCTCACTACTTGGGTACTAGAGAGATCGACATTATCTCAACAGCTAAACCAGAGGAAGATCCTAACAAACCTGTTGTTCTTTCCAGACAAGACTCGTTCTCATCCACCTCACCTCCTCAAGACATCCCTTTGCTTCTCCCGCAAGAAACCGATGCAGATTTCACCACTAAGGGAGATATTAAGTTTGAAAGAGGTTCAAGACAAGCCCTAGATGGTCGAGATGAGTTTCCTGGAGAAACTTCAGAGGAAAGCGATAGGGATGAGACTGTGAACGAGTGGTGGTGGCAGATAGGGAAGCAAAGTGATTGCAAGTGTCAGATCATCAGAAGTGTTAGCCAATGGTCAGCTGGTACTAACCAGCCTGAAGATAGCATTCATCAAGCTTACTGTTCACTCATCCAAAACGCTGAACATTTTATCTACATCGAGGTATACAAATAGTAACTCCTCATTCAAATATTTTAATATAAAATCTCTTAATTTTCAGACTAAACTAATCTTCTGGTTTAACAGAACCAATTCTTCATCTCTGGGCTAGAGAAAGATGACACGATCCTGAACCGCGTTTCCGAAGCCTTATACAGACGCATTCTGAAGGCTCATGAGGAGAAGAAGTGCTTCCGTGTCGTGATCGTTATACCGCTCCTCCCTGGGTTTCAAGGAGGTATTGATGAGTTTGGAGCGGCTACGGTTCGAGCACTGATGCATTGGCAGTACCGTTCCATCTCCAGAGACCGAACTTCCATTCTTTACTACCTTAGCGCTTTGCTCGGTCCTAAGACGCAAGACTACATCTCCTTTTATGGTCTGAGATCATACGGACGGCTTTTCGAGGATGGTCCTATTGCCACTAGCCAGATTTACGTGCATAGCAAGCTACTGATTGTTGATGACCGTATTGCTGTGATTGGTTCTTCTAATATTAACGATAGGAGCTTACTAGGCTCACGAGATTCTGAGGTACTTCCACAACTTTCGTTTTGATTCTTTGTTGAAGAAACAAAAAAAATAGGAGTTATGTATTTAATTTGAAACAATAACTTTTTCAGATAGGAGTTGTGATTGAAGACAAAGAGTTTGTTGAGTCTTCGATGAACGGTGTGAAGTGGATGGCTGGAAAATTCTCTTACAGTCTAAGATGTTCACTTTGGTCGGAACATCTTGGTCTTCAACCGGGAGAGGTAACAAATTTTCTATTTTATTACATAACCTTGACTTTTTATTATCTTGATTATTTTAAGTAAAAACTTTTAAAACGTTATTTTGGTATCATTTTTACCATCCACAAGTCTTGCTTTTTTTTTTTTTTTTTGAGCAACAGTCTTGCTATGTTGCATCTTTGACTATTTTCAGTTACTAGAAACTTTTAGAACGTTAATATTATTTCGGTGTTTTAGGTGAAAATGATCGAAGATCCAATCACAGATGCAACGTACCAAGACTTGTGGATGGCCACGGCTAAGAGGAACACTGGCATTTACGACAAAGTCTTTTCCTGCATACCTAATGAAAATATACGCTCAAAGTTCGTACTTCTTACTTCTATGAATTTAATATCTACCGTGTGATTATTATAGAAATTTATGCTTATGCTTTTGATCATATTTTCCTAATCACAGAGCTTCATTGAGACACAACGTGGCTCTTTGTAAAGACAAGTTGGGTCATACGACGATTGATCTTGGCATTGCACCTGAAAAGCTAAAACCATGCGGCAGCAACTCGTGGGAGATGCTGAAGGAAACAAGAGGACACCTTGTGTGTTTCCCATTACATTTCATGTGTAATGAAGAAGATCTCAGGCCGGGTTTCGTCGAAACTGAGTTCTACACTGCTCCTCAAGTCTTCCACTAACCACTATTTGTTGGAGACTAAGCCAGTTAATAGGTGACTAAGCCGGTTATCGAAAACTATATTAGATTGGTGATAAATCTCACACGTTATATGTATAGAGAGATGTTAGTTATATAGACAGAGGTAATGAGATTATTTCTTTTGATTGCTTCTTAGGTTTGAGAAGGTTTGTATGTTATATAGAAGAAGAATAAAAACTTATTTGTGAATATCTTTGTTTCTCAAGCTGTACATTACATCTTTAACTTGTTCTTATATTATTCAAGAGTCTATTTACATAGCAACATTGTCCAAGTCCCAAAACCATTACCTACTTATAGGTCATGTCAGGGTGATAAAATTGCTTGATAAAGATGACAAAGACTAAGAATGGAAGAAGAGGCAAACGGCTGAGATATCATCCATAGCGATGCCACGTCTCTTTTTATTCCACGCCCTAACCGCTTGCTCCACAAGCCGGTTCGCCGCCTTTGGCCGCTCTGCGGTTGAGGAAACAATGTCTACGGCCTCTTCGTTTGATATCACATCCCATACCTAAAAGATAATGACTTCATCAGCAATAAGCAAACAAAAATTGTAAATATCTCATTTTTTTAGCTTACCCCATCAGTGGCCAAGATTACAAACTGGTCTCTAGTGTTGATATGTCTTTGAGTCACTTCAGGAACTGAGACCAAACCGTACGCTTTGATACAATAGTCTCCGAATGCTCTAGACATTGCTAGCCCTGGGGACTCTTCTTCTGGTTGCCACACACGGTGAACACCTGGCTCGTCTTCCAGGCAGAACACTCTCCCATTGCATCCGATTATACGTTCCTCCTCCTCTGTTTTCACAAGAAGCAAAACATTTAAAGATTCAGAACCAATGAGATTGGCGTGATCTGTTTAGGTCTAGTATTAGAATGTTTATAGAACTAACGAGGTATGTTTGGTTTGAAATCAACTGTGAGCTGAACCGCGGTTAAACTTCCTTCTTCTGATACCGTGGCCAGTACGGCACGTGAATCTCCAACATTTGCTACATAAATAACTTCACCCTGTAGCAAGTAACCATATAAGAACATTCATTACAGAACATAAAACTTTTATTACAATGTTTTATTCATGGGGTGATAATCTTGATGTGGTTTCTTTACCTGTCTCACAACGGTTAGAGCGGTTGTACCGCTGTTGAAAGTGTCTATTTTTCGGTGGTGCTGAAGCTCTTGATCAACATCTGCACATGTTTTGAGGTACAAGTGTTTCCAGATGGCGAACCGCTGGTCCGTTTCGGGTTCTGCTAATGTGGCCTGAGAGAGAGTCTCTTGCCAGTTGCAGAGCAGAGATATAGGCATTGAGTTTCTGACTTGTTTGGACACGAAATGACCCCAGGGACCGTGTCCATCGAATATCCCACAGAAGATCACGTCTTCTTGACATCCGAAACCCTGTTTTAAGATTCAAGAAAATGCTCAATATATTATGAACAAATATGCATGATTAAGCATTTGAAGACAATTCAGCTGGAAAAGTCTAGAAACAAACGTACACGCTAAAAATCTTGTATATGTAACAACATTTTTTTTGTTAGTAACATTTAGGAAACCCTAGTGAGCCAGTTTTGAGTATGAATCTAGCTTCTGTTTAGATGCTTCATTTTAAGGAATACCATAACATATTAACAACCCAAGAGACAAAGCATGCAGTCCTTAAGAGGCAAATATTTAAACGCAGATAATCTTGTGAAATTTTGAACTGGTGATAAGTTGATACCCCTGCATACAGAGTGAGTTTTCAAAAAAAATATTGACGCAAAATCACACCAAGAGCAAGTTAACCCTAGATACAGAGGAGTAAGTAAACATCTTTGGCATGGCCGATCTGATATTTTAGGGGTTATAAACATTTACTAAAGATTTTAGTTAATGTTTTCTTTATAATTTGTGGGCCTATTTCTCATATAATCTCTAAATATTTTGGGGATCAAAATTAATGTCTCACTTGGTTATGTCTAGATTCGAACATGAATAATTCAGCATTAATATTATTTGGATTTCAATAGCTTAAAATAAGCAAAAAAAGACCACATAATCGCGCTAAGTAAACGCCAAAGACTGAGAAACCTAAATAATTCAGCATTGATAGGTAATAACGTACCTCCCAGACGATGGCACAGTCCTGATTGACACCTTTCTCACCGCGTCTGGAGAAAACAGAGGCTAAGTTATTGGATCCATCTGCATTAACACAACCAGAGGACTTCAGAATCAGGGCCTTCTTCTTCGCCTCTCTCGCCATTTCATCTACAGCTTCCTTAGCGTAGCTTTTGCCATTGTTGTTGTTGTTCTTGGCTTTCTTGTTCGAGAAGGATCTAGCTAAACTGTTGAACATGGAAGAGAAATGCCCCATTTTGCACAGAAGGTGAAACTACCATATGATCTTGAAACCTGTGGGTGGTATACATAGAGGTTCAGATAGTTGCAATAAATCAAAGAGCAAGAGGGAGTTATAATAATGTCAAAAGTACTAAGTTTTGCTTTTGAGATTCTTTTTCCCGGGAGAAAACAGGGGATACAAGATAGTATGTGGACTTTTAAAACAGTTAAAAGACAAAAGATTGTAAGAGAATATTCATGTCTGACATGGAATTCCATTGAGACAATCACACAAGTTCTAAGTTTCTCTAGAACTATAAAACTAAGAAAATAGAAAATGGATTTCTTTCATAAAGAAATATATGAGTATCTGATCAAGACTTGAAGTCATATAGAGTTTTCACTTTTAAGAATAAACTTATCTGGAGATAGCTTATTAACATAGAAACCAAGTTGCAAGATAAGAAGATTTTCTCTCTGTTACTTTTCCAGGAAAATAAGCAATAAGACTTTCACATCCTAGAGAATCTTGAAATTAAAAAGCACTTTGTCTTTAATATTCTCTTTGCCTAATTTTACTATTTTTGTGAAACAAGATTGCTACCAAACCCACTAGTTTTGCTTGGATTCAGTAATTAGGCTTCCAAATTAGCAAAAATAGATACTGGAATCAAGATACAATTAAAGAGGAAGAAAATAATCGATTCCTTAAGAGTTACATCAGTCTTCGTAAAGTAAAACTAAGTAACAAAGGGGATTTCTGAAAAACAAATCAGAAACATTCGTTTCTCTACTTCTGTATTCAATATTCAGAGACCAGGAGTATAAAACTTCTTACAGAGCTAGCAAAATTCTATTTCTATATACATTATTACTATTTAAAATGTGATTAGGACGAAGTGAGGAGTATTGTAAAATCAAACTGTAACAAAAAAAAAACTGCAAAAACTAAATCAAAACATGTCCAGAATGTATGAAGGAAAAGAGAGAGAGGGATGAGGAGGAGGAACTGACGTATTAAACACGGGGGAGGTGATGAAACTGGGAGACAGTGACGTAATATACACGGAGAGAAAGCTAATAATGCAGAGAGGGGAAGAGTCACGAATCAGAAATAACCTCTCGTTTAGATATCTCTTAGTTTTATTTCTAGTGGTACTCTATTCCCCTCTCGTTTTTCTTGTGGCAGCAAGATAAAGGCAGAGACCTAGCAAGCCATCATCTGCTGTCTTTATACAACCTTTTATAAATCCTAAATTCTTATATAAAATATCGCCTATATATCTGATAGGAATTCTTTAAATGGCAAAATTATCTGGCAGTTTCTAAAATTTTGTATTCGTATTTCATCGTTCACATAAATTTATGCTCAGTAAAAATGGATTCCAACTATAAAGACTCTTATGTGTATCAATAAATGATGTTTTAGAAAGAACTTTTGTATCAATTTAAATAATGTTTTCAATTTATATAATTTGTTTGACTAATTAATTGTATTATATATAATTCTATTATTGGTTGGATGGTGATTATGTAAGTAAAAGTGATATTTTAATTCAGAAAATACTAAAAACTGTCTGATTTTTAATTTGTGCAAAACCTTAAACAGCATATATTATAAATAGAGAGTGTATAAGATATCTAACATAATTATAATAGATGACAAAAAAGTTACTAAAAATAGTCTTCAGTATATAAAAACTCGTCTACAATAGATGCAGCGTCGATCATATATCTCAAACTAAAAATTATTTTCCTAACAAGGTTATTTGTATGTTATCTTAAGCTAGTTAGCTCATTTGGTTGGATCTAAAGGAAAATTGGAGAACAAGGGAATCAGATCATACTAAAACTCGAAACATTTTGGTTACTAAGAAATCAATAATTTGTATGTGAAGGAAAAAAGTCTGTAGCATGTTTTCTGCTTGTATGATTTTTAAGTTGGTACAAGTAATTAACATAGTGGAAGAATCTCGATTCTTAGCTTTTAACAGAAGAAGCTTCAACAAAAAAAAGTTCCAACAACAATACTACGTACTGTGATTGTTCTTGTCACCAATGCGGGGTTGGTCAGTGGTTTCGTAGAAATTGTTGAGTTACATCGAGTTTTTGTTCATGACGTATGGACGCAAAGATTTGAACATCTAAACGAACTAACTAACCCCCTTGGGCTATATAGCTTAAGCTAATCAAAAGAGCATTATAAAAGATATACCGTGATATTGAATCTATGTTAGTTTAGCGATGACTAGCTTAAGCTAATTTTTGTAGACATCAATTATCAAATAGTTTGCATTTCATATCGTCAATTTATGCTGTTTTAATTTAACTTTCTTTAAGCTCGAATGTTGGTTCTGCTGTCGCTACGCTTTGCTTGAGCAGCGAACACGTCGTGGTTAATTTAAAAGTTCATTTATTCAAAAAGATTGTTTCCGTAATGGGTAAAAAAGCAGCTTAAAAAGAATTGGCATTTTGTCGTTATGGGTCTTGACGCATGCACACTTAATAAAGCCCGTCGATCGTATAACCATCCACGTTTAACAGAAGATTAAAGATTCTAAATCATGTAGAAAATAAACGTTACGAGGTCACCTTTTTCATGAAATTTATTCAAATGGTCCACGTTTGTACCTACCTCGAACCTATACAAAGCATAAACGAAACCAAACTCTTGAGAATACTAGGCAGGTTGGACATACTATCAAGCCTCCTACGGTATTATTAGATCATAGACTCTGTTGGCCAAAAAGAAAGATCATAGACTCTCGTATCAACGAATATAAAACCGTAACGTCACAATTGCAAACAATACGAAACCTTTCCACACAAGAGATGACTGTGTATGACCCGTATGTGAAGTTGGTCTTCTCATGGGACCCATTGGATTTTAAGTCTGATGAAACATTATTGTGTCGGCGACGACGATGCAAACAAAATGGTTGCATTGCCCCAATAATTTAAAACTAATAACCAACGACAGTAAGACATTGAATTTCGTTTAGAGACCGATATTCCCACGTGACGAACACCATATGGCACGTGCCGGAACACACGGTCTTGGAGGAGGACTTTCGGTGCGAGTGAATGTGATATTCCCACGTGACGAACACAGTACAATATGGCACAGTATTTTGTTGTTTGGTTATAAAAGGTCGAATCCATGTGAGAACCATATTGGTTAGAATTTGGTCCTCCTTGGGGGTCCACTAGTGACCACAGACTAATAAAGGACCATGCCATTTTTTTAACAGTCTAATCACATGTGGGACGGTGCACCAGATAAGGACTTTTTGTTTGTGTGCCGTAGCCTCCCATTCCACTTTCAGACCACAACATTTGACCCCTTTTCTGCTATTTCTAGTTATGATTTTCATCATAGTTTGGTTATTCGGTCAGTTTCTAGAATTGCTATACACTTCAAACAATGTTATTTTATTCTGTTATAATTTATTTTACAAATAAACAATTTTCAACAATAATCATTGTACGTGTGTCGTGGAGAAAGGAGAGCTCAAAAAGTGGGATGAATCTAGTGGTGACTGGCTTTTAATTGGCTGGTTGTAAGAAAATGATAATTATTTACGATCCAGTTGATATATCATATATAAGAAGCATTATAATTACAATCATTACAAGGCTATCTATCTTTCTCTGAATAATCAATTAATTGCGCATTATCTTCCTCAAATCTGGATTAAGATCAACTCATGCAATGATTGGTCGCGCCACTCCAAAATGATTATGTATGAAGAAATACAAGTGCAGTATGTTGTAAATTAATTAGAGAAATATAAATATAATAAAAAAAACTGGAGAATAGAGAAGTTTCACTTTTATTTGAGAAACTTCAATGTTTTAACGGTTTGGGCCATAATTGAGGTCCATAGTAACCGAAAGATTACAACTACGGGAACCAGTCGGTTTAAGACATCTCCATTGGAATACTGTTTTCTCTTCGATATGGTCTAACATCGCACTTTATATTAGTAAAATGAATTTGGGCCACATAAGAGTCCAGTCCATTAAAGAATCCAACCACTAAAAAAGGACTTGCCGTTTCGCGTATTTTATTAAGTCTAACCGACACGTTGTTCAACAAGGGAAACACTGACACAGCAAGCGGTGCTTCTAAATGAAATACGAACGGCGAAAAATTTGAGGTTTAGCAAAGTCCCACATCGGTTGCAAGTTACATAGGACCCTTCCGAATCTTTGTATAAAAAGGAGACTCGCGGGTACATGCTAATCACTTACCTGGACGGGGTCAACTCGTGATCAAGAAGACGAGTGGCCTAGGCTAGTGACTTCCATTGCACTGAGGAAGGGTGCTTAGCTTAAGGTCTTCCCAAGTGGAAGAGCCTACGTCATTATTTGTGGCAGGGGGGTTTGCGTTCGCGCAGCCCCTACCATATTATCTAGTAATAAGTTTTTTATTTAAATAGTAAGATCTTCAAGTGCTAGGCCACTCATCTATGCATTGTTGCCTAGACGTCATTGGTTTGCAACTTCAGTCCACACATCATTTAAGAATCTTGTCGCTGAGAAGTCCCAGCCCTTTGCTGAACTTGAACAGCCGGCTGATGTGGCTGTTGCTGCATATGAGAAATCTCTTTTGCTGAGGGTGGTGATAGTAGGGCTGGACTTGCGGTTGTTGCATCAATGGTAATGATAATCCTTGCTCTGATGGCTGAGATGTCTGTATGTGCGTTCTATAACATGCTGATGACGAAGCTGCATCACGCCAGCTTCTGAGAAATGGACTGTGGATCGACTGAGGATCATTGGCTGGACCTCCCTGGTTGTATCCAAAAGATTAGACTGTAGAAGTCCTTGATGGTAAAGAAGCATATGGATTAGATGAGTATTGAGAATACTCTATATTGGCCAAGTGTTACAACTTACAAGCTATCTACTAATCAATCTTCACACATCAGCTTGTATCAAGAAGCATGCTAGCTCTACTTTACAGACAGTAGATAAAGGAAAATGGAAGAAGTTATTATAACAAACTTTTTAAAATAAAGTCCTTCACAAAACGATTATAACTCTCCTTAGCATCTCATCCATTTCTTCAATTCAATTCTGATAACTTTGTACTTTAAGACTCTTCTATTGTGACAGGGATGACTTCTTTAGCGTTAGTTGCGTAAAAGATTAACTGTCCACGACCCATAGGCCACTTCTTCCGAGAAAAAGCAAAATCTAGTTTCTGTGTGTATTCGGATTTCAACCAATGAGATAAGGAAAATATACAAAAGCAGGACTTGATTATATTACACAAGCCACACAACTACAAGTTCTTAAAATTGCTTCAGAAACATAAATAAACACAAACACACACACACGCAAAGAGAAAGAGAGAGATAGAGAGAGAGAGATACAACATCATAAAAACAAGAGATAGAGTTGGAACAAGTGGGTTTAGTTGCCAAAGCCCATCATTGTTCTTAACTGGTTTTACACTGAGTTAAAACCAAGGCTCCGTTCACCTGACGGAGAAGAAGCCTTAGTAGAGAATGAGCCAAAGATGATTTGCCTGTTCACAGTCAAACTCAAGAATAAGAAAAAACTCACTGTCCTTTTCAAGACAAAGAGTTCTCCCTCTCTCTCCATTTGACTGAGAAACAATGGTATAAGATCAGGTTTTGAAATAGCAGCAGCCATTATCCATTGCTGCTACTGGTGCAGTCCACTTGCTAGGCATCACCATGCCGCCAAGAGAATGGACCGGAGAACTTAGAAAGTAGTTCATGCTTGTAACTTCTGATCCAGACACATTTAGTCCGGTCGATAAGTTCATAGTCCCACTTTCCGGATGAAGAACTTCAGAGTTCTGAGAGTTACTCTGCTGAGAAATAGCCTGACTCTGAATCTGCTTACTACCATCAGCTTTCTTTGCATTGTTTCCACTTTTAGTGTTCAAGAATCGCCCACCGGATCCTCTCGGACGGCGCAGTGCATGGAGATGGCGTGAGTGATGCATATATGGCTGCTACATACATTTACATTAGGGCAACAAAAAAATTTGTGATATGTTATAATCATGGCCGGATTTGAGATTTTGGATATAAACATTTCTTAAAATATTTCATAAAAAGAAGGAATTTCTAGAATTTGGAGGCTTATACCTATGTATATAATCTCTAAACATTGTAGTGGCTAAAACCAATGTTTCATTATGTTTGGTTATAATTTACCTTACGGTCTCTGCTACTTTGTTTGTTCTTGTCAAGAACAGAAGCAGCCTTTGCACGTGATTGGCGACGCCTGATGATTGCATGGTACTGCTTTGAGTTCACAAAGATTGTTCCATCTTCTGTTTCCATGTTTAGAGGAAGCATGACTCTGCTCTGAGATCCATAGGCTGAAACAACTCCATAGTAATGTTGTTCCATGGAGGGATATATCTAAATGTACCAAGAAAGAAAACAACAAACAAGAACTACATACTCAGAAACAAATAAAAATAGCATTGATGATAGATTATATTTGAAAACTCTACCTGTGGTTGAGTAAATCCAAGTTCTAAACAAGGTGGTTGCACTGAGAAAGCACCTCCATGAGGCTTTGCCACAACTCTCGAACTCTTCACATCACCTAAAAGAATAGACAACATGCAATTTTTGGATTCACATTTATCTACAAAAGGAAACATTTACCATATGAAGCATATAGAATATTTGTTTAAAAAAAAGAAGCATATAGAATATCTTTCCTGGTTGCACAAAAAAGAATATCTTTCCTTTTATAGATCCCCTTTAGACAATTTAGCTCAGTCACACACCTATAAGTAGCTAGTAAAACATGCTATACCAGTTTCCACAACACCCACTTTGGAGAATTTTGAAAATTCACTACAACCAATCCATACATAGAGAAAGACAAAGGATGTTTTAAGAGTTACCAAGTGAGAAAGCTAAGTGAGTAGCAGAGTTGCTCTGTTTGTCCACACCATGTTCTGTCTCTACAGCAGATCCGAACGAGTCAGAATCTTCGGCAAGACTCACCGGAGGCAAGGGCTGAGATCCAAAAGCATTCCACCAAGAGATCTGCGGACCAGTTTGCATAGCCATCTCCAGAATCCAGATACAGAAAATAAAAGGAAGTCACTAATAGATGTTGCCAAGATGAAAGATGTTCCTGTGAGAGATAAACAAAAGAAGATAAAAAAAAAAGTCAACAAAGTAAAGAGTTTCGATGTGTAAATCTCACTACAAGAAATATGAGTATTGGTAGCAGTTCGCGGTAGCACGAATTCACTAACTGCTACCAAAAATGGTAAAATTAGATCACAACTCTACTATAGCATTAAATTAGCGCTAGGATAAAATTTCATTAAGCGGGAAAATAAAATTCGGGAATTCTACTTGTGGTAACACTTTTGTGCCAAAATTTTAGTTTTGTCCGCCAAACACTTAGAAAAAAAATCATTCTTGTAAAAAAATTAAAGTTCTACTTCTCTAAAGATGATACTAATTTTTTTCTTTTCTTTTATCAAATTGAGATCGAAGAATATTAGTGGAGGAGGACGAGCGTAAGCCATGAGAGAGCTGCTGTCGGAGTTGCGTGACGGTAACACCGTCGCTCCTCACCACCACCATCATCCCCATCTCTCCCATCCGCCATCGCTCTTCACCACCTCCCACACCACCGCTTCTCAGATCTTAAGACGGATGGTTCGGCGGAGGCAGTCGACTGGTTCCGTTTCCGGCGAGTAGTCATCCTGGAACGTCACCGTTTGGATTCGTTCCGATTCAAAGCCCCTCTTCTCATGGCCATCAATGGCTAGACTCTTTGAACCTCTCCCTTCTTCCTCCTCTTCTTTCGATTTCACCAATGGTGGAGATGCTCCCTCTTCTGCCGTTAGGGTATTACATTCGATTTCTCATATGTAAATTCTAGGGCTTGGATTCATTAATCTATATTTTGAATTGAGTTATGGATTATTGATTCGGCTTTTTGATTTTGAGCTCATGCTTATTGAATCCGAGCTAAAGTTGATTTTTTTTTAATGTTTTGTAAAGAGGAGACTCAAGATTTGAGGGTCATGAGATTAGTGACCCGGGATGAATGGTTCTTGATGTAGTTGTTAACTTAAGTCATTCACCATGTTTCTTGTGTGCAGGCAATCCAAGTCTCTGGGGGCATCTGATCTTTTCGGCGAAGAGCAGACCTGGGGCCGTTCAGAAAGCAAGGTGAGGAGATGAAGAATCAAGCCAACGAAGCTCTTAAAGGTTTGTACTTTTGCTTAGAACATTATCATTCTCTCTTAAAATCATTGTTGACTGTTGAGAGTCCTCTTTTGTTGGAGTAAGAACAAGTTGCAGGTCATTGTTGGAGACAGTTAATTTCCTCAATCAGATATCGTTTTTGTTGCTTGAATTTTCTGTCCTTGACTCTGCTCTGTAACATTAGGATCTATTTGGAGCTTTTGGTGAAGTTTTTGCGGTCTGCTTATTGCTCTCTGTTTAGTTTGTTCAAAACCACAAATGCATGATTGTTTCAGGACATGGGTGTTGGAACATCTAAGACCAGAAACTGTTGAATCCCTCTTCTACCTGTGGTGGTTAACTGGGAACAAGACATATCAAAGAGTGGAGATGGAATCTATTTCAAGCATTTGAGAAGAATTCTCGTAAAGAATCTGGATATGTAGGGATGGAATATATTACTAGCCGTCAGCAATATATGATTACAGTGGTTCCATGGATCTAAGGAATTATTTTGGAGGTTGAAGATGAAGTCCCTAGACTTAGCAATCTTATGGATTGTTTTGGTTTATGTGTATTTTTGATGATATAACAAATATTGTGTGTTTTATAAATTTAATGAATATGAAATCATCATTATTTGTATTTTTAATTTATATGTGTTGAATTTAAGATCAAATGATAAAAAACTGATAATTAAAATTTTGTTTAAAAAAAAACAGAACCCAAAACATGTATTATATACCTTAAATTTTTAATTTTTTTACAACTGTTTCATACCTCAAATATAAACTTTAAAAATCAATCAATCTTAAATTTAAATTCAAAATTTAACAATTTAAATATAATCTCAAATTTAAATTCTAGACCTCGAATACTAAATTTTAAATCTTGACCCTAAATCTAATACCCTAAACCCTAAACTTAAACTTTTGCTTTCAAAGTCATAAATCTAATATTTTCAATCTTATAATACAAATTTTAAACTTAAATTCCAAATATATTCTAAAATTTTAAACCATATACTTAATTATAAATCTCAACCCTAAACCACATTCCTTATATTGAACTATATCATAAAACATTCAATCTTAACTTCTAATATTTTAGTCAATCACACAACTTTAAAGTTTAGATAAAATTTCAGATTTTTAATTTTTATTTATGATATTAAATTATTTTAAGTTTCTAAGTTATGATATCTTATAATATCAAATCTTTAAATAAAGGAAAATTCCAAACCTATAGTTCTATACCCTAAACTCTATTTCATAAACCATATTCCATTTCATATACCCCAAACATCAATAACAATATTTTAATTTTAAAACTTTAAACTGAAGTTTAAATTTTCAAATTGTGAAATCTAAATCTTTGAATTTGTTACATAATAATTTTTGTACATTAATATTTACACTAATACTTTGTGTATTAAACAAAAAACAGAGTAAGAAAATAATTCTAAAATTCTGATTCGTCAAAACGAATTGACCAATAAGACATAAGGACAAGGATCACCCTCTCTTTTGACCAAAGCCGTTGATTAATTAAATCCAATGGACCAAAATGAACCAGATGAAAAGACGTATTTCTCTATCTTCCTCTTTACCTCTCGTATTCTTCTCTTCCACAGTCTCTGTCTCTCATCTTCTCCTCCATGCCTTAAACAAATTGTCTCAACCACCATCACCATAAACGAATCAGAGTCAACCCCATCACAATAAACAAAATTTCTCTCAACCATCACCAATCAACATGAACGAATCTGTCTCAATCCACACAAGGTCAAACAAATTCTGTCTCCAGCCAGGATTTCAAGACACGGCGGATTTCTGAGAGAAGAAATGGTACGAGATCTAGAAGTTCATCGCAGATTCACCCTTGTTTAGATCTCATATTCGGGTTCCTTTTTGATGTAAGGTAAAGTCTCTCTATCTCTCTCTGCATCCTTTCATCTCCCATCTGTAATGGTCATTTCTCATCCCTCTCTATCTATTTGTTTTTAATCTGTAAAGGTCATCTCTCGTCTCTCTCTATCTCTTTGTTTTTAATCCGATTTATTTTTTTTGTGTTTAGTAAAGGTGGTGGTCGGGAGCAAGAGGAGATATCTAGAACTCGCCTCCTGTCTCGACCCGTCGTCACCAGTCTCAAGCTTGTCATCACTGGTTTCGAACTCCTCCCTGCAGTCATCGATGGTACCGGAGATGGAGGAGGAAAATAGAAAGACATCGAGACGAAAGAGGCAGAGGAGAAAGGAGGCGGCAGCAGAGAGATTAGGTTTAGGGTTAATTAGGTTTTGGTTAATTAGGCTTAGATTTTGGTTTAGGGTTATTTGATTTTGGTTAATGTGTTTTGGTTTACTTAATTTTTAATGCTGTTTTAGTTTTGTATAACTCATTCTATTTGTAAATTATTTAATTAATAAATATAATTCAACTTTAATTTTAAATTTGGATTAATTTTTATTTCTTTTATAATTTAATTTTAATTTTAGTTAATAATTAAAACTAAATAATTAAAATTAATAATTTTAAAATATAAATGAGATATAATAGCGTTATATCAAGAACATTATATAATATTTTACGGCACTAAAAATAAGTTATGAAAAAGTAAATCATGGCACTAATAAAAAGTTATAAAATATTAATGTATAGCTCACAAATAAACGCTACAATATCTCTATTTTTTACAGCACATGAAAATACGCTATGATATGGGGGGGGGTCTATTATAGCTGCGGATGTCACGGCGTTTACAAAAACGCTACGAAAACGATACGGTAGCGTTTTTACGGCGCTACTAATACTGATATTTCTTGTAGTGTCTTTCTCGAAATTCAGACCCAGTTGAGAAAGTTTGTAAAGGTAGGAACTTTGGAATTGGGTATTACGCAAAACCACATGAACGACAAAACCCATATGTGAATCATCATCAAGAGACAGACTTGCTGTCTAAAGTAAGTAAGAATTGTGATAAACGAAAAGGATAAGAGTTAACACAGAAACTGAAGTCTTATAACAAACCAAACACTAGACAATAGTCCTAAATAGCAAACAAACTCCAAAAACAAGTTGAGTAAGAAGGAAGTAACACCTCAAATGTTGGTCAAGATCAAACACACCAAAACCTATGTGAATCTAAAAGCAAAAAAGGAAAGAAAAGAGAAGCTTACACACAGGTTGGACTGGGAGAGAGTGAGCTTCAGATTCCTAGGAAGAGGCAGAGAAAAGCCCAAGTGTTAGGAGCCATGTCGGTTCCAAATCAAGAAACAGAGATTCATAACAACACTATAATAGAGAGAGAAAGAGAGAGACTAACCAATGTATGAATTACAAGTGTAGATGGCAACTCCTAGCTTCACCCACCAATCACCTTCAACTTTTATGCTACTCTCTCTGTTTTTGTTTTATTGTTTTCTAACTGTAGCGTTGGCTTGACGTGGTTTATACAAAAGCTATAATGATCCCACTTGAATCTTTTTTTTTTCATTATGTAGAGTAGTGCTTGGCTTGTCAACTACATTGTTCATTATGATTGTGGTCCTTGTAAGCTTTTGTATATGCGTCATATGTTAAAAAAGGAGCACCACTCAAAAATTACACTAGAACAAATAAAGTGAACAGTCTGACAACTTCAACAGTGACATGCCAATGTTTGCTATTATAAGCTCGTGACTCATTCCATAAGGACTATAATATAAAGTCTACTACACTCTAAACGTTGTATGATTCTGTAAATAGACGAAACACATACCATTACATGGGTGGATTTGACACTTGTTGAGGTGTTATTCTTAACTAGGTTTTCAAGTGTTTTTTTACATGTTGTCCCTTTGTTTCCTCTTTTGTTATCTTTCCTTAAGTAGTTGCCTCTTTTGTTATCTTTCCTTAAGTAGTTGGAGTTATTTTGCGAACCTGGAGCTGGAGGTACAAGTGTGAATATAAGCTAAATATATATATATAGCTCAGAAGAAATAAAACAAGTGTGTACATTTTGTTACAAAATATTTGCTGGCTGTGGATACGTTATGGATTAGCGCTTTCTTTGACTTATAATGATACTGATAGTGTACTGATAACTGAAGCTGTTTTAAAATGATAAGGATAATGAAAATTATTGAAAAATAACTTTAGAAGTTAATATGATATACCAACATAATTATTTACATTTTTTGATCCATGAAACCCCACCAGTAGCTAGCTAATCTAACATTAATGCAGGCAACGGGATGTAATCGAAAACAACTCTGATGGAAAAATCTCATAAGTGAACCTTTAACCACCATTATAGCATTTTCATGTAGTTATTTACATTTATGCATAACTGCATAAGCAATATGCTAAATCTATATTTGTTCATTTTCTTTTATTTCTTATATATATCTTACAAACATCATTTCTTTTTCACTTGCTTATTTAATTATAAATATGAATGAAATTAATGGGACCATACAATAGTTATTTTATTTGAATATAAACATAAGATTAGCATGTAAATGTAACTGTAAAAGCAAAAAAAAAGAAGGTCATATTCGAAATAAGAAAAATGAAATAAGCAAAATCAAAATTAGATTGAGAACAATATAGCTTAGTTGGTTAAGTTTAGTGTTTGCTTTTGTTTATATGCACTTATGTGGTACTTCAGCTTATCTCACTACCAGCTTTCTCTGTTCGCCATCAGTTTTAGTATATTCTAACTAGAATACCTACCCTCATTATATATGTAGATGCTCATGTACGATTTTTTTTTGCTCATGTATCAGTTCTAACTTATAATTACTTTGTCTTAATATGGACCAGATTTTTATTAGTGATACATATGAACTTACTGCAATTGGTTCCCTTATAATATAAATATCTAACACCACTAGCATATAACTTTCTTAAAAGTGATTATGTTTTTTTTTTTGCTGAGAGAGTCGCATTGGATATTGTCAAATCCTATTCTCTGATTATAAGTCACTCGACGGCTCCACATTTTCATAAACTTCCAAAATTTCACGAAATGACTAATCACCAACTATATATTCTAATATAATTGCATTTTTCAAAGACAAAATAAGAGGTTTAATATATAGATAATCCAGTATCCAACTTTGTTTAATACCACGTATCAACAAGATATATTATATGAACTAGAGCTGCATATGCGTTCCAGTTGAATGCACGAACTGCGAACAATGAAGTGGAAGTCTAGTGTATACTTTTAAAATACTGCTTCTATGTTATTTATTTTTCTTGCTTTTGGTTTTGATCGTTGGCCAGCAAAAGGTATATATTACTTCTCGTTTTCATAAAAATTTTTAAATATCAAAAAAAAAAAAAAAAAAAATTTAAATATCAAATTTCTACATATTATTTTGTTGGACATCATCGGGGGCATTAACTCCCTTTTAATGTACTTTTCGTCAAAGTAAGGATTAGGTTTGTTCTTGATATAGTTCAGTTATTTATTTGTAGAAAGATTAGGGAAGGATATTTTTTGTACTTGTTAATATATATATATATATATATATATATATATACAGAGTCGTGCGAACGTTTTTTGATGCCATAAGCAAAAAAAAAAAGTACATTTTTTTTAACAATATTGTCTTATGACAAACGAATATATCTATATAAAGAAGTTTTGATAGAAAATACAAAAGTGTTTTATTATCATGTTATGTTTATTTAACAAATATAAAACTGAAACATACCAATTAGTCTCTTAGTTACATAGTTTTTTTTAGATTTGCAAACAATAAAAATGAATTTAAAAACATATGGTATAAAGTGGTTATAGAAATATCTAAATTGTAATTAAAGAAAATAAGTGAAAAAATATTGTTTGTGATTTGTTGATCTTATAATCTAGTTAAGAAGCAATCAACAAAGTTTGTCTATGTATGTATTAAATAAAATATATACATGTATGTCCTATAATTTTTTGTAAAAAAATTTCAACAGAAGCCAAGGCTTCAAATTCGCCTATGCCCGCACGGCTCTGTATATATATACATATACAGCAGATGTAACATTAAGATTGATAAATAGCTGAATAACAGTTCTCTCCGTGATATCCAAGTTTCTAAATTACTTTTCCACTCGAACTCACAATTAAAAGTTGTTCTTTACCTGACTTTACAAAAAAATAAAACTTTACTAGCTAGTTGAATTTCGACCTACTTACTTATAACTTGGAGATCTACATAACTCATGGACCATGTCGATTATTACTTTAGAGTTTAGATATCCAATCTAAAATCTCGTTTAACTCTAGCTAAGCTATGGCTTTTAGCCCTTTAGCAACAAGGTTCAAAACTATATAGAAGACAAGATACTCAATAAAGTATGGTCGAGAAGGGATACTCAGCCCAGTAGAGAATGTAATCAGTAAGCCGAGGACTTGCCGTTTCGCGTTTTTATTAACACTAACCGCCACGTCGTTTGACAAGGAAACGACACGCGGTGCTTCTCAAAGAAACAAGAACAGCGGAAGTTTTGAGACTTTGTAAAGTCCCACATCGTTACGAGAAACAAAGGAGGCTTTGGAGATTCAGTATAAAACAGAGACTCGTTGGAATTTGCAAATCACTTACCTGGACGGGGTCGACTCGTGATCAAGAAGACGAATGGCCTAGGCTAGTGACTTCCATTGCACTAAGGAAGGGCGCTTAGCCTAAAGTCTTCCCAAGTGGAAGAGCTTACGTCATTATTTGTGGCAGAGGGGGTTTGCGTTCGCGCAGCCCCTACCATACATAGTTTCCAATTTTTTACTTTCAAGTATGGAAGCAGATATAAAATCATGAAGTTGATAATATGATAATGCTAATAAATGAAAGAGACGACGATGACATGAGAAGGCTTGCATGAATTATAAAATGGGAGGCCTTTTTTTTGTCAACATAAAATGGAAGGCCTAATACTGTTAAGCCCCCGAGTGTTATATATGGGCCTTTTTCTACTTTTAACTAAACAAAGCCTTATTATTACGCTAGCAACATAGTAGATTGGATACGGGTAGCAAAATATCTGAAATCCGAATCGAAGTAGCAAAGTATCTGAAATTATATTAGATTATGAGAGATTGGATATCTGAATCCGAATAGATAATATCTAAATTTGAATGGATATCTGAAGATAACTGAACATATATACTTAACTTTATACTAGGTGATTCTCATGTACTCATGTGCGGAAATAAACATTAATTTAAAAATAATTAAATTATAATATTGATAAATATTTGCTCTTTATTTTTTATACGTTTGGAGTAATTTTATTATTTTTATGTACGATAATAAACAATTGTATTAAGTATTTTTATGTTCTCATATTAATTAGATATGTGATTTAAAATATAACATTTTGGATTATTTAGGTGTTGAGTTGTATCCATTATTTTAATTTGATGATGATATTTTGTTTAATTAGATTAAAATTATATTATAAGTACCCAATAATTTTATCCTCTTATGCACTAGAATAAACATAAATTTGAAAATAATTAAATAATAATATTGATAAATATTTGCTATTTATTTTTATACGTTTGGAGTAATTTTATTATTTTTATGTATGATAAATAAAAAATTGTATTAAGTATTTTTATGTTCTCATATTATTTAGATATGTGATTTCAAATATAATATTTTGGATTATTTAGGTATTCATTTGGTATGTTGAGTTGTATCCATTAATTTAATTTGATGATGATTTTTCATTTAATTAGATTAAAATTGGATTATTAGTACCCGTCATTTTATCCTCTTATATTTTAGATATATTTTATAAATTTTTTCTAGTTTGATATATTTTTTTTTGATAAAATAAAACAATAAAAAATAAACATAACTTGTAATACTTTGAAAACTCATACACATATATCAGTAAATAAATCATAATAATAGGTCGAATTATTTTTTCAGATTTGATTAGTTTTATTTATTTATATTTTAGTATATTGGCTTATAGTTATATGAAAATGAATCATAATTGTTTGGTTATAATTAGAAAAAAATAATAATATTGTTAATTAGTTTTTCCTTAGATTGATAAATATATTTACGTATAATCTGATATGTTTTGTTTTTGATAAAAAATATATATATATATATATATATATTTTTTTTTATGTTTTGAAAAAAATTAGATAATATATATAAATATCATTATTAATAAAATATTTATTTGATTATTTATGTGCTATTATAAAAAAGAAAATTTAAGTTAAAAAGGCTAATTGAAATTTTGATAAAAGGGAAAATAAAAAACTATCAATAATCATATTCAGGTATAACTTTTAGTTCATTAAGATTTTCAATGTAATTAAATAATTTTTGTTAAACATATGATATTAGATGATGAGTTTATATATGTTTTTAAAATCATTTTCTTATTAATAATTTGAGAAAATATTCACAATAAAATATATCATCTTATAAAGAATATGTCTAAATTATTTTAATTTTTAAATTTATTTTGTTAAGTGGTATTATATATATATATAGGTAAATATATTTTAAAGTTTCTAAAATTATTTTTAATTTATGATTTTGGGGGAAATATAAAGGTAATAAAATTAAAACTCGTTCACATATACCTTATATATTGTAAATATTCATTTTTCTTATTTATGTTTTTTTGCAAAAAGATAAATTTATTTACTTTTTATTTAAAATTTATCAAGAAAAAAGGAAATAGAAGTAGATGATATTAATGGAAATAATATATAATTTAGTTCATTAAACGTATCATTGTAATCAACAATCGTGAGAGTTAACGTGAACACGACACATAGGAAACCGACTTCTCAAATAATTTTATAGAGATTTCTAGTGTACTTATCTCGTTTTATTTAAAATATTTATATTGATACTATACATACTTTAAGATCATATAATGTTTATACCGGAATAAATATCAGAAGATAACTGAGCATCTGTATACTTAACTTTATATTTCTAATCTACATATAATACGGACAAAATAATTTGTTATTGAAGAGAAATGAATGCGTAGACTTTTGTTTCATGCATCAACAAAAGTTACATTCAAAATTTAAAATATAAACCAAATTAGTGTCTTTTTATATTTAAAATGTCATCTCCATATTAATCCTTCGATCTGTTAAAAATTTAAAAAAAAACAGTTAAGTGAAAGTTATATATATTTAAATACAAGAATTTTGATAAATGAGGATTTTTTTTTTCAAAATCTAAATATCTCAACCTGATATGAAATAATCGAATCTGAACTAAAGATATCTGAATCCGATCCGAAGTACAAAAATACTAGAACGAGCTCTATACTCATAAACCAAAATATTGTCGACAAAAAAAAATTCATAAACCAAAATATCTGAAAATTCAAAATATCCGATATGAACCCGAACCAATATCCGAACATAGTGAAGTACGCTTAGATCACACACAAAACAAAAATATTCTGAGAGGTAAGGGGAAGAACATGGATGAAAATTAAAATGATATTTTATGTTTTCCATCTTCACTTGTAGCTATATCTCATTTTGTAAATCTATGACCTGAAAAATGTTTGAGAAGATTCCATCCCCTGACAAGGTCTGCCAAATACAAAAGTTCGATCCGTGATATTTGACATGTTAAACTAAGTCCATTATGCTATGTCGATTAAACTCTAACCCTTTAAATTAAACCGATTTTAGAGAAAATATAGGAGAGCCAGATGTAAATTATAAAGGGAGGAGGTCAGACATTAAAAAAAAACATTGAGAAACATACATACAGGTAAATCGACGGTGCAAGTTAGAAATTCCTCTATTTATCGAGTGCTTTTCTCATTTTTTTCTCTATGAATTAAACATCATTGTAATCTTTCTTTTGATTGGTCAATAAAAGCGTTTTTTTTTTGTAATAATACATAATCGAACTGGTTCATTTTATTAGAAACGACCAAATTCAGATTCAATAAAAGAATCTGTATTTTTAACATTTTGGGTGTCTATATATCCCCTATATATTAATAGAAATACATTAAAAAAATTATAACATGTAGTTTGTAATAATTAAAAAAAATCTAGTTTAGCTCTCACTTAAGTAGGATGTCAATTAATATGACGGTGCAGATTAATAGTCAAGTGAAAAAAATGTAGGTCAAAAATCAAATTGCTAAAGAACATTATATTAGTCAAAATTTTAATAAACATGTATTATTTCTTAAAAGCTATATAATTACCTAATATGATTAATATATATATGATAATTAGTGAATATGAATATAAATATTTGATAACAACCTTTGTATATTTCTTCATTTTTTTATATTATTAAAACAAATTAAACAATCATTTAAATTCAAATTGATTAGATTCATTATAAATTCAAAATATATATTCATCCATAATTACAATTACAAATACTCAATCCAACGTATAAATGATTATATAAAGAAACTATATAAAAAAAAACTGAAAACATATATACATATCTAATTTGTCGTCAGTACTATATATTTTTAAATTTAATTATATTTTTGGTAGGATTTTAAATTTAATTCTATAAACTCATTCTTGCGCAAAAACTTATCCTAGTTTTTTGAGTAAAATGCAAACCCCCTCTTAAATGAAACAAGACAACGAAAACAAGGTTATATCTTAACGGGCCACGATATAAACTTGTTTAGCTTAGTTTTGAATATTAATGAGTCACTAAAATAACCTCTCAGCAAAATATTTATATGTAGGCCCATTAAGATTCAAACTCAGCCCAAAATCAACTAACTTTCCTTTCCAAAAGATTTAATTCCCGGAAAAGAAATAATGAACATTTCCAATTTGTAAATCTGGGAGCTGACTCCTTCCCGTCGGAGAAGTTTAATCCCGCCGGCGATCGACGGATCAATCCTCCGAGCACATCTAACACCTCGAGAAAACTCCGATCTCGCTTTACTCAGGCGTGACGATTCGCGCTGATTCGTTTTCTAATTGCTATGATGAAACCACGATCCTGTTCAGATCTATAGCTCAAGATCGCAGAGTTGGTTACTGAGTTTTCTTCTAGGGGAGGTTTAACATCTATATAGCTGATTAATGGCGACGAGGAATCGAACGCTCTTGTTCCGCAAGTACAGAAACTCCCTGAGGAGCGTCCGCGCTCCGATGACGGAATCGAAATCCGGCGTAGGTCCGGTGATCGAGATGGCGAGCTCGTCTCTACTGCATCCCAAACGATCGTATGCTCCTGTCAGTACCGAAGATCCAGGGAGTTCGAGGTACAACAACTTCTCTTCTACTAATGCGCCATTCAATTGTTGAGGTAGCTGCTAGGTTGAGTTATAGCTTATGAATCTTGAAGTAACTTGTTGGTTAAGTAGAAGAATTGGTATGCAACAAACAATGCTTCCCTTGTGCCCCCAATTCAAATCACTCTTGGTATAAAAATTATTTTGATTATATTATAAATTTATGAATCTGTATTTATATTAAAAAATAATTAACAGATTTCGATTTGTTTAGATTGTGAACCGTACAATTTATTGTTGAGAAAATCATTTCGTTTAGGCGTCACGAACCATTGCGAAATATTATTCTTATGTGCCTAAGGTCCGGAACTTCAATGATAATTAGGAAAAAAAGCTTCTTATTTATTTGTTGAAGCTGAAACCTTTTGCTTCTTTCTTCAATGTTACAGTAGAGGAGGAGCAGTAACAGTGGGATTACCACCAGATTGGGTTGATGTTTCTGAGGAGATTTCAGTGAACATTCAGCGTGCAAGGACCAAAATGGCTGAACTTGGGAAGGCTCATGCGAAAGCCTTGATGCCTACGTTTGGTGATGGTAAAGAAGACCAGCATCAGATCGAGTCTTTGACTCAAGAGATTACTTTTCTGTTGAGGAAATCAGAGAAGCAGCTTCAGAAGCTATCTGCAGCTGGACCTTCTGAAGATTCAAATGTCAGGAAAAACGTGCAGGTTAGTAGTGTGCTTTGAACTTGACGTGTGTCCCTTCGTTTTTTTATCAGCATCTAATCTTTCAATTCTTAATAACAGCGATCTCTTGCTACTGATCTCCAATTCCTTTCTATGGAGCTCCGCAAGAAACAGTCTACATATCTGAAACGCTTGAGACTACAAAAAGAGGTATGCAATGAAGCACACTAGTTGCTCAGTTTTGGAGTCTCTGGTTCTGTTCTGCAGCTGCTCTTTTGGTTATATTAATTTCGTTAAGTCTCTTGTTAGTTTTGTATGATTCTGAGGAAACATATTTTGTGATGTATGATCAGGACGGAGGGGATTTAGAGATGAATATCAATGGAAGCAGTTCTAGAGCAGATGATGATGACTTCGATGATATAGTATGACTCCTTTATTGCTATCTACAAACCGTTGTTACTCTTTTGTATATGATCTGTAACTATGCATTTTTTTTCCAGTTATTTAGTGAGCATCAGATGAGCAAGATCAAAAAGAGCGAAGAAATATCGGTAGAGAGGGAGAAAGAGATTCAGCAGGTTAGTGTTTGCAACTCCTAGTGCTCTTCACTGTTATTTTTTATTCCTATATAACCTTCTGTGTCATCTACAGGTTGTTGAGTCCGTAAACGAGCTCGCCCAGATAATGAAGGATCTTTCTGCACTTGTAATAGACCAGGTATAACACTGTTTAACTGTTACCTAAGCGTCTAAGTCACTTATTCCTGTAGAATATAATAATTTGAAACCAAAAAACTTGTTGTGATAGGGCACGATAGTTGATCGGATTGATTATAACATCCAGAACGTTGCTAGTACAGTTGATGATGGTCTCAAACAGCTGCAAAAGGTAAAACCTTATATTCCATCTCTCCCTCTCGACGTTTCATGACTAAATGCTCAAGTGGATTCGCTTTGTGAATCTCCACAGGCCGAACGTACACAGAGAAGTGGAGGTATGGTGATGTGTGCGTCTGTTCTTGTCATCCTCTGCATGATCATGATAGTTCTCTTAATCCTCAAGGAGATTTTTTTGTGACCCAAGAAACAGGGATGATCCCTCATTCTTTTGATTCTTTTATCCACACTTTTGCCATGCTCAGTCTTCTGCTGTATCCACCAAAATTGTCTGAAGATAAATTCGAATTGCGTTCTGTCTTGTATTTGGATTTTGGCGAGTTTGTTTACAAGGGTTTATTTACTATGATGTTTAAGCATATACGAACTGTGCGGTTTGTTCAGATTACAAACTGCCAAAGACCAATGTTCTCATTACATTTTTTTTACATAAAAAAAAAGAATTGTGGCTGCTGGGAATCGAGCCCAGGTCTCCACGGCCACAACGTGGGGTACTAACCACTATACTACAGCCACTTTGTTGACAGATTTTCTCACTACTCAAATTTAAAGGGGTGTCGTCTCTAACTTAGGCTAAACCAAACCAGACACTGTTGTCTGTTCTGAACTAAAATGCCACCCCTGAATGGGTGAGATAAACTTGTACTTAGTGTGTAATAGGAAATGGCACTAAGAATTGTAACTGTATGTGTAGAACAAAAAAAACTAGGTGGTCGGAAAATGGCCAAGCATGGCAAGCGTACTCACTCTTGAGGAAAAGGGAATGAAGCTTCAAGTTTATGAAGGAAAAAGCCATTATTATATATTACTTGAAATGTCCAATCAGAAGAGTTCGTACCAAGTGAAGATGTCAATGGACTTGACGGATAAGGTTTTTGGTCACGTGTTTGTGTTTTGTAACTCTATAGATATATAGGATAAGGAAGAGGACACGTAGATGACATTAGTAACCTGTGTTTTGTAACCTCCATTTAGTTAGCATTCTTTTTTTTTCTGTTTCAGAACTAGTCCCAGTGCGTGAGGTTGTTTAGAGGATGGACCTACAATCTCTGTACGGTACACATACCAGTGCATTATGGTTCAGACCATTTACTTATTGGACCCTCTGTAATCTTGAACCCTAAGCAGGAAAAAAACCACTAAGCTGGGAAAGAAAAAGAGACCATATCTATTTAAGGTCAAGACTATCCATGGGGTGATGATTTGTATTGGCTTTTTCTAGTCTCTATTGTTTGACAAAAAGTTAATTTCATTTCTATTTGTGATGAATTTGTTGTAACAATTTTTTTCCACCACATATTGCCTCTCCTGGAAAACAAGATTCTAGATCACACTATATGGAGATTCAAATGAGATATAAAGACAGAAAAAAACAAAAGAAATAAAAGAGACAGAGAGATACGGGATGCAGGATCTCCAATCTCCTAACACACGATCTTACAAATCGTATGAAGGAGATCGGAACCTCCAACTAGTTGATCCTGCCGATTTAAAACCCGTTAGAGGAATCTATGTTGTCAGAGAATCAAAGTGTAACAGATCGCCCATGACATCAGATCTATGGCGTAAAATTTCATACAAAGACGTGCCCGTTAAATCCAGAAGACCTCCTTCTCGTTCAAAAACGTTGAAAGGTACTTATAAAAATTGAATCATACGGTTTGTAAACTAACTACAACAAAAAAAAAAAAAAAAAAAAAAAATCTGTGTGTTGCATTCTGTTTCTACATTTACAAATAATGGTTCTGGTGGAGGGTGGCGTAACGTATAAGCAATCATTACGTTTAAAATGATCATTGCTCTAACATTTTATATGGGTTTACAAAGATTCTAACATTATATATATACATATGATTGATTTATTTCTTAGTAGTTTTGGTAATATATATATATATATATATATATATGATTAATATGTTTGTTTATAAATGTAATAATCGTAGGATGGTGGAACGATCCTGAGATAAAGAGAAAGAGACGAGTGGCGAAATACAAGCTTTATTCAGCTGAGGGAAAGGTGAAGAAGTCTTTGAAAAAGAGTTACAAATGGATTAAGATCCAATGCGCTAAGATTATTCATGGAATATAGCTTTCAAATGTGTTTTATTGCTTAGTGGTTTATTTTTTTTTAAATAATAAAATCGTGTGTTTGTTTAATTTTTGCTAGTTGTGGTGTATCTCTATGACGACATTATATTTAATATGACTTGCAAATCAAATACATAAAATAAATATATGCTTTTAATTCAAATTATTACCATCGTATGCTTTGCATTGTTATTATTTTTGGTTTGCTATATACCACAATTTTTAAATGAACTTTCAAAAGCACAGAATAATAATTCTTAAGAACCATTAATGACAGCTGAGTTCAGATCTTTATAGCAAAATTAGAAATTTCCAAGCAAAAAAATGATATAATATTTAAACTAAAACATGGTGTTATTCAAGAAACGAAAATTGTATATTTCTTTCGGAAAGTATCCGCAAATAACATTTAATTAGGAGCCGTAGAGAGGGAAATTACCTAACGAGCTTTAAAATGAAACTATGTGAATGTTTTAAATGGCAAGGAGAATGAAACTTCCATAATTAGGATCCGATGATCAGTGTGAGTTTTGGTTCTAGATTTCCCAAGAAAACTATATAGATTATGAAGTGTAGTTTCGTTAAAATATGTAATTTCACAGTTTGGAAGGTTTAATCAGTTTTTATATGAAGAAGGTGTGGATTCACATGAAGTGTCGACAGTGCCGGTCATGAGATATTTTTGGTCCAATACGAAATGAAAAAAGAGGCTCTTAAATAATATACAAAAAACCTGTTGATAAAAAAAAATCAAATTTATGATAAGAAAATTACAATATTTTCAAAGCTAATAAAAATGATTAGTTCTTAAATATAAATTTTCTTGCATCTTTTCCTGCAAAATTATTCAACAAACTTTCGTAATCAAGACAACATAGCCAAACCATTTAGTCTACTCATATTTAATAACAGAAAATATAGTTATTCCGAAATCAGTTATTTTTCTTTTTTGTAGTCATATTTTTTTTTCTATTTAATCCACTCATTTTTAATAACACAAAATAATATATAAATTTATTTTTTTTTGTATTTTTAGTGATGTCCCACCATTTTCTTAATTTATCAAAATATACCAATAACAAATTGATGTATTAATAAGTAATAATAATCATAGTAAATAAGCTCTAAAAAATCGCATAAATTATTGGCCCCATACGGTTGCATCATATGTTTGGGGTCAAACCCAGGCCTGAGTGTCGACTGTGTTCCTCACTAGCAATTGCTCTACCAAGCTCATAGTGGATAACAAGTCTTATCACTTATGTGTTCGGCCTTCACATCCTTCCTCCATCTATCATATTCTTTTTTGGCCCGCAGTTAAAACTTTTTTCATATGAACCTAGAAATGTATAAAATCAATATCAACCTAAGTTATATGAACTCATACACACTATTTCTTCAACTAGGGAACTAAACTATATGCATCAAGCCATCAAACCATGAGTTAACAACATTTCGGCTATACATAGGAGCAAAGAATCAGGGTGCTCAAAAAAAGGAACAAAGAACCAGGTGATGTGCGAGGAAGGAAGATAGATGGAGGATATGCTTCAATCTAGAGCTGAATTGCCTCTAAACTACGAATGAACCTAATCTCCGACTTTCGAATTGTCTGGAGTCTTATAAACCATGCGTACCATCACAATGTCGAGTGTTTATTGCTTCTTTCTTACAACAAGAAACACAAACAAGCTACAGTAGTATGAGAAAAATGTAGGTTGGTAATTTAATTAATCAGAGATTCTTCTTCCTGGAAGCATTTGAATCATGCAAATGAGATGCCATGATTGTATCTTACAGTCTTTCCACATTCTAAATCTCTCTCTGTGTAGTCTTCTTAAGAAAGACTCCAATTCCAAAATGATGATGAGCAATCCAGCCAGTACTAAAATCATAGACAAGAACAAGCCCATGCATGTGGTAGTACTGGTAATAACAACAAACCGAATCTAGGAAAGGGACTTTGGACTCCTGATGAAGACGAGAAGCTCATAAGTTGTATGCTGACAAATGGACAAGGATGCTGGAATGAGATTGGTAGGAATGCTGGTCTCTGATATATGGTGTTTTATACATCATTGTATATATGTTTTCTAATTGGTTTTCAAGTCTTTATCGAGTCTTTCTAGCCTTTTTTGAGTCACTACAGGTTTAGAGTTGTACTGGATGAGATATGGACCAGTAGGAGCAAAAGAGGCAGAAAACAGTGCAGTTTGGTGATTTTCACACAGAACAGTCTGATGACTGTTCCCGATCGAGCAGAACACCCAAGTGATTGTTCCAGCGGCAGAGATTTTTATGAAGACTACACTTATTTCGGAATTTGCCATAATTGTTCTTTTTTTTCTTCCAGCCGCATGTGGTTTTGATATATCATATTTTTCTGCTTCTCATTATTATTCTACGCTATTCTAGACACAAGAAACCATAGGAGACTTTTGTGTTTTTGGATTGTAAAAGGAGAATGATTTATATCTCTTACCTAGAGAAGATTATCATGAACCATCTTTTTGTCTCTTTTATTTACATGGAGTATTATTCAGATTCAATTTCTGTGTTTTCTCCTGTTATGACTGAGTAATAGATCATGTTAGCTTAGGGTGTTAGGGTGTTAGATCATGAGCTAAACATAGATAGGTTGATAAATTGATTGTCTTCATTCATAACTGCTCTTATTGCTTGCATTAAACTGACCAGTTATTGTTAGATCCTAGGTTTAACCTATTGTAATAGGTTGCTAGATCTTTTATGAATGAGCATTGCATCCCTAGCAGAGAAAGTAGATGTTAGGGTGTATTGTGAACAAATCGGACTTAATGTCTGTCATCGCGTCTCAGCCCAAACGACAGTTTAGGTGCTGAGATCGATTGACAGAAGGTGAAGCGCCATGACAGTGGCTGATCTACTTGTAGTGTTCTGAGTTCTAGACTTGCGCTTATAAAATCTGAATATTTTTTTTTTGAATTATACAGAGATATCCTGGCCCCACATAAATGGTCCAAACTAGTCATGTGTTGCCACGTGTCGGTCCTCTGTCTCTGGCGATGACGAAATGTTAATTCCCCAGTGGCCGGGATTCGAACCCAGGTGGCGATACTCACAGCTGTGAGCCCTTTACCACTAGAGCTAGAACCCCAGTTAAATCTGAATAATTGTTTGGCTCGTGGCTGTGAACACCCGAATAAACCACCCTAGGCTAGCTATTTTACAATCTGAAACTTTAATTCAATATGTTGCTTGCTTGTTACGTTACCACAAACTCAAAACTCCTATATTTTTTTAGCTTGATAATGATCCCATAGAAATAAAGTGTAATAGTTGGTCTCTGTGGATTGGATCCTAAAATGCTACATCGACATACCATTCGATTGTGATAGTGTGCATATTAGGTTAATTGGTATGCGTGAACACAAATATCAGTCTCTTACGCTGTGGCAAAAGTTATCGCATTCGCTGGATCAATTACTCGAGGCCTGATCTTAAACGCGGCTCCTTCTTTCCTCAAGAAGATCTCATATTTCATTTGCATTCCGTTCTTGGTAACAGGTAACTTTTGTAATGCAAAAGATTAAAAAAAAACTAAATGCAAACACTAAAACTAAAATTCAAAAACAACCAAGCCCTAGACTAAGTCTTATGGTTGTTCAGTCATCTTTATTTATTTTTACATGTAAACGCAAACGCAAAGTTTGGAAATGTGTGGAGGTAGCATTAGTCTTATATTGTTCATGACTATTTTAATTCTATAACAGTTTATCAGGTGGTCTCAAATAGCTACTCAGCTTCCAGGAAGGACATATAACGAGATAAAAAAACTTTTGAAACTCGACGCTGAAGAAGAGGCTTAATTACCTAACAATATTAATAGTAATTTTTGGACCCAAAAGATCAACATGTGGACACGGGAGGCAAGTCAAATTCAAAGATGGATAGTTATCATCATCATGATGACATGATGGTAGTGGGAAAGAAAATGCGCATGGACTCTTCTACAATTTTGCACCTGTTGTAAGTGGTGTGAGCTTCAATCTGTTTGATCCATTGATCTCAGTATCGCAAATATTTATTTATTTTCCGGATATCTATTTTTCTGAATATCCGTATTTCTTTTGAAGCAAAACAAATCGAAAATCTAATATCTGTAACATATAAAGCAAATCACAAATATCTTCAAAAACCTAGATATCTGATCCGTGCCGAAGCCGTAGAAAGTAAAAAGTTTCTTTTTCTTTTGAGAAAGTTTTTTAGGAGTGCAAGTGAACGGTTTCTTCCCCCGTCAGCTAACCTCTTAAACATGTTGGGCATGGAGAATATATAGTTCTTGGGATATTGAAAACCCTAAAATACGAGATTGGGATTTGGATGTTTATCGTTGCCACCAGAAACCAGCTTAAACCCGAGTTCAACCAATCGATTAGCTAGAGACCTACAGTTAGCCACAACCTAAACAAAGCAACGACCGATTCTCATAAGTTAAAATTTTCAACTCTTAACAGGTGCAAAAGAACTTAATGATCAAGTAAAAGGGGAGAGAATATACGCTTTTCTGGTAAACCTTGAACTCTGGCGACTGTGCATGTATCAAGCAGACTGCTAATCCTCTCTATTGTGTGGTTATGACGACCACCCTAGAAAACATACAAAAAAAAAGAAAACTTTTAGTCACGTCTAAAGAAAAAAAAAATATTATCAAAAGAAAAGTAGAAGGAAGGGTGAGTATCTCAACCTGCAAACCAGGGAAGACAGCGTTGTTAATGGCGGATTCAACCTCTCGGACCTCTGACCGATATGTAAAAGTACAGCAAAGTATCAGATTTTTGTATTAAATTCTTATGGAAATTCTTATGTATTTTGAAATATACACCCGCACGGACGTACTGATCAAAATCTAATACGCTCTTAAACCTTCTGTTTCAGTTTAGTTTATTTACATTTTCGTAATGTATTAGCTTTAGGTTTTTTTTTTCTTTCTGTCAGAGTGCTTATTGTAAATGATCTCCATTATAGGAAATACAAGAAAGATGAATGGAAGAAAGTATTTTAAAAAAAACTGTTGTTTTAATTTAACAATTTATGCTAAGAGTTATGAACATTTGAAATTTTATCAGTGTGTTCTCTATAAACGACATAAATATATATATATATATATAGAAATAACTATTCTTTTTTTTCGCCATTCTTCTAGTGAGGAGGAGCTGAGTCTAGCTAAGGTTTCCAGATTCATCAGCGTCGAACAAAAGTAGAGGTGAGTCGAGTTATTTTCGTATCCTTATCCGGGTAATATGTTTACTAATAATCGATCTTATGTGATCTTGATTTGATTTTTTTTCTCAGCAACCGCCGTTCGCGTGTTCTCCCCCGTAAAGCTTCCATCAAAATTTTTGGTATGAGGCTCTATTTGCCTTGTTATCTCATTGTGTTGGATTCATAAGGAAAATAGGATATTTTTATGAAATAAGAATCTAGAACTAATCCAGGCTTCCTGTTATGTAGGGTTGATTTGAAAATCATGTATATCCTTGTTTTATTTTCGAGTTTTGAAGTTAAATTTCCCAGCTAAGATGTTTTTTTTTATGTGTGATTTCTGATTCTGACAGGCATGGCTCAAACTGGGTGCGCTAGATGCTCATCAGGCATTCCTGATGAGCTAGTTATTAGCAGCAATTGCGGCCACACATTCTGCGGTGAGTCCTCTTAAAATATATTCATTTCTCTGATTAAAACTTTCAACTCTTTGGATTAGCCTCAATATGCTCTTCAAGATACAACCCTTTAAATGGTTTTATCTTTTCTTGTTTCTAAACTGCGGTGATGATAATTATGAGGTTCATGTGCAACTGTGTTGGTTTTAGTTGCCATACTTACTCTTCTTTTTTTTTTTTTTTGAATTTCAGTAGAATGTATATTATACCTTTGGTCGTGCCAGAAAGACGGAGCACCTTGCATATGCCCATTTGATGAGAAAACAGTGTCTTGGATACGTCCTTCTTCCATTAACGTTCCCGAGAAGATTCATTCCATCGTCCAAGTGTATAACCGTCTGTACGATCCTGAGAGTGGCTTGGTAAGTTTTTTTTTTCCTTATTCTATCTTCTTAACTTATGCTTGCGACTATTAACATTATGTGTTTCTGTCTTCACTGGGGAAAAACATCTAGGCCAGAGCCCGTGGAAAACTTGGTAATTATTTTCTACTTCTATTTGAATTGTCTTCTTCTTTGTATATATATATATATATATATATATATATATATATATATATTTTATGTTCTTCTTTGTATTTCTTGTTGTTGAACATCATAACTGTTTTGTAGGCGTTTTAATCGACCGGCTGTACGTGGTGAATCTGTATATTTTCTTGGGTGGACTCTTTGCTCTCGCCTGCAAGGTTTATCGTGATGGACGATAGATAATGTCTGTCTTTCTCTGAATAAGGCTCGTCTATTTTAGACTTTTTGGTTTATGATTTTACTTGAACATAAGAATATGAGATATTTGGTGTTGGAAGAACTAGCCGGTACGTAAAATAGTTTTCACTTTTTTTTTTTGTCTAAATCATTATTTTTAGTATAACCCTTAGCTCTATATATATAATTTACATTTTTCTTGATTAGTTTGGGGACCACAAGTGGTATGCTTGGGAATGAGTCTATACCTTGGTTTCACGGCTTACCATGGAAGATAGAGCGAGCTTGTCATGTATATCTTTGAGACTTCCTTTCTTCTTTTCAAAACTGTGATTTTTTTTTCCTGAGATTTTAATTACTTTATGTGCTGTTTTTAATTACTTTATGTGTTTCTTGAAAACCATTTATTAATTTATGTTTTGGACCGTGTATTTGGGCATTTACTACCAAATTCACTATATGCACAAATCAGCATAATAGCACAAATACATTTTTGCTTTTAAAAACATTATGGTGTTACAAAAAAAAAACATTGTGGAGTTGTCATGTCAATAAATGAAAAGCCACAATCAAACTCATCTTATTATCAGCCATGATTTTAACTCATCGTACTATTTTGCTTACCTTATTAGTGGTCTCATCATCAACCACGAGAAAATAACACATCGGAGTTTCGTAAGCTGAATTTTAGAATCAAAGTTGGGAGGTTACTTAGATTGGGTGGTATTGTGCACTGGTGTATCCACTGATTCTCGAGGTTTTATGAATTAATTGTTGTTGTAGCTTGGCTCAACAACAAAAGGCATACAGAAAAAAAACGAGCTGTTTTGGCAGTCGACAAGTCTAGGACGTCACATTGCTGGTAGAAGATTCTGTGGACGCTGCTGCTCATTCTGTTTACAAACTTTCATTCTTTTTACAAACTTTCTGTGTTCGTCAAAATCAAAACTGGTTTGTGCCGTTCAGGAGCTAAGCAGTATCCTGGAGCAGAAGATAAAATTCCTTCTTTATTTCTGATACTGCAAGGAGTAGTTGAGTCTGCAAAAAAGTTAATAGTATTACTGTATTAGCAATGTCTTACAGTAAATGGGTTCGTAAGATGATAAAGAGGCAAACAATAAGGCGAGGCAAAAAGAGAACATTGAAAATGGTCGAAAAGGGTCGACATTGGACAACAACAAAAGGAAAAAGAAACAAACGACCAAATTTGAGGTGATATGCATTGTTATATCTTGGAAATAAACGACATTATTAGATGAAGGAAAAATGAAAATGAAAAACATAAGAACTATAAGAATGTTTGCATTGGACCAAAGTTGAGAGGAGATTATTTATCCAAACTGACTTTGCATTCAATGTTAGCCCAAGATAAACAAATAACGTAGCGGTTAAATGAATTTCATATCACGAGTGATGAAAAATATTTTGAATTATGGATACCATACAAAGATACTATAAAGATTACAAAAGGGAAGTGGCAAACCTAGAGCAACAGGGGATGTGGCATTTATTTTTTCATAAATAATAAGCTTAAATTTGTTTAAAACACACATAAACTAAGCATTAGTTCTAAGAAATGGTAAACCCCCTACCAAAAATAATATTGGATCCGAAGGAACAAAATATTTCTTATTGGCCTGATAGAACTTTGGAAAATGGTACTGAGCAAACGAATATAGACCTAACAGCATCAACAACATCGATATCATAATAATTTGGGGTGTAATATCAGAACGACTTCGTTAGATGGGGTTCTGACATCGAGTATTAGTCTCCGGTTATATATAAAATTCATATATACTTGCACTATTCTTACTTCGAAAGAAACAGTATTCATCATTTTGATACGAGTTTGGGAACAAACTACAAAATAAGCAACTCATGGTGGTCTAATTGAGGACTAGTTTTTCTACTGCGACATAACTGTTGCCTTGCTGGTCACGCATGGAATTTAATAGCTTTGCCTAATTGTTGGCCGTATACGTGTGAGAATGGACGTCGCAACTCTAGTTAGTAATAGTATAGTGTACATACAATATAATATATAATTTAACTGCGTAATAAGTCAAAAATATTTCATTATAAATAGATAACAATCCCCACTTATTTAATTTGTATCCAAGTTTGACAGAAACAAATTATTAGATAAGTGTAAGAAAAAAGGAAAGCAAAAGCTACAGATATGGCAAAGACCCTCAATTCCATCTGCTTCACCACTCTTTTGCTCCTTGTCTTGTTAATTTCCACCGGTAATTCGACTTTAATATTTTCCAAAATTTCCATGCATGCATGCATAAATCAAGAAACATGTTTCTTTGATTAAATCCCTTCCGCACTCTCATTATAATCAAATTTAGTGTGTTTATGCGTTTGAATGGATGTTGGGATGTACAGAAATCCCGAAGAGCGAGGCGAATTGTAAAAAGTTTATAGGCGAAGCCCCAGTGCATCCATGTAAGGAAAAAGCTTGTAAGGAAGTGTGTAAGGAACATTACTACGACTCGTGTAAAGGAGAGTGTGAGAGGCATGGCTATGAAGACCACTGCCACTGCTACGGAAAATACTGAAAACTACACATATAAAATTTATCGTATGAATTAAAAAACAAATAAGATCTTATATATCTATAATGTAAGGTGTGGTATGGTATGTACGATCTAATAAGGGTATGCATGTTTAAGCTGTTTGCTTTAAATAAAATAAAGAATATTGACCTTATAAGTTTATAATAAGATCATATTGTATTATGTTTCGTATCTTATTATATAAAGGGTATTTTTCAAAGTTACTAATTAACACGATCGCGACACATGTCAAGTTATTATTTAAGATTGTGACATGTGTCTAAACAAAATTATCCCATAAAACATATTTAAAACATATTTTCTCTTTAAAATATTTCTACTCTTATAATAGTAATTTTCCTTTATTAAAATCCTAATCAAATAAAGTTAAAACAAAAAAAACTCTTATCTTATTATAAACTTTTTAAGTTATTATTAAAAGAAACAATTTTTAAAATAAAAATGTCAAAACAAAAAAAAATAATATAAATTTCAAAACAAAAATAAAACGAAATTTCAAAAAGTCATAGTAATTTTAATTTTAACAAAACCTATTCCAAAACCAAATTGTAACTATCCTTTTTGAAATATAAACCTAAAAAATGGAAAATACATGTTTTAAAAATTATTATTAAAATTAAACGATTTTTTCTTAAAATAAAAATTTCAAAACGAAAAAAAGAAACATATTATAATAAAAAGATTTTTAATATTTTTTATTAAAATCAAGCAATTTTTCAAGAACTATTCCAAAACCGAATTGTAAACATCTTTTTAAAATATAAACCTAAAAATTGGAAAAAAATAATTTATGTTAACTGTCCTTTATAATAAAGAATATATAATTGAAAAAAAAATCGTTTCAAAAATATTTCTACTCTCATATTGCTAATTTTCCTTTATTGAAAAAATAATATTAGATAGTAATTATCCTTTTAAAAAAACTTAAACAAAAAAAATGTCAAGCACTAATTAATGTAATTTTTATTTATTAAAATCTTAAGTAAAGAGTTCATAACCCAAGAATAATTATGATTATTTATATTTATATATAGAACTAAGATCTCTCATATTTTATAACTAAGCATAACTATTGATTCAAGGAAAATATTAGGTAGAGTTCGATATTCTTTTCTTCTTATAAAGTTATGGTTGATCGTTGTTGTTATGATTATTATTTGATCATGGCCATGCTTCTGAGTTCTGTCTTTTTTTTTGAACGAAACTTCTGAGTTCTGTTATATAACAATACATTTAAAGTTATTGACACCACACCATAACATCGTTGTCACAAAAACATTGATGTCACATAGCAATACATTTTTTTATCAAGAGCAATACGTTTTAATTTCACTATTATAGTTTCTTAGGTGTGTTTGTCCTATTTTTATTTTTTAACTGAAGTTATAATTTAATTGTTTATCAGGAATTGTCAAGAAACAATGGTTTCAGAAAATTATTTAACATTAAATCAGTTAAATAAAAAGCGGCATTACCGTCGAACCGTGGTACGTCTTACCAGAAAGCGGGAAGCAAGAAATTTAAGCAAAAATAATAAACTTCTAAGAATAAATTTTCTCCTACTTGATGAGAAGGTAAATATTTTTATTTCAATTTTTTTAAAAATCTTATATTGTTTTATTATTAAATATAACTTGCTTATTATATAGGAAAATACCATTCAAGGTTGTGTACAATGTTCTCTAATTGAAAAGTTATTTATATTAATTTTATTTTATAAAACTTGGCTTTTCAAAGTTACTAATTAACATTATTTTAACATATGTCAAATATATAAAATAAGATTGTGACATATGTTAAATACATATTTTTATTAAAAAAATTAAAGAAAAATAATTTTAAAAGTTAGTTTTTCTTTTTCTAAAGGTTCTTAACAAAAAATGTAAAAGATCAAAATATTTTCTTATAAATAACTATTTAAGAACAAAAAAATTATTTAAAACCAAGCTTTATATAATAAGTTTAGTTTTCCTTTTTCAAAAGGTCTTTAACAAAAACTGTAAAAAATCAAAATATTTTTATATAAATAACCCTTTAATAGATAGTATTTCTTTTTTGCATGTGCGTTTACAAAATACAAGACACTATTGTAAGATTAACTTCCTTGCAAATTAAATATTAAAAAAAATAATGTTTTAAAAATATTTTATAGTATTTCATGTTAAGCAAATACTAAACCAAAGAGAGTTGTAAAAAAAGAATTTAAAAAGTTAGTTTTCCTTTTTCGAAAACTATTTAACAAAAAAAACTGTAAGAATCAAAATATTTCCATATAAAAAACTATTTAATAGATAATACATAATACAAAACATCATTTTACGTTTAATTTCCTTGCAAATTAAATATTAAAAAAACTGTAAAGAAACCAATTATAAAAAAATAGTTTTTAAAAAAACCCTAAACAATAGAGAATTGTTAAAGTAATCTTCTTAGAAATAACTATTTTTTTCTGTACGTCTTCTTGGTCAAGTAATTTAACGAAGGGTTAATGTTTTGCAACACTATAATGTCTATGTTTCAAATTCTAGAGTAAGTGAATTATCAATTTATTAGAGAGAAAACTTATAAGAAATTTTATAGAAAGAATACCGTCTAACATGGATTTTATATATTAACACATGATAGTTTAACTAGACGTTAATCCATATAAAGTAGGTAAAAGTGTTGGGTATACATTTTTATGTAATGTTTCTCATAGTTACTAATAAATCATTAACAAAAATTAACAAAAATTGTTTAATACTATCAATATATTGATTTATATTTATATTGATTAATATTTTATCGATAAATGGTTACACATAAATAAATATATTAATACATATTGATCTATTATTAGATTTTAAAACAAAATTATTTTTTAGTTTCAAAACAGAAGAAATAGTAGATGAAAGAAATGATTCTCATAGTTATGTTATATTTAACGAAGATTATCTAGAGAAATCGAGAATCCAAATGATGGATTTGATAGAGAATATTGTATATTTGAAATGAAATTACAAAAATTTTTTAATTCTCTTCTTCAGCTCTATTACATCATAAAATAATACCATTTATTGTTTATTTTAATATTTATCACCATAAAACTGTAATTAACAAGTTATTTTCATAAATATTATTCGCACAATTGAGATTCAAAAATACGGTCTTCATCATGCACATATATTTGTGGCTAAAAGAATCAAAGAAGTAACAAACTTCATAAGGTATCAATAATTTTATTACCTCTAAATTACATGATAAAAATATTGATCCAATGTTTTCTATTGGTTAAAGAACAAAGATTATTTACAATTAATCTGAATTATCATTTTTATATTTTAAAAGAAATTAATATTATATTGGTGGATTTGATTCAATTTAAGATTTGTAATATAATTTTTCTATTTTTGTAAGAAAATACAGAGATGTGCTACTTTTGTCTCTAAATATAGAAACTTCAATAATTTTCACTACATTTTTTTTTAAAGTAGGTAATTTTATAATAGAGTCATGTGAAACTCATCGCTTAAACAAAGTTTCAATATTTTAAGAGAATATATATAGAGTTAGATTAAAGATACTTTAAATGTGAATAGACCAATGCAAAAAGTATATAAATGATATTAACTTTGAAAGTTAATACAAATGTTAAATTAAGAGCATAAAAATGTGTATGACATTGTCATCAATTAAATCAGCTTGATTCTATTTTCAATTCATAGTATTTCACTGTAACTCATATTTCTTCATGATTGAGTTTGATTTGAATTTCCAGATCTGTTTTTTTCTCTAGCCCTAAATAAAAAAACTGATAGTAATTACTTAAAGCATGATTATCAGTTGGAAAATATTACAGATTCTAAAGAAAAAAAATATTATATTTTTTTGTTAAATTTAATTTTCTAAAAAAATAATATTGTTAGTAGTATAACGATTGTCTTTGTAGATTTACAATAGATCCTTAAAAGTAGAGAGTTGAGAAATATTTATACTATCTTTCCTATTTAATTATGTTTGTTCTTTTTATTAAATGATAAAAACTCTTCTAAATACTTCCATTAGAGTTGTTCGTATGCATTATGATAATTATAACATAAATATCAACCAAACTTACTGAAAAAACAAATTTATATTCCTTGGATAAGTTTCAATTAATATATGCAAAATTCTAGAATAACTCTAAATTTTTTTTTTAACTTTTATGTATTTCATTAAATTAAAACATCAATCAAAATCCGTGCAACGCACGGATCCATACCTAGTTAATAATAAACTATACTTTGTGTTAATTTAATTCGATTTATATAAAAAAAATATACGTACTCTTTTTCCTCACGATTTTCTTTATAATGTCTCTAGCAAATCGCAAGTATTACAAATCGTATGCAGCTACATATCCACACAATGCATGGTATTGACAAATATATTATGGTGACACTATAATTTGTATATATCCAGAACTCGGTGATGATAAACTTCTTAGTTTCGAGAGTAACTATTTTACTTTCCCCTACGCTGATTACAAAAATCCCTTATATATTAATCCTAGAACATTACAATATTTTCTGATAGTCAAGTGTCATCATAAAAATTATTCTCAGAATTGTTAAAAAAAATAAGCTGGTCTATCTACACATATTATACTTTTTATATATTAAATAAGTATCAAATTAAATTAATAGTGTACAAAAAAATATTCTATATATTTTCCTTAAATAAAACATATGGAATTACCTAATATGATTAACATATATATCACAATAAATAATTATGAATAATAAAGATTTGATAACGATTTGTTTATCCTCTATACTTTTTGTTTAATTATATTTATTAAAAAAAATTAAACAATCACATTAAGTATATAATAAGAAAATTAATTATTTTTTTAATATGTTATATTTTGATTTTTTTAAAATGATTATAAATTACTAAAACACTACAAGAAAACACTGGCTTTACAACGAAAATTTACAACGAAAATTATTTCTCGTAAATTTACAAGTTAATTACGTCGACTTTACGACAAAAAGCAGTTTCGTCGTAAAGTCGTTGTAATATTACAACGAAACCGTTTCGTCGTAAAGTCGATGTAAAGTTACAACGCGTTTACGTGGAAAATTAAGTTCCACGTAAACGCATTGTAATTTAACATGGACTTTACGACGAAACCTGTTTCCTTATCTCTCCTCTTAAAGACGTTGTAATGTTACATGGAGTTTACGACGAAACATAATTCCACGTAAAGACGTTGTAATTTAACAAGGATTTAACAACGAATCGGGTTACCGTTACACTTGGTCGAAACGTGTATTAATTGTGCTTGATACCTAACTACATTCCTTGTAAAGTTGATGTAAATTCCATGTAAAAAAGTTGTAAATTCGTAGTAATAAATTGCGTTGTAAAATACTTGTTAAACCTTTACCTACCAAACTCGAAAATCTTCTATATATATGTCATTTCTCAATGCTCAAAACACACCACCAACAAATATAAGAAAAAAAAACTGAAAAAAACACAAATAGAAAAAAATGGCTGATGGATGCAATATCTACGAGATACAGAGTTGGATGTATTCACATAAAGATTCTGCCGGTAGAGTGACGGATACCTTTCTGAGCGGGCTAGAGACATTCATGCAGCAGGCAGGTTCTACACCGCTCACACAGGAAAGCGGTAAGATGTTTTGCCCTTGTCGGAAATGCAAGAATTCAAAATTTGCACTTAGTGAAACTGTTTGGAAGCATTTAGTAAATAGATGATTCACACCGCATTACTATATTTGGTATCAACATGGAGAGGGTTATGGTGGAAATGAAGCTAGTAGTAGTAGTAATCATTTTGAGAATCCTGTTAATAATGAAGAACCGAATCAGAATGAGCAGATGATAGATCATGATAGGATTCAAGACATGATTACTGATGCATTTTTAGAAACAACTACAACAATAGCTCATGAAACCGGGAATGTAGAAGAACCTAATTTGGATGCAAAAAGGTTTTATGAAATGCTAGATGCTGCAAATCAACCAATCTACACTGGTTGTAGAGAAGGTCTCTCTAAATTGTCTCTAGCAGCTAGGATGATGAATATTAAAACGGATCATAATCTATCTGAGAAATGCATGGATTCTTGGGCGGAGTTGTTGAAAGAGTACTTGCCAGAAGACAATTTGTCGGCTGAATCTTATTATGAGATTCAGAAATTGGTTTATAGTCTGGGATTGCCTTCGGAGATGATAGATGTTTGCATCGGCAACTGCATGATCTACTGGAAGGACGATGAGAACCTGGAAGAGTGTCGATTCTGCAAGAAACCACGATTCAAACCGCAAGGACGTGGAAGGAATAGGGTACCGTACCAAAGGATGTGGTACCTACCAATTAAAGACAGGTTAAAAAGATTATATCAATCTGAGAGAACTGCTGCATCGATGAGGTGGCATGCTGAACATGTCCAGAAGGAAGGCGAGATCGCTCATCCATCAGATGCAAGAGCGTGGAAACATTTCAACAAGGTATATCCAGATTTTGCTAACAATATTCGGAATGTCTATCTTGGGTTAAGCACTGATGGATTTAGTCCATTCGGAATGTCTGGGAGGCAATATTCTTTGTGGCCAGTCATTCTTACGCCGTATAACTTGCCGCCGGAGATGTGTATGGAAGAAGAATTTCTATTCTTAACCATATTAATTCCTGGGCTGAAGCATCCAAAACGGTCGCTTGATGTTTTTCTCCAACCATTGATACAAGAGATACAAGAGTTGTGGTCAGAAGGGGTGAGAACGTATGATTGTTCCATGAAAAACAATTTTACGATGCGAGCAGTTGTACTGTGGACGATTAGTGACTTTCCTGCTTATGGGATGTTGTCTGGGTGGACAACTCATGGAAGATTATCTTGTCCAATTTGTCGTGGATCGACAGATGCTTTTCAACTGAAGAATGGTAGAAAGAGTTGTTGGTTTGATTGTCATCGTCGATTTCTTCACATCTCCCATCCGTACCGAAGAAATAAGACATTGTTTAGATACAAAAAAGTTGTCAGAGATAGTCCTCCTCCATATCTCACCGGGCAACAGATCCTAGCAGAAACTGATTATTATGGAGCTCAGGAAACTGTGGCGTGTGGAGGAAACTGGCATGTTCCGGGAAATATGCCTGATGGGTATGGGGTCTCTCACAATTGGCAGAAGAAGAGTATATTTTGGGATCTGCCTTACTGGAAGGATCTTCTTTTACGCCACAACTTAGATGTGATGCACATAGAGAAGAACTTTTTTGACAACATCATGAATACAATATTGAACGTTCCAGGAAAGACAAAAGATAACAAAAAGTCAAGGATGGACTTACCTTCTATCTGCTGGAGAAGTGAGTTACATATCAAAAGCAATGACAGCGTTCCTGTTCTCATATTCCGGTTGTCATCAGCAGTGAAAACAACTTTGTTTGATTGGATCTCATCAGAAGTTAAGTTCCCTGATGGTTATGTTTCAAATCTGTCAAGATGTGTTGAACGTGGTCAAAAGTTTTCCAGAATGAAGAGTCATGATTGTCATGTGTTTATGCAACGACTACTTCCATTCGCTTTTGCTGAGCTCCTTCCAACAAATGTACATGAAGCACTTGCAGGTAAATATTAATTTATAATATATTACATATGTTTAAAAAATGTTATTAATTGTGTTATATTTTCAACATACATCAATTGGAGCATTCTTCAGAGATCTTAGCACACGTACGTTCAAGGAAGAAGTCATCGAACAGCTTCAGAAGAACATTCCCATCATATTGTGCAACCTGGAGAAGATATTTCCTCCATCATTTTTTGATGTGATGCAACATCTAGTTGTTCATCTCCCGTACGAAGCATTACTTCGTGGACCAGTTCACAACGGATGGATGTATCCATATGAGAGGTACATGAAACATTTGAAGGGGAAAGCCAAAAATCTAGCAAAGGTGGAAGGGATGTTGTGGATGTCAACTCTGGGAGAAGATACAACAAATTCGAGCCTTTCATCATCGCTTCCCAGGCTGAACAAGTTAGCTTTCTTCCATATCCTTTGTTATGATATTTTTGTGTAGGGTCGTTTTAGTACTACGGAACACTGGAAGACTAATGAATGGATACGAGTTTGTATGTGTTTTGAGAATAGAAATCGAGGCAAAAAGATGTATTATTGAGTGTGTTTGGCGTTACAACGTTTTGGGTGTATAAACCCTAGTTTTCTAGCCTAACTCTATAATCTCTAAGCCCCAAAGTGTCGATCCCTTGTTCTAGGGTTTGGGTTCCCCTTTTATAGTTAATGTAGGTCGGTCAATCTTGGGCGGCTTCTGTAATATTCATGAATATATTACTTTCCCCTCGATATGGGAAACTTCCATATTCATGCGGAGGATCGGATCCTTGGTCCTTACGGCAAGGGCTAGGCCTTGGTTCCTCGATACAGGGACTGGACCCTGGATACTTATTAAATGGAGATCGGACCCTGGTGCCACCTGGTGGAGATGGGTTCTTTAAGTCGAGGAGAGATCCTGGGTCCTTTCCAAACGAGGGCCCGGAGGTCGAGGCCCCTTCGGAGGCTGGAGAAAACTCTAGCCTTGGATATTTTTCCCCAACAGTTTGCCCCTTATTCCTTGATTGCTTCGTAGGGATCGAGGGATAATATGTAGTCTTGAGTCTTGATGCCATTTCTTCCAGCAGGAGAAGGATTTGGAGTCTAGGCGACATGAGGAGTTAATTTGGAATATGATCGCTTAGTTATAATGGGCCTCAGGGGAAATAAGAACCGCGGCCCGCTCGTGATGATGCTAGGTCGGCGAAGTATTTTGGAGATAATTTTGGAAATTTGCCGAGGATCGCGAGTATCTTCCAAATTCTTTTGCCTTTCCTCTTTCTTTCTTTCCTTCCCTTCGCCGAAAATGGAAAGTCGTTCCAGGTATATAATCATATGTTTCGACGCCTTTGGATAACACAAATTTAGATTTTCCCCTGTCCTTCTTATCGGAAGTAGATGTCGAACGTTCCGACTTTCATGAAATCATTCCCTACCCCCGGTGTTGGCGGACGTGTCAGGCCCCGTCGCTTGTTTGGTGATCCTTTTGATTCCCCAATTCTAACACCTAGTGTGGTTTCGGGAACCGATGATGAAAGAGTTCCCGTGGCCCCTGTTCGCCCTCGTCGCTTCTGTTCTTTCGATGCTTCGAGTGAAGATGAAGATGGCCCGAGGTCTGATATTAAGGAAGGTGATCTGGCGGGGATCCGCCGTAGATATTCCTTACCTGATACGATGGGGATCAGGTGTGCGGGAGAATTCGAGCGAGCTCCTGATGGATGAAGGGACGAGATAGCGATCTTTGAGGCTTATTTGGAGGCCGGCTTTAGAGGAGGGATTCCTTCTTTGATCGCGGAGGTGGCGTCGTACTTTGGATGTTCCCCTTCGCAGTTTACGCCTGCTACATGGCGTACTCTGATGGCTATCCAGGTGTTAGGAGAACTCCATAGTATTCCTTTCGGGTTGTCTGAAGTCCTGTATTCTTACTCCTTTGTTCCCTTGTCAAGTAAGAGAGGCTTTTACCAAATATGGTCCCGTGATGGTGAACCTTTGGTGGATGAACCCCCTCGAGGTCTTAGGGGTAGCTTTCCTTCAAACGATTCCTGGGACATGAGATACGTGTTTATGAAGGTCGAAGGTGTTCCTGGATATCCAAGTTTCTGGCGCTCAGTGGGTAAGTTGCTTCTGTCCCCCTGGACATGGGTATCATATTTGCTGAATTATGTCGAATTTTTCTTCTTGCAGAGGTGACCCGTCCGGTCGTCGAGGCTGGTGAGACTTTGGTGAAGCTGGCGCGAGGTATTCCTAGGTGCTTTCGCTGGATTCTGTTCTTGATGCATCCGATATGGCTGCGTCATAGCCGTATTTGGGGTAATGGAATTTCTCTTACTTGATCCTTTTGTTCTAGCCGTAGTTTGATGGAGTCTTCGATTTCCAGGTGGGATCCCTACGGCTTCGATATTATCAGTGTACGAGGAATACTGTAGAACTCGGCATCAAAGGAGGAGATCTCGCAATTCGTTTCTTTCCGTCCCTCCGGTGGTGGCTTCTTCGGTTCCGGGGGATGTTGGCAGGGATCGATTCCCCAGTTTAGGTCGGCGTGTTCCTCCACATGAAGAGATTCTTTTCCTCCGGAGGCAGCTTCGGGAAGTGATTTCCAACCAGGCTCTTATCGTGCAGAGGGCTCGAGAGTATGCTCGTCAGGATCTCGTTAGAGAGTGGTCGATGAGGAATGCTGGTCAGCATGAGCTGTTCGGGGGACCCGGCCGATGGGGGCCTGTTGGAGGTCCAATCCGAAATTCGGGGAGCGGTGAAGGTGGTCATGGTGTTTTCCCTTTTTCTCGCCGGGAGCCGAATCTTTGAATATTTCTTCAATGCTTTTTCTTGCTTTATGTTGTCGCCTTTGGATTTTTTTGTAGCTTTCTTCCCTCCGAATAAGGATTCTTAATAATATCTATTGGTTTTTGCTTTTACTCCGTCTTTTCTTTGATCCTTGCACTGCTTTATGGTTTTGACCTCTAGTTGTTTGATTAGATGGCCTCCGAGGGAGATCAATCCTTGCGGAGAATTGTTGTCGGGAACTGATGTGTTCCGATCTGATCTGAACCCTTAGATTTTTGTTGAACTCGGAAGTTTTCAAGATCTAGGCCCTTTGAATTCCTTACCTGGGCCCTGAGGCTTTACTTTGAACCTGGGAGACCTTACCCATTAAATCCTGAAGGAGTATGAGCCTTTAGGTTCTCTGGACCCTTAGGTCTTAGGAACCTTGAGGTTTTTCGGACCCTTAGGTCTTGGAAACCTTGAGGTTCTTTGGATCCTTGGGTCTTGGGAACCTTGAGGTTCTTCGGACCCTTAGGTCTTGGGAACCTTGAGGTTCTTTAGACCCTTAGGTCTTGGGAACCTTGAGGTTTTTCGGACCCTTAGGTCTTGGAAACCTTGAGGCTCTTTGGATCCTTGGGTCTTGGGAACCTTGAGGTTCTTCGGACCCTTAGGTCTTGGGAACCTTGAGGTTCTTTAGACCCTTAGGTCTTGGGAACCTTGAGGTTCTTCGGACCCTTAGGTCTTGGGAACCTTGAGGCTCTTTAGACCCTTGGGTCTTGGGAACCTTGAGGTTCTTCGGACCCTTAGGTCTTAGGAATCTTGAGGTTCTTTAGACCCTTAGGTCTTGGAAACCTTGAGGTTCTTCGGACCCTTAGGTCTTGGGAACCTTGAGGTTCTTCGGACCCTTAGGTCTTGGGAACCTTGAGGCTCTTCGGACCCTTGGGTCTTGGGAACCTTGAGGTTCTTCGGACCCTTAGGTCTTGGAAACCTTGAGGTTCTTTAGACCCTTAGGTCTTGGGAATCTTGAGGTTCTTCGGACCCTTAGGTCTTGGGAACCTTGAGGTTCTTAAGACCCTTAGGTCTTTGGACCCGAAGGTCTTTGGACCCGAAGGTCTTTGGACCCGAAGGTCTTTGGACCCGAAGGTCTTTGGACCCGAGGGTCTTTGGACCCGAGGGTCTTTGGACCCGAAGGTCTGTGGACCCGAGGGTCTTTGGACCCGAAGGTCTTTGGACCCGAAGGTCTTTGGACCCGAAGATCTTTGGACCCGAGGGTCTTTGGACCCGAAGGTCTTTGGACCCGAAGGTCTTTGGACCCGAAGGTCTCTGGACTTTTATGTTTGTGGGAACCGAAATTCGCACCGTCAAATGTTACTAAGTAAAAACGTAGGAAAACTAAGTTGACCTAGTTTTCCCCGAGGATCCCGGCTATCTGCTGGGCCACGCACGACAAAGTTAAAACAGGCTAAGTTGAAAATAAATGCGTAAAGTAAAGAGAGCAAAAAGAAAGAATTTTATTTCCGAATTTGCGGAGAGCGTTGGAACAATAGGTCGAGATCGCGGCCGTAAGAGCTGTCGATCGTCGCTAGTCTCAAAACCCTAGATCTAACCTAATTGAGTCGCAGCTCGCTAAAAAGGAAATAAACGCCTAAGTTCTAAATTGCTCTGAGAGTAGTTTTTCTTGTCATTTTCGGATCCCCATTCCTCTGCTCCTAGACTTGCTTATATACTCCCATATGACGGTCTATTCCTGACGGGCCGGCGTGAGCTGGGCTTTTTCCATTTTCGTCGGCCTTCATGTTTATCGGGAAAGTTGGCATTTATCTTTTCGGAAACTCGATGTTTATCTTTTGGAAATTTGACATTTATCTTGTTTAGGAAGATAATCGCAAACCGTCGTATCTATCTTTTTAGAAAATCATAAAATGGTTATCCGATCATGTTTGGTCCCCATTGGGCCGTATCTCGGATTTCCGCTATTTTTACGATTTCCTCGAGAGAACGTTCCTACTCTGACATTGGATCTTTCGGAAGATCTTCGGCTCTTTTATGCGGCAAATGGTGTTTTTAGATAACCGTTGCCGCTTTCTACGAAGTTCTCCCATCCGTTGACGTCTTACGGGTTTTCCGAAGTCTAGGAGAAAGAAAAGGAGTTTGGTTTGCGGGATTTCAGAAAGTCGCAAAACTTCGATTTCTGGCGGTTTGAGAACTTGGAACTTACGCACGAAGACTAGCCGTCCGATAACTCGAGCTAGCATGGCGCTAGGCGCACGGCGCCTAGAGGCAGCACGGGCGCTAGGCGCCCGGCGCCTAGAGGCAGCTTCGGGCGCTAGGCGCCCGGCGCCTAGAGGCAGCACAGGCGCTAGGCGCCCGACGCCTAGAGGCAGCTCGGGCGCTAGGCGCCCGGCGCCTAGAGGCAGCACGGGCGCTAGTCGCCCGGCGCCTAGAGGCAACGTGGGCGCTAGGCGCCCGGCGCCTAGAGGCAGCACGGGCGCTAGGCGCCCGGCGCCTAGAGGCAGCACGGGCGCTAGGCGCCCGGCGCCTAGAGGCAGCCCATGTCGTCGCTCGTTTCTTTCGGCTCGTGCGAGTTTTTTGCGTTCTTTTTACTTCTCGGAGATTTTTATCGTGTAGAGAATGTTTCTAATCGTTGATTTCGGAATGTCTTAACATTTTCTCGAGTTTTCTAGAATGAAACTTATTCTCCTAATGCTTCTCTAACATCTTTCGTATTTTGTTCGAACTTTTCGGACATCGATTTCGTCTTGACCGATTTTGACCCCAACAGTTAGCCCCCCAGCTAGCTAAGATCCGTAGCGGTCGTAGGTCCTAGCTTGCTGTATGGTTTGTGAGGAAAGTATGGAGACAAAATCGTGTCGAAGGTCGGGGTAAATAGTAAAATTCATGCCTATAAAGACTTGTGAATCCTTTACCATTCTTATTTCACCCAAGAATCCTAAGTTAATTTCTCCCTCAAAGATTCTCTCTCTACCTTTAAGAAAAGAATGACTTCAAGGTCAAAATCCTCGAGGAGACAGTCTCGCTCTCCTTCCGACAGTTTCCACGCCGAGGAGGAAGCTCCGAAGCCCGAGGTTTCAGAGGTTGAGAGGAACGCGTACTGTGACGCTGTCTTTGGTTCTGATCCCCCTCTTCCTGTGATTCCGATTCCCCGGCGTCCTGTGAAGGCGCGTGTGGAAGCTGATTCGCCGAGCGAGGTATCTCCCGAGTATCTTGGAATTCTTCGAAAGTTCTATAACGTTCCGGAGAAAGTCGTGTTTCGCATTCCCCTTGGGGATGAGAGTCCGGAGCGCCCTCCGTAGGGTTACTTTACTTGTTACGAGGCATTCCTGACGCAATGTCGATTATGGTTCCCGATTCCCGGGGTCATCGTCCAAGCTCTCGACCGTTTCGGAATTTCAATCAGCCAATTGAACGTGCCGGCTTTAGAGAGCTGGCTTGGCGTTGTGATTCTAAGCTACGAGTTAGGAATGGATCTTAGCCCCTCGGACTTTGAAGGGCTGTGGCTTTCCAAGAGCGTGAAAACCAATCGAATATTTGCCATGAAATCGAGGACTGATCACTCGGTAATTCGTGGGCTTACCTCACATGCTAAGGATTTCGTTGATCGTTTCTTTTTCGTGAGGATAGATGGAGAATCTGTCGAGGAGAGCTTTCTTCATCTATTCCCGACGGAGTGGTTGTACCGACGTGGTAAGATTATCGCAATTTTTTTTGTTTTTTTTTTTTTTAGAAATCGAAAGGCGAACTCTGAATGCATATACACACATTTTTTTTATTGTAGAGAACATGTGTCTCACGCACGTCCCTTCCGATCTTACCGTCAAGAGGGACATATTCAGGTCAAGGGCCTGTTTCTGGGATTCTTTCGATCTTGACCGGATTCGAAAGGCGGTCGCGCTTCACCGATCGCGAGGCGGTACGCGACCTCTCATCAATAATGGATCCTTCGTGTTTGCTCCTCCGAGGCGGAGGGGGAAATCTTCGAAGGGCAAAGGGATCGCTTTCGAGGCCTCGTCGGAAAACAACGATCCGTCAAGGTACGATCCTGACTTTGTCGCAGAGAGCGGGGGTGCTTCCGGTCCGAACCCTCCTCCAAACGACTTCTTTAATGAGCTCCCCCCGGCTTTTACTCGTGACGAGTCCTTGGACAACGAGGAAAGGGACAAGGTGACAGCGGAAGGCGCTCGTTTGGTCAACGAGGTTTGTTTCCGACACTTAAGCAAATTCTTCCTATCCTTTTGCTTGACCTCGACTTTTTTGCAGGCCGTGAGAGTATGGAATGCGTCAATTGACGGGAGTTTCCGCACTGCTCGATTGGCCCGATTCAAAGCGGAGGAGACCGAAAGGGAGTTTGCCAAGTATCGGTTCGAGGTTGAGGAGCGAAACCGTCGGCAAGCCGAGGTCCAAGCTCGAGCCCTCGTCCGTGCAGAGAGGAGAGGACGGAGAAGAGCTGCCGCCGAAATGAATCGACGGGCGGAAATCTTTTCTACCGAATTTGAGGCGTACAAAGAGGCTCAGGACTTCGTAGGTGACTTTCGCGAGTGTCGCGGTTCGGTGGATACTCTTCACAAGGTGCAGCGTGAGGGTTTCTCGCTTTCCAGCGAACTTGCCGCGATGGATGGTTCGCTGATAGTATGTGCTAACGCCGAATCCTCTGTTCCTCCGATCGAAGGAAGAATTCGGGAATTGTGGAATCCTATTCAAGTCTCGGATGATACAGCGGATGCCGGTGCAGACGCGAATGCAGGTGACGGGGGCAAAGAGGTCGACCAGCCCGATTCCTCGTATGGGATAACTTTTTCTGATTGTCTTGCGTTTGATTATAATTTGTAATAAGCCAAGTGGGGCTGTTTGTATGTGTTGCGACCTTTAGGAGGTTGCGTGACTTTATGTTTTTCGGGATCGGCCGTTGGTGGCCTTTGAATCCTTATTATGAATGCTTTATGAATTATGCGTTTTGATTTATACTTTCGCCAAGTGTAGAGGACTTTGAATACGCGTAGTCACTTCGTGTTCTAGCTCTTTTTTTTTGTCGCTTAACCTGCAGGTTACTTTGTAGCGAACGTTAGGTTTATAAGCGATAAGAGGCAAGTTTTGGGATCTCGTATGCTGGATACTTATGCCTATGAGATGTTTTAGATACCAGCAAGGCTGGGTTTAGGGCAAGACCTAGGTCTAATTTCGGACTGAAGCTATGCGATGACTAATCGGCTTTTCGTTTTGCTTGTTTGCGATTTCGACCTGACTCGTACCGTTTTAGAATCCGCGAAGTGCTTATCGGCTTATACGATTCGTTTGGGTACGAGTCGAGCTACTTCCTTTACGAAGAGCTAACCAAAATTTGGATTTCTTGTATAGCGCGCTATGATATCCTTGTCGGATGCGAAAGGACTTCGTTGGAAGCCAGACTACGAATTTGATTTAAGTGAAACGTTTCAATGTTTTTCCGTCGGGGCCAATCGACGGAATGGGGTTTTTAGAGTCGCGGAAAGACTGTTTGACAGAATTTTTTGGAGGAGAGTAGAGAATCGAAACTGGTCAGGAACTTGCGACGTCTCGCGTTCCTTAAAGATACGATTTTCGTTTTCCGTAATATTGGTGCTTTTGATAAGCAATTCGAATTTAAGACTGTAAAAAGCTTCGAGGATGTTGAATACATGTAGAGAATATTTTTGCGGGAGTAAAAGATTATTCGTTACTTTTTAGATAACCGTTGCCGCTTTCTACGAAGTTCTCCCATCCGTTGACGTCTTACGGGTTTTCCGAAGTCTAGGAGAAAGAAAAGGAGTTTGGTTTGCGGGATTTCAGAAAGTCGCAAAACTTCGATTTCTGGCGGTTTGAGAACTTGGAACTTACGCACGAAGACTAGCCGTCCGATAACTCGAGCTAGCATGGCGCTAGGCGCCCGGCGCCTAGAGGCAGCGCGGGCGCTAGGCGCCCGGCGCCTGTTGGGCCCAAATACGGCCCACTAGCTAACGGCGGAACCTGAATGAGTTCTGGGCCAAGAATAAGCCCAGTACATATCAGTGACCTTGGCTGGAGCTCAGCGCGGAGCCAAAGGCAGAAAGCTAATCACAATCTCTGGAGGCCACTTCGAAAAGGAGGCTGGCATCACAGACAGAAAGAGCGCATGACCCGGTCAACAGGGAGCTGTTGTGAATTCCTCAACAGAAGGAGAAGATCTCGGAGATTAGTTAAAAGCAATCGGAGGAAGGTTCGAAGCTATAAAAAGAGGACCTCGAAGACAAAAAGGGATCATGCCATATTTTCGATTACACATCAATTATTTTATCTCTTTCATTTCTTGCATACATTCTCAGACGATCTCTTTCGTTTTCTCTGTAATTCTTGTTATTCAAATCATCAATAAAAAGTACTTATTCATCTTTAAAGCTCTTTACGGGATTCAGCCCACGAATCTCCTTGTACCTCCTCTTGACCTAACCTAGAATCTGAGGGTGAAACATTGTCTCTCACAATTGGCGCCGTCTGAGGGGACAATTAATCGAATCCCTTTCTCCAAAGCTTAAAGATGAATCCACTCGATGGAACTAATCCATCTAACCTCGATCAATCGAACCTGAGCAATAGCTCGCCGAATCGCACTGCTCCGGGGGCAAATAACCCGAGAGCCCCCGGAGGGACCAACTCTGGGTCCTCAGCCCTCAATAACACATCGCATCAATCCACTCCGAACCAAACGGAAGCTCAGCTTTCTGAGATCCGGCAGATGATGCTCCAGTTAGTGGACAAAGCTCAACAAACCGAGCGAACGGTGCAACAACTAGCCGAACGGCAGCAACAATTCGAAGAGATAACCAGATCTCAATCCGCAACAACCCAACCATCCGTCCGCCAGGGAAGAGGGATCACGTTCCATGAACGAGTAGCTGACCCTTCCTTCCCTCGAGAGCGTCTGAACTTCTCCCTCGATAGCTCTGGAGCAGACGACCAGGAACCTGCTTTCCAAACGCCTCGCGCTAGGACAGCTCCTGCGTTTGTCCCACCAGTCATCAGCACCATGGGGAGCAACGTAGCGACGACGAGCTCCGCGCCCGATCAAAACACCGCTGGGAGCACACGACTGCCTCCACCTCCACCTCCTTCGGGGTCTGGAGCAGGAACCAACATTTCGTCCGGGGGCAGAACATCAGCTCCGGTGTTTCAAACTAGGGTTTCAACCCCAAATACCGACGGATTTCAAAGAACGAATGCTGATCCTGCAGCCCTTCGTACTAATCTCGCTCGGAACCTGAGGACGAACGAAAGATCTGTTTCGCCAGCTAACTGGGAAAATGATCAAGTCAGATTCCGCCAGGAACCTGTGCGCCGAACACCTGAAAATGATCCAAATGTCCTTCCCTTCGAGGGACCTGACGCGATTCGCAGATACATGGAGCGAACCCACACAGCTCTCCAGAAACTGGGAGCTCAGGTTCACAAAGCAACGAGCTCAGCTCCCGAAATCGAGAGCCTAATCGAAGAGACTCGTGGAACTCCGTTTACCGATAGAATTGCTAACTCTTACATAAGAGACACTCGAAAAATCAAGATTCCTGAATACGATGGAAATACAGACCCAAAGGCTTATTTAAGAGCCTTCCAGCTAGCGATCGTTAAAGCTCACTTCACGAAGGAAGAATGCAATGCAGGATACTGCAGAACATTTGCTGAAAACCTGACCGGAACAGCTCTAGAATGGTTCTCTAGTCTCGAACCAAACTCTATAGACAGCTTTGATCAGCTAGCTAACGCCTTTATGAAACAATATTCAACCCACATCCTGAAACAAGCCTCCGAAGCTGACCTCTGGAAGATCAGACAAGGATTGGGAGACTCATTGCGAGTCTACATCGAAAAATTCAGGGCAGTAAGAACCAAACTCTCGAACCCCAACGATCACGTAGCTATCGAAGCCCTTAGGAGAGGTCTCTGGTACAAATCAGGCCTCTTCTCGGAGCTGACTCTAAATCCTCCTCCAACTATCGACGACGCCCTCCACAGGGCCTCTAGATACATTACCTTGGAAGAAGAAACTGCGGCGTTAGATAAGCTCCACAGAAAATCCCAGAATCACCCGAAAGGCGAAGCCTCCGACGGGAAGGGACCTCATAAAAGAGGAAGCTCCCGAAATAACCAGACTCAGGGAGAGCACTCTTATGTAATCGAGGACGACAAGGAAGAAAAACCTATCGTCGCGACAGGCAAAGCCCCCTGGTCCAAAGGCTACGACGAGAGCAAACATTGCTCTTATCACAATCGAAAAGGACATTCAACCGAAGAGTGTTGGGACCTCCAACGACAACTGGCTGCTAAATTTGCAGCCGGAGAAATAAAAGATGTGGACCTCAAAAAACCACAACCTTATCAAAAGAGAGGTCCCCGTGATGACTCCCTGAAACGCGAAAGATCACCTGAAAAGGAAACAGATTCGCCACCTCCCGCTCCCAAGAAGAGAGTCGAGATGATCCTTGGGAAATTCCCCCAAGGAAAAAGCCTTCAAATCGAAGCTCTCTTTAATAAAGCACCTCCCCAATCGAGCCCCGACTCAAGGGTCGATTACATCCTTGGAGGGTCCGATGTGTGTCAAGACTTCGTTAACTCTATTAAAAGTCACGTACGGAAAGCTGTGTCCAATACTCAGCCTAAACCGACCAAACCCGAGTCTAACACTAAAATCTCTTTTTGGGAAAGTGAGACATCAAACCTCGACAGGCCTCACGACGACGCCCTCGTCGTAACGTTAAATATAGCAGGCTACGAGGTACCTAAGCTCATGATCGATACCGGAAGCTCCGTCGATCTCATTTTCTATAACGCATTAAAGGGAATGGAAATAGACGACTATGAAATTATCGACCAGAAATCCAACCTTGTGGGCTTCTCAGGAGAAACAGCTACCTCCTTGGGAACCATCAAGCTCCCAGTCATAGCTGGCGGAGTCATGAAAATGACCAACTTTATAGTTGTCGACAAACCATCTCCTTTCCACGCAATCCTTGGAAGACCTTGGATTCATAAGATGAAAGCAGTAGCTTCAACTTATCACCAATGCGTGAAGTTTCCAGCAACCGATGGGATAGTTACCGTACACGGTAGCCAAAAGATTTCAAGGATCTGTTACCTGGGAGGATTCGAGATCATAAAAGATTCCTCCCAATAGCAATTACAGGTCCAGGAGAGTCGCGAAATGCAACAAAATATCCGAGGTCCTCCCAAGAACCTCATCGAAAAAGTTAGCATTGACGACTCGAACCCTGAAAAACAAGTAAACATCGGATCTGAGCTGCCTCCCGAAACTAAGAAGGAGCTCATCGAATTCCTAAAACAAAATATCAAAACCTTCGCATGGGCCACTAGTGACATGAAGGGCATAGACCCCAACGTCACCACACATAAGCTCAATGTAGATCCCACCTTCAAACCGATCAAACAGAAGCGTCGTAAGCTAGGTCTTGAAAAAGCCCAGGCTGTTAACGACGAGGTTGATCGACTAACAAAGGCCAGATCAATCCGAGAAGTTCAATACCCCGATTGGTTAGCCAACCCAGTGGTAGTAAAAAAGAAGAACGGGAAATGGAGAATCTGCGTAGACTTCACCGACCTAAACAAGGCCTGTCCCAAAGACAGCTTCCCGTTACCTCACATCGATCGCTTAGTCGAAGCAACGGCTGGTCACCAGCTCCTGTCCTTTATGGACGCCTTTTCTGGATATAACCAGATTATGATGGAGCCTGAGGATCAAGAGAAAACCGCGTTCATAACCGAACGAGGAACCTATTGTTATAAGGTCATGCCATTTGGCTTGAAAAACGCGGGAGCTACCTACCAGAGGTTAGTAAATAAAATGTTTGCTGGACAACTTGGAAAAACCATGGAAGTCTACATCGACGACATGTTAGTCAAATCTTCGATGGGAGAGGACCATATCTCCCATCTAAGGGAATGCTTCGACATCCTCAACAAATATGACATGAAGCTAAACCCAGCTAAATGTACCTTCGGAGTACCCTCCAGTGAATTTCTAGGTTACCTCGTAACCCAAAGAGGCATCGAAGCCAACCCGAAACAGATAGCGACATTCCTAGAAATGCCGTCACCTAGAACGACCAGAGAGGTACAAAGATTGACTGGACGGATCGCAGCACTAAATAGATTCATCTCCAGGTCCACTGACAAGTGCCTCCCATTCTACAAACTCCTGAAAAATAATAAGAAGTTCCTATGGGACGAAAAATGCGAGGAAGCCTTCAAACAGCTAAAAATCTATCTCTCGGAACCTCCGATACTGTCTAAACCTGTAGTCGGAGAACCGCTATACCTGTACCTCGCCGTATCAACAGCTGCAGTCAGCGGAGTGCTGGTACGAGAAGAGCAAAACGAACAAAGGCCTGTCTATTACACTAGTAAAAGCCTACTAGACGCCGAGACGAGGTACCCGACCATGGAAAAGTTAGCCTTAGCAGTCGTCACAGCTGCCAGGAAACTGCGACCCTACTTCCAATCGCACTCAATTGTCGTAATGACATCACAACCATTACGAACAATCCTGCACAGCCCTAGCCAATCCGGACGATTAGCTAAATGGGCTATAGAACTTAGCGAGTATGATATCGAGTACAGACCTCGAGCAGCAGCGAAAGCTCAAGTCCTCGCCGATTTTGTTATCGAACTGGCATCCGAACGTCTAGACCAAGAAATAGAGGTTCCAAAGTGGAGTCTGTACGTAGACGGAGCCTCGTCCAGGCAAGGCTCCGGCGTCGGTCTAAGATTAACCTCCTCAGCTGGAGAAACCATCGAACAATCCTATAGACTCGGGTTCAACGCTTCCAATAACGAGGCTGAATACAAAGCACTAATTGCTGGCCTAAAACTCGCCCTGAGCCTCGGAATCCGAGAACTGAATGCCTATACCGATTCACAACTGGTAGCCAGCCAGTTTCACGGGGAATACGAAACAAGAGACGAGCGAATGGGGGCATACCTCGAAGTCGTCCTAAACCTCACAAAGCAATTCGATAAGTTCGAGCTAACGAGGATCCTGCGAGGGGAAAATTCATCAGCAGACGCCCTCGCCGCGTTGGCTTCTACATCAGATCCCCTCGTGAAACGAATTATACCCGTGGAAGGAATCGAGAAACCAAGTATCGACATAGCCACCAAAGCCGAGCTGGATAGCAAACCAAAGGAAGTCGAGGATAACATCCTTCCGCCGATAGCTACCCAAGTCCTCACGACATTCTGGTTCCCTAAAACCAGAGCACGCAACTTTGGAAAACCAACCCCTGGGAACATAATCCGGAGTCCAGGAAACGAGGATCAAGCAGAAGGTATCCACCAGGGTTCAGGCTCCGAGGAGCCCAACTCAGCTGATACCTCCGGGGGCACCATCCAAACCTCGGAATCGCTCGTCCTCAAAGTACGAACAAGAAGCCGTGCAGCTCTTAAAAACTCATCTAGAAATGATATGCAAACCACAGGAGATAACGAAGAACTTGGAGATATTCCTCTGAATCCAGGCCAGGAGCCTACTCCGACACATATCTCCGGGGGCACAACGACACCAGGTCCCGTACCGGAACCTCCCACCTCCCTTCACAGCAAAGTGGTAGGAAGAGAAGATTGGAGAACACCGATCATGGATTACATCCTCGAAGGAAAAACCCCACCCAATAAATGGGAGGCTCGAAAACTCAAAGCCTTAGCAGCAAGATACTGCATAATCGAGTCAGCCCTCCATAAACGAAGTGTCTCCGGACCCTACCTAAAATGCGTTCACGGCCTAGTAGCTATGAAACTTATGAAGGAAATGCATGACGGTTCCTGTGGAAACCATTCTGGAGGTAGAGCCCTAGCCATCCGAATTAAAAGACAAGGCTACTTCTGGCCTACCATCATCGCAGATTGCGAGGCCTATTCCTCATCATGTGACAAATGCCAAAGGCATGCACCGATCATACATCAACCAGCGGAAAAGCTATCTAACATATCAGCCCCCTATCCATTCATTAGGTGGTCCATGGATATTGTAGGTCCACTAGTACCATCAGGCAAAGGAAAGAAATTACTAAACCTCTGTGGGAACCGAAATTCGCACCGTCGATTTTAGTTAAGTTTAAAACGTAGGAAAACTAAGTTGACCTAGTTTTCCCCGAGGATCCCGGCTATCTGCTGGGCCACGCACGACAAAGTTAAAAAAGGCTAAGTTGAAAGTAAATGCGTAAAATAAGAGAGCAAAAAAGAAATAATTTTATTCCCGAATTCGCGGAGAGCGTTGGAACAATAGGTCGAGATCGCGGCCGTAAGAGCTGTCGATCGTCGCTAGTCTTGAAACCCTAGATCTAACCTAATTGAGTCGCAGCTCGCTAAAAAGAAAATAAAGCCTAAGTTCTAAATTGCTCTGAGAGTAGTTTGCCTTGTGATTTTCGGATCCCCTTTCCTCTGCTCCTAGACTTGCTTATATACTCCTATATGACGGTCTATTCCTGACGGGCCGGCGCGAGCTGGGCTTTTTCCATTTTCGTCGGCCTTCATGTTTATCGGGAAGGTTGACATTTATCTTTTCGGAAAATTGATGTTTATCTTTTTGGAAGTTTGACATTTATCCTGTTTTGGGAAGATAATCGCAAACTGTCGTATCTATCTTTTTAGAAAATCGTAAAATGGTTATCCGATCATGTTTGGTCTCCGTTGGGCCGTATCTCGGATTTCCGCTATTTTTACGATTTCCTCGAGAGAACGTTCCTACTCGGACATTGGGTCTTTCGGAAAATCTTCGATTCTTTTATGTGGCAAATGGTGTTTTTAGATAACCGTTGCCGCTTTCTACGAAGTTCTTCCATCCGTTGACGTCTTACGGGTTTTACGAAGGCTAGGAGGAAGAAAAGGAGTTTGGTTTGCGGGATTTAAGAAAGTCGCAAAACTTCGATTTCTGGCGGTTTGAGAACTTGGAACTTACGCACGAAGGCTAGCCGTCCGATAACTCGAGCTAGCATGGCGCTAGGCGCCCGGCGCCTAGAGGCAGCACGGGCGCTAGGCGCCCGGCGCCTAGAGGCAGCACGGGCGCTAGGCTCCCGGCGCCTAGACGCAGCTTCGGGCGCTAGGCGCCCGGCGCCTAGACGCAGCTTCGGGCGCTAGGCGCCCGGCGCCTAGAGGCAGCACGGGCGCTAGGCACCCGGTGCCTAGAGGCAGCACGGGCGCTAGGCGCCCGGCGCCTAGAGGCAGCACGGGCGCTAGGCGCCCGGCGCCTAGAGGCAGCACGGGCGCTAGGCGCCCGGCGCCTAGAGGCAGCACGGGCGCTAGGTGCCCGGCGCCTAGAGGCAGCGCGGACGCTAGGCGCCCGGCGCCTAGAGGCAACGCGGGCGCTAGGCGCCCGGCGCCTAGAGGCAGCACGGGCGCTAGGCGTCCGGCGCCTAGAGGCAGCACGGGCGCTAGGCGCCCGGCGCCTAGAGGCAGCCCAGGGTCGTCGCTCGTTTCTCTCGGCTCGTGCGAGTTTTTGCGTTCTTTTTACTTCTCGGAGATTTTTATCGTGTAGAGAATGTTTCTAATCGTTGGTTTCGGAATGTCTTAACATCTTCCCGAGTGTTTTAGAATGAAACTTATTCTCCTAACGCTTCTCTAACATCTTTCGTATTTTGTCCGAACTTTTCGGACATCGATTTCGTCTTGACCGATTTTGACCCCAACAGTTAGCCCCCCAGCTGGCTAGGAGCCGTAGCGGTCGTAGGTCCTAGCTTGCTGTATGGTTTGTGAGGAAAGTATGGAGACGAAATCGTGCCGAAGGTCGGGGTAAATAGTAAAATTTCATGCCTATAAAGGCTTGTGAATCCTTTACCATTCTTACTTCACCCAAGAATCCTAAGTCAATTTCTCCCTCAAAGATTCTCTCTCTATTTTTAAGAAAAGAATGACTTCAAGGTCAAAATCTTCGAGGAGACAGTCTCGCTCTGCTTCGGGCAGTTTCCACGCCGAGGAGGAAGCTCCGAAGCCCGAGGTTTCAGAGGTCGAGAGGAACGCGTACTGTGACGCCGTCTTCGGTCCCGATCCCCCTCTTCCTGTGATTCCGATTCCCCGGCGTCCTGTGAAGGCGCGTGTGGAAGCTGATTCGCCGAGCGAGGTATCTCCCGAGTATCTCGAGATTCTTCGAAAGTTCTATAACGTTCCGGAGAAAGTCGTGTTTCGCATTCCCCTTGGGGATGAGAGTCCGGAGCGTCCTCCGGAGGGTTACTTTACTTGCTACGAGGCATTCCTGACGCAATGTCGATTATGGTTCCCGATCCCTGGAGTCATCGTCCAAGCTCTCGATCGTTTCGGAATCTCAATCAGCCAGTTGAACGTGCCGGCTCTAGAGAGCTGGCTTGGCGTTGTGATTCTGAGTTACGAGTTAGGAATGGATCTTAGCCCTTCGGACTTTGAAGGGCTGTGGCTTTCCAAGAGCGTGAAAACCAATGGAATATTTGCCATGAAATCGAGGACTGATCACTCGGTGATTTGTGGGCTTACCTCGCATGCTAAGGATTTCGTTAATCGTTTCTTTTTTGTGAGGATAGATGGAGAGTCTGTCGAAGAGGGCTTCCTTCATCTATTCCCGACGGAGTGGTTGTACCGACGTGGTAAGATTATCGTAAATTTGATTTTTTTTTTTTTTTTTTTTTTTAGCAATCGAAAGTTGAACTCTGAATGCATATGCGCATTTTTTTCTTATTGTAGAGAATAGGTGTCTCACGCACATCCCTTCCGATCTTACCGTCAAGAGAGACATATTCAGGTCGAGGGCCTGTTCCTGGGATTCTTTCGATCTCGACCGGATTCGGAAGGCGGTCGCGCTTCACCGATCACGAGGCGGTACGCGACCTCTCATCAATGATGGATCCTTCGTGTTTGCTCCTTCGAGGCGGAGGGGGAAATCTTCGAAGGGCAAAGGGATCGCTTTCGAGGCCTCGTCGGAGAACAACGAGCCATCGAGGTACGATCCCGACTTTGTCGCAGAGAGCGGGGTGCTTCCGGTCCGAACCCTCCTCCAAATGACTTCTTTGATGAGCTCCCCCCGGCTTTTACCCACGACGAGTCTTTGGACAACGAGGAGAGGGACAAGGTGACAGCGGAAGGCACTCGTTTGGTTAACGAGGTTTGTTTCCGACACTTAAGCAAATTCTTCCTATCCTTTTGCTTGACCTTGACTTTTTTGCAGGCCGTGAGAGTATGGAATGCGTCAATCGACGGAAGTTTCCGCACTGCTCGATTGGCCCGCTTCAAAGCGGAGGAGACCAAAAGGGAATTTGCCAAGTATCAGTTGGAGGTTGAGGAGCGAAACCGTCGGCAAGCCGAGGTTCAGGCTCGAGCCCTCGTCTGTGGGAACCGAAATTCGCACCTTCGATTTTAGTTAAGTTTATACGTAGGAAAACTAAGTTGACCTAGTTTTCCCCGAGGATCCCGGCTATCTGCTGGGCCACGCACGACGAAGTTAAGACAGGTTAAGTTGAGAATAAATGCGTAAAATAAGAGAGCAAAAAAGAAAGAATTTTATTTCCGAATTCGCGGAGAGCGTTGGAACAATAGGTCGAGATCGCGGCCGTAAGAGCTGTCGATCGTCGCTAGTCTTGAAACCCTAGATCTAACCTAATTGAGTCGCAGCTCGCTAAAAAGGAAATAAAGCCTAAGTTCTAAATTGCTCTGAGAGTAGTTTGCCTTGTGATTTTCGGATCCCCCTTCCTCTGCTCCTAGACTTGCTTATATACTCCCATATGACGGTCTATTCCTGATGGGCCGGCGCAAGCTGGGCTTTTTCCATTTTCGTCGGCCTTCATGTTTATCGGGAAAGTTGACATTTATCTTTTCGGGAAATTGATGTTTATCTTTTTGGAAGTTTGACATTTATCCTGTTTTGAGAAGATAATCGCAAACTGTCGTATCTATCTTTTTAGAAAATCGTAAAATGGTTATCAGATCATGTTAGGTCTCCGTTGGGCCGTATCTCGGATTTCCGCTATTTTTACGTTTTCCTCGAAAGAACGTTCCTACTTGGACATTGGGTCTTTCGGAAGATCTTCGATTCTTTTATGTGGCAAATGGTGTTTTTAGATAACCGTTGCCGCTTTCTACGAAGTTCTCCCATCCGTTGATGTCTTACGGGTTTTCCGAAGGCTAGGAGAAAGAAAAGGAGTTTGGTTTGCGGGATTTCAGAAAGTCGCAAAACTTCGATTTCTGGCGAGTTGAGAACTTGGAACTTATGCACGAAGGCTAGCCGTCCGATAACTCGAACTAGTATGGCACCTAGAGGCAGCACGGGCGCTAGTCGCTCGGCGCCTAGAGGCAGCACGGGTGCTAGGCGCCCGGCGCCTAGAGGCAGCACGGGCGCTAGGCGCCCGGCGCCCAGAGGCAGCACGGGCGCTAGGCGCCCGGCGCCTAGAGGCAGCACGGGCGCTAGGCGCCCGGCGCCTAGAGGCAACGCGGGTGCTAGGCGCCCGGCGCCTAGAAGCAGCCCAGGGTCGTCGCTCGTTTCTTTCGGCTCGTGCGAGTTTTTTGCGTTCTTTTTACTTCCCGGAGGTTTTTATCGCGTAGAGAATGTTTCTAATCGTTGATTTCGGAATGTCTTAACATTTTCCCGAGTTTTCTAGAATGAAACTTATTCTCCTAATGCTTTTCTAACATCTTTCGTATTTTGTCCGAACTTTTCGGACATCGATTTCGTCTTGACCGATTTTGACCCCAACATCGTCCGTGCAGAGAGGAGAGGACGGAGAAGAGCCGCCGCCGAAATGAATCGACGGGCGGAAATCTTTTCTACCGAATTTGAGGCATACAAAGAGGCTCAGGACTTTGTAGGTGACTTTCGCGAGTGTCGCGGTTCGGTGGGTACTCTTCACAAGGTGCAGCGTGAGGGTTTCTCGCTTTCCAGCGAACTTGCCGCGATGGATGGTTCGACGAGAGTATGTGCTAACGCCGAATCCTCTGTTCCTCCGATCGAAGGAAGAATTCGGGAATTGTGGAATCCTATTCAAGTTTCGGAAGATACGGCGGATGCCGGTGCAGACGCGAATGCAGGTGACGGGGGCGAAGAGGTCGACCAGCCCGATTCCTCGTACGGGATAACCTTTTCTGATTGTCTTGCGTTTGATTATAATTTGTAATAAGCCAAGTGGGGCTGTTTGTATGTGTTGCGACCTTTAGGAGGTCGTTTGACGTTATGTTTTTCGGGACCGGCCGTTGGTGGCCTTTGAATCCTTATTATGAATGCTTTATGAATTATGCGTCTTGATTTATACTTTCGCCAAGTGTAGAGGACTTTGAATACGCGTAGTCACTTCGTATTCTAGCTCTTTTTTTTTTTTGGTCGCTTGACCCGCGGGTTACTTTGTAGCGAACGTTAGGTTTATAAGCGATAAGAGGCAAGTTTTGGGATCTCGTATGCTGGATACTTATGCCTATGAGATGTTTTAGATACCAGCAAGGCTGGGTTTAGGGCAAGACCTAGGTCTAATTTCGGACTGAAGCTATGCGATGACTAATCGGCTTTTCGTTTTGCTTGTTTGCGATTTCGACCTGACTCGTACCGTTTTAGAATCCGCGAAGTGCTTATTGGCTTATACGATTCGTTTGGGTACGAGTCGAGCTACTTCCTTTACGAAGAGCTAACCAAAATTTGGATTTCTTGTATAGCGCGCTATGATATCCTTGTCGGATGTGAAAGGACTTCGTTGGAAGCCAGACTACGAATTTGATTTAAGTGAAACGTTTCTATGTTTTTCCGTCGGGGCCAATCGACGGAAATAGGGTTTTTAAAGTCGCGGAAAGACTGTTTTGACAGATTTTGTTGGAGGAGAGTAGAGAATCGAACCTGATCATGAACTTGCGACGTCTCGCGTCCCTTAAAGATACGATTTTCGTTTTCCGTAATATTGGTGCTTTTGATAAGCAATTCGAATTTAAGACTGTAAAAAGCTTTGAGGATGTTGAATACATGTAGAGAATATTTTCGCGGGAATAAAAGATTATTCGTTCCCGTCTTTCCCCCCCCCCCCCTTTTTGGTGGGGGGGATAGCTGAACTCGTCGGGTTTCGACGAGCTGCTTACGTACCTCTTGCGAGGATCAAGCCATCTCGTAGTTCTGCTTATATCGCGGATGTTATTACTCCACGACTTCCGGCGTTTCGACTGTCTTAGCTAAGTCGGCGGCCGCGTCAGGAGTTGGATCATCCGTTCCGTCGGCGATGGACTCAAGGATTGGCTTATCATCCTGAGTCGTGGCCTTTTTAGACGAATCCGAGTCGTCCTTTGCCGAGTTCTCAGAGATACTCGGATGCTTCTTAGTTCGCTTCAGGTTAGCCGCTGGGGCGTTCCGATTGCTGCACAATTTATGTTCAGCCAGGAAGCAGAGTCGCGACTGTTTTTGGCTTCCCCAGATTACCGCCGTTCCAGTTGGTGTTGGAAACTTGACGCTGAGATGGTAAGTGGACGGGACTGCCTTCATGGCGTTTATCCAAGGAGTCCCCATTATGGCGTTGTAGATAGCCGGGTTATCCACTACCGCGAATTCGACGATCTTTGTGACCTCTTTCGCCATGACTGGGAGCCTGATCTTTCCGAGGGTCATGGAGGTGACGCCCGAGAATCCAGTCAACGGTCTCGGTTCTGGGATGACTTCTCCGAGGGGTATGTTCATCCTTTGGAGGGTATCGCGGAACATGATGTTGACCGTGCTTCCTGTGTCGATGAGGATGCGGCCGACTTCGAGATCTTGGATCACCAAGTCGATGACCAGAGGATCGTAGTGAGGTTTGTCGAGTCCGGCCGTATCTTGTTCCTCGAAGACGATCGCGTGATTGGGGACGTCGTCTTCTGGGCACCATCCGGGACTTGTTTCGGCTTTCCGTCCATAGGCTTTGATCGACGAAACTGAGTCCTGGTAGAAGTGCGATCCGCCGATGATCATGTTGATCCTCTGGCGATTGCTGTTGTTTCCTTCGCCATCTTGCCTTCGTCCGCGTTTTTCACCCGATTGAGTTCTAGGAGTGTTATTCTCGGGATTGGCTCCGTCGGTCTTCGGTGGACGGTCGGAATCTAAAAGCAGGTCTTTCACGCTTTTCACCGTTGCTAGTTCGCCGGCGAGCAGCTTTGTAATGAGTCTAGCGCCGAGAACTTTGCAATTGGCGGTTGAGTGACCTCTCGTCTGGTGGAACTCGCAGCTGGAGTTGTCCTTGTACGAGTTCCGCGTCCAAGTGTTTCCGGCGGTCCTCCCTTGCTCGGAGTTGACGGCGTAATTATGCTCGCCTTGGATGTCTTCCCCCTCGTGATGGACGTACTTGTCGTTACGTGAGGTTTTCTTCTTACCGGACGCTTTCTGCGGCCCGTGCTTTTGCGCCAGGACTTTCATCTCTTCCTCCATGATGATGAAATCCGTCGCTTTGTGGAGAGTGTCCTGGATGGTGCGCGGTCTCTCCAGAGAAATCCACTTTCGGAATTTCGACTTGTACCAGAGGTTTTTCCTCAGGGCGTCGATGGCGACTCTATCGCTGAGGCCTGTTACCCTGGACATTACGAGTTTGAACCTCTTAATGTAGTCGCGGAGCGGCTCGTCTTCCTTTTGAATGAGGCTCCAAAGGTCTACATCGGAAGTTTCCCTGTCCATGAACATGGAAAACTGCTTCAGAAAGGCTGAAGCTAGCTGGCGAAAGCTTCCGATGGAGTTTCATTTCAAGCGTGAGAACCACTCGAGCGCAGCACCTCTGAGGTTCTCGACGAACAGGAGACAGCAGCCGACATCTTTTTCCCGCTCTGGAAGTTTAGACCTGGCCATCGCAATCTGAAAGGATTGCAGGTGTGCCTTCGGGTCTGTGGTTCCGTCGTAGGTGGGAAGTTTTATTTTTCCGGGATCCGAAACTCGTGCGTCCGTGATTCGAGACGTGAACGGGGTCTTCCTCGATTCTTCGAGGAGCAGGTCGATCTCGGGAGCGGTACTGGTTGCGTGGTGAATCTGCGATTTTACTGCTTTCACCTCGGCTGCAGTCTTCGCGATATATTCGCGTAGATCGTGGATCTCATTGGTGCCGTTTGCGCTTCTCTGTCTACGCTGGCTGCGATAGGCCCGGGTCTGGTCTTCGGCTAGCCTCTCTTGCTCTGACCAGTAGAGGTCTTCCTCCTCTTCCGTCATCGGTTTCTCGAAGGCTGCCGCCAGTCGAGCCGATTGACTTCGGGTCCTTCTGTGGTGGACGTCGGCGTCTTCTTTTTCCCTCGCGGGAGGTGGAAGGTTATCCGTCGTTTTCTTCTGCCCCGCCGGAGTGGTATCGTCAGGGATGAGTTCCGGGGATTCTCTCGGGGCGTCTTTTTCTTTGTCTCCGGAAGTTCCGAAGTCAAGTCTCTTGACACGCCTCACCTTGGTGGATCCGCGCGGGAGTTTGCTTTTCGCTGTTAAGGTGCTGACCTGTTTAGCGAGCGAAGCCATTAGCTTCTCTTGTTCTTCCGACCGTTTCTGGGCGGTGGCGAACAGTTCCTTCACCTGGTCTAGCATCGCGGTGTTTGCCTCAGCAGTGACTGTCGATATGTTTCCACCGGGAGTCTTCTCAGCGTTGGCATTGACGGCTGGTCCGTCGTGCGTTTGCTTGTCTTTTTCCGCGTTAGCAGACATGCTTAACTGGGCGTGCGTAGTTGCGAGAAAGATAATTCCGTGATCCCCCTCCTTCTAGCGCCAAACTGTGGGAACCGAAATTCGCACCGTCGATTTTAGTTAAGTTTAAAACGTAGGAAAACTAAGTTGACCTAGTTTTCCCCGAGGATCCCGGCTATCTGCTGGGCCACGCACGACAAAGTTAAAAAAGGCTAAGTTGAAAGTAAATGCGTAAAATAAGAGAGCAAAAAAGAAAGAATTTTATTCCCGAATTCGCGGAGAGCGTTGGAACAATAGGTCGAGATCGCGGCCGTAAGAGCTGTCGATCGTCGCTAGTCTTGAAACCCTAGATCTAACCTAATTGAGTCGCAGCTCGCTAAAAAGGAAATAAAGCCTAAGTTCTAAATTGCTCTGAGAGTAGTTTGCCTTGTGATTTTCGGATCCCCTTTCCTCTGCTCCTAGACTTGCTTATATACTCCCATATGACGGTCTATTCCTGACGGGCCGGCGCGAGCTGGGCTTTTTCCATTTTCGTCGGCCTTCATGTTTATCGGGAAAATTGACATTTATCTTTTCGGAAAATTGATGTTTATCTTTTTGGAAGTTTGACATTTATCCTGTTTTGGGAAGATAATCGCAAACTGTCGTATCTATCTTTTTAGAAAATCGTAAAATGGTTATCCGATCATGTTTGGTCTCCGTTGGGCCGTATCTCGGATTTCCGCTATTTTTACGATTTCCTTGAGAGAACGTTCCTACTCGGACATTGGGTCTTTCGGAAAATCTTCGATTCTTTTATGTGGCAAATGGTGTTTTTAGATAACCGTTGCCGCTTTCTACAAAGTTCTTCCATCCGTTGACGTCTTACGGGTTTTCCGAAGGCTAGGAGGAAGAAAAGGAGTTTGGTTTGCGGGATTTAAGAAAGTCGCAAAACTTCGATTTCTGGCGGTTTGAGAACTTGGAACTTACGCACGAAGGCTAGCCGTCCGATAACTCGAGCTAGCATGGCGCTAGGCGCCCGGCGCCTAGAGGCAGCACGGGCGCTAGGCGCCCGGCGCCTAGAGGCAGCACAGGCGCTAGGCGCCCGGCGCCTAGAGGCAGCTTCGGGCGCTAGGCGCCCGGCGCCTAGAGGCAGCACGGGCGCTAGGCGCCCGGCGCCTAGAGGCAGAGCGGGCGCTAGGCGCCCGGCGCCTAGAGGCAGCACGGGCGCTAGGCGCCCGGCGCCTAGAGGCAGCGCGGGCGCTAGGCGCCCGGCGCCTAGAGGCAGCGCGGGCGCTAGGCGCCCGGCGCCCGGCGCCTAGAGGCAGCACGGGCGCTAGGCGCCCGGCGCCTAGAGGCAGCACGGGCGCTAGGCGCCCGGCGCCTAGAGGCAGCCCAGGGTCGTCGCTCGTTTCTCTCGGCTCGTGCGAGTTTTTGGTTCTTTTTACTTCTCGGAGATTTTTATCGTGTAGAGAATGTTTCTAATCGTTGGTTTCGGAATGTCTTAACATCTTCCCGAGTTTTTTAGAATGAAACTTATTCTCCTAACGCTTCTCTAACATCTTTCGTATTTTGTCCAAACTTTTCGGACATCGATTTCGTCTTGACCGATTTTGACCCCAACAACCTCCTGGTCCTAACCGATTACTTCACGAAATGGATCGAAGCCGAAGCCTTTCAACAAATTAACAGATTTAACGTTGAAGGATTTGTATGGAAAAATATCGTATGCAGACATGGCGTCCCATACGAAATAGTAACCGACAATGGAGGACAGTTCATATCCCACGACTTCAAAAGTTTCTGCGATAAATGGAACATCCGCCTCACCTTTTCATCACCTCGACGACCTCAAGGTAACGGCCAGGCGGAGGCTGCTAATAAGTCGATTTTAGCAAACCTCAAGAAACGCCTAGGAGCCCAGAAGGAGCTCTGGTCAGAAAAATTACCCGAAGTACTATGGGCCTGTCGAACCACCCCACGAAAAGCTACAGCCGAAACTCCTTTCTCTCTAGCTTATGGTATGGAAGCTGTTGTCCCAGCGGAAACCACCGCAGGCAGCCTCCGACGGGAGCTCTGCCCCTCGAATCCCGCAGCTAATAACCAGCTCCTAATGGATAGCCTCGACTTGATCGAGGAAAGACGAGACCAAGCCATGCTTCGCATTCAGAATTATCAACAAGCAATGGCGCGGCACTATAATTCCAAAGTAAGGCCCCGACGGTTCGCCGTGGGAGACCTAGTACTCAGGAAAGTGTTCGAAGGAACCAAAGAACCCGGAGCTGGGAAGCTAGGAACCAACTGGGAGGGTCCCTACCAGATTATCCATATAGTACGACCCGGAGTCTACAAACTCCAGAAGGTACGAACCGGGGTACCTGAAATCCGATCGTGGAACGCCACGAACCTCAAAAGATATTACCATTAGGTACCCAAATCCCCTTGAACTACGTTTGGCTTGATCCCTTGACTGGGTACGTAGGCAACTCCGTTACGAGTGCAGCCCCAACCTTTCTCCTCAATCGAACTTCTCATCCAAGCAAGGGGGGCAGGTGTTACCAAAAACACCTAGTCCAAAAGCAGTTGATGATGGAATAATTCAAATCATGTATCAGTCGCTATATGATTATCAATAAAACGATTTATTCCGTACCTATACTCTAAAGATTACAGAACTCTCTAAGAAAACTCAGGTCTCTCCAAGTCGAGACCTAACTACGAACATATCCAGGTCCCTAAAATCCTGAACCTGAGGTCTTAAAACCCTTAACAATCATCGAGGTCCTAAAATCCTCCGAAGAAACACAGGTTCCCTACAATCGGGACCTAATCTCGTAAACAACTCAGAGCACGTCCAGGTCTCCGAAAACCTGGAATTAAGGTCCTAAAACCCTCAACTAATTTCAAAGGTCTTGAAATCCTTGCCAAACCCTAAGGTCTTGAAATCCTTAACAGATCCGTAAGGTCTTAAAATCCTTAACAAATTTATAAGGTCTTAAAACCCTTAACAAATTCATAAGGTCTTAAAATCCTTAACAGACTCTTAAAGGTCTTAAAACCCTTATCAAACTAATAAGGTCTAAAAACCCTTAACGAAATCCTAAGGTTTTGAAAAGAAAACCATGAGATCTTGAATCCTTTCAAAGGAACTTGATTTTCCAAAACGAAACAGGTTCCGCAAAACCTGAAGCTAAACCAAGCTCGATTATGAGTCGATATCGTAACCAATGGTTAAAACAAAGGACGAAATCCGAAACAGCCAAGATTAAAATTAAAACAAAGGTTTAAAAGCCTCCCCAGGCTATAAGTCTTAAAACACATAAAGGTTTAGAAGCCCCCTCGGGCAATAAATCCTAAGAACGAGTAAATGTTTAAAGGCCTCCTCAGGCTAATAAGTCTGGAAAAACAAGCAAAAGCCCCTTGGGCAAAACAGTCTTGGAAGAAAAAGAGCATCAGCTCTTAAACTCCTTCAGTTCCGGGACCAGCATCAACCTCCTTGTCTTCCTCGACAGGACCTCCATCCTTGGCAGGAACCTCCGCATCAGCTTCCTGATTAACATCCCCTGGATTCGTTTCGACTGGGGCTAATTCAGGAAACACCGAATCCAAATTAGAACCATACTCGCCGGAAAATGTCGGGTTAAACATATTAATCTCAAGGGTACCTGAGCTCTCAGAGAGTTGAGGGATAGGAAGCTTGCTAACTGAGAAGTCGGAGACCTGAGCCCTATCGCAAGCAGCAGCTGCGTCCGGAATCAAGGCCATAAGACGATTGTATTCCTCCTCGGCATTCTCCACCTCCTTAGTCAACAAAGCTTTCAAAAGTTCGGTGTTCGCCTGAAGCTCCTGGGCGTAGATCAGAGCGTCGGTTTCATCATTCTTTTTGGCAAATTTCTCCTTCACCGAAGTCAGAATTTTGTTGTAAGCATCAGCTACCTCCCTCTTGCCTCTCCTAACAGAAAACTTGATCTCAGCTTCCTTGTTCTTTTGACTATTTTGAGATGAGACAATCATCTCTTGAACCTGATTCTCAGCTATCTTACGAGCAGCCTCCAAGTCGTTGATCTTCCTGCTCTTCACCTGGATGTCAATGGCTTGACTCTCGATCTTCCCCTGTTGAGTATCGGCCTTCAGTCCGAGCCTCTTAACCTCAGCTTGAAGCTCGGACACCTGGGCACGAGCCTGGTCAAGCTCCGTCTTGGTAGCCTTGAACATATCAGTAGCCTGGGTCAACTCCGCAGCAGTAGGAGCACCACGCACGGTCTCCTCGAACCTTAGTTGAGCCCTGTTGATGGCTCCAGCTAGCTACAAAAAGAAAATGCAAAAAAGTCTTTTAGGTCATGGAAAACCTAAACCTAAAAAGAGAAAACCGAGAAAAACTTAAAGTTATATACCTGACCCAAGTGATGAGCTATCTCGACGTATTCGTCCTTGTTGGTCAAGCTGTTGAGAGAGGGCATAGAGCACCCCACCATCTTCAGATGCCTCAGAATGGTTGCTAAACCCCAAGAGTCATCCAAGATTGACCCTGGCCTAGAGTGGGTGAAGCTCCAACCAACGGTTCCACCTCGCGAGGATGAGGAAGTGGAACGGGCGGGCCTATCTCCCGCCTCAGTCCGAGATCTCTTAGGTCTTGGAGGTTCAAGTTCGAGGGGACCTCCGGCAGCACGAGGATTATCTATGGCTGGCGAGACCTCAGGGTGAGGAACAACATCTCGAGCTCCAGTCTCAACGGGACCAACGTCCGTGACAGGAGCTGAGGTTCCATCATCGAGGACCTCCTTCAGCGTGTTAATAAAAACACCTCCTTGAGATTTGTCGCCGCCCCGTGAAGCGCCGGCAGCCGCAGTTGACCTGTTTCGATTACGGAAAGAAGGCCTCATCTTAGGAGCTGGAGTCTTTTTGTTCTCAGAAGTGCTAGCTCCGGTTGAAATCTCGACTACGTTGGGACCTTCGGAAACTAAACGAAATAACAAGAATCCTTTTAGCTACCTCTTAAAACGAGGACGAACATAACAAGATAAGAGACTACCTTCTAAGTCTTCAACAGGGATCGGGTCAGGAAGCTGGATGTTGTATCGTTCCGGGAACCTAGCTGATCCAATACGAGAAGTTGTAAACAATGACCAAGCGTTGGAACTTTGATGTAACCTCCTAAAGAGAGCCCTGGACTGCTTATCAGAGAGCCTGGGAGGGTCGTCGATACCTACGTTTAGAATCAAGATATCAGCAAGTAGCAATAATCTGAAATGAGCAAAACAGGATCCTAAAAATCCTAACCAGATATCTCGGACCAAATGACCGAGAGAGCACGACCCATTGGGACGGTTGAAGGATCGACCTTAACAAAGAAATATTTTTTCCTCCAATCATCGTCGCTACCCGAGGATTTAAAAAGACTAAATCCAGGGCGACAAGGAAGATAGTAGGTACTGCTACCACCATCTTTAGTAGAGCTCTCTTTGATCGTATAGAGACTCATTAACTCAGTTAGACCAACAACGATTCCCTCTTCTTTGGCCCTGGTAATGAACCCGTTTACTACCCGGATGACCGAGGGACAAAGCTGAGAGAGAGCTAACTGGTAATGATCAAGAAGATCCAGCAAGAGGTCCGGGAGCAGAAACCTGAGGTGGCACTTCGAGATATACTTCTCGTGGATGCAAAACCAGCCCTCGGGGGCAGATTCCGGAGTCTCATCGGAGGAGCAGGTCCTGGCTAACTCCTTTCGGCCATGAGCCTGAACCATCAAATTAACGACCTCTTGACTCGTCAACAAGGACGGCGAGTGAGACCCCAAAGAGGAACTCCCGCCGGAGCCATCCTTCTTCTTCATACGCTTAGAGGCTCTTGTCGCGACTAAGTCTTTCGCCTTCTTCGTCTCTGTTTTGGCCTTCTCGCCTATCTCCTGTTTGACCTTCATTAAGCGTTTGCTGGTAGGGGGAATTCCGGTTTCGCCGGAGCCTTCTCTCGGAGGGTCCATTAAACAGAGGGGTAAGGATGAGAGGATTGAAAGGAGAAAAGAGGAGGATTGAAATATTCCTAAAAGTTTCGAAGAATTCTAAGGAATTCGAAGAGGATCAATGGCGAAATAGAGAGATGAAAGTAAAAAAAAAACTAACTAACACAGTAAAATAAAGGAGTGGAGGAGAAGTTACCTTGGGAACCGAGTGGAGGCGTGGAGAATATGGAACGAGGCAGTTAATGCCCATCACTTTATATCACGTCCCGTCTCGAGTCTCGGAGTAAATCATTCAAAACTTCTTTCATCCGAGCCGTCGATTTCAAACGAAAGAGATCTAGACCGTCGAAATACACGAATAATATCTTTAATCAGATATCCCGTAATCATGATCTGAACAGTAAAATCTAAGTCGGCGATTTAGTTAAGCTTCCGAGTAAGAGAAATCTTATCTCAAAAGCTTGGGGGCAACTGTTGGGCCCAAATACGGCCCACTAGCTAACGGCGGAACCTGAATAAGTTCTGGGCCAAGAATAAGCCCAGTACATATCAGCGACCTTGGCTGGAGCTCAGCGCGGAGCCAAAGGCAGAAAGCTAATCACAATCTCTGGAGGCCACTTCGAAAAGGAGGCTGGCATCACAGACAGAAAGAGCGCATGACCCGGTCAACAGGGAGCTGTTGTGAATTCCTCAACAGAAGGAGAAGATCTCGGAGATTAGTTAAAAGCAATCGGAGGAAGGTTCGAAGCTATAAAAAGAGGACCTCGAAGACAAAAAGGGATCATGCCATATTTTCGATTACACATCAATTATTTTATCTCTTTCATTTCTTGCAAACATTCTCAGACGATCTCTTTCGTTTTCTCTGTAATTCTTGTTATTCAAATCATCAATAAAAAGTACTTATTCATCTTTAAAGCTCTTTACGGGATTCAGCCCACGAATCTCCTTGTACCTCCTCTTGACCTAACCTAGAATCTGAGGGTGAAACCTTGTCTCTCACAGCGCCTAGAGGCAACGCGGGCGCTAGGCGCCCGGCGCCTAGAGGCAGCACGGGCGCCTAGAGGCAGCACGGGCGCTAGGCGCCCGGCGCCTAGAGGCAGCACGGGCGCTAGGCGCCCGGCGCCTAGAGGCAGCACGGGCGCTAGGCGCCCGGCGCCTAGAGGCAGCACGGACGCTAGGCGCCCGGCGCCTAGAGGCAGCACGGGCGCTAGGCGCCCGGCGCCTAGAGGCGGCACGGGCGCTAGGCGCCCGGCCCCTAGAGGCAGCACGGGCGCTAGGCGCCCGGCGCCTAGAGGCAACGCGGGCGCTAGGCGCCCGGCGCCTAGAGGCAGCACGGGCGCTAGGCGCCCGGCGCCTAGAGGCAGCTTCGGGCGCTAGGCGCCCGGCGCCTAGAGGCAGCACGGGCGCTAGGCGCCCGGCGCCTAGAGGCAGCTCGGGCGCTAGGCGCCCGGCGCCTAGAGGCAGCACGGGCGCTAGGCGCCCGGTGCCTAGAGGCAACGCGGGCGCTAGGCGTCCGGCACCTAGAGGCAGCACGGGCGCTAGGCGCCCGGCGCCTAGAGGCAGCACGGGCGCTAGGCGCCCGGCGCCTAGAGGCAGCCCAGGGTCGTCGCTCGTTTCTTTCGGCTCGTGCGGGTTTTTTGCGTTCTTTTTACTTCTCGGAGATTTTTATCGTGTAGAGAATGTTTCTAATCGTTGATTTCGGAATGTCTTAACATTTTCCCGAGTTTTCTAGAATGAAACTTATTCTCCTAATGCTTCTCTAACATCTTTCGTATTTTGTTCGAACTTTTCGGACATCGATTTCGTCTTGACCGATTTTGACCCCAACAATGTTTTTGGGGAGTTTTTTTGATCGCTCTCTGCTGCCCGGAGGCGAGCCACTCTCGATCTAAATTGAGAAATCGCACTGTGCTACCCGTGGGCATAGGCCATTCTCGAAATTCTCAATGCTGCACTCTACCTTTCTGCAGAAAGGTCACTCTCAGACTTATTGTGGTCTAGGGTGGGTCCTCCCGCAAGGTTCTGTCAACCCAGACACACTACCTTCCACGTCTGGATAGGTATTAAATTGTTTGTGCTTAACCGGTTATTTGTACTTTGCTCCCTGCATATCAGCCGCCAGAATCTGATTACAGTACTTGGCTGTGTACGTCATGCCCCCAGCGTGCGTTTAGCTTACAGCGTATTTCACGAGGGTTTGAATGGCACTAGTACGTGGTCCCCGCATAACTCTTGGCTATAGGCCTTTACGCGGGGCCCTATCGCACAGACATCGGCTCAGGGCTGATCAGACCTCTTCCATATCTGTCTGCACCTATGGTGAGTAGCCTCACCAGCTAGGGGGCTAGCTAAGATCTGAGGTCCCGAAGGTCCCTGATCCAACTAATATGCCCCTTTAAGTATATTGGTGTTTCCTTAACTCCCTTTAGTCGAAACCAAATGTATTTTATAAGCCTAGTCCGAGGACGTTCTCGTTATACATAGGAGTAGGAAAACCAAAATACTTAAATATATAATAGTATATATATAGAGCTCGACCCGAAGATCTTGCCTTTAGAAATGATAGAATTTGAGGTGCAAGGCGTTCCAGCAGTTGGGTTGTACCTTGCCGGTGCTGTCTTGCAGCTTATAGGCTCCTGCCCCTTGCATCCCTATTATCTGATAGGGACCCTCCCATCCGGGGGCGAGTTTTCCGGCTGATTTGTCTTTTGTGTGGTTACAGACTCGCCTTAGGACCCAATCCCCTTCTTGGAAGGTTCTGGATCTCACCTTCTTGTTGTAACTCTTGGCTACCTTTATTTGGTACGACGCGTTCCTCAGGCGGGCTGCTTCCCTTTTTTCGTCTAGGAGGTCTAGGCTTAGGTACATCAGCTCGTCATTTTCCTTGGGGGTTAGGATGTTGGAGATCGTGGTCTTGACATGTACCTCGGTTGGTATTGCTGACTCGGTGCCGTAGACGAGTGAGAAAGAGGTTTCTTGGGTAGCTGTCTTTGGAGTCGTCCGGTAGGCCCAAAGGACTCCATGTAACTCTTCTGCCCATCGCCCGTGAGCCTTCTCCAAGCGTTTCTTGAGCATGTTCACCACCGTTGTGTTGGTTGACTCTGCTTGTCCGTTTGATTGCGGGTGCCTTGGTGCTGAATATGAGAGTTTGATATCCCAATCTTTGCAGAAGTCCTGGAAATCGCTGCTGGTAAATTGGGGTCCATTGTCTGTGACAATTTCCTGAGGTGCTCCGAAGCGGGTTATTATGTTCGTCCAGATGAATTTCCTGATCTGGAGGTCCGTGATTTTTGCCAAGGCTTTGGCTTCTACCCACTTCGTGAAATAATCGGTCATTACTAGGAGGAAGACCTTCTGCCCCGGCGCCATTGGGAATTTCCCCACGATGTCCATGCCCCATTTACGGAAGGGCCATGGGGAACTTAAGGACTTCAGGTTCTCTGGTGGTAAGTTAGAGATTGGGGCGTGCTTCTGGCATTGGCTACAGGTTTTGGCCTGTTTGAGGGAGTCATTCGCCATGGTAGGCCAGTAATAACCAGTCCTTCTCGCCCTGAGAACCAGGCTCCGTCCGCTGGAGTGTGAACCGCATTCCCCATCGTGGAGTTTCTCTAATATTCGTGCGGCTTCTCTAGGGGATAGACATCGTAGGTAGGGTCATGAGAAGGATCTCCTATATAGTTTTCCCTCTGAAATGCAGTATCTGGCCGCTTGTCTCTTGATCTTCCTGCTCTCCTCTCGGTTTTCAGGTAGGACGTCGTTTCTTAGATAGTCGGTGATAGGGGTCATCCAGGTTTCTCCTTCGTCTACTACCGTCACTTCTTCCGGTTCAACCTCTTTCTGGGTTGCTGGCCATTGCAGGACCAACAGCGGAATACTCATATGCTCCTTGGTTTCTAATGCGGAACCCAGGTTTGCTAGAGCATCGGCTTGGGAGTTTTGTTCCCTAGGTATTTGGGTGAGCTTATAGCTTGTGAATTGGTCTAGGAGACGTTTGGCCACAGATAGATACCTGATCATGCTCGGGTCCTTGGCTTGATAATCCCCTTGAGCTTGACTGATGATGAGCTGCGAGTCACAGAAAACCTGGATGTATTTTACTCCCATTTCCTTGGCTAGTTTTAGGCCTGCTATTAAAGCCTCGTATTCTGCCTCGTTGTTCGTTGCTTTGAAGTTACAACGTACAGCCCTTGAGGCCGATTCTCCCGTAGGGGAGGTCAGAACCAATCCTACCCCTGCGACTCTTACATTGCTGGAGCCATCCACGTGCAGGGTCCATTGACCTTCTTCCGCTTCTTTTCCCAGGAGCGTAGTTTCTAGATCTGGGTCTGGAAGCATAGAGGGAGAGAACTCAGCCACGAAATCAGCTAGGACCTGGGACTTGATAGCGGCGTCTGTGTTGGGGAAAAATATCCAAGGCTAGAGTTTTCTCCAGCCTCCGAAGGGGCCTCGACTTCCGGGATCTCGTTTGGAAAGGACCCAGGATCCCTCCTCAACTTAAATAACCCATCTCCACCAGGTGGCACCAGGGCCCGACCTCCATTTGACAAGTACCCAGGGTCCAGTCCCTGTATCGAGGAACCAAGGCCCAGCCCTTGCCGTAAGGACCAAAGAACCAATCCTCCGCATGAATATGGAAGTTTCCCAAATCAAGGGGAAACTAATATATTCCCGAATATTACAGAAGCCGCCCAAGATTGACCGACTTACATCAACTATAAAAGGGGAACCCAAACCCTAGAACAAGGGATCGACACTTTGGGGCTTAGAGATTATAGAGTTAGGCTAGAAAACTAGGGTTTATACACCCAATACGTTGTAACGCCAAACACGCTCAATAATACATCTCTTTGCCTCAATTTCTGTTCTTAAAACACATACAAACTCGTATCCGTTCATTAGTCTTCCGGTATTCCGTAGTACTAAAACGACCCTACACAAAAATATCACAACAATTTGGCGCTAGAAGGAGGGGAGTAACTCAACTACGTGACGATGGCATCGGAAGACGATTCCAATCAAGCCAATATGACCCCGAAGGAGAAGGAGCTTCTGAGCCGATTTGAAACCCTTTAGAGTCAAATTACCGACCTTCACAAGGCTCAGGAAACCGCACCTGCAGGTCTGGAACTCGTCCAGAAAGTTCAATACCTAAAAGATCAACTTGGAGAACACTCCAAGCAACTCTAGCAAAGCGTCGAGAAGCTGGACGCCATGGAAACCGAGAACATCGCTCTCAGACGAGAAAACCGATCCCTCGGGGCAGTAGGGAACAAACGAAAACGGTTCAGAACCAAAGTTCGACCTATGGCTTCGCTCAACACCCCGCACGACGACGAGGAAACGCCTCAGCAGCCCGGAGACGAACCCGGCGGTCAAGAAAACGTTCGAGACGTAACCCGAGAAGAAGAAGAAGACGAATCTGATACAGAGGACGAAGAATACTCACCTGATCATTCCGAGATCTCGGATCCAGCTTTAGCCGCTTACCTAGAGAAGGTGGTATCCGAAAAATTCGGCACCATCCAATCCATGGTGGAAAGGCTCCCCGGAGTAGCTCCCCCCATCCGAAGAAGTGGTCCAAGATCGTACTCCGACACGCCTTTCGTGAAGGAGATTGCTTCGATCGAGATGCCTCGAAAGTTCTCTTTTCCGAGCATCAAGATGTACGAAGGAACAAGAGATCCTGACAACCACATCGCCCAGTACAAGCAACGCATGGTAGCCGTGGCTATCCCGAAAGACGCAAGGGAAGCCACCATGTGCAAGGGCTTTGGGTCAACTCTAACCGGTCCTGCCCTCCAATGGTATATCAACTGTGAGAGACAAGGTTTCACTTTTTAGATTTTAGGTTAGGTTGAGAGATAACGAATCGTGGGCTGAATCCCGTAAATAAGCTTGATGAATGAATACGTTTATATTGATGATCAAAGAGGGTTACAAGAGGTGTTTATGATGATTACAAGGAGAATGCGTAATGTATTTAATCTAATCTAATAGTTGTTATATTTTTCGGAGATGGATCCCCTATTCTAGATCTTCTCTGCCTTTATATAATCCAGGTCTCGTTGATAACTCCTTAACTGATCTCCGAAATACTTGGCTTCAGTTACGTACTTGATCCAGGTTCCTCTTGACCGAGTCTCCGAAGTGTCAGCTCCCGTTATAACGTGACCTCCTTTACGACGACTTTCAGGTTCAGTCTTCAATTCAGCTTCCAACTCGTATTAATGTGATGGGCTTTACGCAGCCCACTTGGCAGTTTACATTTTATCGTGACCTCACCTGAGGGTCATATTCGGGTCCAACAGTTGCCCCCAGCTTCCGAATAAAATCTTTTGTCTCGGAAGCTAGAATCCAGCTACCGGCCTTATCTTTTCGTTAAAGTCATGATTAGTTCTTATCTTGTTTAGATACGGTTTGCCTGATCTAACGGTTCGTATCACATTAATCAAAATCAACGGTTCAGATGGAGGAAGTTTGAAATGACGTTTCCGGATCTCGAGAGTTGATGAGATATAAAGCTGCAAGCATTAACTGCTGCGCCTCCCACTTTCTCCACGCCTCCGTTCAGTTTCCCAAGGTAACTTCCCTCTTCTCTTAGTTATTTTACTGCGTTTTTCTTTTTTTTTTTTTTATCTTCCTTGTTACTTCTCTCTGTAAATCCTCTCTCGTATCCTACAATCGACGTTCTTCCTTGATCTTCCCCATATCATGAATCCTCCGAAAGAAGGTTCCGGCGAGTCCGGGATGCCTCCCTCTGCCTCTGGGGCTAAATTACTGAAGGTTAAGCAAGAAGTCGGAGCCAAGATGAAAGGGAAAAAGAAAGCGAGAGAGACGATCGCAACTAGGGTCTCTAAGAGGAAGAAGAAAGATGATTCCGGTAGCCTACACTCGCCGTCGTTGCTCGACAGTCAGGACGTAGTCAACCTTATGACTCAGGCTCTCGGCTCGAAAGAGCTTGGCCGTGCCTGTAGCTCCGACGAAACCCCTGAGACTGCTCCGGAGGGTTGGTTCTGTTGTCACGAGAAGTTCATCTCCAAGTCTCACTTGAGATTTCCTCTCCCGACTTTGTTGCTAGATCTACTGGATCATTACCAGTTAGCTCTTCCTCAACTCTGTCCCTCGATCATCCGTGTGATCAACGGCTTCATTACCAGGTCCAGAGAAGAAGGAGTTAGCGTCGGTCTTACCGAGCTCATGAGCCTCTTCTCTTTAAAGGAGAGTGCTTCCAAAGAAGGCGGTTCCGGGACTTACTACCTCTCTAGCCGCCCTAATCACGTGATCTTTAGATTCTCCAGTAGCGATGATGACTGGAGGAAGAAGTATTTTTATGTTAAAGTTGATCCCTTGACAGTTCCCGCTGGTCGGAACCTTAGGGTCACCTGGTCTAACCCATCTGGTTAGAAATTCTAGGAGTATCCCTTTTCTTGTTTTGCTTGTTTGCGGTTAATTAACCTTTTTCGTCTGTTCTGATTTTTCCCTTTACAGAGATCGAGGATCCTCCGAAGCTTTCTACCAAGCTTACCAGAGCTTTATACCGCAAGCTGCTTCAGAGTCCTTGTTCCTGGGCTGCTTATACCACATCCCGAATAGGTGCTGCCAGATTCCCTGACGTCTACAACGCTTCTTTTCAGGATCCCATCCCTGCTGAGAACCTTGAGGGTAAGTTAAGGCTCGAATTCTTTCTCAAACAGCTTTGCCGTTTTTTCGAAATTTTTCTTTCTTATAAGAATTTTTGTTATTCTAGTTTCCGCAGGGGACTCTGTTGTATCGATTTCAACCGGTGCTAGCGCTTCAGGTACCGAAAAGACCAAGTCAGGTGACATGACTCTCAGACCATCTTTCCGCTCTAGGGGTAACCCTTCGAAGGCTGCCAGTGTTTCCCGTGGGGGAGATAGGAGCCAAGGAGGATCTTTCCTTAACTCAGTGAAGGACGTTTTGGACGATGGAGTATCCAAACCCGTCGCGGAGGCTGCTCCCGCCGAGGTCACAGCTCAAGATACCACTCTTCCTTCTGAGGTCCCTGTGCCGGAAGCTGATCATCCGGCTCCCAGGGATACCTGCGAAGTTGAGCCGTCGAGGCACAAGAGGCCTAGGACTGATCAAGGTGGAGCTCCCGCTCGATCCTCCTCCTCGTCTTCCAGGGGAGGAACCGTTGGGTGGAGCTTCACCCATTCAAAGCCTGGGTCGATTTTAGATGATTCGTGGGGCCTAGCCGCGATTCTGAGGCACCTGAAGAGGGTAGGATGTCCCCTTCCAGCGCTCAAAGACTTGTCTAACCGGGAGGAGTATCTCGACATTGCCCATTGTATGGGTCAGGTGCGTGATCTCTACCTGCTCTTTATTTGCATTTGTTAGAAATGATACTCATCGTCATTTCTGTTGTTGTCGTAGTTGGCTGGGGCTGTTAACAGGGCCCAGCTCGGATTTGAGAATGCTCTGCGTGATGCCCCCGATGCTGGTGAGCTCGCTGAGGTTACTGAGGTGGTCAAGGCAGCCAAGGCTGATCTCGATCAAGCCCGGATCCGGATCTCCGAACTCGAAGCTGAAGTTACGAGGCTGGGCTCGAAGGCTGATGCCCAACAAGGAAAGATTGAAAGCCAAAAGCTCGATATCCAGGTGAAGGGAAGGAGGATTAATGACCTAGAATCTGCTAGAAGGATTGCTGAGCGACAAGTTCGTGAGCTTGTTATCTCGTCCCAGGAGAGCCAGAAGAACAAGGAGGCCGAGGTCAAGCTGGCAGTCAGGGAAGGGAAGAAAGAGGTCGCTGAAGCTTATGGCAAGATCCTGACCTGTGTTCGGGATAAGTTTGCTAAGAAGAAGGAGGAGGTCAGCGCGCTGGTGTATGCTCAGGAGCTCCAAGCCAACGTTGACCTCTTGAAGGACATGTTGAATAACAAGATCCAGAGTGTTGAGGAGGAATACAACCAGCTGGTGGCTTTGTTGCCTGATGCGACGACCGCATATGAGAAGGCTCAAGTGTCTGACTTTTCAGTCAGCAAGCTTCCTCTTCCCCAGATCTCGGACAGCTCAGGTACTTTCGAGATTAACATGTTTAATCCGTCCTTTTCTGGGGAGTATGGTTCTAATCTGGATTTAATGGTTCCTGATTTAGTTCCGATCGAGGTAGCCCAAGGAGGCAATGCTAATGTAGCTGAAGGTGGAGTTCCAGCGGGTGATGGTGATCCGATCCAAGATGAGAAGGAAGATTAAGAGCTATGGCTCTTTTAAGTTTATGTTTCGTGTTTCTCAAACTTTGGTTTAAATTTCGTTTGACTTCTACGACTTTAGTGCCTGAGGAGGCCTTTAAACCTTTATCGTTGTTTAAGATTTTAATAGCCTGGGGAGGCTTTTTAACCCTTATCGTATTTAAGACTTTGTTATTTCCATCCCGAGCTTTTGAGCTTGGTCGTGTCCTATTTTATCATAACAATTGCTAGATCAAATTAGGACTTTTAATTTCGATTTGTTATGAATGTTTCTGCTTGATTAATGTTTGGTCATGAAGACTTCAAAGAGAGGTCCTTGTCATTGTTTCGGAAAATCTGAGGACCTGAGTCCAATTTGAAGGTTCTGGGACCTGGCATCCAGGTTTGTCGGGACCTGAGTTAGACTCGTAGGGACCTGAGTTAATCCGAAGGATCTCGGGACCTTTGGAATATAGTGAATGAAATCGAGGAATTTCGAGATTTCGTTGATTCTTCAGGATTTTAAGACCTTATTGATCTGTCAAGGATCTGAAGATCTTGGTTGTTGTTTTAAGGATTTTGAGACCTTATTGATTTGTTGAGGATTTGAAGACCTTGGTTGTTGTTTTAAGGATTTTAAGACCTTATTGATTTGTCAAGGATTTTGAAGACCTTGGTTGTTGTTAAGGATTTTAAGACCTTAGGTTATGTTAAGGATTTTAAGACCTTAGGTTATGTTAAGGATTTTAAGACCTTAGGTTATGTTAAGGATTTTAAGACCTTAGGTTATGTTAAGGATTTTAAGACCTTAGGTTATGTTAAGGATTTTAAGACCTTAGGTTATGTTAAGGATTTTAAGACCTTAGGTCAGGATTTTCAGGGACCTGAATGTGTTCGAGATAATTGAGCTCAGGTCGCGGTTTAATGGGACCTGAATTCTCTTAGAGGGTTTTAAGACCTTTGATGCTCATGAAACTGAATTAATCGTCTTATTAATGACAGATATCAAAGAGTACATGATTCAGATTGTTTACATAGTAGCTTATTTTTGGGCTAAGCGTCCTTGGTGACAGGTGCCGCTTTGGCTTAGATGATGAGATTGGTGAGAAGAGGTTGGGGCTGCACTCATGGCGGAGTTGCCTACGTACCCAGTCAAGGGATCAAGCCAAACGTAGTTCAGAGAATTTGGGTACCTAATGATAGTATCTCTTGAGGTTCGTGGCGTTCCACGATCGGATTTCAGGTACCCCGGTTCGTACCTTCTGGAGTTTGTAAACTCCGGGTCGTACTATGTGGATGATTCGATAGGGTCCTTCCCAGTTGGTTCCTAACTTTCCAGCTCCTGGTTCTTTAGTTCCTTCGAAGACCTTTCTGAGTACCAGGTCTCCTACAGCGAACTGCCGGGGCCTTACTTTGGAGTTATAGTGCCGTGCCATTGCTTGCTGGTAATTTTGAATGCGGAGCAAGGCTTGGTCTCGTCTTTCCTCGATTAAGTCGAGGCTATCCATCAGGAGCTGGTTGTTAGCTGCGGGGTTCGAGGTGCAGAGCTCCCGTCGGAGGCTGCCTGCGGCGGTTTCTGCTGGGACGACAGCTTCCATCCCGTAGGCTAAGGAGAAGGGAGTTTCTTCCGTAGCTTTTCGTGGGGTGGTTCTGCAAGCCCATAGTACTTCGGGTAGTTTTTCTGACCAAAGTTCTTTCTGAGCTCCTAGGCGTTTCTTGAGGTTGGCTAAGATCGACTTGTTAGCAGCCTCCGCCTGGCCGTTACCTTGAGGTCGCCGAGGTGTTGAGAAGGTGAGACGGATGTTCCACTTATCGCAGAATTTTTTGAAATCGTGGGATATGAACTGTCCTCCGTTGTCGGTTACGATTTCGTATGGGACACCGTGCCTACATACAATGTTCTTCCAAACAAATCCTTCGACCTCGAATCTGTTTATTTGTTGAAAAGCTTCAGCTTCGATCCATTTCGTGAAATAGTCGGTTAGGACCAAGAGGTTCAGTAATTTCTTTCCTTTGCCTGATGGTACTAATGGACCTACGATATCCATAGACCACCTCATGAAAGGGTAGGGAGCTGATATGTTAGATAGCTTCTCCGCTGGTTGGTGTATGATCGGTGCATGCCTTTGGCATTTGTCGCATGATGAGGAGTAGACCTCGCAGTCCGCGATAATAGTAGGCCAGAAGTATCCTTGCCTTTTAATTCGGATAGCTAGAGCTCTGCCCCCGGAATGATTACCGCAGGAACCGTCGTGCATTTCCTTCATGAGTTTCATAGCTACTAGACCATGAACGCACTTTAGGTAAGGTCCGGAGACACTTCGTTTGTGGAGGGCTGACTCAATTATGCAGTATCTTGCTGCTAAGGCTTTGAGTTTTCGAGCCTCCCATTTATTGGGTGGGATTTTTCCCTCGAGGATGTAATCCATGATCGGTATCCTCCAATCTTCTCTTCCTACAACTTTGTTGTAAAGAGCGGAGGGAGGTTCCTGTTCGGGACCTGGTGTAGTGGTGCCCCCGGGGGTATTCGTTTGAACAGGCTCCAAGGGGTCTGAGTTCTGAAGAATATCTCCAATTCCTTCGTTGTCCCCGGTGGTTTGTGTTGTGTTTTTGCGAGCCGCGCGGCTTCTTGTTTGTACCTTGAGGACGAGTGGTTCCGAGGTTTCGGTGGTGCCCCCGGGGGCATTCGTTAAGTTAGGCTCAGGAGAGTCCGAACTTCGATGAATGCCCTCACTTTGGTTGTGGTCCTCTAACTTTTTGGTGGTATTATTAAATGAGTGTTTTCTGAAGCTGCGTGCTCTGGTTTTAGGGAACCAGAATGTCGTGTAGATTTGAGTAGCTTCCGTAGGAAGGCTGTTATCTTCGACTTTTGCTTTTGACATGTTATCTAATTCAGCTTTAGTAGCTATATCGATACTCGGTTTTTCGATTCCTTCCACGGGTATAATTCGTTTTACTAGAGGGTCGGACGTGGAGGCTAACGCAGCGAGCGCGTCTGCTGAGGAGTTCTCTCCTCGTGGGATTCTCGTTAGCTCGAATTTATCGAACTGTTTTGTCAGGCTTACGACTACTTCGAGGTATGCCCCCATCCTTTCGTCTCTTGTTTCGTATTCTCCGTGAAATTGGCTAGCTACTAGCTGAGAGTCACAGTAGGCGCTCAGTTCTCGGATTCCGAGGCTAAGGGCTAATTTTAAGCCAGCGATTAAAGCTTCGTATTCAGCTTCGTTGTTGGAGGCGTTAAATCCGAGTCTATAGGATTGTTCGATGGTCTCCCCAGCTGAGGAGGTTAGTCTTAGACCGACGCCGGAGCCTTGTTTTGACGAGGCTCCGTCCACGTATAGGCTCCATTTTGGGACCTCCATCTCTTGGTCTAAATGTTCGGACGCGAGCTCGATAACAAAATCGGCAAGGACCTGAGCTTTTGCGGCTGCTCGAGGTCTATATTCGATATCGTATTCGCTGAGTTCGATAGCCCATTTAGCTAGTCGTCCGGACTGGCTAGGACTATGTAAAATCGTTCGTATTGGATGTGATGTCATTACGATGATTGAGTGTGATTGGAAATATGGTCGTAGCTTCCTAGCAGCTGTTACGACTGCTAAGGCTAGTTTTTCCATGGTAGGGTATCTCGTTTCGGCATCTATTAAGCTTCTACTAGTGTAATAGACAGGCCTTTGTTCGTTTTGCTCTTCCCGTACTAACACCCCACTAACTGCGGCTGCCGATACGGCCAGGTACAGGTACAGAGGTTCTCCAGTTACGGGTTTTGACAGTATCGGAGGTTCCGAGAGGTATGCTTTGAGCTGTTTGAAGGCTTCTTCACATTTTTCGTCCCCTAGGAACTTCTTATTATTCTTCAGGAGTTTGTAGAATGGGAGGCACTTGTCAGTGGATCTGGAGATGAATCTATTTAGTGCTGCGATCCGTCCAGTCAATCTTTGTACCTCTCTGGTCGTTCTAGGTGACGGCATCTCTAGGAATGTCGCTATTTGTTTCGGGTTGGCTTCAATGCCTCTTTCGGTTACGAGGTAACCTAGAAATTCGCCGGAGGGTACTCCGAAGGTACACTTAGCTGGGTTTAGCTTCATGTCATATTTGTTGAGGATGTCGAAGCATTCCCTTAGATGGGAAATATGGTCCTCTCCCATCGAAGATTTGACTAACATGTCGTCGATGTAGACTTCCATGGTTTTTCCAAGTTGTCCAGCAAACATCTTATTTACTAACCTTTGATAGGTAGCTCCCGCGTTTTTCAAGCCAAATGGCATAACCTTATAACAATAGGTTCCTCGTTCGGTTATGAACGCGGTTTTCTCTTGATCCTCAGGCTCCATCATAATCTGGTTATACCCAGAGAAGGCATCCATAAAGGACAGGAGCTGGTGGCCAGCCGTTGCTTCGACTAATCGATCGATGTGAGGTAACGGGAAGCTGTCTTTGGGACAGGCCTTGTTTAGGTCGGTGAAATCTACACAGATTCTCCATTTCCCATTTTTCTTTTTTACTACCACTGGGTTGGCTAACCAATCGGGGTATTGAACTTCTCGGATTGATCCGGCCTTTGTTAGTCGATCAACCTCGTCGTTAACGGCTTGGGCTTTTTCAAGGCCTAGCTTACGACGCTTCTGTTTGATCGGCTTGAAGTTGGGATCTACATTGAGCTTATGTGTGGTGACGTTGGGGTTTATGCCCTTCATGTCACTGGTGGCCCATGCGAAGGTTTTGACATTTTGTTTTAGGAATTCGATGAGCTCCTTTTTAGTTTCGGGAGGTAGCTCAGATCCGATGCTTACTTGTTTTTCAGGGTTCGAGTCGTCGATGCCAACTTTTTCGATGAGGTTCTTGGGGGGACCTCGGATATTCTGTTGCATTTCACGACTCTCCTGGACCTGTAATTGCTATTGGGGGGAATCTTTTATGATCTCGATCCCTCCCAGGTAACAGATCCTTGAAATCTTTTGGCTACCATGTACAGTAACTATCCCATCGGTAGCTGGAAATTTCACGCATTGGTGATAAGTTGAAGCTACTGCTTTCATCTTATGAATCCAAGGTCTTCCGAGGATTGCGTGGAAGGGAGATGGCTTGTCGACGACTATGAAGTTGGTCATTTTCATGACTCCGCCAGCTATGACTGGGAGCTTGATGGTTCCCAGTGAGGTAGCTGTTTCTCCTGAGAAGCCCACAAGGTTGGATTTCTGGTCGACGATTTCGTAATCATCTATTTCCATCCCTTTTAATGCGTTATAGAAAATGAGATCGACGGAGCTTCCGGTGTCGATCATGAGCTTAGGTACCTCGTACCCTGCTATATTTAATGTTACGACGAGGGCATCGTCGTGAGGTCGGTCAAGGTTCGAGGTCTCACTTTCCCAAAAAGAGATTTTAGTGTTAGACTCGGGTTTGGTTGGTTTAGACTGAGTACTGGACACAGCTTTCCGTACGTGACTTTTAATAGAGTTAACGGAGTCTTTACATGAATCGGACCCTCCAAGGATGTAATCGACCCTTGAGTCGGGGCTCGATTGGGGAGGTGTTTTATTAAAGAGAGCTTCAATTTGAAGGCTTTTTCCTTGGGGAAACTTCCCAAGGATCATTTCGACTCTCTTCTTGGGAGCGGGAGGTGGCGAATCTGTTTCCTTTTCAGGTGACCTCTCGCGTTTCGGGGAGTCATCTCGGGGACCTCTCTTTTGATAAGGCTGTGGTTTTTTGAGGTCCACATCTTTTATTTCTCCGGCTGCAAATTTAGCAGCCAGCTGTCGTTGGAGGTCCCAACACTCTTCGGTTGAATGTCCTTTCCGATCGTGATAAGAGCAATGTTTGCTCTCGTCGTAGCCTTTGGACCAGGGGGCTTTGCCTGTTGCGGCGACAGGTTTTTCTTCCTTGTCATCTTCGATTACATAGGAGTGCTCTCCCTGAGTCTGGTTATTTCGGGAGCTTCCTCTTTTATGAGGTCCCTTCCCGTCGGAGGTTTCGCCTTTCGGGTGATTCTGGGGTTTTCTGTGGAGTTTATCTAACGCCGCAGTTTCTTCTTCCAAGGTAATGTATCTAGAGGCCCTGTGGAGGGCGTCGTCGATAGTTGGAGGAGGATTTAGTGTCAGCTCCGAGAAGAGGCCTGATTTGTACCAGAGACCTCTCCTGAGGGCTTCGATAGCTACGTGATCGTTAGGATTCGAGAGTTTGGTTCTTACTGCCCTGAATTTTTCGATGTAGACTCGCAATGAGTCTCCCAGTCCTTGTCTGATCTTCCAGAGGTCAGCTTCGGAGGCTTGTTTCATGATGTGGGTTGAGTATTGTTTCATAAAGGCGTTAGCTAGCTGATCGAAGCTGTCTATAGAGTTTGGTTCTAGACTAGAGAACCATTCTAGAGCTGTTCCAGTCAGGTTTTCAGCAAATGTTCTGCAATATCCTGCATCACATTCTTCCTTCGTGAAGTGAGCTTTTACGATCGCTAGCTGGAAGGCTCTTAAATAAGCCTTTGGGTCTGTGTTTCCATCGTATTCAGGGATCTTGATTTTTCGAGTATCTCTTATGTAAGAGTTAGCGATTCTATCGGTAAATGGAGTTCCACGAGTTTCTTCGATTAGGCTCTCGATTTCGGGAGCTGAGCTTGTTGCTTTGTGAACCTGAGCTCCCAGTTTCTGGAGAGCTGCGTGGGTTCGCTCCATGTATCTGTGAATCGCGTCAGGTCCCTCGAAGGGAAGGACATTTGGATCGTTTTCAGGTGTTCGACGCACAGGTTCCTGGCGGAACCTGACCTGATCATTTTCCCAGTTAGCTGGCGAAACGGATCGTTCGTTCGTCCTCAGGTTCCGAGCGAGATTAGTGCGAAGAGCTGCAGGATCAGCATCCGTTCTTTGAAATCCGTCGGCGTTTGGGGTTGAAACCCTAGTTTGGAACACCGGAGCTGATGTTCTGCCCCCGGACGGAATGTTGGTTCCTGCTCCAGATCCCGAAGGAGGTAGTGGTGGAGGCAATCGAGTGCCCCCTGCGGTGTTTCGATCGGGCGCGGAGCTCGTCGTCGCTACGTTGCTCCCCATGGTGCTAATGACTGGTGGGACAAACGCAGGAGCTGTCCTAGCGCGAGGCGTTTGGAAAGCAGGTTCCTGACCGTCTGCTCCCGAACTATCAAGGGAGAAATTCAGACGCTCTCGAGGGAAGGAGGGGTCAGCTATTCGTTCCTGGAACGTGATCCCTCTTCCCTGATGGACGGACGGTTGGGTTATTGCGGACTGAGATCTGGTTATCTCTTCGAATTGTTGCTGCCGTTCGGCTAGCTGTTGCACGGTTCGCTCGGTTTGTTGGGCTTTGTCTACCAACTGGAGCATCATCTGTCGGATCTCAGAAAGCTGAGCTTCCGTCTGGTTTGGAACGGATTGATGCGGTGTGTTGTTGAGGGCTGAGGACCCAGAGTTGGTCCCACCGGGGGCTCTCGAGTTATTTGCCCCCGAAGCAGTGCGATTCGGTGAGCTATTGCTCAGGTTCGATTGATCGGGGTTAGATGGATTAGTTCCATCGATTGGATTCATCTTTAAGCTTTGGAGAAAGGGATTCGATTAATTGTCCCCACAGACGGCGCCAATTGTGAGAGACAAGGTTTCACTTTTTAGATTTTAGGTTAGGTTGAGAGATAACGAATCGTGGGCTGAATCCCGTAAATAAGCTTGATGAATGAATACGTTTATATTGATGATCAAAGAGGGTTACAAGAGGTGTTTATGATGATTACAAGGAGAATGCGTAATGTATTTAATCTAATCTAATAGTTGTTATATTTTTCGGAGATGGATCCCCTATTCTAGATCTTCTCTGCCTTTATATAATCCAGGTCTCGTTGATAACTCCTTAACTGATCTCCGAAATACTTGGCTTCAGTTACGTACTTGATCCAGGTTCCTCTTGACCGAGTCTCCGAAGTGTCAGCTCCCGTTATAACGTGACCTCCTTTACGACGACTTTCAGGTTCAGTCTTCAATTCAGCTTCCAACTCGTATTAATGTGATGGGCTTTACGCAGCCCACTTGGCAGTTTACATTTTATCGTGACCTCACCTGAGGGTCATATTCGGGTCCAACATCAACCTCCCCACGGGGTCCATAGCATCCTTCGCCGCCCTCAGCGACAAGTTCGTGGAACAGTTCGCTAGTAGCCGCCACCTGGAGAAGAGATCAGATGACCTCTACGAGATCCAACAAAACAGAAACGAATCCATACGCTCCTACATAGCTCGTTTCAACCAAGAGAAGGTCTCCATACCCGAGTGTAACGCCGATACAGCAATCTCAGCCTTCAAGAAGGGCCTACTCCCGGAGGGAGAGCTCTACAAGGAATTAACCAAGTACAGATGCAGAGACATGGCGGATGTACTATCCCGTGCCTGGGCCCAAGTAAGGTGGGAAGATGATGTCGTGAGCAGGGCCAAAGTTTCCTCCAAGTACGATCAGAAGTCCTCCAAACCATCGAAAGACGAGCGTGAAGAAACCATCCGATCCCGACCTTCCCGGGAATCCACCAATCAGAGCAGGGGCAGATACCAACACCGCCCCTTACCTCGGTCCGAAGGAATGATGGTTTCGACTTGGCCCAGCATTTCCCACCTAGCGATATCCAAACCGGAGCTCATTGGAGTCCTGAGGCAGATGGGCCCACAAATCAAGTGGCCACCTAAAATGAGGTCCCCTGACGCTACCCGGAACCCTAAAAGATGGTGTGGGTTCCACAACGATCACGGCCATACCACGAAGGATTGTGTAGCCTTAAGATTGGAGGTAGCCGAGCTTCTCAAGAAGGGTTACCTAAGGGAATTCCTCTCGGATAAGGCCAAGGATCTCCTTAATAGAGAGGGCCCCGCTCTCCCCAATGAAGCGGTCCCTGCGCTACCTCCACCACAAGAACGAGTGATCCACGTCATCTCCGGAGGATCAGAAGTAAGCGGGATCAGCAGCGCCGCAGCCAAACGAAGTACTCGCAATGCTAGGAACGGTCAAGAGACCGAGACTCCCAAGCGCCCACTCTTGGGAACGGATGAAATCAGCTTTACTGCGAGGGAGCAGGAACAAGTCCTTGCTCCCCATCACGACGCCCTCGTTATCTCGCTTGTCATAGCCAACTGCCTGGTTAAATGAATATTGGTGGACAATGGCAGCTCCAGCAACATTATCTTCCACTCGGCCTATATGGATTTAGGGTTAGACCCTAAAACATTAACCAGGAAAGCGGTCCCGTTCGTGGGATTTAGCGGAGAGGTGAAGCAAACCGAGGGAGAAGTCCTTCTTCCAGTCTACACCGAGGGAATAAACCAAACCACCAAGTTCTTGGTCGTCGACTGTCTGTCGTCTTACAACGTAATACTAGGGAGGCCCTGGATCCACGACATGGGAGCCGTACCATCAACCCTCCACTAATTGGTAAAATTTCCTACCCCCTGGGGCGTGAAGGTCATTAGAGGGGATCAAGAAAATTCTAGGTCTTGTTATCAAACTACCCTGAAGGGAAGGACCCAAGCTTTATAGCAATTACAGAAGCAGCCTCTCGTTCCTCATGCCGAAGAACCCGAGGTTGAAGACATGGACGAAGTCCCCCTGATAGAAGGAAACCCGGAGCAGAATCTCAAAATAGGCTCCAAGCTGCCTAAGGATCTGAGACGGAGGCTGATCGATTTCCTAAGATCTAACTCCGATTGCTTCGCAGGGTCCCACGAAGACATGCCCGGAATCGACCCCAGCGTCATCATGCATCAGCTCCAAGTGAATCCCGAGCATCCTCCTGTTAGACAAAAGAGAAAGAAGTTCGCTCCCGAAAGGGATGAGATCATTAACGAAGAGGTCAAGAACCTGCTCGACGCAGGGTTCATAAGAGAAGTGCAATATCCCGACTGGCTCGCCAATGTGGGAACCGAAATTCGCACTGTCGATTTTAGTTAAGTTTTATGGAGGAAAGCCAAGTTAACCCGACTTTCCCTGAAGGCCCGGATTCTCTGCGACAGCCAACGACAAGTGACCGAACAAGTGCGGAAGATATGTAAAGACGAAAATCGTACAAAAAGGATTTTGTAGAGAGTTGGGACTGGACCTAAAGGAAGGCTGCCTACGTACCCCTTTCGAGGATCAAGTCGGACGTAGTTCAGTTGGAAGGGTTTGAACAAGAGATCGAACTGCCTGGCGGAGTTCGTCTAGTATGAGCGTTTGTCATAGAAACGGGCGTGTCGAGAATAACGCCTAGGGTTTCTATGTGCGAAACTCTGAGTAAAAGGATTGTTAGATCCTTCCGCGAGAAACAAGAGTCTGCGGACAAGATGAAAATAGAATGAGAGGCGGCCGGACGTTCAAGGTCTTGCCTTGCTAGTCTACCGCCTAAATTCTAAGTTCGTAAGCTAACAGGAGCTCTCTAGGTCTCCAATCTCGGATTTGCTTTCTCTCTAGGAATTTTGCTCTGCCTTTCCTTCTCTCCCTAAGCTCCTTTATATACTCCTTCCTATGACGGTCTATTCTCCTTCTGGGCCGCAAGGCGGGCTTTTTCCATTTTCGTCGACCTTCATGTTTATCTTCGGGAAACTTGACATTTATCCTTCCGAAAATTTAGGATTTATCTTGTCGCGTAAATCGTCGTACATATCCTAGATAATCGTAAATGGGTTGTCCGATCGCGTTTGGTCCCTTTCGGGCCGTCTCTAGGACTTCCGCTGTTTTTTACGATTTCTTCGGAAGATCTTCATTCCTTCGTAGAGTTGAGATGAGTGGTGTCTTAGGATAACCATCACTGTTTCGTACGAAGAATTTAAGATCTTCCTTTCCGTTGATACCTTACGAGTTTCCGAAGTGTTTCTAACGATCTTAGTTTGGAGTAAGGACGAGAGTTTTGTACGCGGAATCTCAATGATTCATTCCGCGAGGACTCGGGAAAGATTCAAAGTACAGACTTCTGACGGCCGGGGCCTGGGACTTGTGCACGGAAGATTGTCGCTCGAAGACCCGAGCCAGCACGGGTGCTAGGCGCCCGGCGCCTACGGACAGCACGGGCGCTAGGCGCCCGGTGCCTACGGACAGCACGGGCGCTAGGCGCCCGGCGCCTACGGGCAGCACGGGCGCTAGGCGCCCGGCGCCTAGAGGCAGCACGGGCGCTAGGCGCCCGGCGCCTAGAGGCAGCACGGGCGCTAGGCGCCCGGCGCCTAGAGGCAGCACGGGCGTTAGGCGCCCGGCGCCTAGAGGCAGCACGGGCGCTAGGCGCCCGTCGCCTAGAGGCAGCACGGGCGCTAGGCGCCCGGCGCCTAGAGGCAGCACGGGCGCTAGGCGCCCGGCGCCTAGAGGCATCAAGTGCGTCTCGGCGAGGGCTTCGATTTGATATCTTACTCGTTTTCTGGGTCCTCACGGTTTGAGAGAACGAGCTCTTTGAAGTTTCCCGGCGGCTAGGACCATCACGGGCGACTAGGACCAGCACGGGCGCTAGGCGCCCGGCGCCTAGGGGCAGCACGGGCGCCTAGGGGCAGCACGGGCGCTAGGCGCCCGGCGCCTAGAGGCAGCACGGGCGCTAGGCGCCCGGCGCCTAGGGGCAGCACGGGCGCTAGGCGCCAGGCGCCTAGGGGCAGCACGGGCGCTAGGCGCCCGGCGCCTAGAGGCAGCACGGGCGCTAGGCGCCCGGCGCCTAGAGGCAGCACGGGCGCTAGGCGCCCGGCGCCTAGTGGCATCACGTGCGTCTCGGCGAGGGCTTCGATTTGATATCTTACTCGTTTTCTCGGTCCTTACGGTTTTAGAGAACGAGCTCTTTGAAGTTTCCCGGCGGCTAGGACCATCACGGGCGACTAGGACCAGCACGGGCGCTAGGCGCCCGGCGCCTAGAGGCAGCACAGGCGCTAGGCGCCCGGCGCCTAAAGGCAGCACGGGCGCTAGGCGCCCGGCGCCTAGAGGCAGCACGGGCGCTAGGCGCCCGGCGCCTAGAGGCAGCACGGGCGCTAGGCGCCCGGCGCCTAGAGGCAGCACGGGCGCTAGGCGCCCGGCGCCTAGTGGCGTCACGTGCGTCTCGGCGAGGGCTTCGATTTGATATCTTACTCGTTTTCTGGGTCCTCACGGTTTGAGAGAACGGGCTCTTTGAAGTTTCAAGGCGGATTCTTTGTCGTTCGGCCTGTCCAAACTTAGATTACTTCCCGTTTCTTCCGTATACTTTCGTATGGTCGTGTCATCTTAGCTACGGACCTAATGTCTCTCGGTTCTTCTTGATTTTATCATCGAAGTTTTACGACTAAATCTTATTTGGTTTTCTCGTAAAGTTTATCGTGTAAATCAAGAACGATCGACTTTAACATAGGTTCTTTAAGCTATACGACTTGTCTTGCTTTCGACGCTTGTTTTATGGAAAGTCCGCGCATGATAAATAGTTTTAGCCGTTGATTTCGAGAGAACCGTTTTTGACCCCAACAGTTAGCCCCCCAGCCTGTAAGACGCGGAGACGATCTTGCGGGCGGAAGATTATGAGTTGAAAATCGAAATTTGTGGCTAAGAATATTTCATTGCGGACATCCACATCACCTTTGATTGGCGATCTTGAACGTGACGTCGGAAAGACCGTGAGTTCGTTGCTCAATGTGAATAAAGAGAAGAACATATGTCCTCGAAAGTCCGTCGTCTTCAAGAGAAGATTCAGAATCTTGAGGAGACGTGGACTCGCAAGTTTGACGGAGAGGACTTCGACTCGATTCTCGCCGGTCGGAAACCCGTGTGCACCCTTGTCCCGGATTCGAAGGGTTCGGAGGACCAGGACTACGCAGTCAAGGATCGTGAAGCCGGCGCATATGAAACATGCAGCGGTGGTGCGACCAATGGAGGCGACGGTGAGACCGTTCCTACTTTGGGTGAGTTTTGAGGATGAAGGTGATGCTCCGAGGAGCGTCTAGGTTTATCAATCCTTTCGAAGATTTTTATTTTGATTGTGTTTCGGCCGTTAGGAGGCCATGATGTACATTTGTGGGACCGGCCGTTGGCGGCTTCGAATCCCGGCCTTTTTCAGGGCATCTGTTGAACTCTGCGGCTCAATCTTTACAAAATATTAATGTTGCGTTTTCAGAACTTCTGTCTATCGAAGTTAGAGGGACAGGGTGTGAGTTGTCGTCTCATTCCTGCCTCCCTGATGATCACCGTATCCGTCGTTTGTACAAAGCGAGATTTTCCCGCGGTTTACGATTTACGCGAAAATTCGTGGAAACGTACAGACTTTAGTGAAGAGACAAGTTTTGGGATCTCGCGTCGTTGACGCTTTGCCTATGAGATGTTAAGATACCAGCAAGGCTGGGTTTAGGGCAAGACCTAGGTTTACTCTCAGACTAAGGCTGTGCGATGACAAATCGGCTTTCGTTTTGCCTGTTTGTGATTTTAACCTGATTCGTACCGTTTTAAAATCCGCGAAGTGGTATCGGCTTATATGATTTGTCTGGGCACGAATCGAGCTACTTCCTTTACGAAGTGCTGAACCAAATTTGGAGTTTTTGTATAGCGCGCTATGGGATCCTTGTCGGATGTAAAAGAGCCTACCCTTAGGTGGCTTGTCTATTTAGGACGTTAGAGTTCGTTTGTTGTGATCAGCAACAATGATATGATGCCGTTTAGAAGGCGTATGAAGGTTTTAATCGAAAAACGAATGTTCAGGCACGAAGCGACGTCTCGCAGTGCTTTGAAGTTTGTTTTTCTTATGCCATAAAGGACTATGGGCTTTTTAGAAATCGCGGAATGTTTCCGGGCGATAGTTTACGATTTATTTGGTGGATACTTGATCCATTGTTGAGGCCGTTTAGCGATTGGCGAGTTTGTTTACGAAGAGTTTCGAAAATTCGGTTTCTGTGTTTGTAAAGAGTTTCGAAAATCCGGTTTCTTTGAAATCGTGGGAATATATGAGTATACGCATTCCAAATGCGTACGAGTCAATTTTCCCTTGTGCCGCATTTCAAATGTTCGCGGGCTTGGAGATGTTTTGCGAATGTCCGTAGTCAGAAACTGTTGTTTCAGTTTTGACGAGGGATTAGGACCAGGGGTTGCGTATATTTGACCCAGGGAGAAGGGTCTACCTTCGCTTTGTTTCGCGAAGTGTTGGCCTTCCGGGATTTTAAGGACGACTCGTATAACTCTTGGAGCTTTGTCACGAGTGTTTCTTCTCATGCTTTGTTTACGGGGCGTATAGAACTTAATCAGTCGATGTTAAGTTCAAATTTTTCCGTTAACCGTATGGCTGTTAGGACTGATTTTATTACGAGAAATTTATCGCATGATTTCCGCTTTTGGGCTATGCGACAGAGTTGCTCACGTAAATGGTCACTTGGAGTTTTATGACAAATCGTGGATTATCGTTTGGCCCTTAAGTGATTGGAGCGGCGATCGTTCAGCTGTTTTGTTTTGGCGTGAAGGCTGTGTTCAGCCGTTTAACCAAGGAGTTGGTAAACGATCAGACTGTGATCCTTTCGCATTAAGGTCATATTGGTTCACGATTGTCCTTAATGGTGATGCCGAATTCAGGTTCGGGCTTTATGGAAAGGCGTAGTCGGCCGATGGCCGAATAGCGTTCGTTGAGATAGACATGCAAATCTTAGCGGAGTTTTCCGAGTTATGGGTTACACGGGAAATGTTTCCGCTTTGATTTCATCTTTTGGCGAAAGTTGCTTCGAATTACTCATGGAGTTTTGCCGAAGGTTATTCCGTTAATTTTGTAGCTCACCGTCGTGCTATCAGTCTGACGTTGTACGAGTTTCTTGTCGCGAGATTGCAACAAGAGACGGTGTAGAGTTTTCAAGACTATGTTTGTAACGGTTTGAACACGCCGTTATGCCGCTAGCGTTTCAGACGAATCTTAGAGTGCCGTTTGCCTTTTGAAAGGAATTTTTTCTTTATGAAGTAGAATGAGAATACCAAGGATGCGTGACGATCGTTTCTCGGTTTTTCGAGAGATTAGATCGGTTTGCGTGTTCTGCCTAGACAGTCAAGGAACAATAGAATGGAACTGGAAGAAAATGCCTAAGACTTAGCTTGCTAGACTATCCACCTAGGTTCTAAGTTCCCTAAATTTTACGGCAGTTTACAAGACGTTCTCATTCCTATCCTACGAAAAGATTAAAACCTTGATAAAATTTTCTAAGTCGGACGTACCTTAGTCTCATTGATTACTCGAGATTGCCTCATGTCCGTTCTTCTTTGTCTTCTAACGTTTCATTGTCAAAGGTCTTCGAGAAGTCTGACACTGAATCGAGAATCGATTTTTGATGAAACCCGAAGGAACAGTACAGAATCGTTGCAGAATCGTTGAAGCAAAGGGAGGAGAAGTATGCAAAACTCGAAGAAGGCTAAGGTGGGTAGACAAGTGAAAACGAACGGCAAGATGTCACTTGAGTGGGGCTTCTTGTTTCGTCAAGCTATGAGAGAACTGGTCAGGTCAAGAAGCTTGCGATCTTGTTATACTTCACGAATGATGTTTCGTAAAATATTGCCGAGCTTTTATTTAACGAGAGTTATTCCACAAAATGTTGTCGAGTTAATTTTACGGAAACTGTTCCGTAAAATGTTGTCGAGTTTAATCGTGCAGAAGCTGTCTCGTGAAGTATTGTCTAGGATTATTTTACGAAAGGTGCAAGGTATTTGGTTGGACTATCGTCGGGATGGTTTCGCGAGGATTTGCCGCGTTCGCCAAATGTTTTGTTGTCCAGCGACCAGCGCAGGGCGGGCGCGTTAGCCGCCCGGCGCCTAGGGACAGCACGGGCGTCCTAGCCGCCCGGTGCCTAGAGGCAGCACGGGCGTGCTAGCCGCTCGGCGCCTAGGGACAGCACGGGCGTTTTAGCCGCCCGGCGCCTAGGGACAGCACGGGCGTGCTAGCCGCCCGGCGCCTAGGGGCAGCACGGGCGTGCTAGCCGCCCGGGACTGTGCTTCCTTGCGGGAACTGCCTGTTTTTCCCGGTTTTTTTTTTTTTTAAAGGTTTCTCGATCGACACTTAGTCTCTCGAGGTTTCTTTAATTGTTTTTCCGAGACTTTTGGACATCGATTTCATCATGATCCCAGCAAGGAATTGTTTCTTAGAACGTTGCTGACCTTTTATTTTACGAGAGTTATTTCACAAAATGTTGTCGAGGTAATTTTACGGAAACTGTTTTGTAAAATGTTGTCGAGTTTAATTGTGCAAAAGCTGTCTCGTGAAATATTTCGAGAATTGATTCTAAGAAACATTTCCAGTCGAAACTCTGCTCGGTAATCATACCGTCATATCAGCCTTGGGCTCGATCCTACTCTAAAATCGTATGTGGTCGTTTAGCCGTGATTCGGGCCTCTTTTGGGCCGTCTTGGGACTTAGACGTTTTTACGATTTTTCTTTAGAAAAAGCCGTTGATGTGACGCTGGTTTTTCCGAAGGGATTTCGATTCCCCGTATAGTTAAGGCAACTGGTGTTCAAGCTAACCATAGCTGTTGTATACGGCAGGCAGGAATCCGTCTCGATTACCAAGTCATTTTTTGAATTTTTCCGAGCGAGGGGGGCTGTGTCCATGGACCCGAGGACCTTGTTGCAGGAACTTGGACGGGGGCGCATGGTTGATAGGACCCAAACCTGGTCGGGATGGTCCGTTCTCGGGACGTTTGTCCGTAAGATGATAATCTTAGATAACCGTTTGCATAAGCGTTGGTCGTAGGAGCAGTCACTGCTGAAGTTGTTTTGCCAGCGTCGATGTGAGCTGCGAGTTTGTCTTTCATATTTCCAGACATTGCTTTGATCAAGCGTTTTGCGGCCGTAAGAGTAAGAGTAATCCGTCCTCCCCTCCTTCTAGCGCCAAACTGTGGGAACCGAAATTCGCACTGTCGATTTTAGTTATGTTTTATCGGAGGAAAACTAAGTAAACCTAGTTTTCCCTGAAGGCTCGGATTCTCTGCGACAACCAAACGAAATTGATAGAATATAGCAACATAGCGGAAAAATTGCACTAAGGCGTTTTATTAAATAGATGGTAAATTGAATACAGTATTCTTCCAAAAACGGGAAGTAGAGATACGCTGAAGAGGAAACAACATAAATATAGGAGACAAAACGTTCTAAGTCTTGCTCCGCTAGTCTAACCTCCTATATCCTAAGTTCCCTAAGCTAGCAGGAATTCTCTAAAACCCTAGATCTCGGATTTGGTCTCTCACTCGATGATTTTCGCTCTGCCTTTCCTTCTCTCCCTAAGCTCCTTTATATACTCCTTCCTATGACGGTCTATTCTCCTTCTGGGCCGCAAGGCGGGCTTTTTCCATTTTCGTCGACCTTCATGTTTATCTTCGGGAAACTTGACATTTATCCTTCCGAAAATTTAGGATTTATCTTGTCGCGTAAATCGTCGTACATATCCTAGATAATCGTAAATGGGTTGTCCGATCGCGTTTGGTCCCTTTCGGGCCGTCTCTAGGACTTCCGCTGTTTTTTACGATTTCTTCGGAAGATCTTCATTCCTTCGTAGAGTTGAGATGAGTGGTGTCTTAGGATAACCATCACTGTTTCGTACGAAGAATTTAAGATCTTCCTTTCCGTTGATACCTTACGAGTTTCCGAAGTGTTTCTAACGATCTTAGTTTGGAGTAAGGACGAGAGTTTTGTACGCGGAATCTCAATGATTCATTCCGCGAGGACTCGGGAAAGATTCAAAGTACAGACTTCTGACGGCCGGGGCCTGGGACTTGTGCACGGAAGATTGTCGCTCGAAGACCCGAGCCAGCACGGGTGCTAGGCGCCCGGCGCCTACGGACAGCACGGGCGCTAGGCGCCCGGTGCCTACGGACAGCACGGGCGCTAGGCGCCCGGCGCCTACGGGCAGCACGGGCGCTAGGCGCCCGGCGCCTAGAGGCAGCATGGGCGCTAGGCGCCCGGCGCCTAGAGGCAGCACGGGCGCTAGGCGCCAGGCGCCTAGAGGCAGCACGGGCGCTAGGCGCCCGGCGCCTAGAGGCAGCACGGGCGTTAGGCGCCCGGCGCCTAGAGGCAGCACGGGCGCTAGGCGCCCGTCGCCTAGAGGCAGCACGGGCGCTAGGCGCCCGGCGCCTAGAGGCAGCACGGGCGCTAGGCGCCCGGCGCCTAGAGGCATCACGTGCGTCTCGGCGAGGGCTTCGATTTGATATCTTACTCGTTTTCTGGGTCCTCACGGTTTGAGAGAACGAGCTCTTTGAAGTTTCCCGGCGGCTAGGACCATCACGGGCGACTAGGACCAGCACGGGCGCTAGGCGCCCGGCGCCTAGGGGCAGCACGGGCGCCTAGGGGCAGCACGGGCGCTAGGCGCCCGGCGCCTAGAGGCAGCACGGGCGCTAGGCGCCCGGCGCCTAGGGGCAGCACGGGCGCTAGGCGCCCGGCGCCTAGGGGCAGCACGGGCGCTAGGCGCCCGGCGCCTAGAGGCAGCACGGACGCTAGGCGCCCGGCGCCTAGAGGCAGCACGGGCGCTAGGCGCCCGGCGCCTAGTGGCATCACGTGCGTCTCGGCGAGGGCTTCGATTTGATATCTTACTCGTTTTCTCGGTCCTTACGGTTTTAGAGAACGAGCTCTTTGAAGTTTCCCGGCGGCTAGGACCATCACGGGCGACTAGGACCAGCACGGGCGCTAGGCGCCCGGCGCCTAGAGGCAGCACAGGCGCTAGGCGCCCGGCGCCTAAAGGCAGCACGGGCGCTAGGCGCCCGGCGCCTAGAGGCAGCACGGGCGCTAGGCGCCCGGCGCCTAGAGGCAGCACGGGCGCTAGGCGCCCGGCGCCTAGAGGCAGCACGGGCGCTAGGCGCCCGGCGCCTAGTGGCGTCACGTGCGTCTCGGCGAGGGCTTCGATTTGATATCTTACTCGTTTTCTGGGTCCTCACGGTTTGAGAGAACGGGCTCTTTGAAGTTTCAAGGCGGATTCTTTGTCGTTCGGCCTGTCCAAACTTAGATTACTTCCCGTTTCTTCCGTATACTTTCGTATGGTCGTGTCATCTTAGCTACGGACCTAATGTCTCTCGGTTCTTCTTGATTTTATCATCGAAGTTTTACGACTAAATCTTATTTGGTTTTCTCGTAAAGTTTATCGTGTAAATCAAGAACGATCGACTTTAACATAGGTTCTTTAAGCTATACGACTTGTCTTGCTTTCGACGCTTGTTTTATGGAAAGTCCGCGCATGATAAATAGTTTTAGCCGTTGATTTCGAGAGAACCGTTTTTGACCCCAACAGCCAATGTGGTGGTTGTGAAAAAGAAAAACGGAAAATGGAGGGTCTGCATCGATTTCACAGACCTCAACAAGTCCTGCCCAAATGATCCATTCCCCTTGCCTCATATAGACAAGCTGGTGGATGCCACCGCTGGGCACCAACTAATGAGCTTCATGGACGCCTTCTCGGGATACAACCAAATCCTGATGCATCCCGACGACCAAGAAAAGACGTCCTTTATGACTTCTAGGGGCATCTACTGCTACAAGGTCATGCCGTTTGGTCTGAAGAATGCTGGATCCACCTATCAGAGGTTGGTCAACACGATGTTTGCTGATCAGATAGGCCAGACCATGGAAGTCTACATCGACGACATGCTAGTAAAATCTCTTGACTCGGAGGATCATATCTCACATCTCCAGAAAGCGTTCACCACCCTGAGGAAATACAATATGAAGCTCAACCCCTCTAAATGTTCCTTTGGAGTAAGCTCCAGGAAATTCCTGGGATACATAGTCACCCACAGGGGCATAGAAGCAAATCCGGAGCAGATAAGGGCCATCCAGACGATTCCTCCCCCACGGAACGTCAAAGTGATTCAAAAACTTACGGGAAGAATGGCAGCCCTCAGCAGATTCATCTCCAGGCTTTCTGACAAGTCCCATGCCTTTTTCGAAACACTAAAGAACCCTAAGGACTTTCAATGGACAGAGAAGTGCGAAACCGCACTGTCCGACCTCAAGACCTATCTCACTACTCCACCACTCCTATCTAAACCTCTAGAAGGGGAAACCCTACTGCTTTACCTCGCCGTGTCCGAACACGCAGTTAGCGCAGTCCTCGTAAGGGAGGAGGAAATAAGGCAGCATCCCATATACTACGTCAGCAAGTCCATGCTGGACGCAGAAACTCGCTACAGCCAGCTAGAGAAACTAGCCCTCGCCCAAGTGGTCGCGGCCCAAAAATTACGTCCCTACTTCCAGTCCCACCAAGTCGTGGTAGTCACCTCCTTCCCTATCAAAGCAGTCCTTCATAAACCCGAGGTATCATGACGATTGGCGAAATGGGCCGTAGAGTTGGGAGAATACGACGTGATCTTCAGCCCAGCCGCCGCTATCAAGTCCCAAGTCCTAGCTGATTTCGTGGCTGAGTTCTCTCCCTCTACGCTTCCAGACCTAGATCTAGAAACTACGCTCCAGGGAAAAGAAGCGGAAGAAGGTCAATGGACCCTGCACGTGGACGGCTCCAGCAATGTAAGAGGCGCAGGGGTAGGACTGGTCCTGACCTCTCCTACGGGAGAATCGGCCTCAAGGGCTGTACGTTGCAACTTCAAAGCAACGAACAACGGGGCAGAATACGAAGCTTTAATAGCAGGCCTAGAACTAGCCAAGGAAATGGGAGTAAAAGACATCCAGATTTTCAGCGATTCGCAGCTCACTCATCAGTCAAGCTCAAGGGGATTATCAAGCTAAGGACCCTAGCATGATCAGGTATCTATCTGTGGCCAAACGTCTCCTAGACCAATTCGCAAGCTATAAGCTTACCCAAATACCTAGGGAACAGAACTCCCAAGCCGATGCTCTAGCAAACCTGGGTTCCGCATTAGAAACCAAGGAACATATGAGTATTCCGTTGTTGGTCCTGCAATGGCCAGCAACCCAGAAAAAGGTTGAACCGGAAGAAGTGACGGTAGTAGATGAAGGAGAAACCTGGATGACCCCTATCACCGACTATCTAAGGAACAACGTCCTACCCGAAAACCGAGAGGAGAGCCGGAAGATCAAGAGACAAGCGGCCAGATACTGCATTTCGGAGGGAAAACTATATAGAAGATTCTTCTCAGGACCCCACCTACGATGTCTATCCCCTAGAGAAGCCACACGAATCTTAGAGGAACTCCACGATGGGGAATGCGGTTCACACTCCAGCGGACGGAGCCTGGTTCTCAGGGCGAGAAGGGTTGGTTATTACTGGCCTACCATGGCGAAGGACTCCCACAAACATGCCAAAACCTGTAGCCAATGCCAGAAGCATGCCCCAATCTCTAACTTACCACTAGAGAACCTGAAGTCCTTAAGTTCCCCATGGCCCTTCCGTAAATGGGGCATGGACATCATGGGGAAATTCCCAATGGCGCCGGGGCAGAAGGTCTTCCTCCTAGTAATGACCGATCACTTCACGAAGTGGGTAGAAGCCAAAGCCTTGGCGAAAATCACGGATCCCAGATCAGGAAATTCTTCAGGACGAACATAATAACCCGCTTCGGAGCACCTCAGGAAATTGTCACAGACAATGGACCCCAATTTACCAGCAGCGACTTCCAGGACTTCTGCAAAGATTGGGATATCAAACTCTCATATTCAGCACCAAGGCACCCGCAATCAAACGGACAAGCAGAGTCAACCAACAAAACGGTGGTAAACATGCTCAAGAAGCGCTTGGAAAAGGCTCACGGGCGATGGGCAGAAGAGTTACACGGAGTCCTTTGGGCCTACCGGACGACTCCAAAGACAGCTACCCAAGAAACCCCTTTCTCACTCGTCTACGGCATCGAGTCAGCAATACCAACCGAGGTACATGTCAAGACCACGATCTCCAACATCCTAACCCCCAAGGAAAATGACGAGCTGATGTACCTAATCCTAGACCTCCTAGACGAAAAAAGAGAAGCAGCCCGCCTGAGGAACGCGTCGTACCAAATAAAGGTAGCCAAGAGCTACAACAAGAAGGTGAGATCCAGAACCTTCCAAGAAGGGGACTGGGTCCTAAGGCGAGTCTGTAACCACACAAAAGACAAATCAGCCGGAAAACTCGCCCCCGGATGGGAGGGGCCCTATCAGGTACTAGGGGTGCAAGGGGCAGGAGCCTATAAGCTGCAAGACAGCACATGCAAGGTACAACCCAACTGCTGGAACGCCTTGCACCTCAAATTCTATCATTTCTAAAGGCAAGATCTTCGGGTCGAGCTCTATATATACTATTATATATTTAAGTATTTTGGTTTTCCTACTCCTATGTATAACGAGAACGTCCTCGGACTAGGCTTATAAAATACATTTGGTTTCGACTAAAGGGAGTTAAGGAAACACCAATATACTTAAAGGGGCATATTAGCTGGATCAAGGACCTTCGGGACCTCAGATCTTAGCTAGCCCCCTAGCTGGTGAGGCTACTCACCATAGGTACAAACAGATATGGAAGGGGTCTGATCAGCCCTGAGCCGATGTCTGTGCGATAGGGCCCCGCGTAAAGGCCTATAGCCAAGAGTTATGCGGGGACCACGTACTAGTGCCATTCAAACCCTCGTGAAATACGCTGTAAGCTAAACGCACGCTGGGGGCATGACGTACACAGCCAAGTACTGTAATCAGATTCTGGCGGCTGATATGCAGGGAGCAAAGTGCAAATAACCGGTTAAGCACAAACAATTTAATACCTATCCAGACGTGGAAGGTAGTGTGTCTGGATTGACAGAACCTTGCGGGGGGACCCACCCCAGACCACAATAAGTCTGAGAGTGACCTTTCTGCAGAAAGGTAGAGTGCAGCATTGAGAATTTCGAGAATGGCCTATACCCACGGGTAGCACAGTGCGATTTCTCAATTTAGATCGAGAGTGGCTCGCCTCCGGGCAGCAGAGATCGATCAAAAAGACTCCCCAAAAGCATAAAAGTCCAGAGACCTTCGGGTCCAAAGACCTTCGGGTCCAAAGACCTTCGGGTCCATAGACCTTCGGATCCAAAGACCTTCGGGTCCAAAGACCTTCGGGTCCAAAGACCTTCGGGTCCAAAGACCTTCGGGTCCAAAGACCTTCGGTTCCAAAGACCTTCGGGTCCAAAGACCTTCGGGTCCAAAGACCTTCGGGTCCAAAGACCTTCGGGTCCAAAGACCTTCGGGTCCAAAGACCTTCGGGTCCAAAGACCTTCGGGTCCAAAGACCTTCGGGTCCAAAGACCTTCGGGTCCAAAGACCTTCGGGTCCAAAGACCTTCGGGTCCAAAGACCTTCGGGTCCAAAGACCTTCGGGTCCAAAGACCTTCGGGTCCAAAGACCTTCGGGTCCAAAGACCTTCGGGTCCAAAGACCTTCGGGTCCAAAGACCTTCGGGTCCAAAGACCTTCGGGTCCAAAGACCTTCGGGTCCAAAGACCTTCGGGTCCAAAGACCTTCGGGTCCAAAGACCTTCGGGTCCAAAGACCTTCGGGTCCAAAGAACTTCGGGTCCAAAGAACTTCGGGTCCAAAGACCTTCGGGTCCAAAGACCTTCGGGTCCAAAGACCTTCGGGTCCAAAGACCTTCGGGTCCAAAGACCTTCGGGTCCAAAGACCTTCGGGTCCAAAGACCTTCGGGTCCAAAGACCTTCGGGTCCAAAGACCTTCGGGTCCAAAGACCTTCGGGTCCAAAGACCTTCGGGTCCAAAGACCTTCGGGGCCAAAGACCTTCGGGTCCAAAGACCTTCGGGTCCAAAGATCTTCGGGTCCAAAGACCTTCGGGTCCAAAGACCTTCGGGTCCAAAGACCTTCGGTTCCAAAGACCTTCGGGTCCAAAGACCTTCGGGTCCAAAGACCTTCGGGTCCAAAGACCTTCGGGTCCAAAGACCTTCGGGTCCAAAGACCTTCGGGTCCAAAGACCTTCGGGTCCAAAGACCTTCGGGTCCAAAGACCTTCGGGTCCAAAGACCTTCGGGTCCAAAGACCTTCGGGTCCAAAGACCTTCGGGTCCAAAGACCTTCGGGTCCAAAGACCTTCGGGTCCAAAGACCTTCGGGTCCAAAGACCTTCGGGTCCAAAGACCTTCGGGTCCAAAGACCTTCGGGTCCAAAGACCTTCGGGTCCAAAGACCTTCGGGTCCAAAGACCTTCGGGTCCAAAGACCTTCGGGTCCAAAGACCTTCGGGTCCAAAGACCTTCGGGTCCAAAGACCTTCGGGTCCAAAGACCTTCGGGTCCAAAGACCTTCGGGTCCAAAGACCTTCGGGTCCAAAGACCTTCGGGTCCAAAGACCTTCGGGTCCAAAGACCTTCGGGTCCAAAGACCTTCGGGTCCAAAGACCTTCGGGTCCAAAGACCTTCGGGTCCAAAGACCTTCGGGTCCAAAGACCTTCGGGTCCAAAGACCTTCGGGTCCAAAGACCTTCGGGTCCAAAGACCTTCGGGTCCAAAGACCTTCGGGTCCAAAGACCTTCGGGTCCAAAGACCTTCGGGTCCAAAGACCTTCGGGTCCAAAGACCTTCGGGTCCAAAGACCTTCGGGTCCAAAGACCTTCGGGTCCAAAGACCTTCGGGTCCAAAGACCTTCGGGTCCATAGACCTTCGGGTCCAAAGACCTTCGGGTCCAAAGACTTTCGGGTCCAAAGACCTTCGGGTCCAAAGACCTTCGGGTCCAAAGACCTTCGGGTCCATAGACCTTCGGATCCAAAAACCTTCGGATCCTAAGACCTTCGGGTCCAAAGAACCTATAGGTTCCAAAGACCTTCGGGTCCAAAGACCCAAGGGTCCCAAGAACCTCAAGGTTCCCAAGGCCTAAGGGCCCAAAGAACCTCAAGGTTCCGAAGACCTTCGGGTCCAAAGAGCCCCAAGGTTCCCAAGGCCTAAGGGCCCAAAGAACCTCAAGGTTCCGAAGACCTTCGGTTCCAAAGAACCTCAAGGTTCCCAAAGCCTAAGGGCCCAAAGAACCTCAAGGTTCTAAAGACCCAAGGGCCCAAAGAACCTCAAGGTTCCCAAGGCCTAAGGGCCCAAAGAACCTCAAGGTTCCAAAGACCCAAGGGTCCAAAGAACCTCAAGGTTCCAGAGACCTAAGGGTCCGAAGAACCTCAAGGTTCCTAAGGCCTAAGGGTCCGGAAAGCCTAAAAGCTCCTACTCCTCCAAGATTTAATGGATAAAGCCTCAGGGCCCAAATAAAGAAACTCAAAGAGCGTAGACCTTGGAAATCTCCAAGTTCGAAGCAACAAAGACCTAAGGGTTCAAATCAGATTGGAACCCATCAGTTCCCGACAACGATTCTCCGCAAGGATTGATCTCCCCCGGAGTCATCTAACCAAGTAACTGGAGGTCAAAACCATAAAGCAGTGCAAGGATCAAAGAAAGGACGGAGTAAAAGCAAAAACCAGTAGATATTATTAATCCTTATTCGGAGGGGAGAAAGCTACAAAAAATCCAAAAACGACAACATAAAGCAAGAAAAAGCATTGAAGAAATATTCAAAGGTTCGGCTCCCGGCAAGAAAAAGGGAAAACACCATGACAACCTTCTGTTGAGATATTTTTGTGTAGGGTCGTTTTAGTACTACGGAACACTGGAAGACTATCAAGATTTATGTTTGTATATGTGTTTTGAGAAGAGAAATTGAGGCAAAGAGATGTATTATTGAGCGTGTTTGGCGTTACAACGTATTGGGTGTATAAACCCTAGTTTTCTAGCCTAACTCTATAATCTCTAAGCCCCAAAGTGTCGATCCCTTGTTCTAGGGTTTGGGTTCCCCTTTTATAGTTGATGTAAGTCGGTCAATCTTGGGCGGCTTCTCCAATATTCGGGAATATATTAGTTTCCCCTTGATTTGGGAAACTTCCATATTCATGCGGAGGATTGGTTCCTTGGTCCTCACGGCAAGGGCTGGGCCTTGGTTCCTCGATACAGAGGTTGGACCCTGGGTATTTGTCGAATGGAGATCGGGCCCTGGTGCCACCTGGTGAAAATGGGTCCTCTAAGTTGAGGAGGGACCCGGGGTCCTTTCCAAACGAGGGCCCGGAAGTCGAAGCCCCTTTGGAGGCTGGAGGAAACTCTAGCCTTGGATATTTTTCCCCAACAGTTTGCCCCTTATTCCTTGATTGCTTCGAAGGGATCAAGGGATAATATGTAGCCTCGAGTCTTGATGCCATTTCTTCCAGCAGGAGAAGGGTTTGGAATCTGAACGGAATTGTAGGATCATTTTGGGCCCATCGTTCGTGGATTTGAAGAAGGTGGTTTGCTTTGAGGATGTCGAGGCTTCAGGCCTTTTGGCGGAGATCATTGAGACCCAGATGGGCTGTTTTGGGGGAGGCCCATTATCGTTTCAGCTTCTCCGTTTGGCGCTCATTTGTGCGCGTGGCGAGATGATCGAGGCACGTGGATTTCCAACTAGGGTTTCTTCCTTTTTCTTTGATCGGAACCAAGCTTCTTCTCCATTTCATCTTTGCCTTCTCTAGAGCTTTCTTCTCGGCGGCTTCCTCTTCCGGAGATTCTTCCTATTTTTCACAGGTAGCCGTCTCTCTTCCTCCTTTTCTTATTAAAAATGTCGACTGAGTCCCCTAGCAAAGCCCTAGAAACCTCTCCCGTAGCTAGGTCTAGGACTTCCTCTTCTCAATCTCCTGTGGCCGAGACGATGGGATCCCATATTTTTGAAGTCGGGGATGCCGTCACCGGGGGTCGAGTTGGTAGATCTTCATCGCTGGGTCCGTTTTCGTCGATTAAGGAGGAGGACGTAGAGGGGTGGAGAAGGAAGTATGATCTTCCTCGGGACCTAATCATTCGCGTCCCTGATCCAACGGATAGGATTTCTGACTTTGGAGTTGATGAGGTCCCTATATACGAGGCGTACTTCGAGTCAGGTTTTCGTGATCGAGTTCCTTCGTTGATCGCGAAACTGTCAGAGTTTTTTGATATCTCCCCGGGTCAGCTGACTCCTCCAGCCTGGAGAGCTTTGATAGCCATCCAGAATCTAGGTGATCTAGAGGGTCTGATGTTGGGTCTAAACGAAGTTCTCTACTCGTACTCTATCTCGACCCTTCCTGGATCAGAGGGGAAGTATTATCTCCGTCCTCGTGGCAAGAAAGCGTTGGTACAGAAGATTGAGAAGAAAGCAAGAAAGAGCCATCCTGTTTTTAGTGGTAAATGGGAGGAGAGGTTCGCTGTGAGAACCGAAATTCGCACCGTCGATTTTAGTTAAGTTTAAAACGTAGGAAAACTAAGTTGACCTAGTTTTCCCCGAGGATCCCGGCTATCTGCTGGGCCACGCACAACAAAGTTAAAAGAAAGCTAGGTTGAAAGTAAATACGTAAAATAAGAGAGCGAAAAAGAAAGAATTTTATTTCCGAATTCGCGGAGAGCGTTGGAACAATAGGTCGAGATCGCGGCCGTAAGAGCTGTCGATCGTCGCTAGTCTTGAAACCCTAGATCTAACCTAATTGAGTCGCAGCTCGCTAAAAAGGAAATAAAGCCTAAGTTCTAAATTGCTCTGAGAGTAGTTTGCCTTGTGATTTTCGGATCCCCTTCCTTCTGCTCCTAGACTTGCTTATATACTCCCCATATGACGGTCTATTCCTGACGGGCCGGCGCGAGCTGGGCTTTTTCCATTTTTGTCGGCCTTCACGTTTATCGGGAAAGTTGACATTTATCTTTTCGGAAAATTGATGTTTATCTTTTTGGAAGTTTGACGTTTATCCTGTTTTAGGAGGATAATCGCAAACAGTCGTATCTATCTTTTAGAAAATCGTAAAAATGGTTATCCGATCATGTTTGGTCTCCGTTGGGCCGTATCTCGGATTTCCGCTATTTTTACGATTTTCCTTGAGAGAACGTTCCTACTTGGACATTGGGTTTTTCGGAAGATCTTCGATTCTTTCACGTGGCAAATGGTGTTTTTAGATAACCGTTGCCGCTTTCTACGAAGTTCTCCTATCCGTTGACGTCTTACGGGTTTTCCGAAGGCCAGGAGGAAGAAAAGGAGTTTGGTTTGCGGGATTTTAAGAAAGTCGCAAAACTTCGATTTCTGGCGGTTTGAGGACTCGGAACTTACGTACGAAGACTAGCCGTCCGATAACTCGAACCAGCATGGCGCTTGGCGCCCGGCGCCTAGAAGCAATGCGGGCGCTAGGCGCCCGGCGCCTAGAGGCAAGCACGGGCGCTAGGCGCCCGGCGCCTAGAGGGAAGCACGGGCGCTAGGCGCCCGGCGCCTAGAGGCACGCACGGGCGCTAGGCGCCCGGCGCCTAGAGGCAAGCACGGGCGCTAGGCGCCCGGCGCCTAGAGGCAGCACGGGCGCTAGGCGCCCAGCGCCTAGAGGCACGCACGGGCGCTAGGCGCCCGGCGCCTAGAGGCAAGCACGGGCGCTAGGCGCCCGGCGCCTAGAGGCAGCACGGGCGCTAGGCGCCCGGCGCCTAGAGGCAAGCACGGGCGCTAGGCGCCCGGCGCCTAGAGGCAGCACGGGCGCTAGGCGCCCGGCGCCTAGAGGCAAGCACGGGCGCTAGGCGCCCGGCGCCTAGAGGCAAGCACGGGCGCTAGGCGCCCGGCGCCTAGAGGCACGCACGGGCGCTAGGCGCCCGGCGCCTAGAGGCAAGCACGGGCGCTAGGCGCCCGGCGCCTAGAGGCACGCACGGGCGCTAGGCGCCCGGCGCCTAGAGGCAAGCACGGGCGCTAGGCGCCCGGCGCCTAGAGGCACGCACGGGCGCTAGGCGCCCGGCGCCTAGAGGCAAGCACGGGCGCTAGGCGCCCGGCGCCTAGAGGCAAGCACGGGCGCTAGGCGCCCGGCGCCTAGAGACAATCCAGGATCGTCGCTCGTTTCTTCCGGCTCGTGCGAGTTTTCGCATTCTTTTTACTTCCCGGAGATTTTATCGTATAGAGAATGTTTCTAATCGTTGATTTCGGAATATCTTAATATTTTCCCGAGTATGAAACTTATTCTCTTAATGCTTCTCCAACATCTTTCGTATTTTGTCCGAACTTTTCGGACATCGATTTCGTCTTGACCGATTTTGACCCCAACAGTTAGCCCCCCAGCTAGCTAGGAGCCGTAGCGGTCGTAGGTCCTAGCTTGCTGTATGGTTCGTGAGGAAAGTATGGAGACGAAATCGTGCCGAAGGTCGGGGTAAATAGTAAAATTTTATGCCTATAAAGGCTTGTGAATCCTTTACCACTCTTACTTCACCCAAGAATCCTAAGTCAATTTCTCCCTCAAAGATTCTCTCTCTATTTTCAAGAAAAAATGACTTCAAGGTCAAAACCCTCGAGGAGACAATCTCGCTCTGCTTCAGGCAGTTTACATGCCGAGGAGGAAGCTCCGAAGCCCGAGGTTTCGGAGGTCGAGAGGAACGCGTACTGTGACGCCGTCTTTGGTTCCGATCCTCCTCTCCCTGTGATTCCGATTCCCCGGCGCCCTGTGAAGGCACGTGTGGAAGTTGACTCGCCGAGCGAGGTATCTCCCGAGTATCTTGAGATTCTTCGAAAGTTCTATAACGTTCCGGAGAAAGTCGTGTTTCGTATTCCCCTTGGGGACGAGAGTCCGGAGTGTCCTCCGGAGGGTTACTTTACTTGCTACGAAGCATTCCTGACGCAATGTCGATTATGGTTCCCGATCCCTGGGGTCATCGTCCAAGCTCTCGATCGTTTCGGACTTTCGATCAGCCAGTTGAACGTGCCGGCTCTAGAGAGCTGGCTTGGCGTTTTGATTCTAAGTTACGAGTTAGGGATGGATCTTAGCCCTTCGGACTTTGAAGGGTTGTGGCTTTCCAAGAGCGTGAGAACCAATGGAATATTTGCCATGAAATCGAGGACTGGTCACTCGGTAATTTCCGGGCTTACTTCGCATGCTAAGGACTTCGTTAAACGTTTCTTTTTCGTGAGGATAGATGGAGAGTCTGTCGAGGAGAGTTTCCTTCATCTATTCCCGACGGAATGGTTGTACCGACGTGGTAAGATTATCGCAATTTTTTTTTTTTTTTTTTTTTTTTTTTTTTTAAAAAACTCTAAAGGCGAAAACCCGAATGCATGTGCACGTTTTTCTTATTGTAGAGAACAGGTGTCTCACGCACATCCCTTCCGACCTTACTATCAAGAGAGACATATTCAGGGTGAGGGCCTGTTCCTGGGATTCTTTCGATCTTGATCGGATTCGGAAGGCGGTCGCGCTTCACCGATCGCGAGGCGGTACGCGACCTCTCATCAATGATGGATCCTTCGTGTTTGCTCCTTCGAGGCGGAGGGGGAAATCTTCGAAGGGCAAAGGGATCGCTTTCGAGGACTCGTCGGAAAACAACGAGCCATCGAGATATGATCCCGATTTTGTCGCAGAGAGCGGGGGTGCTTCCGGTCCGAACCCTCCTCCAAATGACTTCTTTGATGAGCTCCCCCCGGCTTTTACCCGTGACGAGTCCTTGGACAATGAGGAGAGGGACAAGGTGACAGCGGAAGGCACTCGTTTGGTTCACGAGGTTTGTTTTCGACACTTAAGCAAACTCTTCGTATCCTTTCGCTTGACCTTGATTTTTTTTGTTTTTGCAGGCCGTGAGGGTATGGAATGCGTCAATCGACGGAAGTTTCCGTGCTGCTCGATTGGCTCGCTTCAAAGCGGAGGAGACCGAAAGAGAGTTTGCCAAGTATCGGTTGGAGGTTGAGGAACGAAACCGTCGGCAAGCCGAGGTCCAGGCTCGAGCCCTCGTCCGTGCAGAGAGGAGAGGCCGGAGAAGAGCCGCCGCCGAAATGAATCGACGGGCGGAAATTTTTTCTACCGAGTTCGAAGCGTACAAAGAGGCTCAGGACTTCGTGGGTGACTTTCGCGAGTGTCGCGGTTCGGTGGGTACTCTTCACAAGGTGCAGCGTGAAGGTTTCTCGCTTTCCAGCGAACTTGCCGCGATGGACGGTTCGATGAGAGTATGTGCCAACGCCGAATCCTCTGTCCCTCCGATCGAAGGAAGAATCCGGGAATTATGGAATCCTATTCAAGTTTCGGAAGATACAGCAGATGCCGGTGCAGACGCGAATGCGGGCGACGGGGGCGAGGAGGTCGACCAGCCTGATTCCTCGTTTGATATAACTTTTTCTGATTGTCTTGCATTTGATTATAATTTGTTGTGAGCCAAGTAGGGCTGTTTGTATGTGTTGCGACCCTTAGAGGGTTGCGTGACTCTATGCTTTTCGGGGTTGGCCGTCGGTGGCCTTTGAATCCCTTATTATGAATGTTTTTATGAATCATGCGTTTTGATTTATACTTTCGCCAAGTGCAGAGGACTTTGAATATGCGTAGTCACTTCATATTCGAGCTCTTTTTTGTCGCTTAACCTGCAGGTTACTTTGTAGCGAACGTTAGGTTTATAAGCGATAAGAGGCAAGTTTTGGGATCTCGTATGCTGGATACTTATGCCTATGAGATGTTTTAGATACCAGCAAGGCTGGGTTTAGGGCAAGACCTAGGTCTAATTTCGGCTGAAGCTATGCGATGACTAATCGGCTTTTCGTTTTGCTTGTTTGCGATTTCGACCTGACTCGTACCGTTTTAGAATCCGCGAAGTGCTTATCGGCTTATATGATTCGTTTGGGTACGAGTCGAGCTACTTCCTTTACGAAGAGCTAACCAAAATTTGGATTTCTTGTATAGCGCGCTATGATATCCTTGTCGGATGTGAAAGGACTTCGTTGGAAGCCAGACTACGAATTTGATTTAAGTGAAACGTTTCTATGTTTTTCCGTCGGGGCCAATCGACGAAAATAGGGTTTTTAAAGTCGCGGAAAGACTGTTTGATAGAATTTGTTGGAGGAGAGTAGAGAATCGAAACTGGTCAGGAACTTGCGACGTCTCGCGTTCCTTAAAGATACGATTTTCGTTTTCCGTAATATTAGTGCTTTTGATAAGCAATTTTGAATTTAGGACTGTGAAAAGTTTCAAGAGTGTCGAATACATGTAGAGAGTATTTTCGCGGGAGTAAAAGATTATTCGTTCCCATCTCCCCCCCCCCCTTTTTGGTGAGGGGGATAGCTGAACTCGTCGGGTTTCGACGAGCTGCCTACGTACCTCTTGCGAGGATCAAGCCATCTCGTAGTTCTGCTTATATCGCGGATGTTATTACTCCACGACTTCCGGCGTTTCGACTGTCTTAGCTAAGTCGGTGGCCGTGTCAGGAGTTGGACCATCCGTTTTGTCGGCGATGGACTCAAGGATTGGCTTATCATCCTGGGTCGTGGCCTTTTTGGACGAATCCGAGTCGTCCTTTGCCGAGTTCTCAGAGATACTCGGATGCTTCTTAATTCGCTTCGGGTTAGCCGCTGGGGCGTTCCGATTGCTGCGCAATTTATGTTCGGCCAGGAAGCAAAGTCGCGATTGTTTTTGGCTTCCCCAAATTACCGCCGTTCCGGTTGGTGTTGGAAACTTGACGCTAAGATGGTAAGTGGATGGGACTGCTTTCATGGCGTTTATCCAAGGAGTCCCCATTATGGCGTTGTAGATAGCCGGATTATCCACTACTGCGAATTCGACGATCTTTGTGACCTCTTTCGCCATGACTGGGAGTCTAATCTTTCCGAGGGTCATGGAAGTGACGCCCGAGAATCCAGTCAACGGTCTTGGTTCTGGGATGACTTCTCCGAGGGGTATGTTCATCCTTTGGAGGGTATCGCGGAACATGATGTTGACCGTGCTTCCCGTGTCGATGAGGATGCGGCCGACTTCGAGATCTTGGATCACCAAGTCGATGACTAAAGGATCGTAGTGAGGTTTGTCGAGTCCGGCCGTATCTTGTTCCTCGAAGACGATCGCGTGATTGGGGACGTCGTCTTCTGGGCACCATCCGGGACTCGTTTCGGCTTTTCGTCCATAGGCTTTGATCGACGAAACCGAGTCCTGGTAGAAGTGCGATCCGCCGATGATCATGTTGATCCTCTGGCGATTGCTGTTGTTTCCTTCGCCATCTTGCCTTCGTCCGCGTTTTTCACCCGATTGAGTTCCAGGAGCGTTATTCTCGGAATTAGCTCCGTCGGTCTTTGGCGGACGGTCGGAGTCCAAAAGCAGATCTTTCACGCTTTTTACCGTTGCCAGTTCGCCGGCGAGCAGCTTTGTAATGAGTCTAGCGCCGAGAACTTTGCAGTTGGCGGTTGAGTGACCTCTCGTCTGGTGGAACTCGCAGCTGGAGTTGTCCTTGTACGAGTTCCGCGTCCAAGTGTTTCCGGCGGTCCTCCCTTGCTCGGAGTTGATGGCGTAATTATGCTCGCCTTGGACGTCTTCCCCCTCGTGATGGATGTACTTGTCGTTACGTGAGGTTTTCTTCTTACCGGGTGCTTTCTGCGGCCCGTGCTTTTGCGCCAGGACTTTCATCTCTTCCTCCATGATGATGAAATCCGTCGCTTTGTGGAGAGTGTCCTGGATGGTGCGCGGTCTCTCCAGAGAAATCCACTTTCGGAATTTCGACTTGTACCAGAGGTTTTTCCTTAGGGCGTCGATGGCGACTCTATCGCTGAGGCCTGTTACCCTGGACATTACGAGTTTGAACCTCTTTATGTAGTCGCGGAGCGGCTCGTCTTCCTTCTGAATGAGGCTCCAAAGATCTACATCGGAAGTTTCCCTGTCCATGAACATGGAAAACTGCTTCAGAAAGGCTGAAGCTAGCTGGCGAAAGCTTCCGATGGAGTTCCTTTTCAAGCGCGAGAACCACTCGAGCGCAGCACCTCTGAGGTTCTCGACGAACAGGAGACAACAGCCGACGTCTTTTTCCCGCTCTGGAAGTTTAGACCTGGCCATCGCAATCTGAAAGGATTGCAGGTGTGCCTTCGGGTCTGTGGTTCCGTCGTAGGTGGGAAGCTTTATTTTCCCGGGATCTGAAACTCGTGCGTCCGTGATTCGAGACGTGAACGGAGTCTTCCTCGATTCTTCGAGGAGCAGGTCGATCTCGGGAGCAGTACTGGTTGCGTGGTGAATCTGCGATTTTACCGCTTTCACCTCGGCTGCAGTCTTTGCGATGTATTCGCGTAGATCGTGGATCTCATTGGCGCCGTTTGCGCTTCTCTGTCTACGCTGGCTGCGATAGGCCCGGGTCTGGTCTTCGGCTAGCCTCTCTTGCTCTGACCAGTAGAGGTCTTCCTCCTCTTCCGTCATCGGTTTCTCGAAGGCTGCCGCGAGTCGAGCCGATTGACTTCGGGTCCTTCTGTGGTGGACGTCGGCGTCTTCGTCGGACGGATCCGACTGGTCGCTGATATCCAGATTGATTCTTTCGACGTCGACTCCTTCGTTTTCTTTCGCGGGAGGTGGAAGGTTGTCCGTCGTTTTCTTCTGCCCCGCCGGAGTGGTATCGTCAGGGATGAGTTCCGGGGATTCTCTCGGGGCGTCTTTTTCTTTGTCTCCGGAAGTTCCGAAGTCGAGTCTCCTGACACGCCTCACCTTGGTGGATCCGCGCGGGAGTTTGCTTTTCGCTGTTAAGGTGCTGACCTGTTTAGCGAGCGCAGCCATTAGCTTCTCTTGTTCTTCCGACCGTTTCTGGGCGGTGGCGAACAGTTCTTTCACCTGGTCTAGCATCGCGGTGTTTGCCTCAGCAGTGACCGTCGATACGTTTCCAGCGGGAGTCTTCTCAGCGTTGGCATCGGCGGCTGGTCCGTCGTGCGTTTGCTTGTCTTTTTCCGCGTTAGCAGACATGCTTAACTGGGCGTGCGTAGTTGCGAGAAAGATAATTCCGTGATCCCCCTCCTTCTAGCGCCAAACTGTGAGAACCGAAATTCGCACCGTCGATTTTAGTTAAGTTTAAAACGTAGGAAAACTAAGTTGACCTAGTTTTCCCCGAGGATCCCGGCTATCTGCTGGGCCACGCACAACAAAGTTAAAAGAAAGCTAGGTTGAAAGTAAATACGTAAAATAAGAGAGCGAAAAAGAAAGAATTTTATTTCCGAATTCGCGGAGAGCGTTGGAACAATAGGTCGAGATCGCGGCCGTAAGAGCTGTCGATCGTCGCTAGTCTTGAAACCCTAGATCTAACCTAATTGAGTCGCAGCTCGCTAAAAAGGAAATAAAGCCTAAGTTCTAAATTGCTCTGAGAGTAGTTTGCCTTGTGATTTTCGGATCCCCTTCCTTCTGCTCCTAGACTTGCTTATATACTCCCCATATGACGGTCTATTCCTGACGGGCCGGCGCGAGCTGGGCTTTTTCCATTTTTGTCGGCCTTCACGTTTATCGGGAAAGTTGACATTTATCTTTTCGGAAAATTGATGTTTATCTTTTTGGAAGTTTGACGTTTATCCTGTTTTAGGAGGATAATCGCAAACAGTCGTATCTATCTTTTAGAAAATCGTAAAAATGGTTATCCGATCATGTTTGGTCTCCGTTGGGCCGTATCTCGGATTTCCGCTATTTTTACGATTTTCCTTGAGAGAACGTTCCTACTTGGACATTGGGTTTTTCGGAAGATCTTCGATTCTTTCACGTGGCAAATGGTGTTTTTAGATAACCGTTGCCGCTTTCTACGAAGTTCTCCTATCCGTTGACGTCTTACGGGTTTTCCGAAGGCCAGGAGGAAGAAAAGGAGTTTGGTTTGCGGGATTTTAAGAAAGTCGCAAAACTTCGATTTCTGGCGGTTTGAGGACTCGGAACTTACGTACGAAGACTAGCCGTCCGATAACTCGAACCAGCATGGCGCTTGGCGCCCGGCGCCTAGAAGCAATGCGGGCGCTAGGCGCCCGGCGCCTAGAGGCAAGCACGGGCGCTAGGCGCCCGGCGCCTAGAGGGAAGCACGGGCGCTAGGCGCCCGGCGCCTAGAGGCACGCACGGGCGCTAGGCGCCCGGCGCCTAGAGGCAAGCACGGGCGCTAGGCGCCCGGCGCCTAGAGGCAGCACGGGCGCTAGGCGCCCGGCGCCTAGAGGCACGCACGGGCGCTAGGCGCCCGGCGCCTAGAGGCAAGCACGGGCGCTAGGCGCCCGGCGCCTAGAGGCAGCACGGGCGCTAGGCGCCCGGCGCCTAGAGGCAGCACGGGCGCTAGGCGCCCGGCGCCTAGAGGCAAGCACGGGCGCTAGGCGCCCGGCGCCTAGAGGCAAGCACGGGCGCTAGGCGCCCGGCGCCTAGAGGCACGCACGGGCGCTAGGCGCCCGGCGCCTAGAGGCAAGCACGGGCGCTAGGCGCCCGGCGCCTAGAGGCACGCACGGGCGCTAGGCGCCCGGCGCCTAGAGGCAAGCACGGGCGCTAGGCGCCCGGCGCCTAGAGGCACGCACGGGCGCTAGGCGCCCGGCGCCTAGAGGCAAGCACGGGCGCTAGGCGCCCGGCGCCTAGAGGCAAGCACGGGCGCTAGGCGCCCGGCGCCTAGAGACAATCCAGGATCGTCGCTCGTTTCTTCCGGCTCGTGCGAGTTTTCGCATTCTTTTTACTTCCCGGAGATTTTATCGTATAGAGAATGTTTCTAATCGTTGATTTCGGAATATCTTAATATTTTCCCGAGTATGAAACTTATTCTCTTAATGCTTCTCCAACATCTTTCGTATTTTGTCCGAACTTTTCGGACATCGATTTCGTCTTGACCGATTTTGACCCCAACATTCGCCTTTGCGCTTCTTCCAGGCTATCCCTTGGTTTGGCATGTAGCGGGTAGGTTGAATAGTTACAGGCTTTGGGCGTAATCCTGATATTCACTTGTTTGTTTTGCCATTGCAGGTGTATCTGTTCCAGCGGTGCCAGAAGGGAGAGAGGTAGCTGAACGGGTGATTGATCTACCAGTTGAACGTCGTCAAGTCGTTTACCTTCTGAGTCGAGAAGTTCTTGGTCGCTGCAGCATTTGGGGTGAGCTCATAGTGTTTCTTTTTGTCTTCGTTACTCGGTTATTGAACTTGCGGATTCTTCTTTGCAGGGAATATGTCTGGACCTTCAAGAGATGGCTCCATGGATGCTTTCAAGAAGGCTTGGGAGAATCTTTCCGCTAAGAAGGCTCCTAAGGAGATTGTCGTCTCGGGGGATGATGATGTTCAGATTACGGGGAGCCTTAAGCGCAAAGGATCTAGCACTCCTGCTCCTACCGTTTCCAAGAGGAGGACTCGTTCTTCGACCCCTACGATCACTGGTTTGGACCTGAAGCCGGTGCTGGATGACCTTTCTACTGAGCGTGTGTAATCTTCCTGCCGATGATCTTCCCAAAGCCATCAGCTCTATCCAGTTTGATCTCCTTCAGGTATGTCGACGTATTTTTTTGTTGCTTTGGCTTCGTATCGGGCTATAATAATGGTGGTATTGTGCTCGTCACAGGTTATGTCTCAGGTTCATCATCTTAAGGATATGGTGAACGAAGACACTTCCAAGGAAGTCGAGGCTCTGAAGGCTCAGCTTCGTGAGGAGAAAGATAAAGGCTTGGCGCAGGGGAAAGAGCTTAAGTCTCTTCAGCTTAGGTTGAAGAAATTGCAGGAGCTGGAGGAGAATGCTGCTACCGAGCATGTCCTGCTGACGTCCAAGCTGGATGCGGTGAGGGAAGAATTGGAGGAGCTGAAGAACGAGAAGACTCTCTTCGAGGATGAGAGGACGCTGGCCGTGAATGGAGCCAAGATGACTGCTCGTTGGGAAGTGATGAGGGACTATCTGAAGGGGCGGACTGATGAGTGGGACTTCGTGGTGGAGTTCGAGCGCTACAAGATGGTGAAGGAGTCTGAGGCTAAGCTTCGTGGGTTGCCTCCTCCTTCATATGATGATGAGCCACTTATCCCAGTGAAGGAAACCGCCGAGGTGGACCCTCATGCTTCCGTGGGTGATGCAACTGATGCCCCTGAGGCTTAAAATCTATTTTCCTGTTTTTGTTGAACTCTTGAGCCCGATGGGCTGTTTGTCGTACTTCCGCCCTTCGGGGCTTTATTCCCAGACTTGGGCCTTCGCGCCTTTTTGTTTTAAGACCTATGGCCCTTCGTGGTCTTTTATTTTGAGACTTATGGCCCTTCATGGCCTTTATCTATTTTATGTATCTGTAGATGTTACTCGAGGCTTTGCTTGGTTGCTGGTTTGGGGTTATGGGCCGAAGGCCGACCATAACCCTTACGAGGAATCACCGTCTTGGACCCGAGTCCTGTTAGTGATTAGGTTGGAGACTCGAAGATGCCGAAGCATTAGATCTTGTAATCCTGTTAAAACCTAAGTTTTCGAGGATGTGAAATCGTTGCCGCGAACTGATGGTTTCCGATCTGATTTGAACCCTTAGATTCTTGTTGCTTCGAACTCGGCAATTTCCAAGGTCTAGATCCTTCGAGTTTCTTTATTTGGGCCTTGGGGCCTTAGGAACCTAAAGGTTCTTCGGACCCTTAGGTCTTGGGAACCTTGAGGTTCTTTGGACCCTTAGGTCTTGGGAACCTTGAGGTTCTTTGGACCCGAAGGTCTTTAGAACCTAGAGGTTCTTCGGATCCTTAGGTCGTTGGAACCTTGAGGTTCTTTGGGCCCTTAGGCCTTTAGAACCTTGAGGTTCTTTGGGCCCTTAGGCCTTGGGAACCTAGAGGTTCTGAGGACCCGAAGGTCTTTGGAACCTTGAGGTTCTTTGGACCCTTAGGTCTTTAGAACCTTGAGGTTCTTTGGGCCCTTAGGCCTTGGGAACCTAGAGGTTCTTTGGACCCGAAGGTCTTTAGAACCTAGAGGTTCTCCGGACCCTTAGGTCTTTGGAACCTTGAGTTTCTTTGGGCCCTTAGGCCTTTAGAACCTTGAGGTTCTTTGGGCCCTTAGGCCTTGGGAACCTAGAGGTTCTGAGGACCCGAAGGTCTTTGGATCCGAAGGTCTTTGGAACCTTGAGGTTCTTTGGACCCTTAGGTCTTTAGAACCTTGAGGTTCTTTGGGCCCTTAGGCCTTGGGAACCTAGAGGTTCTGAGGACCCTGAGGTCTTTGGACCCTGAGGTCTTTGGACCCTGAGGTCTTTGGACCCTGAGGTCTTTGGACCCTGAGGTCTTTGGACCCTGAGGTCTTTGGACCCTGAGGTCTTTGGACCCTGAGGTCTTTGGACCCTGAGGTCTTTGGACCCTGAGGTCTTTGGACCCTGAGGTCTTTGGACCCTGAGGTCTTTGGACCCTGAGGTCTTTGGACCCGAAGGTCTTTGGACCCGAAGGTCTTTGGACCCGAAGGTCTTTGGACCCGAAGGTCTTTGGACCCGAAGGTCTTTGGACCCGAAGGTCTTTGGACCCGAAGGTCTTTGGACCCGAAGGTCTTTGGACCCGAAGGTCTTTGGACCCGAAGGTCTTTGGACCCGAAGGTCTTTGGACCCGAAGGTCTTTGGACCCGAAGGTCTTTGGACCCGAAGGTCTTTGGACCCGAAGGTCTTTGGACCCGAAGGTCTTTGGACCCGAAGGTCTTTGGACCCGAAGGTCTTTGGACCCGAAGGTCTTTGGACCCGAAGGTCTTTGGACCCGAAGGTCTTTGGACCCGAAGGTCTTTGGACCCGAAGGTCTTTGGATCCGAAGGTCTTTGGACCCGAAGGTCTTTGGACCCGAAGGTCTTTGGACCCGAAGGTCTTTGGACCCGAAGGTCTTTGGACCCGAAGGTCTTTGGACCCGAAGGTCTTTGGACCCGAAGGTCTTTGGACCCGAAGGTCTTTGGACCCGAAGGTCTTTGGACCCGAAGGTCTTTGGACCCGAAGGTCTTTGGACCCGAAGGTCTTTGGACCCGAAGGTCTTTGGACCCGAAGGTCTTTGGACCCGAAGGTCTTTGGACCCGAAGGTCTTTGGACCCGAAGGTCTTTGGACCCGAAGGTCTTTGGACCCGAAGGTCTTTGGACCCGAAGGTCTTTGGACCCGAAGGTCTTTGGACCCGAAGGTCTTTGGACCCGAAGGTCTTTGGACCCGAAGGTCTTTGGACCCGAAGGTCTTTGGACCCGAAGGTCTTTGGACCCGCAGGTCTTTGGACCCGAAGGTCTTTGGACCCGAAGGTCTTTGGACCCGAAGGTCTTTGGACCCGAAGGTCTTTGGACCCGAAGGTCTTTGGACCCGAAGGTCTTTGGACCCGAAGGTCTTTGGACCCGAAGGTCTTTGGACCCGAAGGTCTTTGGACCCGAAGGTCTTTGGACCCGAAGGTCTTTGGACCCGAAGGTCTTTGGACCCGAAGGTCTTTGGACCCGAAGGTCTTTGGACCCGAAGGTCTTTGGACCCGAAGGTCTTTGGACCCGAAGGTCTTTGGACCCGAAGGTCTTTGGACCCGAAGGTCTTTGGACCCGAAGGTCTTTGGACCCGAAGGTCTTTGGACCCGAAGGTCTTTGGACCCGAAGGTCTTTGGACCCGAAGGTCTTTGGACCCGAAAGTCTTTGGACCCGAAGGTCTTTGGACCCGAAGGTCTTTGGACCCGAAGGTCTTTGGACCCGAAGGTCTTTGGACCCGAAGGTCTCTGGACTTTTATGCTTTTGGGGAGTCTTTTTGATCGCTCTCTGCTGCCCGGAGGCGAGCCACTCTCGATCTAAATTGAGAATTCGCACTCTGCTACCCGTGGGCATAGGCCATTCTCGAAATTCTCAATGCTGCACTCTACCTTTCTGCAGAAAGGTCACTCTCAGACTTATTGTGGTCTGGGGTGGGTCCCCCCGCAAGGTTCTGTCAACCCAGACACACTACCTTCCACGTCTGGATAGGTATTAAATTGTTTGTGCTTAACCGGTTATTTGCACTTTGCTCCATGCATATCAGCCGCCAGAATCTGATTACAGTACTTGGCTGTGTACGTCATGCCCCCAGCGTGCGTTTAGCTTACAGCGTATTTCACGAGGGTTTGAATGGCACTAGTACGTGGTCCCCGCATAACTCTTGGCTATAGGCCTTTACGCGGGGCCCTATCGCACATACATCGGCTCAGGGCTGATCAGACCCCTTCCATATCTGTCTGTACCTATGGTGAGTAGCCTCACCAGCTAGGGGGCTAGCTAAGATCTGAGGTCCCGAAGGTCCCTGATCCAGCTAATATGCCCCTTTAAGTATATTGGTGTTTCCTTAACTACCTTTAGTCGAAACAAAATGTATTTTATAAGCCTAGTCCGAGGACGTTCTCGTTATACATAGGAGTAGGAAAACCAAAATACTTAAATATATAATAGTATATATAGAGCTCGACCCGAAGATCTTGCCTTTAGAAATGATAGAATTTGAGGTGCAAGGCGTTCCAGCAGTTGGGTTGTACCTTGCCTGTGCTGTCTTGCAGTTTGTAGGCTCCTGCCCCTTGCACCCCTATTACCTGATAGGGCCCTTCCCATCCGGGGGCGAGTTTTCCGGCTGATTTATTTTTTGTATGGTTACAGACTCGCCTTAGGACCCAGTCCCCTTCTTGGAAGGTTTTGGATCTCACCTTTTTGTTGTAACTCTTAGCTACCTTTATTTGGTACGACGCATTCCTTAGGCGGGCTGCTTCATTTTTTTTGTCTAGGAGGTCTAGGCTTAGGTACATCAGCTCGTCATATTCCTTGGGGCTTAGGATGTTGGAGATTGTTGTCTTGACTTGTACCTCGGTTGGTATTGCTGACTCGGTGCCGTAGACGAGTGAGAAAGGGGTTTCTTGGGTAGCTGTCTTTGGAGTTGTTCGGTAGGCCCAGAGGACTCCGTGTAACTCTTCTGCCCATCGCCCGTGAGCCTTTTCCAAGCGCTTTTTGAGCATGTTCACCACCGTTTTGTTGGTTGACTCTGCTTGTCCGTTTGATTGCGGGTGCCTTGGTGCTGAATATGAGAGTTTGATATCCCAATCTTTACAAAAGTCCTGGAAGTCGCTGCTGGTGAATTGGAGTCCATTGTCTGTGACAATTTCCTGGGGTGCTCCGAAGCGGGTTATTATGTTTGTCCAGATGAATTTCCTGATCTGGAGGTCTGTGATTTTTGCCAAGGCTTTGGCTTCTACCCACTTCGTGAAGTAATCGGTCATTACTTGGAGGAAGACCTTCTGCCCCGGCGCCATTGGGAATTTCCCCATGATGTCCATGCCCCATTTACGAAAGGGCCATGGGGAACTTAAGGACTTCAGGTTCTCTGGTGGTAAGTTACAGATTGGGGCGTGCTTCTGGCATTGGCTACAGGTTTTGGCCTGTTTGAGGGAGTCCTTCGCCATGGTAGGCCAGTAATAACCAGCCCTTCTCGCCCTGAGAACCAGGCTCCGTCCGCTGGAGTGTGAACCGCATTCCCCATCGTGGAGTTCCTCCAATATTCGTGTGGCTTCTATAAGGGATAGACATCGCAGGTAGGGTCCTGAGAAGGACCTTCTATATAGTTTTCCCTCCGAAATGCAGTATCTGGCCGCTTGTCTCTTGATCTTCCGGCTCTCCTCTCGGATTTCGGGTAGGACGTCGTTTCTTAGGTAGTCGGTGATAGGGGTCATCCAGGTTTCTCCTTCGTCTACTACCGTCACTTCTTCCGGTTCAACCTCTTTCTGGGTTGCTGGCCATTGCAGGACCAACAACGGAATACTCATATGTTCCTTGGTTTCTAATGCGGAACCCAGGTTTGCTAGAGCATCGGCTTGGGAGTTCTGTTCCCTAGGTATTTGGGTAAGCTTATAGCTTGCGAATTGGTCTAGGAGACGTTTGGTCACAGATAGATACCTGATCATGCTAGGGTCCTTGGCTTGATAATCCTCTTGAGCTTGACTGATGATGAGCTGCGAATCACTGAAAACCTGGATGTCTTTTACTCCCATTTCCTTGGCTAGTTCTAGGCCTGCTATTAAAGCTTCGTATTCTGCCTCGTTGTTCGTTGCTTTGAAGTAACAGCGTACAGCCCTTGAGGCCGATTCTCCCGTAGGGGAGGTCAGGACCAGTCCTACCCCTGCGCCTCTTATATTGCTGGAGCCATCCACGTGCAGGGTCCATTGACCTTCCTCCGTTTCTTTTTCCTGGAGCGTAGTTTCAAGATCTGGGTCTGGAAGCATAGAGGGAGAGAACTCAGCCACGAAATCAGCTAGGACTTGGGACTTGATAGCGGCGGCTGGGCTGAAGATCACGTCGTATTCTCCTAATTCCACGGCCCATTTCGCCAATCGTCCTGATACCTCGGGTTTATGAAGGACTGCTTTTATAGGGAAAGCGGTGACTACCACGACTTGGTGGGACTGGAAGTAGGGACGTAACTTCCGGGCCGCGACCACTAAGGCGAGGGCTAGTTTCTCTAGCTGGCTGTAGCGAGTTTCTGCGTCTAGCATGGATTTACTGATGTAGTATATGGGATGCTGCCTTCTTTCCTCCTCCCTTACGAGGACCGCGCTAACTGCATGTTCGGACACGGCGAGGTAAAGCAGTAGGGTTTCTCCTTCTAGAGGTTTAGACAGGAGTGGTGGAGTAGTGAGATAGGCCTTGAGCTCGGATAATGCGGTTTCGCACTTCTCTGTCCATTGAAAGTCCTTAGGGTTCTTTAGTGTTTCGAAAAAGGCATGGGACTTGTCAGAAAGCCTGGAGATGAATCTGCTGAGGGCTGCCATTCTTCCCGTAAGTTTTTGAATCTCTTTGACGTTCCGTGGGGGAGGAATCGCCTGGATGGCCCTTATCTGCTCCGGATTTGCTTCTATGCCCCTGTGAGTGACTATGTATCCCAGGAATTTCCCGGAGCTTACTCCAAAGGAACATTTAGAGGGGTTAAGTTTCATATTGTATTTCCTCAGGGTGGTGAACGCTTGCTGGAGATGTGAGATATGGTCCTCCGAGTCCAGAGATTTCACCAGCATGTCGTCGATGTAGACTTCCATGGTTTGGCCTATCTGATCGGCAAACATCGTGTTGACCAGCCTCTGATAGGTGGATCCAGCATTCTTCAGACCAAATGGCATGACCTTATAGCAGTAGATGCCCCTAGAAGTCATAAAGGACGTCTTTTCTTGGTCGTCGGGATGCATCAGGATTTGGTTGTATCCCGAGAAGGCGTCCATGAAGCTCATTAGTTGGTGCCCAGCGGTGGCATCCACTAGCTTGTCTATATGAGGCAAGGGGAATGGATCCTTCGGGCAGGACTTGTTGAGGTCCGTGAAATCGATGCAGACCCTCCATTTTCCATTTTTGCTTTTTCACAACCACCACATTGGCGAGCCAGTCGGGATATTGCACTTCTCTTATGAACCCTGCGTCGAGCAGGTTCTTGACCTCTTCGTTAATGATTTCTTCCCTTTCGGGGGTGTTGGGGTCAAAAACGGTTCTCTCGAAATCAACGGCTAAAACTATTTATCATGCGCGAACTTTCCATAAAACAAGCGTCGAGAGCAAGACAAGTCGTATAGCTTAAAGAACCTATGTTAAAGTCGATCGTTCTTGATTTACACGATAAACTTTACGAGAAAACCAAATAAGATTTAGTCGTAAAACTTCGATGATACAATCAAGAAGAACCGAGAGACATTAGGTCCGTAGCTAAGATGACACGACCATACGAAATTATACGAAAGAAACGGGAAGTAATCTAAGTTTGGACAGGCCGAACGACAAAGAATCCGCCTTGAAACTTCAAAGAGCCCGTTCTCTCAAACCGTGAGGACCCAGAAAACGAGTAAGATATCAAATCGAAGCCCTCGCCGAGACGCACGTGATGCCTCTAGGCGCCGGGCGCCTAGCGCCCGTGCTGCCTCTAGGCGCCGGGCGCCTAGCGCCCGTGCTGCCTCTAGGCGACGGGCGCCTAACGCCCGTGCTGCCTCTAGGCGCCGGGCGCCTAGCGCCAGTGCTGCATCTAGGCGCCGGGCGCCTAGCGCCCGTGCTGCCTCTAGGCGCCGGGCGCCTAGCGCCTGTGCTGCCTCTAGGCGTCGGGCGCCTAGCGCCCGTGCTGGTCCTAGCCGCCCGTGATGGTCCTAGCCGCCGGGAAACTTCAAAGAGCCCGTTCTCTCAAACCGTGAGGACCCAGAAAACGAGTAAGATATCAAATCGAAGCCCTCGCTGAGACGCACGTGATGCCTCTAGGCGCCGGGCGCCTAGCGCCCGTGCTGCCTCTAGGCGCCGGGCGCCTAACGCCCGTGCTGCCTCTAGGCGCCGGGCGCCTAGCGCCCGTGCTGCCTCTAGGCGCCGGGCGCCTAGCGCCCGTGCTGCCTCTAGGCGCCGGGCGCCTAGCGCCCGTGCTGCCTCTAGGCGCCGGGCGCCTAGCGCCCGTGCTGCCTCTAGGCGCCGGGCGCCTAGCGCCCGTGCTGCCCGTAGGCGCCTGGCGCCTAGCGCCCGTGCTGCCCGTAGGCGCCGGGCGCCTAGCGCCCGTGCTGGCTCGGGTCTTCGAGCGACAATCTTCCGTGCACAAGTCCCAGGCCCCGGCCGTCAGAAGTCTGTACTTTGAATCTTTCCCGAGTCCTCGTGGAATGAATCATTGAGATTCCGCGTACAAAACTCTCGTCCTTACTCCAAACTAAGATCGTCGTAAACACTTCGGAAACTCGTAAGGTATCAACGAAAAGGAAGATCTTAAATTCTTCGTACGAAACAGTGATGGTTATCCTAAGACACCACTCATCTCAACTCTACGAAGGAATGAAGATCTTCCGAAGAAATCGTAAAAAACAGCGGAAGTCCTAGAGACGGCCCGAAAGGGACCAAACGCGATCGGACAGTCCGTTTACGATTATCTGAGATAGATACGACGATTTACGTTTATCTTTACATAACAAGATAAATGCTAAATTTCCAAATGGATAAATGTCAAGTTTTCCGAAGATAAATGTCAAGTTTCCCGATAAACATGAAGGCCGACGAAAATGGAAAAAGCCCGCTTCGCGGCCCAAAAGGAGAATAGACCGTCATAAGAAGGAGTATATAAAGGAGCTTTGGGAGAGAAAGAAAGGCAGAGGAAAAATCCTAGAGAGAAAGCAAATCCGAGATTGGAGACCTAGAGAGCCCCTGTTAGCTTAAGAACTTAGAATTGAGGCGGTAGACTAGCAAGGCAGGACCTAGAACGTCCGGCCGCCTCTCGTTCTATTTTCATCTTGTCCGCAGACCCTTATTTCTCGCGGAAGGATCTACCAATCTTTTTACTTAGAGTTCCGCACATAGGAACCCTAGGCATTATTCTCGACATGCCCGTTTCTATGACAAACGTTCATACTAGACGAACTCCGCCAGGCAGTTCGATCTCTTGTTCAAACCCTTCCAACTGAACTACGTCCGACTTGATCCTCGAAAGGGGTACGTAGGCAGCCTTCCTTAAGGTCCAGTCCCAACTCTCTACAAAATCCTTTTTGTACGATTTTCGTCTTTTGTTATCTTTACATATCTTCCGCACTTGTTCGGTCACTTGTCGTTGGCTGTCGCAGTGAATCCGGGCCTTCAGGGAAAGTCGGGTTAACTTGGCTTTCCTCCGTTTTTACTTATCAAAATCGACAGTGCGAATTTCGGTTCCCACAGTTTGGCGCTAGAAGGAGGGGCAGACGGATTACTCTTACTCTTACGGCCGCAAAACGCTTGATCAAAGCAATGTCTGGAAATGTGAAAGACAAACTTGCAGCTCACATCGATGCTGGTAAAACAACTTCAGCAGTGACTGCTCCTACGACCAACGCTTATGCAAACGGTTATCTAAGATTATCATCTTACGGACAAACGTCCCGAGAACGGACCATCCCGACCAGGTTTGGGTCCTATCAACCATGCGCCCCCGTCCAAAGTTCCTGCAACACGGTCCTCGGGTCCATGGACACAACCCCCCTCGCTCGGAAAAATTAAAAAAATGACTTGGTAGTCGAGACGGATTCCTGCCTGCCGTATACAACGGCTATGGTTAGCTTGAACACCAGTTGCCTTAACTATACGGGGAATCGAAATCCTTTCGGAAAAAACCAGCGTCACATCAATGGCTTTTTCTAAAGAAAAATCGTAAAAACGTCTAAGTCCCTAGACGGCCCAAAAGGGGCCTGAATCACGGCTAAACGACCCACATACGATTTTAGAGTAGGATCGAGCCCAAGGCTGATATGACGGTCTGATTACCGAGCAGAGTTTTGACTGGAAATGTCTTTTAGAATTTCCCGGAAAAAATAAAGACTTGTTCTCCTGGAAATCGCGGAGAAACCCCAGATTACTCATGAAACAGAAAGCACGACTGATCGGGTTACCAATCAGCGTTTCTAATGCTAAAATTCGATAACATTTTACGAAACACCTTTCGTAAAATAAATTCTCGAAAATATTTCACGAGACGGTTTTGGCATGATTAAACTCGACAACATTTTACAAAACAGTTTCCGTAAAATTAACTCGACAACATTTTGTGAAATAACTCTCGTAAAATAAAAGGTCAACAACGTTCTAAGAAACAATTCCTTGCTGGAATCATGATGGAATCGATGTCCAAAAGTCTCGGAAAAACAATTAGAGAAACCTCGAGAGACTAAGTGTCGATCGAGAAACCTTAAAAAAAACAGGCAGTTCCCGCAAGGAAGCACAGTCCCGGGCGGCTAGCACGTCCGTGCTGCCCCTAGGCGCCGGGCGCCTAGCGCCCGTGCTGCCTCTAGGCGCCGGGCGCCTAGCGCCCGTGCTACCTCTAGGCGCCGGGCGCCTAGCGCCCGTGCTGCCTCTAGGCGCCGGGCGCCTAGCGCCCGTGCTGCCTCTAGGCGCCGGGCGCCGGGCGCCTAGCGCCCGTGCTGCCTCTAGGCGCCGGGCGCCTAGCGCCCGTGCTGCTTCTAGGCGCCGGGCGCCTAGCGCCCGTGCTGCCTCTAGGCGCCAGGCGGCTAGGACGCCCGTGCTGTCTCTAGGCGCCAGGCGGCTAGGACGCCCGTGCTGGTCACCGGACAACAAAACATTCGGCAAACGCGGCAAATCCTCGCACAACCATCCCCGACGATAGTCCAACCAAATACTTTGCACCTTTCGTAAAATAATCCTAGACAATACTTCACGAGACAGCTTCTGCACGATTAAACTCGACAACATTGTACGAAACAGTTTACGTAAAATTAACTCGACAACATTTTGTTGAATAACTCTCGTTAAATAAAAGCTCGGCAATATTTTACGAAACATCATTCGTGAAGTATAACAAGATCGCAAGATTCTTGACCTGACCAGTTCGCTCATAGCTTGACGAAACAAGAAGCCCCACTCAAGTGACATCTTGCCGTTCGTTTTCACTTGTCTACCCTCCTTAGCCTTCTTCGAGTTTTGCCTACATCTCCTCCCTTTGCTTCAACGATTCTGCAACGATTCTGCACTGTTCCTTCGGGTTTCATCAAAAATCGATTCTCGATTCAGTGTCAGACTTTTCGAAGACCTTTGACAATGAAACGTTAGAAGACAAAGAGGAACGGACATGAGGCAATCTCGAGTAATCAACGAGACTAAGGTACGTCCGACTTAGAAAATTTTATCAAGGTTTTAATTTTTTCGTAGGCAAGGAATGAGAACGTCTTGTAAACTGCCGTAAAATTTAGGGAACTTAGAACCTAGGTGGATAGTCTAGCAAGCTAAGTCTTAGGCATTTTCTTCCAGTTTCGTTCTATTGTTCCTTGACTGTCTAGGCAGAACGCGCAAACCGATCTAATCTCTCAGAAAACCGAGAAACGATCGCCACGCATCCTTGGCATACTCATTCTACTTCATAAAGAAAAAATTCCTTTCAAAAGGCAAACGGCACTCTAAGAGTCGTCCGAAACGCTAGCGGCATAACGGCATGGTCAAACCGCTACAAACATAGTCTTGAAAACTCTACACCGTCTCTTGTTGCAATCTCGCGACAAGAAACTCGTACAACGTCAGACTAATAGCACGACGGTGAGCTACAAAATTAACGGAATAACCTTCGGTAAAACTCCACGAGTAATTCGAAGCAACTTTCGCCAAAAGACATAATCAAAGCGGAAACATTTTTCGTGTAACCCATAACTCGGAAAACTCCGCTAAGATTTGCATGTCTATCTCAACGAACGCTATTCGGCCATCGGCCGACTACGCCCTTCCATAAAGCCCGAACCTGAATTCGGCATCACCATTAAGGACAATCGTGAACCAATATGACCTTAATGCGAAAGGATCGCAGTCTGATCGTTTACCAATTGCTTGGTTAAACGGCTGAACATAGCCTTCACGCCAAGACAAAACAGCTGAACAATCGCCGCTCCAATCGCCTAAGGGACAAACGATAATCCACGATTTGTCATAAAACTCCAAGTGACCATTTACGTGAGCAACTCTGTCGCATAGCCCAAAAGCGGAAATCATGCGATGAATTTCTCGTAATAAAATCAGTCCTAACAGCCATACGCTTAACAGAAAAATTTGAACTTAACATCGACTGATTAAGCTCTGTACGCCCCGTAAACAAACCATGAAAATAAACACTCGTGACAAAGCTTCAAGAGTTATACGAGTCGTCCTTAAAATCCCGGAAGGCCAACACTTCGCAAAACAAAGCGAAGGTAGACGCTTCTCCCTGGGTCAAATATACGCGACCCCTGGTCCTAATTCCTCGATCAAAATTTTATAACTTGCACGTTCAAACTGAAACAACAGTTTCTGACTACGGACATTCGCAAAAAATCTCCAAGCCCGCGAACATTTGAAGTGCGGCACAAGGGAAAATTAACTCGTACACATTTGAAATGTGTAAGCTTGTATAATCCCACGTTTTTTGAAGAAACCGGATTTTCGAAACTCTTTACAAACACAGAAACCAAATTTTCTGAACTCTTCGTAAACAAACTCGCCAATCGCTAAACGGCCTCAACAATGGATCAAGTATCCACCAAATAAATCGTAAACTATCGCCCGGAAACATTCCGCGATTTCTAAAAAGCCCATAGTCCTTTATGGCATAAGAAAAACAAACTTCAAAGCACTGCGAGACGTCGCTTCGTGCCTGAACATTCGTTTTTCGATTAAAACCTTCATACGCCTTCTAAACGGCATCATATCGTTGTTGCTGATCACAACAAACGAACTCTAACGTCCTAAACAGACAAGCCACCTAAGGGTAGGCTCTTTTACATCCGACAAGGATCCCATAGCGCGCTATACAAAAACTCCAAATTTGGTTCAGCACTTCGTAAAGGAAGTAGCTCGATTCGTGCCCAGACAAATCATATAAGCCGATACCACTTCGCAGATTTTAAAACGGTACGAATCAGGTTAAAATCACAAACAGGCAAAACGAAAGCCGATTTGTCATCGCACAGCCTTAGTCTGAGAGTAAACCTAGGTCTTGCCCTAAACCCAGCCTTGCTGGTATCTTAACATCTCATAGGCAAAGCGTCAACGACGCGAGATCCCAAAACTTGTCTCTTCACTCAAGTCTATACGTTTCCACGAATTTTCGCGTAAATCGTAAACCGCAGGAAAATCTCGCTTTGTACAAACGACGGATACGGTGATCATCAGGGAGGCAGGAATGAGACGACAACTCACACCCTGTCCCTCTAACTTCGATAGACAGAAGTTCTGAAAACGCAACATTAATATTTTGTAAAGATTGAGCCGCAGAGTTCAACAGATGCCCTGAAAAAGGCCGGGATTCGAAGCCGCCAACGGCCAGTCCCACAAATGTACATCATGGCCTCTTAACGGCCGAAACACAATCAAAATAAAAATATCCGAAAGGATTGATAAACCTAGACGCTCCCCGGAGCATCACCTTCATCCTCAAAACTCACACAAAGTAGGAACGGTCTCACCGTCGCCTCCATTGGTCGCACCACCGCTGCATGTTTCATATGCGCCGGCTTCACGATCCTTGACTGCGTAGTCCTGGTCCTCCGAACCCTCCGAATCCGGGACAAGGGTGCACACGGGTTTCAGACCAGCGAGAATCGAGTCGAAGTCCTCTCCGTCAAACTTGCGAGTCCCCGTCTCCTCAAGACTCTGAATCTTCTCTTGAAGACGACGGACTTTCGAGGACATATGTTCTTCTCTTTCTTCACATTGAGCAACGAACTCACGGTCTTTCCGACGTCACGTTCAAGATCGCCAATCAAAGGTGATGAGGATGTCCGCAATGAAATATTCTTAGCCACAAATTTCGACTTTCAACTCATAATCTTCCGCCCGCAAGATCGTCTCCGCGTCTTACAGGCTGGGGGGCTAACTGTTGGGGTCAAAAACGGTTCTCTCGAAATCAACGGCTAAAACTATTTATCATGCGCGGACTTTCCATAAAACAAGCGTCGAGAGCAAGACAAGTCGTATAGCTTAAAGAACCTATGTTAAAGTCGATCGTTCTTGATTTACACGATAAACTTTACGAGAAAACCAAATAAGATTTAGTCGTAAAACTTCGATGATACAATCAAGAAGAACCGAGAGACATTAGGTCCGTAGCTAAGATGACACGACCATACGAAATTATACGAAAGAAACGGGAAGTAATCTAAGTTTGGACAGGCCGAACGACAAAGAATCCGCCTTGAAACTTCAAAGAGCCCGTTCTCTCAAACCGTGAGGACCCAGAAAACGAGTAAGATATCAAATCGAAGCCCTCGCCGAGACGCACGTGATGCCTCTAGGCGCCGGGCGCCTAGCGCCCGTGCTGCCTCTAGGCGCCGGGCGCCTAGCGCCCGTGCTGCCTCTAGGCGTCGGGCGCCTAGCGCCCGTGCTGCCTCTAGGCGCCGGGCGCCTAGCGCCCGTGCTGCCTCTAGGCGTCGGGCGCCTAGCGCCCGTGCTGGTCCTAGCCGCCCGTGATGGTCCTAGCCGCCGGGAAACTTCAAAGAGCCCGTTCTCTCAAACCGTGAGGACCCAGAAAACGAGTAAGATATCAAATCGAAACCCTCGCCGAGACGCACATGATGCCTCTAGGCGTCGGGCGCCTAGCGCCCGTGCTGCCTCTAGGCGCCGGGCGCCTAGCGCCCGTGCTGCCTCTAGGCGCCGGGCGCCTAGCGCCCGTGCTGCCTCTAGGCGCCGGGCGCCTAGCGCCCGTGCTGCCTCTAGGCGCCGGGCGCCTAGCGCCCGTGCTGCCTCTAGGCGACGGGCGCCTAGCGCCCGTGCTGCCTCTAGGCGCCGGGCGCCTAGCGCCCGTGCTGCCTCTAGGCGCCGGGCGCCTAGCGCCCGTGCTGCCTCTAGGCGCCGGGCGCCTAGCGCCCGTGCTGCCTCTAGGCGCCGGGCGCCTAGCGCCCGTGCTGCCCGTAGGCGCCGGGCGCCTAGCGCCCGTGCTGGCTCGGGTCTTCGAGCGACAATCTTCCGTGCACAAGTCCCAGGCCCCGGCCGTCAGATGTCTGTACTTTGAATCTTTCCCGAGTCCTCGTGGAATGAATCATTGAGATTCCGCGTACAAAACTCTCGTCCTTACTCCAAACTAAGATCGTCGTAAACACTTCGGAAACTCGTAAGGTATCAACGGAAAGGAAGATCTTAAATTCTTCGTACGAAACAGTGATGGTTATCCTAAGACACCACTCATCTCAACTCTACGAAGGAATGAAGATCTTCCGAAGAAATCGTAAAAAACAGCGGAAGTCCTAGAGACGGCCCGAAAGGGACCAAACGCGATCGGACAGTCCGTTTACGATTATCTGAGATAGATACGACGATTTACGTTTATCTTTACATAACAAGATAAATGCTAAATTTCCAAAAGGATAAATGTCAAGTTTTCGGAAGATAAATGTCAAGTTTCCCGATAAACATGAAGGCCGACAAAAATGGAAAAAGCCCGCTTCGCGGCCCAAAAGGAGAATAGACCGTCATAAGAAGGAGTATATAAAGGAGCTTTGGGAGAGAAAGAAAGGCATAGGAAAAATCCTAGAGAGAAAGCAAATCCGAGATTGGAGACCTAGAGAGCCCCTGTTAGCTTAAGAACTTAGAATTGAGGCGGTAGACTAGCAAGGCAGGACCTAGAACGTCCGGCCGCCTCTCGTTCTATTTTCATCTTGTCCGCAGACCCTTATTTCTCGCGGAAGGATCTACCAATCCTTTTACTTAGAGTTCCGCACATAGGAACCCTAGGCATTATTCTCGACATGCCCATTTCTATGACAAACGCTCATACTAGACGAACTCCGCCAGGCAGTTCGATCTCTTGTTCAAACCCTTCCAACTGAACTACGTCCGACTTGATCCTCGAAAGGGGTACGTAGGCAGCCTTCCTTAAGGTCCAGTCCCAACTCTCTACAAAATCCTTTTTGTACGATTTTCGTCTTTTGTTATCTTTACATATCTTCCGCACTTGTTCGGTCACTTGTCGTTGGCTGTCGCAGAGAATCCGGGCCTTCAGGGAAAGTCGGGTTAACTTGGCTTTCCTCCGTTTTTACTTATCAAAATCGACAGTGCGAATTTCGGTTCCCACAGGGGGCGAACTTCCTTCTCTTTTGTCTAACAGGAGGGTGCTCGGGATTCACTTGGAGCTGATGCATGATGACGCTGGGGTCAATTCCGGGCATGTCTTCATGGGACCATGCGAAGCAATCGGAGTTAGATCTTAGGAAATCGATCAGCCTCCGTCTCAGATCCTTAGGCAGCTTGGAGCCTATCTTGAGGTTCCGCTCCGGGTTTCCTTCTATCAGGGGGACTTCGTCCATGTCTTCAACCTCGGGTTCTTTGGCATGAGAAACGAGAGGCTGCTTTGCTATAAATCTTGGGTCCTTCCCTTCAGGGTGGTTTGATAGCAGGATCTAGAATTCTCTTGATCCCCTCTAATGACATTCACGCCCCAGGGGGTAGGAAATTTTACCAATTGGTGGAGGGTTGATGGTACGGCTCCCATGTCGTGGATCCAGGGCCTCCCTAGTATTACGTTGTAAGACGATGGACAGTCGACTACCAAGAACTTGGTGGTCTGGTTTATTCCCTCGGTGTAGACTGGGAGAAGGACTTCTCCCTCGGTTTGCTTCACCTCTCCGCTAAACCCCACGAGCGGGACCGCTTTTCTGGTTAATGTTTTAGGGTCTAGCCCTAAATCCATATAGGCTGAGTGGAAGATAATGTTGCTGGAGCTGCCATTGTCCACCAATATTCGTTTAACTAGGCAGTTGACTATAACAAGCGAGATAACGAGGGCGTCATGATGGGGAGCAAGGACTTGTTCCTGCTCCCTCGCAGTAAAGCTGATTTCATCCGTTCCCAAGAGTGGGCGCTTGGGAGTCTCGGTCTGCTGACCGTTTCTAGCATTGCGAGTACTTCGTTTGGCTGCGGCGCTGCTGATCCCGCTTACTTCTGATCCTCCGGAGATGACGTGGATCACTCGTTCTTGTGGTGGAGGTAGCACAGGGACCGCTTCATTGGGGAGAGCAGGGCCCTCTCTGTTAAGGAGATCCTTGGCCTTATCCGAGAGGAATTCCCTTAGGTAACCCTTCTTAAGAAGTTCGGCTACCTCCAATCTTAAGGCTACGCAATCCTCCGTGGTATGGCCGTGATCGTTGTGGAACCCACACCATCTTTTAGGGTTCCGGGTAGCGTCAAGGGACCTCATTTTAGGTGGCCACTTGACTTGTGGGCCCATCTACCTCAGGACTCCAATGAGCTCCGGTTTGGATATCGCTAGGTGGGAAATGCTGGGCCAAGTCGAAACCATCATTCCTTCGGACCGAGGTAAGGGGCGATGTTGGTATCTGCCCCTGCTCTGATTGGTGGATTCCCGGGAAGGTCGGGATCGGATGGTCTCCTCACGCTCGTCTTTCGATGGTTTGGAGGACTTCTGATCGTGCCTGGAGGAAACCTTGGCCCTGCTCACGACGTCTTCTTCCCACCTTACTTGGGCCCAGGCACGGGATAGTACATCCGCCATGTCTCCACATCTGTACTTGGTTAGCTCCTTGTAGAGCTCTCCCTCCGGGAGTAGGCCCTTTTTGAAGGCTGAGATTGCTGTATCGGCGTTACATTCGGGTATGGAGACCTTCTCTTGATTGAAACGAGCTATGTAGGAGCGTAGGGATTCGTTTCTATATTGCTGGATCTCGTAGAGGTCATCTGATCTCTTCTCCAGGTGGCGGCTACTAGCGAACTGTTCCACGAACTTGTCGCTGAGGGCGGCGAAGGATGCTATGGACCCCGTGGGGAGGTTGATATACAACTGGAGGGCAGGACCGGTTAGGGTTGATCTGAAGCCCTTGCAGATGGTGGCTTCCCTTGCGTCTTTCGGAATAGCCACGGCTACCATGCGTTGCTTGTACTGGGCGATGTGGTTGTCGGGATCTCCAGTTCCTTCGTACATCTTGATGCTCGGGAAAGAGAACTTTCGAGGCATCTCGATCGAAGCAATCTCCTTCACGAAAGGCGTGTCGGAGTACGACCTTGGATCACTTCTACGGATGGGGGGAGCTACTCCGGGGAGCCTTTTCACCATGGATTGGATGGTGCCGAATTTTTCGGATACCATCTTCTCTAGGTAAGCGGCTAAAGCTGGATCCGAGATCTCGGGATGATCAGGTGAGTATTCTTCGTCCTTTGTATCAGATTCGTCTTCTTCTTCTTCTCGGGTAACGTCTCGAACGTTTTCTTGACCGCCGGGTTTGTCTCCGGGCTGCTGAGGCGTTTCCTCGTCGTCGTGCGGGGTGTTGAGCGAAGCCATAGGTCAAACTTTGGTTCTGAACCGTTTTCGTTTGTTCCCTACTGCCCCGAGGGATTGATTTTCTCGTCTGAGAGCGTTGTTCTCGGCTTCCATGGCGTCTAGCTTCTCGGCGCTTTGCTGGAGTTGCTTGGAGTGTTCTCCAAGTTGGACTTTTAGGTATTGAACTTCCTGGACGAGTTCCAGACCTGCAGGTTGTGGGAACCGAAATTCGCACTGTCGATTTTGATAGGTAAAAACGGAGGAAAGCCAAGTTAACCCGAATTTCCCTGAAGGCCCGGATTCTCTGCGACAGCCAACGACAAGTGACCGAACAAGTGCGGAAGATATGGAAAGATAACAAAAGACGAAAATCGTATAAAAAGGGTTTTGTTAAGAGTTGGGACTGGACCTTAAGGAAGGCTGCCAGTGGGAACCGAAATTCGCACTGTCGATTTTGATTAAGTAAATCGGAGGAAAGCTAAGTAAACTTAACTTTCCCTGAAGGTCCGGATCCTCTGCGACAACCAACGACAAGTGATCAAATAAATGCGGAAAGATTTTATTAAGATTTGAGACTGGACCTTAAGGAAGGCTGCCTACGTACCCCTTTCGAGGATCAAGTCGGACGTAGTTCAATTGGAAGGGTTTGAACAAGAGATCGAACTGTCTGGCGGAGTTCGTCTAGTACGAGCGTTTGCCATAGAAACGGGCGTGTCGAGAATAACGCCTAGAGTTTCTATGTGCGGAACTCTGAGTAAACGGTTTGTTAGTTTCTTCCGAAGGAACAGAAGTCTGCGGACAAGATGAAGGTAGAACGAGAGGCGGCCAGACGTCCTAGGTCATGCCTTGCTAGTCTAACCACCTAAGTTCTAAGTTCTCTCTGTTTAAAATCTTGGATCTGCTCTCTAAGTCTCTTAATGATTTTCGCTCTGTCTTTCCTTCTCTCCCAAAGCTCCTTTATATACTCCTTCTTATGACGGTCTATTCTCCTTTTGGGCCGCGAAGCGGACTTTTTCCATTTTCGTCGGCCTTCATGTTTATCGGGAAACTTGACATTTATCATCAGAAAACTTGACATTTATCCTTTTGGAAATTTAGCATTTATCTTGTTATGTAAAGATAAACGTAAATCGTCGTATCTATCTCAGATAATCGTAAACGGACTGTCCGATCGCGTTTGGTCCCTTTCGGGCCGTCTCTAGGACTTCCGCTGTTTTTTACGATTTTTTCGGAAGATCTTCATTCCTTCGTAGAGTTGGGATGAGTGGTGTCTTAGGATAACCATCACTGTTTCGTACGAAGAATTTAAGATCTTCCTTTCCGTTGATACCTTACGAGTTTCCGAAGTGTTTCCGACGATCATAGTTTGGAGTAAGGACGAGAGTTTTGTACGCGGAATCTCAATGATTCATTCCGCAAGAACTCGGGAAAGATTCAAAGTACAGACTTCTGACGGTCGGGGCCTGGGACTTATGCACGGAAGATTGTCGCTCGAAGACCCAAGCCAGCACGGGCGCTAGGCGCCCGGTGCCTAGAGGCAGCACGGGCGCTAGGCGCCCGGCGCCTAGAGGCAGCACGGGCGCCTAGCGCCCGGCGCCTAGAGGCAGCACGGGCGCTAGGCGCTCGGCGCCTAGAGGCAGCACGGGCGCTAGGCGCCCGGCGCCTAGAGGCAGCACGGGCGCTAGGCGCCCGGCGCCTAGAGGCAGCACGGGCGCTAGGCGCCCGGAGCCTAGAGGCAGCACGGGCGCTAGGCGCCCGTCGCCTAGAGGCAGCACGGGCGCTAGGCGCCCGGCGCCTAGAGGCAGCACGGGCGCTAGGCGCCCGACGCCTAGAGGCATCACGTGCGTCTCGGCGAGGGCTTCGATTTGATATCTTACTCGTTTTCTGGGTCTTCACGGTTTGAGAGAACGGGCTCTTTGAAATTTCCCGGCGGCTAGGACCATCACCGGCGGCTAGGACCAGCACGGGCGCTAGGCGCAGAGGCAGCACGGGCGCTAGGCGCAGAGGCAGCACGGGCGCTAGGCGCCCGGCGCCTAGAGGCATCACGTGCGTCTCGGCGAGGGCTTCGATTTGATATCTTACTCGTTTTCTGGGTCCTCACGGTTTGAGAGAACGGGCTCTTTGAAGTTTCAAGGCGGATTCGTTGTCGTTCGGCCTGTCCAAACTTAGATTACTTCCCGTTTCTTCCGTATAATTTCGTATGGTCGTGTCATCTTAGCTACGGACCTAATGTCTCTCGGTTCTTCTTGATTGTATCATCGAAGTTTTACGACTAAATCTTATTTGGTTTTCTCGTAAAGGTTATCGTGTAAATCAAGAACGATCGACTTTAACATAGGTTCTTTAAGCTATACGACTTGTCTTGCTCTCGACGCTTGTTTTATGGAAAGTCCGCGCATGATAAATAGTTTTAGCCGTTAATTTCGAGAGAACCGTTTTTGACCCCAACAGTTAGCCCCCCAGCTTGTAAGACGCGGAGACGATCTTGCGGGCGGAAGATTATGAGTTGAAAGTCGAAATTTGTGGCTAAGAATATTTCATTGCGGACATCCTCATCACCTTTGATTGGCGATCTTGAACGTGATGTCGGAAAGACCGTGAGTTCGTTGCTCAATGTGAAGAAAGAGAAGAACATATGTCCTCGAAAGTCCGTCGTCTTCAAGAGAAGATTCAGAGTCTTGAGGAGACGGGGACTCGCAAGTTTGACGGAGAGGACCTCGACTCGATTCTCGCTGGTCTGAAACCCGTGTGCACCCTTGTCCCGGATTCGGAGGGTTCGGAGGACCAGGACTACGCAGTCAAGGATCGTGAAGCCGGCGCATATGAAACATGCAGCGGTGGTGCGACCAATGGAGGCGACGGTGAGACCGTTCCTACTTTGGGTGAGTTTTGAGGATGAAGGTGATGCTCCGGGGAGCGTCTAGGTTTATCAATCCTTTCGGAGATTTTTATTTTGATTGTGTTTCGGCCGTTAAGAGGCCATGATGTACATTTGTGGGACTGGCCGTTGGCGGCTTCGAATCCCGGCCTTTTTCTGGGCATCTGTTGAACTCTGCGGCTCAATCTTTACAAAATATTAAAGTTGCGTTTTCAGAACTTCTGTCTATCGAAGTTAGAGGGACAGGGTGTGAGTTGTCATCTCATTCCTGCCTCCCTGATGATCACCGTATCCGTCGTTTGTACAAAGCGAGATTTTCCTGCGGTTTACGATTTACGCGAAAATTCGTGGAAACGTACAGACTTGAGTGAAGAGACAAGTTTTGGGATCTCGCGTCGTTGACGCTTTGCCTATGAGATGTTAAGATACCAGCAAGGCTGGGTTTAGGCCAAGACCTAGGTTAACTCTCAGACTAAGGCTGTGCGATGACAAATCGACTTTCGTTTTGCCTGTTTGTGATTTTAACCTGATTCGTACCGTTTTAAAATCCGCGAAGTGGTATCGGCTTATATGATTTGTCTGGGCACGAATCGAGCTACTTCCTTTACGAAGTGCTGAACCAAATTTGGAGTTTTTGTATAGCGCGCTATGGGATCCTTGTCGGATGTAAAAGAGCCTACTCTTAGGTGGCTTGTCTGTTTAGGATGTTAGAGTTTGTTTGTTGTGATCAGCAACAACGATATGATGCCGTTTAGAAGGCGTATGAAGGTTTTAATCGAAAAACGAATGTTCAGGCACGAAGCGACGTCTCGCAGTGCTTTGAAGTTTGTTTTTCTTATGCCATAAAAGACTATGGGCTTTTTAGAAATCGCGGAATGTTTCCGGGCGATAGTTTACGATTTATTTGGTGGATACTTGATCCATTGTTGAGGCCGTTTAGCGATTGGCGAGTTTGTTTACGAAGAGTTTCGAAAATTCGGTTTCTGTGTTTGTAAAGAGTTTCGAAAATCCGGTTTCTTCAAAAAACGTGGGATTATACAAGCTTACACATTTCAACTGTGTACGAGTTAATTTTCCCTTGTGCCGCACTTCAAATGTTCGCGGGCTTGGAGATTTTTTGCGAATGTCCGTAGTCAGAAACTGTTGTTTCAGTTTGAACGTGCAAGTTATAAAATTTTGATCGAGGAATTAGGACCAGGGGTCGCGTATATTTAACCCAGGGAGAAGCGTTTACCTTCGCTTTGTTTTGCGAAGTGTTGGCCTTCCGGGATTTTAAGGACGACTCGTATAACTCTTGGAGCTTTGTCACGAGTGTTTATTTTCATGCTTTGTTTACGGGGCGTACAGAGCTTAATCAGTCGATGTTAAGTTTAAATTTTTCCGTTAACCGTATGGCTGTTAGGACTGATTTTATTACGAGAAATTCATCGCATGATTTCCGCTTTTGGGCTATGCGACAGAGTTGCTCACGTAAATGGTCACTTGGAGTTTTATGACAAATCGTGGATTATCGTTTGGCCCTTAGGCGATTGGAGCGGCGATTGTTCAGCTGTTTTGTCTTGGCGTGAAGGCTATGTTCAGCCGTTTAACCAAGGAGTTGGTAAACGATCAGACTGCGATCCTTTCGCATTAAGGTCGTATTGGTTCACGATTGTCCTTAATGGTGATGCCGAATTCAGGTTCGGGCTTTATGGAAGGGCGTAGTCGGCCGATGGCCGAATAGCGTTCGTTGAGATAGACATGCAAATCTTAGCGGAGTTTTCCGAGTTATGGGTTACACGGAAAATGTTTCCGCTTTGATTTTGTCTTTTGGCCAAAGTTGCTTCGAATTACTCGTGGAGTTTTACCGAAGGTTATTCCGTTAATTTTGTAGCTCACCGTCGTGCTATTAGTCTGACGTTGTACGAGTTTCTTGTCGCGAGATTGCAACAAGAGACGGTGTAGAGTTTTCAAGACTATGTTTGTAGCGGTTTGACCATGCCGTTATGCCGCTAGCATTTCGGACGAATCTTAGAGTGCCGTTTGCCTTTTGAAAGGAATTTTTTCTTTATGAAGTAGAATGAGTATGCCAAGGATGCGTGGCGATCGTTTCTCGGTTTTCCGAGAGATTAGATCGGTTTGCGCGTTCTGCCTAGACAGTCAAGGAACAATAGAACGAAACTGGAAGAAAATGCCTAAGACTTAGCTTGCTAGACTATCCACCTAGGTTCTAAGTTCCCTAAATTTTACGGCAGTTTACACGACGTTCTCATTCCTTGCCTACGAAAAAATTAAAACCTTGATAAAATTTTCTAAGTCGGACGTACCTTAGTCTCGTTGATTACTCGAGATTGCCTCATGTCCGTTCCTCTTTGTCTTCTAACGTTTCATTGTCAAAGGTCTTCGAAAAGTCTGACACTGAATCGAGAATCGATTTTTGATGAAACCCAATGGAACAGTGCAGAATCATTGCAGAATCGTTGAAGCAAAGGGAGGAGAAGTAGGCAAAACTCGAAGAAGGCTAAGGTGGGTAGACAAGTGAAAACGAACGGCAAGATGTCACTTGAGTGGGGCTTCTTGTTTCGTCAAGCTATGAGCGAACTGGTCAGGTCAAGAAGCTTGCGATCTTGTTATACTTCACGAATGATGTTTCGTAAAATATTGCCGAGCTTTTATTTAACGAGAGTTATTCAACAAAATATTGTCGAGTTAATTTTACGGAAACTGTTTCGTAAAATGTTGTCGAGTTTAATCGTGCAGAAGCTGTCTCGTGAAGTATTGTCTAGGATTATTTTACGAAAGGTGCAAAGTATTTGGTTGGACTATCGTGGGGGATGGTTTCGCGAGGATTTGCCGCGTTCGCCGAATGTTTTGTTGTCCGGCGACCAGCGCAGCGCGGGCGCGTTAGCCGCCCGGCGCCTAGGGACAGCACGGGCGTCCTAGCCGCACGGCGCCTAGAGGCAGCACGGGCGCTAGGCACCCGGCGCCTAGAGGCAGCACGGGCGCTAGGCGCCCGGCGCCTAGAGGCAGCACGGGCGCTAGGCGCCCGGCGCCTAGAGGCAGCACGGGCGCTAGGCGCCCGGCGCCTAGAGGCAGCACGGGCGCTAGGCGCCCGGCGCCTAGAGGCAGCACAGGTGTTAGGCGCCCGGCGCCTAGAGGCAGCACGGGCGCTAGGCGCCCGGCGCCTAAAGGCAGCACGGGCGCTAGGCGCCCGACGCCTAGAGGCAGCACGGGCGCTAGGCGCCCGGCGCCTAGAGGCAGCACGGGCGCTAGGCGCCCGGCGCCTAAGGGCAGCGCGGGCAATAGGCGCCCGGCGCCTACGGGCAGCACGGGCGTGCTAGCCGCCCGGGACTGTGCTTCCTTGCGGGAACTGCCTGTTTTTCCCGTTTTTTTTAAAGGTTTCTTGATCGACACTTAGTCGTCGCGGTAACCCGATCAGTCGTGCTTTCTATTTCCCGAGTAATCTGGGGTTTCTTCGCGATCTCCAGGAGAACAAGTCTATATTTTTCCGGGAAATTCTAAAAATATTTCCAGTCGAAACTCTACTCGGTAATCAGACCGTCATACCAGCTTTGGGCTTGATCCTACTCCAAAATCGTATGTGAGTCGTTTAGCCGTGATTCAGGCCCCTTTTGGGCCGTCTTGGGACTTAGACGTTTTTACGATTTTTCTTTAGAAAAAGCCGTTGATGTGACGCTGGTTTTTCCGAAAGGATTTCAATTCTCCGTATAGTTAAGGCAACTGGTGTTCAAGCTAACCATAGCTGTTTTATACGGCAGGCATGAATCCGTCTCCACTACCAAGTCTTTTTATGAATTTTCCCGAAGTCTTTCTTCGATAATCCCAAATGAGGGGGGTTGTGTCCATGGACCCGAGGACCGTGTTGCAGGAACATGGACGGGGGTGCATGGTTGATAGGACCCGAACTTGATCGGGATGGTCCGTTCTCGGGACGTTTGTCCGTAAGATGATAATCTTATATAACTGTTTGCATAAGCGTTGGTCGTAGGAGCAGTCACTGCTGAAGTTGTTTTACCAGCGTCGATATGAGCTGCGAGTTTGTCTTTCATATTTCCAGACATTGTTGGGGTCAAAAACGGTTCTCTCGAAATCAACGGCTAAAACTATTTATCATGCGCGGACTTTCCATAAAACAAGCGTCGAGAGCAAGACAAGTCGTATAGCTTAAAGAACCTATGTTAAAGTCGATCGTTCTTGATTTACACGATAAACTTTACGAGAAAACCAAATAAGATTTAGTCGTAAAACTTCGATGATACAATCAAGAAGAACCGAGAGACATTAGGTCCGTAGATGACACGACCATACGAAAGAAACGGGAAGTAATCTAAGTTTGGACAGGCCGAACGACAAAGAATCCGCCTTGAAACTTCAAAGAGCCCGTTCTCTCAAACCGTGAGGACCCAGAAAACGAGCAAGATATCAAATCGAAGCCCTCGCCGAGACGCACGTGATGCTTCTAGGCGCCAGGCGCCTAGCGCCCGTGATGCCTCTAGGCGCCGGGCGCCTAGCGCCCGTGCTGCCTCTAGGCGACGGGCGCCTAGCGCCCGTGCTGCCTCTAAGCGCCGGGCGCCTAGCGCCCGTGCTGCCTCTAGGCGCCGGGCGCCTAGCGCCCGTGCTGCCTCTAGGCGGCGGGCGCCTAGTGCCCGTGCTGCCTCTAGGCGCCGGGCGCCTAGCGCCCGTGCTGGTCCTAGCCGCCCGTGATGGTCCTAGTCGCCGGGAAACTTCAAAGAGCCCGTTCTCTCAAACCGTGAGGACCCAGAAAACGAGTAAGATATCAAATCGAAGCCCTCGCCGAGACGCACGTGATGCCTCTAGGCGCCGGGCGCCTAGCGCCCGTGCTGCCTCTAGGCGCCGGGCGCCTAGCGCCCGGGCTGGGCGCCTAGCGCCCGGGCTGCCTCTTAGGATAACCATCACTGTTTCGTACGAAGAATTTAAGATCTTCCTTTCCATTGATACCTTACGAGTTTTCGAAGTGTTTCCGACGATCTTAGTTTGGAGTAAGGACGAGAGTTTTGTACGCGGAATCTCAATGATTCATTCCGCGAGGACTCGGGAAAGATTCAAAGTACAGACTTCTGACGGCCGGGGCCTTGGACTTGTGCACGGAAGATTGTCGCTCGAAGACCCGAGCCAGCACGGGCGCTAGGCGCCCGGCGCCTACGGGCAACAAGGGAGCTAGGCGCCCGGCGCCTAGAGGCAGCACGGGCGCTAGGCGCCCGGCGCCTAGAGGCAGCACGGGAGCTAGGCGCCCGGCGCCTAGAGGCAGCACGGGCGCTAGGCCCCCGGCGCCTAGAAGCAGCACGGGCGCTAGGCGCCCGGCGCCTAGAGGCAGCACGGGCGCTAGGCGCCCGGCGCCTAGAGGCAGCACGGGCGCTAGGCGCCCGGCGCCTAGAGGCATCACGTGCGTCTCGGCGAGGGCTTCGATTTGATATCTTACTCGTTTTCTGGGTCCTCACGGTTTGAGAGAACGGGCTCTTTGAAGTTTCCTGGCGGCTAGGACCATCACGGGCGGCTAGGACCAGCACTGGCGCTAGGCGCCCGACGCCTAATGGCAGCACGGACGCTAGGCGCCCGGCGCCTAGAGGCAGCACGGGCGCTAGGCGCCCGGCGGCTAGAGGCAGCACGGGCGCTAGGCGCCCGGTGCCTAGAGGCAGCACGGGCGCTAGGCGCCCGGCGCCTAGAGGCAGCACGGACGCTAGGCGCCCGGCGCCTAGAGGCATCACGTGCGTCTCGGCGAGGGCTTCGATTTGATATCTTACTCGTTTTATGGGTCCTCACGGTTTGAGAGAACGGGCTCTTTGAAGTTTCCCGGCGGCTAGGACCATCACGGGCGGCTAGGACCAGCACTGGCGCTAGGCGCCCGACGCCTAATGGCAGCACGGGAGCTAGGCGCCCGGCGCCTAGAGGCAGCACGGGTGCTAGGCGCCCGGCGGCTAGAGGCAGCACGGGCGCTAGGCGCCCAGCGCCTAGAGGCAGCACGGGCGCTAGGCGCCCGGCGCCTAGAGGCAGCACGGGCGCTAGGCGCCCGGCGCCTAGAGTCAGAACGGGCGCTAGGCGCCCGTCGCCTAGAGGCAGCACGGGCGCTAGGCGCCCGGCGCCTAGAGGCAGCACAGGCGCTAGGCGCCCGGCGCCTAGAGCCATCACGTGCGTCTCGGCGAGGGCTTCGATTTGATATCTTACTCGTTTTCTAGGTCCTCACGGTTTGAGAGAACGGGCTCTTTTGAAGTTTCAATGCGGATTCTTTGTCGTTCGTCCTGTCCAAACTTAGATTACTTCCCGTTTCTTCCGTATAATTTCGTATGGTCGTGTCATCTTAGCTACGGACCTAATGTCTCTCGGTTCTTCTTGATTGTATCATCGAAGTTTTACGACTAAATCTTATTTGGTTTTCTCGTAAAGTTTATCGTGTAAATCAAGAACGATCGACCTTAACATAGGTTCTTTAAGCTATACGACTTGTCTTGCTCTCGACGCTTGTTTTATGGAAAGTCCGCGCATGATAAATAGTTTTAGCCGTTGATTTCGAGAGAACCGTTTTTGACCCCAACACAGGTGCGGTTTCCTGAGCCTTGTGAAGGTCGGTAATTTGACTCTGAAGGGTTTCGAATCGGCTCAGAAGCTCCTTCTCCTTCGGGGTCAGATCGGCTTGATTGGACTCGTCTTCCGATGCCATCGTCACGTAGTTGAGTTACTCCCCTCCTTCTATCGCCAAACTGTTGTGATATTTTTGTGTAGGGTCGTTTTAGTACTACGGAACACTGGAAGACTATCAAGATTTATGTTTGTATGTGTGTTTTGAGAAGAGAAATTGAGGCAAAGAGATGTATTATTGAGCGTGTTTGGCGTTACAACGTATTGGGTGTATAAACCCTAGTTTTCTAGCCTAACTCTATAATCTCTAAGCCCCAAAGTGTCGATCCCTTGTTCTAGGGTTTGGATTCCCCTTTTATAGTTGATGTAAGTCGGTCAATCTTGGGCGGCTTCTCCAATATTCGGGAATATATTAGTTTCCCCTTGATTTGGGAAACTTCCATATTCATGCGGAGGATTGGTTCCTTGGTCCTCACGGCAAGGGCTGGGCCTTGGTTCCTCGATACAGGAGTTGGACCCTGGGTATTTGTCGAATGGAGATCGGGCCCTGGTGCCACCTAGTGAAAATGGGTCCTCTAAGTTGAGGAGGGACCCTGGGTCCTTTCCAAACGAGGGCCCGGAAGTCGAAGCCCCTTCGGAGGCTGGAGGAAACTCTAGCCTTGGATATTTTTCCCCAACACCTTCACCACTCCCCGAACTTCGGATTGGACCTCCAACAGGCCCCCATCGGCCGGATCCCCCGAACAGCTCATGCTGACCAGCACTCCTCATCGACCACTCTCTAACAAGATCCTGACGAGCATACTCTCGAGCCCTCTGCACGATAAGAGCCTGGTTGGAAATCACGAAGTTGCCTCCGGAGGAAAACAATCTCTTCATGTGGAAGAACATGCCGACCTAAACTGGGGAAGCGATCCCTGCCAACATCCCTCGGAGCCAAAGAAGCCACCACCGGAGGGACGGAAGGAAACGAGTTACGAGATCTCCTCCTTTGGTGCCGAGTTCTATAGTATTCCTCGTACACTGACAATATCGAAGCCATAGGGATCCCACCTGGAAAACAAGGACTCCATCAAACTACGGCTAGAACGAAAGGACCAAGTAAGAGAAATTCCATTACCCCAAATACGGCTATGACGCAGCGATATCGGATGCATCAAGAACAGAATCCAGCGAAAGCGCCTAGGAATACCTCGCGCCAACTTCACCAAAGTCTCACCAGCCTGGATAACCGGTCGGGCCACCTCTGCAAGAAGAAAAATTCGACATAATTCAGCAAACACAATATCCGTGTCCAAGGAAACAGAAGCAATTTACCCACTGAACGCCAGAAACATGGATAACCAGGAACACCTTCGACCTTCATAAACACATATCTCCTGTCCCAGGAATCGTTTGAAGGAAAGCTACCTCTAAGACCTCGAGGGGGTTCATCCACCAAAGGTTCACCATCTCGGGACCATATTTGGTAAAAGCCTCTCTTACTTGGCAAGGGAACAAAGGAGTAAGAATACAGGACTTCAGACAACCCGAAAGGAATACTGTGGAGCTCTCCTAACACCTGGATAGCCATCAGAGTACGCCATGTAGCAGGCGTAAACTGTGAAGGGGAACATCCAAAATACGACGCCACCTCCGCGATCAAAGAAGGAATCCCTCCTCTAAAGCCGGCCTCCAAATAAGCCTCAAAAATCGCTATCTCGCCCCTTCCTCCATCAGGAGCTCGCTCAAACTCTCCCGCACACCTGATCCCCATCGTATCAGGCAAGGAATACCTACGGCGGATCCCCGACAGATCACCTTCTTTAATGTCAGACCTCGGGCCATCTTCGTCTTCACTTGAAGCATCGAAAGAACAGAAACGACGAGGGCGAACAGGGGCCACAGGAACTCTTTCATCCTCGGTCCCCGAAACCACGCTAGGTGTTAGAATGGGGGAATCAAAAGGATCACCAAACAAGCGACGGGATCTGACACGTCCGCCAACACCGGGGGTAGGGAACGATTTCATGAAGATCGGAGTGTTCGACATCTACTTCCAATAAGAAGGACAGGGGAAAACCTAAATTCGTGTTGTCCAAAGGCGTCGAAACATCCGATTATATACCTGGAACGATTTTCCATTTTTGGCGAAGGGAAGGAAAGAAAGAAAGAGGAAAGACAAAAGAATTTGGAAGATACTCGCGATTTTCGGCAAATTTCCAAAATTACCTCCAAAATACTTCGCCGACCTAGCGTCATCACGAGCGGGCCGCGATCCTTATTTCCACTGAGGCCCATTCCAACTAAGCGAGCATATTCCAAATTAACTCCTCATGTTGCCTGGACTCAAAACCCTTCTCCTGCTGGAAGAAATGACATCAAGACTCAAGGCTACATATTATCCCTTGATCCCTACGAAGCAATCAAGGAATAAGGGGCAAACTGTTGGGGAAAAATATCCAAGGCTAGAGTTTTCTCCAGCCTCCGAAGGGGCCTCGACTTCGGGACCTCGTTTGGAAAGGACCCAGGGTCCCTCCTCAGCTTAAAGAACCCATCTCCACCAGGTGGCACCAGGGCCCGACCTCCATTTGACAAGTACCCAGGGTCCAGTCCCTGTATCGAGGAACCAAGGCCCAGCCCTTGCCGTAAGGACCAAGGAACCAATCCTCCGCATGAATATGGAAGTTTCCCAAATCAAGGGGAAACTAATATATTCTCGAATATTACAGAAGCCGCCCAAGATTGACCGACTTACATCAACTATAAAAGGGGAACCCAAACCCTAGAACAAGGGATCGACACTTTGGGGCATAGAGATTATAGAGTTAGGCTAGAAAACTAGGGTTTATACACCCAATACGTTGTAACGCCAAACACACTCAATAATACATCTCTTTGCCTCAATTTCTGTTCTTAAAACACATACAAACTCGTATCCGTTCATTAGTCTTCCGGTGTTCCGTAGTACTAAAACGACCCTACACAAAAATATCACAACAGGCTGGGCTGAAGATCACGTCGTATTCTCCCAATTCTACGGCCCATTTCGCCAATCGTCCTGATACCTCGGGTTTATGGAGGACTGCTTTGATGGGGAAGGAGGTGACTACCACGACTTGGTGGGAATGGAAGTAGGGACGTAATTTTCGGGCCGCGACCACTAGGGCGAGGGCTAGTTTCTCTAGCTGGCTGTAGCGAGTTTCTGCGTCTAGCATGGATTTGCTGATGTAGTATATGGGATGCTGCCTTCTTTCCTCCTCCCTTACGAGGACTGCGCTAACTGCGTGTTCGGACACGGCGAGGTAAAGCAGTAGGTTTTCCCCTTCTAGAGGTTTAGATAGGAGTGGTGGAGTAGTGAGATAGGCCTTGAGGTCGGACATTGCGGCTTCGCACTTCTCTGTCCACTGAAAGTCTTTAGGGTTCTTTAGTGTTTCAAAAAAGGCGTGAGACTTGTCAGAAAGCCTGGAGATGAATCTGCTGTGGGCTGCCATTCTTCCCGTAAGTTTTTGAATCTCTTTGACGTTCCGTGGGGGAGGAATCGCCTGGATGGCACTTATTTGCTCCGGATTTGCTTCTATGCCCCTGTGGGTGACTATGTATCCCAGGAATTTCCCGGAGCTTACTCCAAAGGAACATTTAGAGGGGTTGAGCTTCATATTGTATTTCCTCAGGGTGGTGAACGCTTGCTGGAGATGTGAGATATGATCCTCCGAGTCAAGATATTTTACCAGCATGTCGTCGATGTAGACTTCCATGGTCTGGCCTATCTGATCGGCAAACATCGTGTTGACCAGCCTCTGGTAGGTGGATCCAGCATTCTTCAGTCCAAACGGCATGACCTTGTAGCAGTAGATGCCCTTGGAAGTCATAAAGGATGTCTTTTCTTGGTCGTCGGGATGCATCAGGATTTGGTTGTATCCCGAAAAGGCGTCCACGAAGCTCATTAGTTGGTGCCCAGCGGTGGCATCCACCAGTGTGTCTATATGAGGCAAGGGGAACAGATCCTTTGGGCAGGACTTATTGAGGTCCGTGAAATCGATGCAGACCCTCCATTTTCCATTTTTCTTTTTCACAACCACCACATTGGCGAGCCAGTCGGGATATTATACCTCTCTTATGAACCCTGCGTCGAGCAGGTTCTTGACCTCTTCGTTAATGATTTCATCCCTTTCGGGAGCGAACTTCCTTCTCTTTTGTCTAACAGGAAGATGTTCGGGATTCACTTGGAGCTGGTGCATGATGACGCTGGGGTCGATTCCGGGCATGTCCTCGTGGGACCATGCAAAGCAATCGGAGTTAGATCTTAGGAAATCGATCAGCTTCCGTCTCAGATCCTTAGGCAGCTTGGAGCCTATCTTGAGGTTTCGCTCCGGGTTCCCTTCTATCAGGGGGACTTCGTCCATGTCTTCAACCTCGGGTTCTTCGGCATGAGGAACGAGAGGCTGCTTCTGTAATTGCTATAAAGCTTGGGTCCTTCCCTTCAGCGTAGTTTGATAGCAGGACCTAGAATTTTCTTGGTCCCCTCTAATGACCTTCACGCCCCAAGGGGTAGGAAATTTTATCAATTGGTGGAGGGTTGATGGTACGGCTCCCATGTCGTGGATCCAGGGCCTCCCTAGTATTACGTTGTAAGACGACGGACAGTCGACGACCAGGAACTTGGCGGTTTGGTTTATCCCCTCGGCATAGACTGGGAGACGGACTTCCCCCTCGGTTTGCTTCACCTCTCCGCTAAATCCCACGAGCGGGACCGCTTTCCTGGTTAATGTTTTAGGATCTAGCCCTAAATCCATATAGGCCGAGTGGAAGATAATGTTGCTGGAGCTGCCATTGTCCACTAATATTCGTTTAACTAGGCAGTTGGCTATAACAAGCGAGATAACGAGGGCGTCATGATGGGGAGCGAGGATTCGTTCCTGCTCCCTCGCAGTAAAGCTGATTTCGTCCGTTCCGAAGAGTGGGCGCTTCGGAGTCTCGGTCTCTTGACCGTTCCTAGCATTGCGAGTACTTCGTTTGGCTGCGGCGCTGCTGATCCCGCTTACTTCTGATCCTCCAGAGATGACGTGGATCACTCGTTCTTGTGGTGGAGGTAGCGCAGGGACCGTTTCGTTGGGGAGAGCGGGGCCCTCTCTGTTAAGGAGATCCTTGGCCTTATCCGAGAGGAACTCCCTTAGGTAACCCTTCTTGAGAAGCTCGGCTACTTCCAACCTTAAGGCTACACAGTCCTCCGTGGTATGGCTGTGATCGTTGTGGAACCCACACCATCTTTTAGGGTTCCGGATAGCGTCAGGGGACCTCATTTTAGGTGGCCACTTAACTTGTGGGCCCATCTGCCTCAAGACTTCAATGAGCTCTGGTTTGGATATCGCTAAGTGGGAGATGCTGGGCCAAGTTGAAACCATTATTCCTTCGGACCGAGGTAAGGGGCGATGTTGGTATCTGCCCCTGCTCTGACTGGTGGATTCCCGGGAAGGTCGGGGTCGGATGGTTTCTTCACGCTCGTCTTTTGATGGTTTGGAGGACTTCTGATCGTACTTGGAGGAAACCTTGGCCCTGCTCACGACGTCTTCTTCCCACCTTACTTGGGCCTAGGCACGGGATAGTACATTCGCCATGTCTCCGCATCTGTACTTAGTTAATTCCTTGTAGAGCTCTCCCTCCGGAAGTAGGTCCTTCTTGAAGGCTGAGGTTGTTGTATCGGCGTTACACTCGGGTATGGAGACCTTCTCCTGGTTGAAACGAGCTATGTAGGAGCGTAGGGATTCGTTTCTGTATTGTTGGATCTCGTAGAGATCATCTGATCTCTTCTCCAGGTGGCGGCTACTAGTGAACTGTTCCACGAACTTGTCGCTGAGGGCGGCGAAGGATGCTATGGACCCCGTGGGGAGGTTGATATACCATTGGAGGGCAGGACCGGTTAGAGTTGACCCAAAGCCCTTGCACATGGTGGCTTCCCTTGCGTCTTTCGGAATAGCCACTGCTACCATGCGTTGCTTATACTGGGCGATGTGGTTGTCAGGATCTCCTGTTCCCTCGTACATCTTGATGCTCGGAAAAGAGAACTTTCGAGGCATCTCGATCGAAGCAATTTCCTTCACGAAAGGCGTGTCGGAGTACGACCTGGGATCACTTCTACGGATGGGGGGAGCTACTCCGGGGAGCCTTTCCACCATGGATTGGATGGTGCCGAATTTTTCGGATACCATCTTCTCTAAGTAAGCGGCTAAAGCTGGATCCGAGATCTTGGGATGATCAGGTGAGTATTCTTCGTCCTCCGTATCGGATTCGTCTTCTTCTTCTTCTCGGGTTACGTCTCGAATGTTTTCTTGACCGCCAGGTTCGTCTCCGGGCTGCTGAGGCGTGTCCTCGCCGTCGTGCGGGGTGTTGAGCGAAGCCATAGGTCGAACTTTGGTTCTAAACCGTTTTCGTTTGTTCCCTACTGCCCCGAGGGATCGGTTTTCTCGTCTGAGAGCGATGTTCTCGGCTTCCATGGCGTCTAGCTTCTCGGCGCTTTGCTGGAATTGCTTGGAGTGTTCTCCAAGTTGATCTTTTAGGTATTGAACTTCCTGGACGAGTTCCAGACCTGCAGGTGCGGTTTCCTGAGCCTTGTGAAGGTCGGTAATTTGACTCTGAAGGGTTTTGAATCGGCTCAGAAGCTCTTTCTCCTTCGGGGTCAGATTAGCTTGATTGGACTCGTCTTCCGATGCCATCGTCACGTAGTTGAGTTACTCCCCTCCTTCTAGCGCCAAACTGTTATGATATTTTTGTGTAGGGTCGTTTTAGTACTACGGAACACTGGAAGACTAATGAATGGATACGAGTTTGTATGTGTTTTGAAAATAGAAATCGAGGCAAAGAGATGTATTATTGAGTGTGTTTGGCGTTACAACGTTTTGGGTGTATAAACCCTAGTTTTCTAGCCTAACTCTATAATCTCTAAGCCCCAAAGTGTCGATCCCTTGTTCTAGGGTTTGGGTTCCCTTTTTATAGTTAATGTATGTCGGTCAATCTTGGGCGGCTTCTGTAATATTCATGAATATATTACTTTCCCCTTGATATGGGAAACTTCCATATTCATGCGGAGGATCGGATCCTTGGTCCTTACGGCAAGGGCTAGGCCTTGGCTCCTCGATACAGGGACTGGACCCTGGATACTTATTAAATGGAGATCGGACCCTGGTGCTACCTGGTGGAGATGGGTTCTTTAAGTCGAGGAGAGACCCTGGGTCCTTTCCAAACGAGGGCCCGGAGGTCGAGGCCCCTTCGGAGGCTGGAGAAAACTCTAGCCTTGGATATTTTTCCCCAACATCCTCGCCTTCGAAGTTCTGGGATTAATTGGTTGGCTACTATCAAAATTTCACCTCGTGGACGAATTGTTGCTGGAGAAGAACCACCATTGCAAGAAGAAGATGCTATTAATGAAGTTGAGGTTCCTGACCAACAACTTGATGAAATTCTTCTGATCGACCCAAATAACCATCAATATGAAGATCTTCCCGAAGATGCGACAGATGAAGCACGTGAAGACGAGTTTGATTGTAGTGATGACGATGAATGTTCTGATGTTGATGAGAACTCAAACGATTCATAATGATGTAATATATGTAACAAATGTTGTTTTTGTCTTTCCAAAATATTGTATGCAATGTTGTTTTTATTGCTTAAGTGAAATTCTTAATGTATAATATATATTTCTTAAGGTTAAAAAAATTTATTTGTTAAGGAAAAAAAAAATTATTTTGTTGAAGGTAAGGGTTTTAGTTGGATAAAGAGGATGAAAGTATGAATGAGTGGTAAAGATGATAAGTTTGGGGTTTAGGGATTTAATTTTCGGGGTTTCATACATTCCTGGTAACTTCGTCGTAAGCGAAAACACGGGCCTGGTAACTTCGTCGTAAACAAAAAAACACGGGCCTGGTAACTTCGTCGTAAACGAAAACACGGGCCTGGTAACTTCGTCGTAAACGAAAACACGGGCCTGGTAACTTCGTCGTAAAATTACGAGGCCATTACGACGAATCCGTTTTTATATATATGCGAGAATCCTCTCAGACCACCACTGCTCGTATCCTCCTCCCAAATTCCTCCCCCCTCTCTAAGGTATCTTTCTCTCACTACTTTTTTTTTTTATAGTTTAGGTGGTTAGTTTAGGTGAATAGTTTAGGTGATTAGTTAACGGAATTATTTTATTTTAAAATTTTCGTTTGGGAAATGTATTAATTTATTTTTTTTAATTATTTTTTAGATGGCTCCTAGACCGAGACTAGCAGCTCCTGCACCTACGTATGCCGATCTATTTGGCGATGGATCTTCTTCTAGCGGTCCATCGTCTTCTTCCGGGACAGTTCCGGAGTCTCAGACATCTCGGAGAGTTTCTTCGACCCCTCCTCCACATTCAGCTCAGATGCCTCCCCCACCACCTGCTCCACCTCTCGCCCCGGATCAGCCTGCCCCACCGGCTGCAGTTCATCCCGACTTGCGGGTGCCACCTTATGCACCATTCGCAAGATACACCGTGGAGGATTTTCTGACCCAGCCCGGACGAGAGGGTTTACAGATTCTTGACCCCGATAGACCCCGGGGTACTTTTTGGTAAGTAGATAAAATTATTAATTTTAAATTTAAAATCTTTGATAATTTTTTTTAACAAATTTGTTATATTTGCAGGTTTGGGGCTAACAACAAAGTTAGCCGGAGCGTTTCAGAGACGATGAAGGGATATTATGACGGCCCTTATCCCAACTGGACGTCCACTCCCGATCACGTCAAGACGACGTGGTTTAAATGTTTTGCGGCAATTTAAATAAATAATTAAATTGTTAATTAAATAATTATTATTTTTTCTAATCTTTTAATTTTTTTGTTTTTTTCAGCAAAGGTGGAACAGGTCCATAGGAATCACCGAGAGGGTGAAGAGCGAATTTATTGCAAAGGCGAAAACTCGTCTTTGCAACACCGTCTCCAATTGGAAGGACAAGTGGGAGATTTACGGCTATGAGGGGAAGCCGAGCGGGGTCACCAAGGACGCATGGGATGGCCTCATCGCCTATTGGACCGACCCCGTCAACATCCGCAAAGCCAACTCGTGTTCCGCTTCCCGAATAACGAGGGATAAAGATGGCCATTTGCCCATGGTTCATAGAACCGGCCAAAAACCTCATGCCGGAGTTCGTCTCGAAGCTGTAAGTTTTATTTTAATTTATAATTTTCATTATTATAAACTTTTGTATTTATTAATATATTTAATTAATTTTTTATTTTTGTTTATTAGTTGGAGAAGACGGGAGTTTTGCCATCTCTCTCGGACTTATTCAAGATGACTCACGCCACACCAGATGGAGTTTTTGTTGATCCTGCATCAGAGAAACTCTTCAACGCTGTGGCGTCTCGGGTGAAAGAGCGAGAGACGCAACTCACCCAACAGTCTGCAGATGGATTATCCGTCAAGTTGTCAACCGAAGAAGTCGACCAGATCTTCGAGGAGGTAAAATTTAATAATTTTTTTTATTATTAATTAATGAACTCTAAATAAGTTTATATATACACATATAGGTGGCTCCTAGAAAGAAGGGAAGGACGGTCGGAATAGGTTCCGTTAACGAAGTTGCAAGGGTGACTTCGTCATACTATTCGAGGCGGGACCAGGACAACGAGCGGATGCAGGCTCGTATGGATACCCAGCAGCAGCGTCTGGACTCTCTCGAGAGTTTGCTGGATGTGATGGCGGTGGGAAATCCAGCTCTGCAGACGGCTTTGGCGGCACGACGAGCAGCTCTCGGGATGAGCCAGCCGGATCCCGACGCAGGACCATCTTCAGACCCGAACCCCTCAGCCAACTACTTCGATGACGATGATGTCGGTCTTCATTAGAATTTTTTTTTTTATTTCTTTTGTTTTGTATAAAAATTTTAAATTATATTTAATTAATGAATTTCTTGTTTTTAAATAAAATTTTTGCTTTCATATTTATTTTTTCGAAATATATTTTAATTTAAAAATTAATAAATATATAATTATTATAATTAATTAATATTTTAAATATGGAGATGTAATTTCGTTGTAACGTTCCACGTTTAGTCCTCGTAACAGTTACGTCGAAGTTACATCTGCTCGTTGTAAAGTCGTTGTAAACTTTACATCGAGTTTACGACGAAACCTTACGTGTCTGTTACAACGAAGTATTACGTGGCATTTACAACGACAATTACGAGGACATTACGACGAAATGTTTCCTTCCGCTTTACGAGGAAGAAGCTTCCTCGTAAATGTAACTAGGACTTTACGACGAATGCTCCGTTACGACGAGCGTTTAACAACGAAACGCTTTTCGATGTTAATTCGTCGTAAAGCTCCTATTACGACGAATTAACATCGAATAACGCCCTCGTAAAAAATATGTTTTCTTGTAGTGAAAATGGTAAAAGTGTTAGATTGAAAAATTTGTGACCAATGATAAACATTTTTTAGTTTAGCCTATCGATGCACATTTTTTAACGATTTACTAAATATTCCACGCACATAGTAAATAGTTTTTTCATTTAAAAATTATGAGTCATCATCACTTTCGTTTTAAATTTTGTTACAGTAAAAATATATAGTTTGGGAAAAAATCTGAATCTGGATAACCGAATCAAATCCAATCCAAAAACTAGTACAAAACTTTAACCAAATTGGTTAGATATCTGAACATGATTAAAATTTTGGTTTCTAGAGAACCGGAACCAAAGCCGATCCGAAACAAAGTATTTTGGGTATCCGAGTATATTCAAACCAGATTTATATACTTAAAAAATATTTAAAAATAATATCTAAAATTATATACAAAATGCATACTAAGTTTTTTAAATTTCCAAAATACATAGAAATATATAATAATAGTAAAAAAATATATGTTTAAAATAGGAAAACGTTAATACCAAAAATACTGAAAATATATATTCATTTTCTATCCAAATATTTAAGCTAAGCCAGTTTTTATGTTAAGTTTAACTATTTTTAGCATACATTATTTAAATTTATATGTTACATATTATTTTTTATTTTTAAATTTTGAAAAATTTAAAGTATATATGAACTTTAATTTAAAAAAAAATAGACTATCCGAACCTAAACCCAAATGGAACATGCAAAGATTCAAACTAAAACCGCAAAGATCCAAACCGAACAGAGCCTAACTGAATCAAATGATACTCGAATGCTATGCCTAATCAAATGTAAAAAAAATGTTTATAATATTAAGATACAATATATTTAAAAAACTTACTCCGCACAAGGCGCGGATTATCATCTAGTCCGTATTAAACACACAAACTTCTGAAAGTATAAATGCCACTACTGTTAGTTTCTTGGTAAATACGTTTCACTCAGGAAAGAATGAGTCAGCCGTTTTTGTTCAGAGAATATCTAAATCAGGCATTCAAATGTTTATAGGGAACTAGGGTTATAGCCTTTGCCGCAATAATCCTTCTATTTTGGGCCATGACTGGTTTTCTCACTACAACCCGCAATTGCAACTTTTGTGATTGATAGTGGTTGTTGGCGTTTCGCAACAATTACTCAAATTACTTTAAACATTTTAAATTCAAAAACTGGTCACATGGAGCGTTTGCGGTTGCGGACGGTTACAGAAAGGTAAATTATTTTTTTCAAACAATATAAATACTAAAATCTATCTATTATATTTTAATTAATATCATAAATCTTTAAAATAAAATATCGTCTTTAATTTTTAAAAACTTAAAATTTTAACTTTCTTAATATAAATATTTATTATAATATTATGATTTTTGATATTTTTATAACTATAAAACCTGAAATATTGTTAATTTATATTTTAACTGCTGCTACATCTCGTAGTGAACCAATCGTAAGTTCCCGCAAATGCACCAATTGGTTAGTACTAGTCGTACAAATCTCTTAAAACCACAAAAAATCACAACCATCCGCATCCACAAACTCCCGCAACCGCAATCGCAGCCGCTGCATTTGAACCGCTAGACCTTTAACACTATGGACCTGTAGAAATTATAACAGAAAATCAAATAAAAAGGAGAAATCGGCCAAAAAAACGCTGAACTTTCCAGGAATTGCCAAAAGAAACTTGTACATATGGACTGGCCAAACAAAACACAAACTTTTCATTGACTTTAGAATTAATTAACAATGTTTTTGTTGACTTGCCAATTTAACACGTCGTCAGCAAATTTAACAGAAAAAATAGCATCGTTAAATGTCGACGTCGTTTTGAAATGAGATGAAACGACGTCGTTTTACATGATTTAAAAATAAAATCAAGTCGACCACTGGGTTCGAATCCAGGTTGTTTGGATCAAATGACAAGATACTTTACATCTGGGCTAGTAGATCAATTAATGAAGTTAATATCACATTTAATTATATTTGGTACTGATTGAATATAAAAAAATTATCTAAAAAATTAATAAGATATTTAAAATTTCTAAAAACTGAAAAATTAATTTAAAGAAAAAGAAAATTTTCATTTTCCGTATTATAAAAAAATTGAAAAAAAATCGAAAAAACAAATTCAAGGAAGTTATAAATATTTTGAATCTGAAAACATATGATCAGAAACTATAAAAATATTTTTTTTATAGTTTCTGATTATATGTTTTCAGATTTGACAATTTTTATCACTTTTTTTGAATTTTTTTCGAATCATTTTACTTTTAATTTTTTCTTTTAATAATTTGAAAAATGAAAATTTTCTTTTTTGGCATTTTCTATAGAGAAAGAATAATAAAATAAAGAATTTTTATAGATTCTGATTATTTTCAGATTCGAATTTGTTTTTATAATTTTTTTTTTGTCATTTTCGATTTTTTTTATTTATTTTCAATTTTTTAATCTTAAATTGAAAATTTTCTTTTTTGAATTTGTTTTTAAAAATGAAAATTTTGGAAGATTTTTGATTTTTTAAAGGAAAACTAAAATTTTATTTTTAATTTCAGTTTCAAAATTAATTTCATAAAAAATTATTTATTTTTGCAAATTTTTGGAATTTTAAAAACCTTTTAAATTTTTAGAGAATTTTTATATTCAAAATCAATAATAAATAAAAGTAAACGTGTTTGTTCCTACATTGAATGTGCCACTAGTCTAGTGGTAAAATACTTTGTCATTTGTTCCAAACAACATGTGTTTGAACCTTGGTGTCTAGCTATTTTTATTTTCAAATCGTGTAAAACGAACGACGTCGTTTCACTTAACACCAACAGTTAACGTTGGGTTAACACTGTTTAACTCTCGTTTAACGGTGTGCTAATTTGGTCAGTCAATCGTAAATTTTTTAATAATCTAAATAAGTCAACAAAAGTTCAGGATTTTATTTGCCAGACGAATGTACATGTTTCTTTTGGCAATTCTTGAGAAATTCAGTGTTTTTTTGGCTGATTTCCGAAATAAAAAGGGAGAAGAATGTGACTTTATAGCTTTTAAAAGGTCGAAATAGATTTATCTCACCCGGATAGTTAAAACAAAAAGACCATTAATGAGGAGTATCATTAAGAACAATAGCTAGAATCAAGTAGTCAAGTCGAGCTATACGCGAAACAACTAATATGGATCAAAGACCTCCATAGAATTAGGTAATATGCCATTAAGAAAACTTGAAAATTAGGTTATTTAACGAATAAAACTTAGGTTCGCTCCTATGGTGAATTTTAAATTCACATCTCTTCTAATAACTAATCAAAGTGCTAACTAGATTAATGATTATAAAATATTAAATATTTTTTTAAAAAACCAAAATAAGTAAAAAACAAAGATGTATCAATTTTAATAATGCTAGTAGCACTATCTAAACTCTAAACTCAAATTTTATATCCTAAAATCAAATTCTAAACCGTAAACCTTAAATTATAAACCCAAATTCTATACCCTAAATCTAAATAGCAGACCCAAAACCCAAACCATAAACTAAAAATATAGACCCTAAACGTAAACATATACCCTAAACTTAAAACCTAGACTCTAAACCCAAACAGTAAATCATATACCTTAATTATAAACCCTAAATTATAAACCTAAACTCAAAGCTCTAACCCAAATCCTAAATCCTAAATCTAAACCATAAACCATAGAATTTGCTATTTAGATTCAGAGTCTAGGATTTGGGTTTAGGGTATAAGTTTAGGTTTAGGGTTTATGGTTTGGGTTTAGGATCTTTGATTTGAGTTATGATATATAGTTTAGATTTATGATTTATGGTTTAGGGTTTATAATTAAGGTATAGGATTTGCGATTTGGGTTTAGAGTCTTGGATTTGGGTTTAGGATATAGGTTAAAGTTTAGGGTCTAAGTTTTTGGTTTAGAGTTTATGGTTTGGGTTTAGGGTCTAAGATTTTCATTTAGCGTATAGAGTTTGAGTTTATAATTTAAAGTTTAGGGTTTAGAATTTGGATTTACGGTATAGAGTTTGAGTTTAGGATTTAGATGGTGGCATTAGCATTAATAAAATTAACACTATTTTGTTTTTTAATTATTTTGGTTTTTTTAAGTTACTTAATATTTTTAAATCATTAATCTAGTTGATAATTTAATTGGTTATTAGATGAGGGGTGAATTTAAAAGTTCACCATAGAGTGACCTAAGTTTTGTTCTTATTTAACACCGTTTAATTTCATTGTTTATTCAAAAGATTGGGAATCTATTCTATTAATTCTCCAGCATAACCAATTGATATATGTTGTGTCCAACATTTTTTTTTCAACATAACCTACTTAAAAATAACTGTAAGTGCTTTTTATTAATTCTCCAATTTAATCCCAAATATCTCGGCAACCATTGCACTCTATTAATATGTTAGTGGGTCTAAACTGAATGTCCGCTAAAATAAATTAAAATGGATGCATTGTAAAGAACAAAATAACGGATGCATTGTTTGTATTTAAGTATCCACTTTATATGTCTGTATACAAAATTGACGGACACACAAATTAATTTTAACCTGTCTAAAATTAAATAACTATATATATTAAATAAAATTTTCCTTATAAAATTTTATATCAATGTTAGAGTCTGAAAATAAAATGAAATAAAATGAAAAAGTCAAAAATAATATAAAATAGTGTAAGTTGATTGTTTGGACTTCACTTCAGATATATCCTTTTGTAAGATAACCGCTTTATAATTGTAGAACAAAATCATTAATATAATCTGAATTTTGAGTTTAAATTCGATCTATCTAATTATTTAAAAAATTAAAATTATACTTAGTTAACTAAACAAATAAGTAAACTGTCTATTGTTTTTAATTATATAGCTTTTTTTGGTAAAAAAATTAATCATATAGCTTAACGTGTATAATTAAATTTAGTGGTTTCAATGAACAAAATAATGTTGAATTAATATTTTTTTATATGACTATCTAAATATATCATGTAACTACATTTGCTAACCACTTTTTTCGTAAAATCCGATACCAACTTTAATTTAAAGTTGTTTGAACCTTTAAAAATCAAGAATATATATATATATATATATATGTATATTATTTATAGTTACTGCAATATTTTTAATAAACTAAAAAATTAGTATATTTAAATTTTAAAATACATCTTCAATTTGTATTCATAAATTTATGATTAGAAAGTTAATAATAAAATAGTAATAATTAATTTCAGACATATTTACAGAAAAAAAACAAAACAACACTATATATGCGCTTTAAACACATATCAAGATCTAATATAGGTCTAACATTTTACCAGACCGGAAGAACCAAACTAGAACGGATCTGAAAATACATGTTTAAATCCGAGTCTATGCTAAAATATTTATTGGATCTTTTTTATGGGACCTCATGAGTTTCGGTTTGGATCTACGTCCTACAAGAGACCCAATCGGGTATTCAAAATACTCAAAAATTATCATATATTAGGTAAGTTTGGATGATTGTGTGTATTTTGGATATTTCATATATTTTTTTAAGTTTCGGGTTCAAGTTTTAAAGATTGGATGGAAATTAATAGAGAGAACAAAGATAAAAGAATGAGTAACCTGTTTACAAATTCCAAACAAAGTGAATTGGATTATATGCATTTTCTTTTAAACCATAACAAAAACTTGACCAACTACACAGATTTACGAACTGTTAATTGAGTTTTGTATCCAACTTTTGAAGAAGCTTATAATGCTCTCTTTTTTTGAACTACTATTTTTTCTTTAGGGATTTTTTATTTCTTTGTAAGCTTTCGTCCAATAATAATTTTATTTCAATTTTCAAAATAAAAAGCCTAATCATTTTGATAAAAAAAAAATACACAAATAAAATTAGAAATAAAAATAAAGATTTGTCCAAAACACACATATCTGATACAAATATATATATATATATATATATATATATATATATATATATATATATATATATATATATATATATAATAACAAAAAAGCATACGCTTAGAAATGTAATTTAAAAAAAACACACAAAACAAAACATATACCCGCCCTAAGAATATATTAATTTTTGACCATTTCCAAACCCATACTCGTTAAAACGAGGAAAAACCACATAGCCAACAAAACCTTTTCCACCGTTCTACGTCTTTTCTCCCTCCAGTCACCACTTCTACTTCTTCTCTACATCCTCCTACACCCGTCAAACACTTTTGTTCACCGAAAACCCACCGCACATTTTTTTTTTGCTAAATTATCTTCTAATTAAAGGCATGAGACACAAAAGTTTACAAGCTGGGCTTAATAAAGGCCAAGGGTCATACATTTAGGAGTAGAACCATAACCAAAAATTCAAGGAGGAGAAATCGAAGAGTTGCAGTTTTTGCACGCAGAGAGTGGAGATCAGAGCCGATTTGAAGCGAGAGGAAGTCAGCGGCTGCTCCAGGCTTGGAATAGTGCAGAGGATAGTGGTGGGTTATCAAGCCGGATAGCAGCAATCTGCAACTTGATCGATTTGTCTATCTCCTTCATTATCAACTCGGGCCTCTTGTAGTTGGATCGATGGATCCTGCTGTTGCGCTCTGCCCAACAAAAATATATAGTTGCTTGCCACGAGAAGAGAGATAGGTGGCGCCAGGGTCCAGTGATGGCGCTTGTGGGTAGAGAGTTGAGAACGTCAATCCAGTTACGAAGGGGAGAGATTGGGCTGCCAGATATGACCGAGTCCCAAACTTCGCTAGTGTAGAGACAGTTGAAGAAGAGATGGTCTCTTGACTCCGCAGCAGCATTGCACAACACACATGACTGATCCACATCAAGACCCCAAGAGACCATCATATCTTTAGTAGGACAGCGGTTGAGAACAAATAGCCAAGTCAGGAATCGATGCTTTGGAATGCCAGAAGTAAACCACACCTCCTTATGCCAGGAAACCGTTGGCTCGTGTGGTCGTAGGAGATCGTAGATGCTTCTAGTCGAGTAAGAAGTTGAAGCTTTTCCTCCCGGGATCCAAAGGTATGAATCAGGAGCATTTGACAGTGAGAGTGTTGATAAGTAAGAGTGAATATTAACCTGTCTATCTGATCTCGCAGGGGGCAATAGCCAAGTGTCCAACTCCCAAAGCTCGGCTAGAGTTGTCTTTTGAGGGATGCCAACTTGGCGCGAGCTTTCACCTTGCAAGTAGTTGGTAATATTTCCGAACGGCGACCAGTTGCTGGTCCAGAAGTAGGTTGTCTCTCCATTACCTACATCAGTCTTTATCCACTGAAAAATCTTATCCCTTAACGTCAGCAGGTGGTTGGATAACCAGGAGTGTTTTTGTTGTATTGATGACCCAGAAATTATTGACGTCTCCCTCCAATTACCTACATCAGTCTTACTCCCCACCGCACAATTTTCCTGCGAACAATCTTGTGATACTTCTTTATCCGGATTTATTTTATATATCTTAACCTTTTATATTATTTCTTTCTCAAACGTCTAGAAAGCTTTGAGAGGATTTATCAATTGGGTTTTAAAACGGTAGCATGCAAGCCAAGAAATGGGCCTTACAGACCACATCTATGTAAAGAATGAAACCGCGACGTTGCAAATTGGGTTACAAAAGTCAACTATATTCTTTCTATAAATAGATTACTCTCCATTCGCTAGTATCACCCAAGTTTCTGAATACAGAAAGAAGCAATTAACTAAGAGTAGAAAGAAGAAGCAAGAGCTACATAAATGGCAAAGACCATCAGTTCCATCTGCTTCACCACTCTTTTGCTCGTTGTCTTATTCATTTCGGCCGGTAGTTTGGTTCTAATTTTTCTAAAAAAATTCATATGCATTTATTTATACATATATATATATATATATATATAAAAAAATCTATAAACATGTATCTTTCTGTTTATATAAACTGAATGAATGTTCATTATATATAGAAATCCCAAAGAGCGAGGCGACATGTACGAAGTATTTAGGCGAAGCCATATTGCCGTACGCATGTAGTGAAAGCTATTGTGAAGCCAAATGCGCTGAGCATTACCACGAGTCATGCAGAGGAGAGTGTGAGGATCATGACCACCACCACGACGGAGTGCATTTAACAAATGACCACGACGATCATTGCCACTGCTACGGTCGTTATTAAACCGCTGAAGTATCGAATTTAAAAAATAAGAATGTAAGCGTGGTGGTTATGCTGGATTTAAGTGTATGTGTGACTGTTGTTTCCTTTTCAAATAAATTAAGATAGCACGTAGGACGAAGCTAATGAGTTGCTTCCTTGTGCGTCGATGTTGTATGCTATTTCGATTTGAATAATAATAAAGTTGTTTTTTGTGTTTTATCTACGTAATTTAACCACTTAATTAGATGAAAACAAACATTCGTCTTTTGATGTTCTATGTACATTCACGATATCAACGTATCAAGTATGATATATAGCTAGCTAGATATTGATTACGTAAAATCTTTAACAAAACATGCTAGTTGTTTTTTTCTTCCTTTTCTTTTGAGTTGTTAGTCTGTTACGTAAATTTGATGATAACTAGAGTCTATACATTTCACCCAAATAGAAAAACTAAAGTCTATACATAAATTAATAAATAAATATGATAACCACAATACTAGTTTTGGACACTAATGACTAATGTATCGACGCCGATTACTATATTACGAAATATGATTAGATTTAAAATAATAAGTTTCATACTGAATGATAGAGAACTTTAGGGTTTTGAGAAAATATACTTTACTTTCTTGAAGATTACAAAGGTGAGTTCTAAGCTTATATACATGCTTAGGAAGGATCTAGATACAACGGGAAATAGCTGTAAAGCTAAAGGTGCCACCTAGGCACAGCCAGACAGTAAGAGAGGAGCAAAAGTGTTGTTGATAAGGCGCAGCTGGTGAGAGTCCGTACCAAGCTCCTCTGCTCTGCAAGACGACAAGGAGGAGAAAGATGAAGACCGTTGGTGAAGCATAGCTTCTTTCTTCTTGGGCTGGGCCTTTATTGGGCTTACACTAACACATACAAACTGAAAGAACAAACATTACCATGCAAGCATCCCGATTCACTTCGTAAATAAGCTTCCACTTAAGTAAGATAGAGGCAAGCATTACTTTCCAAATATGCTTACATGATAGCAACGAAACCTACTTCCATGCATATTAATATGTTGCATATAGAATGATGGAGATAAAGCCGTTTGTCGAAAAAAAGAATAATGGAGATATACAAAAACATATCGAAATACTTCATACTTGTTGCTCTTGTATGAGTATACTACTAATTTGTTTTACTCTATATTCTTAATTATTATTACTATTTTGATAAAATAAAACAAAACAAAAGGGGAGAAAGATTTGACTTTTATCGAGTAGTGGAGCTTTGCTCAAGAACCAAGTGGACAATTGGACATGGCCCGAGCTATGAACCTATTAATGGGACCAAACCAAAACTACAAGGATTGCTTGATAATTAAACACCGCTCAATTCAAATCTTTTGCCCCAAATAAATCGAATCGTTTTTTTTTGCTGACGATTTTTTTCGGAAAATTGGGACCAGACTTTAAAATTTTCCTTTTCCAGCTCATACAGCCAACTAGCCAAGATAATAGTGTCCTCATCTTTACAAATTACAACAATTTCATCTATGTTTCTCTTATGTTTAAACCCTCACCTTGACAATTTGGATTGATCTGCTCCCCTCTTGTATTTGGTTTATGAAAGGAAATGAATGAAATTGTTAAAAAAAAACCCTCACCTCGACATTCAATAGAGATCAACTGAACCAGGAAAGGTAAACCACGATACCGGGTTGTTAATGGATTCACACTTATCGTTTAAGCTTGGTTTTAAAAAGAGAGAATTGGGCCTCAAAGCCATCTAACGGAGAATAAGACGGCACCGTTTTGAAAATAGCGGGAAAAGGGAAAGGTCAATTGCGCGGAGGCCTCTTCGAATCGCCGTCGTGGAAGAAAACTCGCAGCTTCCGTTGCTGAAGTTGAGAATCCGACTCTCGAAGATGAGGGAACAGGATCTAGAATCCAAGAATTCTCGATTGCTTAGTCTAGTTACCAAATTCGAATTTTGATGAAGCCGTGAAGCAATGCTTGGATCGGTTCCTTGGTCTTTACGGTACCGAATTCGAATATATAATCTATGCTCTAATCAATTGAACCACAATTTTTTTTAAGAAACCAATTGAATAGTTCATTTTAACGGTTATATATCTCCAAAACACAAGACTGGAAATCAAATATTGTTTATACATGTTAAGATTTAAACTTAATTTATCCTTTACCAAGTCTTAATTTATTAACGCACGTTACTAGAGTACTTTGGAGACTTATTCGACCGGGAGATTTTGAAAAGGCGGTTTACAGTCGTGTGATAAGTGCGAAAAGAGTTAAGAGTAATCTTTATAATATGTACCCTCTTATTATATTTTTGTTCTCGTTTGAATCTTATAAGGTTAGGATTGTTGTTTTAACGACATACATGTAAACAATTATCTCTATGCAAAGAAAAACTGCTTGGAACAAAATTTCTTATTGAGTTTTTCTTCGAGTATTATTATAATCCTCTCGTTTGCAGGTGAATCGTATATAAATTTACTTGAAAAGACTAATGAAAAATCTAACAATGTGACACATTGTGATAAACTTCTCACTGCGATTCAAAACAAAAGGTGGCTCATTAGAAGGTCCTTCGAACTGATCTTTGCATACATAAGCATAATCCACTGCTTTGGAAGCAGCGTAAAACGCTTGCTGGAATGACCTTTTTCTCAAAAACTCTTTAGCTGCTTCAAGCTCTTTGATCGCTACGTCATAACCTTTTACACATTCAACGCAAGCGTTCTTGAGCTGCTTGTCATTACCTGAGATTTTTGCAAAGAGGTTCATCAGTTCTAGGTTTTCTTGACCAAACGCTTGAGATTTTTTGGCTGCGAGCTCCGTAAGGCCATGAATGTTTATCGAGGTCGTTCTATTATCTGCGCTTAGCCATTTGACGCAAAAGCGACGATTGTGAAGGATTGGTTCTGAGCAGAGTTTGTTGAGGGTTTCTTTTGTGACGATGTCTTTGGGAGAAAAGGAAGAGGACGAAGGGCTGATGATAAGAATCAGAAGAAGATGAAGAGAGAGGATAGAATATGTGTTTCTTGTGATGCAAGAAATACCCATTGCTTGGCTTAGATGAGAAGGAACAGTGAATGTTTTTTTTCACCTCTTAAAATACGAATATGGTGGTTTACTGTATGGATGTATAGTTTGGAGGATTATATACCAGAATTCTCTATCAATATATAGTATCGTGTAAATGTAACTCTTGTTTTAATGAATTGCTGTCCCAATTCATTATTAGCATAAACTGTTAGAAGAATGAATGCGTTATTAATTAATTATGTTAATTAAAAGTAAATAAGTTTTTTTTTTGTTTGTGCATTGATTAGAACAACACTTGACCGCTAGACTTTGACTTGAAAGCACTTTGTTTATTTCTCCATATGTATTTTGTTTGTTTTGGATCTTTGATGAATAGTCCTTTGTATATATGTGTGGTTGAAGTTTATGCATTTCATGATTCAAAGAAGTTCACTTTTTGCTATTATCTACTTAGGCATCTTTTTGAGTAGACTCAACGAGGTCTTGTCTTATTTGTTTGTATCAGAAGCATCACAGCAAGATAATCAAAATGATCAAGACTCATGTGAGTTATGGCCCTCTACAAAGGAGTAAGAACCATACAGTAAAAATAAGAGAACTACATCCAAAATGGGTCTGAAAAAATCTTCTGTATTTAAACAGCAAAAACTGTAACAAGGTTCTTCTATTGAAAGCTGAGCTATATTTCTAGAAAGCGCAGAGCAGCAAACATGATCATGAAATCTGATCAAATGTCCTTTTTTCACCTGCTTGTGTAGCTGCTTCAAGGTTATCTTGTGGTCCAAGTAAGGTTTGGTCATCAGCCAAGAAAAACAAGCTAGGTAGTGAGGGGAACTGGACATTCTTTATGGTTGACCAGAAAGCATCCTCTCGTATCTTGTCAATGTTGGTCTTCAAAACTTGAGGATCAAAAAACAATGAATGCCTCCTGAAAAAAATCAAATGAATGTTAATCAAATGAGTAACAAAACCAAATAAAATGAACATGGTAAAAGTGAGGGTAAGCAAAACAAACCTGCACGTAGAAGACGGATGATCTTCCGCGAAATGGTCGATGTCTTTCCATACTCGTATATCCTGGTTATCATTTTTCTCTGTACGGAAACGTGGTGGCTTGCTCAACTGCAAACACACACACACATACATGAGGTCCTAGTTTTAAAAGAACGTAACATTTTTTTGCAAACGTACCATACCTCGATTTGAAAGCAATCATGTTCGGCTTTAAAAGATAGCACACTGTTCCAGTCAATCTCCATCTTCTTAACCTGTTTCCTTAATCCAGCACCATCTGTTTCCACCTCACTGATAATCTCCCACACGAACTGCTTTCTAGTAAAGTAGCATTTGGCAATAAGTTCCCTAGAGTTGGCAGCAGTTTGGGTCCAGTTCCCAATATTGATCCTCGTCATTGGAAAATGAATAGATCTCTTTTTCCTAGGCACGACTCTAGACGAACTTGCATCCTGAATTTACACGTATAAGACCTTTTTCCTTAAACATAAATTTAAAGATAAAAGAATTACTAGTAGAAACTATAAGAAACTACTATAAATTGTAAGTCAAAGAATATATAAACTATACTATTGAATGGCCACATAAAACGCGACAGAGCAAATTGAATCATAGTAAGTACCTGCGATCCTAGCGAAAGATCCTGGCCCAGAGAAGTAGACGCAGCTGCTGGCAGATTCAAGTCCAATGAAAGCTTTACGTCTGGGCCAAGCGGTGATAAAGTCAATGAAAGATCTACGTCGGGAGTCGGAGTAACGGTGGAACTCCTCGGGGCTGAGCTGAGTGATGAACCGAATAAAAGATTCGAGGTGGAAGGCGGAGTAAGTGTTGAACTCAACGGACCAAGCGGAAGAGACGCGGCTGAGCTGAGCGGTGAACCGAACAAAAGATTAGCGGTGGGAGTCGGAGTAACGGTTGTTGAACTGGACGGACCAAGCGGAAGAGAACCGGTGGAGTGTGACGGAGATACAGGTGTCTCCGCCACGATGGATTTTGACGGATCAACGGAGATATTGGAACTCAGTGGTGGAGCCGTCGACGTCGTGGGAGAATCCTGGCTATCTTTATTTTCCATTCTTGAACGAGTAAGCAAGAAGACGAAGTTGAGTCGGTTAAGTTGTTCATAACTGCTTGCTTTTATATATAAAGGGGATCTATCTGTTGCCACGTGTCGTAAAGAAGCTCCTTTTTATTATGATTATTTATAATTAATTTAAGATCGACGGAGTTAATGAGAATTGAGAAGAGTATGGAGGAGAGTATCGAATCAGGCTTTATTATTTATTTTTTGTGCTTTGTTTTGAAGGTAATATTTTTTTTTGTCAACGTTAACGTGTGTATTTATTTAACTTTTCTTGACAAACAGCATTGTGTTTTCTTAAACTTTATTATTTTCTTACCCATATTTTAAAATAAATTTTGTTGAACATAAAACTAAGATAAATTGAACAATTTTGTTTATTTTAGATTATATTTAAAATAGATATGTATATATTTTTAAAATTATAATTTTAGATAGATTTTTAATCTATTTCTTTTGGATAAAATATATTAAATCAACTTGTATAAAATTAATTAAAAAAATTTGGTATGAAAATTTTATAATTATCAGAAAGTAAAACGAAAGAACATTTCTAAAATTTGTAGATATATAAAAGAAACTAAATATTCAATCACTAAAAATAATAAAATTTAAAAACTCATAGAAACTTAGAATATATTTTTGGTACTAAAATTGTATAATTATAAAGATTGAAATAAACAATATTTCGAAAATTTTAAAATATTATTATATTTATACTACTATATTATTTAATGTCATATTGGAATAGATTTTCTTACATGATAATGTATAATTTATTATCATATTTTAAGAATAAATTACTAAAAATATAAATTAGCATTACATAAAATTATTCATATCATATTTTTTTATAAGCTACGTCATATATTGTAAGGTTTTCTGCAAAAAAAACCTTCTAAGTTGATTTTTTTCTGCATATTAAACCGCGAACTTGAAAACTTATGGGTCAAACCCTGATGGTCAAGTCACAATAAACCCCCAGTCATGTATAGGTGTATAAGAATGTGTATATTTTTAACTGTAATCAAAACTATGTCGTTTTCAGTCATTTATATAGTTGTAAAAATTGCATAACTAGGACATCGAACCCTGCTCTTTAACTAAATAAATGGTGACCGTACTATTAAGCCCAAAGATGAAACTCATCCGCAGGCCCATTACACAGAAGCAAAGCCCAAGCCTGAGATAAAGAAAAGACAAATTGAAACAACGATCAAGAGAAAAGGAAGAGCAGACAAGAGTACGGTCTCTCCAGTTCACCTGCAGCTCTGCAATAGGTTTGAAGTGCTAGAGGACCAGACGGCGTGAGCATGAGACCAAACGGCGTGAAGTGTGAGCTGTCAAGTTAAGAGGATCCAGATCCTTCCTACACCTTTTGTATAAATAAGAGATGAGAGTGAGATGTAAAAGACAAGTTATGAAAGTGTAATTTCAGAGATAAATATCAATAATATCAAAGTTTCTATCTTTACCTTTATGGTATCAGAGCTTCAGGGATTAGATACTGAGGCTTAGCAATGGATGGAAATCAAGATGAGATCGGTGTTACTGCTCTCACTATCACGCAAGTAGTGACTTTGAAGCTGAAGGAAGGAAACTATCTCCTTTGAAAGCTTCAGTTTGAGCAGTTTCTTGCAAGTCAGCTCCTTTCTGGTTATGTTACAGGCGCTACCCCTCGACCTCCGGAGACGACGGTTGTGCGCAACGGAGATGTTGTCACAGAAGAACCAAACCCTGAGTTTGCGAAGTGGATGAAGAAAGATCAACTGATTCTTGCTTGGCTCTACGGTACACTTACTGAAGATGCTCTCAAATCTGTTTATGGTCTTCACACCTCTCAAGAAGTCTGGCTTTCTCTTGCCAAGAAGTACAACAGAGTCTCTGCATCTCGCCGTCTAGATCTGCAACGAAGAGTTCAAACAACAGTTAAAGGTACTAAGACCATGACTGCTTATCTTTCGGAGATAAAATCATTGTGTGATCAGTTGGATTCTATTGGTGCTCCCATTACTGAACATGAGAAGATATATGGAGTACTAAATGGGTTAGGAAAGGAGTATGAATCTGTTTGCACTGTGATTGAGCATGCTATGGATAGCTTTCCTGAACCATGTTTTGAAGACATTGTTTACAAGCTAACTGGGTTTGAAGACAAACTGAAGTCCTATCAACCACCACCTGATATCTCTCCTCATCAAGCTTTCTATGCAAACCGTGGAGGATATTCTGGTCGTGGAAGAGGAGGTTTCCGAGGCGGATATCGTGGTAGAGGCGCTTACACCACTCAAGGTCGTGGCTTTCCTCAACAATTTGGTCAGAGTGCTCAACGTCCTTCTGGAAATCGACCAACTTGTCAGATTTGTGGCAAATACGATCATGCTGCAAACACATGTTACAGACGGTTCGATCCTCACTTTGTCGCAGCAGAGCAACCTCCTCAGGCAAACACTCTGTCTACAACACATCAAGCAGGAGCTGAGTGGTATCCAGACAGTGGATCGTCTCATCACGTCACCAACTCAGCTCAACACCTAGAGTCTTCTCAGGAGTATACTGGTTCCGATAGTGTTATTGTTGGCAACGGAGAGTTCTTGCCCATTACTCACATAGGCTCTGCTTCTATTCCTACTCAGACAGGTAACTTACCTCTTCTTGATGTGTTAGTGTGTCCTGGGATTACTAAGTCTCTTCTGTCAGTTTCAAAACTCACAGATGATTATCCTTGCTCTGTCACTTTTGATTCAACCTCTGTTTGTGTTATGGATAAGGCAACCCATCAGGTTCTCAGTCAGGGAAACAAGGCTAAAGGTCTCTATCGTCTTCACAACCCTCAGTCCTATCCTTCTACTCTTCACGACAGCAGAGCTCAAGTGATGTAGTGTGGCAAAAGCGGCTGGGGCATCCTAATGATCAAGTTCTGCAATATCTATCTTCAATAAAAGCCATTCAAATAAACAAGACTCTGAAGTCTCTGTGTGAATCATGTCAACTAGGCAAGACATGTAAACTTCCATTTTCTAGTTCAGATTTTCAGTCTAGTAGAATTCTTGAAAGAATACACTCTGATGTATGGGGACCTGCTCCTGTTGTTTCTGTCCAAGGATTCAGATACTACGTTGTATTCATTGATAACTATTCAAGATTCTGCTGGTTTTATCCTATGAAAAACAAGTCTGATGTGGTTTCTATCTTCAAAGCTTTTCAAAGACAAGTAGAAACTCAATATGAACAGAAAATTAAAGTTTTTCAATCTGATGGTGGAGGTGAGTTCGTCAATAAACAACTAGCTCAACACTTCACTGATTGTGGTATTAAACATATCATGTCTTGCCCTCATACCCCGGAGCAGAACGGGCTTGCAGAGAGACGTCACAGATACATCACAGAGTTGGATTTGTCGATGCTTTTTCAGAGTCATCTACCTTTTTCATTGTGGGTTGAAGCTTTGTTTACAGCAGCCTTTCTCAGCAATCTGCTACCTTCGTCAGTGAATGACAGAATGATGAGTCCTTATGAACTGCTGAATGGAAAAGCACCAATTTATACAGCTCTCAGAGTATTCGGTTGTGCTTGTTATCCTTATCTCAGACCATATCAACAAAATAAATTTGATCCAAATCTTTGTTGTGTGTGTTTTTGGGATACAATGAAAGATACAAAGGATACATATGTTATCATCCTCCTACTAGAAAGGTTTATATAAATCGCCATGTTCTATTTGATGAAGACATGCTTCCTTACAAAGATACGTATCAACATCTGTTACCCGCCCCAACAACTCCTTTGAGCACAGCCTGGAGAATGCAGAGTCCTTCTCCTCCTTCAGAAGCAACATAGCGGTCTGATATCAATATAGAAGCTGAAGAAATTCCATATCTCAGGAGAAGCATTGTTATTCTACCAACAGACGCAACAAATGCTGCACCTCATGAGCTTCACCCCACAGAGTCAAGTAGTTCTGATTCGAGCAATGCTTCTCAACACTCGGATCAAGACTCTCCACCAGGTTCTCCGAATGTCCAAGTTCAACAACCTGTGGTACAACAAGACAATACACATCAAATGGTCACTAGAGCTAAAGCAGGGGTTATGAAACCTAATCCTCATTTTGCATTAATTGCTATCAAAGGAATACCTGAGCTTCCTAAGACACCCAAGGAAGCATTAAATCATCCTGGTTGGAATGTTGCAATGGGAGAAGAGATTGAAAATTGTACTGAAACAGAGACTTGGTCGCTGGTTCCGCCTCCCGCTGATGCAAATATTCTTGGCTGCAAATGGGTTCATCGAGTCAAACTGAATGCTGATGGAACTTTCTCTAAATACAGATCAAGAGTTGTTGCTCGAGGAGATGAGCAGGAAGAAGGAGTTGATTTTCTCGAGACTTATAGTCCGGTTGTACGCACAGCAACCGTTCGTATGATTTTGCATATTGCTGTTGTTGAAAGGTGGGACATTAAGCAACTTGACGTAAAGAACGCCTTTCTACACGGTGATCTTACAGAATCAGTGTATATGCGATTACCTCCTAGATTTGAAGATAAGAAGAACCCTCACTATGTCTGTAAGCTCCACAAAGCAATTTATGGCCTCAAGCAAGCCCCTCGGGCTTGGTTTGATAAATTTAGCTCCTTTCTGATTGAGTTTGGGTTTCTCTGCAATGCAAGTGATGCGTCGTTGTTTGTCTATCAGAGAAATAAGAAAATCATTTTCCTTCTGCTGTACGTCGACGACATGTTGATCACTGGCAATGATCAAGCTTTGATTCAACATTTGCTCACAAGTCTCAGTAAGAAGTTTAGGATGAAAGACATGGGAGCTCTCAGTTACTTTCTTGGGATTCAAGCGCATTTTACACCTACTGGTCTGTTCCCGAATCAGCAAAAGTATGCAATGGATCTTCTTCAAGCTGCTGGAATGTTAGATTGTGCTCCCATGCCAACGCTTTTACCTCTGCAATTGGACAAAGTGCCTCATCAAGATGAACTTTTCCCAAATCCGACTTACTTCAGGAGCCTTGCTGGTAAATTGCAATATCTTACTCTTACGAGACCTGATATTCAATTTGCTGTTAATCTGGTATGCCAGAAGATGCATAAGTCTACTTCTGCAGATTTTCACCTTTTGAAGAGAGTACTACGTTATGTGAAAGGAACTTTGGCGATGGGTTTGACTCTTGAATCAGACACAAACTCACAAGTCATAGCATATTGTGACAGCGACTGGGCAGGTTGTCATGACACACGACGATCTACAGGAGGTTTCTGTACGTTTATGGGTTCAAACTTGATCTCTTGGTCGGCAAAAAGACAAGACTCCGTCTCAAGATCATCGACCGAAGCAGAATACAGAACCCTCTCAGATACAGCAGCTGAACTTGAATGGATTGCTCTCATGATGAAAAGCATTAATCTCTCTGAGCCTGCGCCTGCAGAAGTATATTGCGACAACCTCTCAGCAGTTCACCTCACAGCTAACCCGGTTCTTCATCGAAAATCAAAGCATTTTGCGACCCATTATCATTTTGCCAGAGAAAAGGTTGCAAATGGAACTCTGGTCGTTAAGCACATCTCTGCAGCTCTGCAATTGGCTGACATCTTTACCAAGTCTCTCCCTCAACACATCTTTTGCTCTCTGCGTTTCAAACTCGGAGTTGGCTTTCCACCCACCTCGAGTTTGCGCGGGGGTATTAAGCCCAGAGATGAAACTCATCCGCAGGCCCATTACACAGAAGCAAAGCCCAAGCCTGAGATAAAGAAAAGGCAAATTGAAACAACGGTCAAGAGAAAAGGAAGAGCAGACAAGAGTACGGTCTCTCCAGCTCACCTGCAGCTCTGCAATAGGTTTGAAGTGCTAGAGGACCAGACGGCGTGAGCGTAAGACCAAACGGCGTGAAGTGTGAGCTGTCAAGTTAACAGGATCCAGATCCTTCCTACACTTTTTGTATAAATAAGAGATGAGAGTGAGATGTAAAAGACAAGTTATGAAAGCATAATTTCAGAGATAATATCAATAATATCAAAGTTTCTATCTTTACCTTTACGTACCGCCTACCCTATAGCATTTCTTGTGTTATATCATTTCCATGTTCCTGAGATTTTTATTTTTGGCGGAGGTTTCTGATGCCGCTCTTTCACTCCAACCTGGCTCTCCTTACTCTTCTCGAGATCTCTCACTCATCATGGTCATACTATGTACTCACTACATAAGTTTCTGAATTGAGTATTGAAAAACTTAGAATCTGATTGCACTATTGCAAATTTTCAAAACCTTAGTTCGTGTAGTACATCTTGATGTAACAAATGCTATTATCCTTCTTGTTGTTGCTATAAGTTTTTTATGTTGCTTGAATTCTCACTACTGTCGTTTTTTTTGAGAAAGAAAAATTAAACAGAAAATTTCTCACTACTGTTGTTTTGTAGTTTTGTTTGGCAGAGAAGTAGTGTCTGTCATACGTGCTCCCCACGCGAATTTTAGTTCTTATTTCTTAAATGTTTATTGTAAGACCTGATCCTGGATTCCTTAATCCAACCAGACCGCGGTCTCACCTTACTCATTTCTAGTTTGTTTTCGTTTTTCTTTCTTATTTTTCTAAGTCTTTTTTCATTGTTATCGAGGTTCGGACTAAGCAAATCAGACATGGTACAATTATAAGGCAAACGATGTCTTTATTAATATATCATCAAGATTCATACAATGTAGTTTCAGTAATCATTCAGGTTGCACAATAGGCTATAACACAAGTTCTAAATACAAATAGCACACGATCCATCACACATCCATCCACGGCTTGAGTCCATCACGGTTCCTTGGCTTTGCCCCTTTCCTTTGTCGATCCTGAAATCATACCACATCAATATAAGATAATTTTAGAAATATTAATCAAGCATCAATTCACGATTTTCATGGTTTGGTTCTTAGATTCTATGACTGACCCAAAAATGACATCTCTAAATATACATGGAAAAATTCAGTAAAATTCATGATAATCCATGATAATTCTCAACTAAGAGATATCCGAAGTCGGATTCTCAAGAACCGGTCTAGATCATATAGATCTCGACCCACCACAGTTCGGCCAAGGCCGTGAACCGGGTATCGGACCGGCTTTTGCCTCAGTCCTTATTTCCACCGTCTGAACTCTCAGACACAATCAGAATATGGAGATGAAGAGAAATGTATATGATATGTATGAATTGAAAGGATGCAACCAAGACAATCACACCAAAGACCCAACCGGACCGTGGCTGGCCTAAGGGCGTTGCACCGAGGTTAGCATCACTAACCTTAGGCGTACGTTCCACAGAAGGGACTTCCTTCTCCTTCTCCTTCTCGTGTTCCTTCTGACGAGTTTCCATACTTGGCTTCTGGTCAGACTTGATCGGACAGTGCCTTGGCCGGTTCCTCCTTTACGATCCGGTTCTTCTCTTTTCCTTTAGTTTTCTCTGTGTCGATTTTGGCAGAGTTTTCCCTCTGTCTAGTGATACCATTTTCGATGGCAGAGACTCTGTATTTATAGAGAAACTTGTGGCCTAACTTCCCTTAGGCGAACCGGTACGAAAGAGAGAGGGAACGGGCACAACCGTCCCACATGGCATATTTTCGCGGATCTGGGATTAACTTCCCTTTTGGGACGTGTCCTAGGCACGGAGGAAACATGCCCTTGTTCTGTAGGACGTCCCGGTTCAATCGAATCCTTCCTGACCCGATTGTCTCTAATCGGACATGCACCCGGTCTAGGGTTCGATCCGGTAACCGTTCGGACAGTTCAGACAGATCCGGACCTAAACACTCCGGTGAGCTGAGATGAGCTTCCATACAGCTGCCTCAGCTGACTGAGCTAGACCTTCAGCCCCCGTGAGCTGAGTAACTCAGGGTGAGCTGGTTACACTCTTGCCCCAGCTGGATGAGCTTGGCCCGGACCGAGTCCAGCTATCATTTCACTCGTCCAGCTCTTCTTTACCTCATTACTTCCTCTGATGATCAAGTACCAACATTCTGATCCCTTTAACCATCAGTTTGGATCATGATACACCCGATTTCAGGTTAGATGACCTGACTTGGTGCGTTTCCATGTACCATAGTCCGTCCGGCGATCCTATCTAGGATCGGGGACATGACATTTATTGTTCTGTAACTACGTTTGAGAGAGGTATAGTGTTTGTATGTGCAGAGCAAGGAGGAGAGGAAGAAAAATAAATATATTTAGCATATAAAAATGAGTGTGTTGAAAGTCCAACAAAAGGAACACAATAGCATAAATGGTACTGTTATCTTGGACTTTAGCTATGGACCCGTTCGATGATCAGGCTATGCATTTTTACAAAAAAATGTAAATTACTCAAAACGACGTCGTTTGGATTTCAGTTATCATGGTTTGACCTGTAGGTTTTCGATTTCGCGGTTTAATATGCAAAAAGAATCAACTTTAAGATTTTTTTTGCAGAAAAACCTATATTGTATTGTACCATATCATGTTTTTTTGCAGAGTGTCTTCGGACATGCCACGTTAACATAATTTAAAAAATCACTTGAGCCAGTTCACTCATTACCGATTTAAAATTTATAAAATTTAACATGTTCGAAGATCCAAATCACTTGATGAATTTCATGAATTTACACTAAAATGGTAAAAAAATTTGGGCATTCTACTTGGATCAACAAATTAACATAAAATAAATATGCTCATATACTTAATATATAAATGTCAGTCTCTTTAAATTTTCAATGTACCATTTAAACAGGAAAAATCATGATGATCATAATTTGATCAGTTTCTTTCTTTGTGCTGTAATGGTTTTTTTTTGATGATTTTTGATTCAAAGTTTGAAACTTTGTAATCTTACATTGCAGAACGATATCGTTTCAGTGTGCCTCTTGCATTCCCAATTGTTTTTATTTTTATTTTCTATGTAATATACTTTGGAAATTAACTTAGACTAATATTTATAGATAAAGTAGGATATTGTTCAAAAAAAAAAGATAAAGTAGGATAAAAATTTGAAGCAGAAAAAAGGAGCAAGATAAAGACGAACTGTTGTGAAACAAATAACATTAGTTAAAGATGACTTTGATAGATTGAAAGCCAAAAGGAGCCAGCTCACTACAATGGAGGCCGAGATAGAGTCTTCTCCAACGGCTCACCCAAGTTTCCAATATCCCTTAACGGTAAGTCTTCTAGTTTACTTGTTTGAGCTGTGGAAAAGTTTTGATAATCATTGAATGCATTGAAAGATTGGTGTGGTACCGTTTCAAAATTGGCCTAATTGAGGCACCTTTCCTTGATAATTGGTTACTTGAGTCTCAAGAATCTGAAAACATTGACCATTCTGGCAGATTGCTATTAGAGTAGCAGGAAAGAGAGTATACCTTGATGTGCCTTCAGTTGTGTTTGATGCTAAAACTTTGGCCAATAATGACTCAGAATTCCTAAACTACTTTAAGGATTCAAAGGTTCATTTTATAAATGGTCAAGGGTACCAGATTGACGTCAGTGAAGCAGATAAAACGGTGATGTTTAAAGCAATCAACCTTGCAAGTTATGTTGGGAAACAAGTTTTGTATGAGCAGACACCCGTAGGGTTTGCTATTGGTCTAGCAAAGGGGTACGTAGATGGTGGCGCTCCAGCATACATAGATGGCTTAGCATGGTACGTGAAGACAATGCTTGTCGAGGAAAGTGAAGAAGACTTATGCAGCATTAATGTAATCGGCCAGGTTGGGATGGAGACGTACGAAAGCGCTTGTGTAGCTTACGACGTCGCCCAAAGAATCCTTCTCCGGAAACAACCCGGGAACACCTTCTTTACCAAATCCAAGGTCTATGTATATATGCCTACATCTGACGGTGCAAGCGCAGGCTGCACGATCTGCACTTCCTTGCTATCACTTGCCATGAAGAAATCTGTTAGGAAGAATCTTGCAATGTCCGGAGAAATAACTCCAACGGGTGGAATTCTTCAAATTGGCCATGTAAATCACATAACACGAAAATTAATTAGAGTACTACTGTTTATAGTATTTCTTTTTAGTCGCTTGTAATAATATATTGTTTCTCAGGTGAAGGACAAGACTATGGGGGCAAGACGGAGTCAATTGAAGACCATAATATATCCAGAGGCTAACCGGAGCGAATTTGACGAACTCCCGGAAAATGTGAAGGAGGGACTTGATGTTCAATTCGTCGATGAATACGAGCAGATATTCGAGCTAGCATTTAACTACAATCTTTAGAACAAAGTGTAGTTGTGACATGTTTTCATTAATATTTTTAAGCTCATCTTCCAACTCTTGATTTCCTTACCATTGTATTTCTCTTTTTCTTACCACATGATGAAATGTGTGCACCAGTGAGATTCTGTAACATTATTTCCATTGGTCAAGTAGTTAACATATAGGTCACATTAAAACATGTTTGGCGTCTGTTACCGATTGATTTTGTATACAAAAAAAATAATCGAAAGATTGTAAACCATTTTTATATATATACTCCAAAAATAAATTTTCCTATTTAGTAGTAATAGTACTACAGAATCCCAGGCTCATATTACATTTAATCTTGTGGCAAGAGTTGGAGGATGATCAGCCTAAAGAATTTAAGTATCAATGATATATTACTGAAAACAACCAATAAATAAATCCCACATGAAACTTGTCAGACTTCTTCTAAAATTCAACGGAGGAGACCCCACATGATGATACCGAAAGGCAAGCTCAAAAACCTGCTCGTACTCATCCACAAAATGAACATCAAGCCCTTCTTTCAAGTTGCAAGCGAGCTCATCAAAATCTCTACGGTTACCCTCTGGAAAGATCATCACCTTCACTTGACTCCGTCTTGCAGCTATAGTCTTCTCCTTAACCTGTGAGATATCTTTTATGTTAGTTTTCAACTCAACAGGAACTGAGAAACTAGAAAGCAATAACATAGTAGTGGTAGCATGTGACTTACTCCCCCTATTGTAAGTATTCTACCAGTTAGGGTGACTTCTCCGGTCATTGCAAGATCCTTCCTTACAGGCTTCTTCATGGCTAGTGATAGAAAGGAAGTGATCATTGTGCAGCCTGCGCTGGACCGTCTTTTGGTGTGGCTCCTTCAGGAACATGTAGATGAATCTTGGAGTTTGCAAAGAAGAGGTTCTCAGGATCTTTATCAAACATTATTCTTCTAGCAACTGTGTGAGCTATCTCTGCACTTTCTTTCATCACACTCCCAAGCTAACCCGTTATACGAAGACCACCTTTGCTTTCTCCTTCTTCTACAGAGGTTGTCTCTATGTAGAGTGGTGAGCCACCCTTGGATGTCCAAGCTAGACCCATTACAACCCCTACTGGTGTCTGTTCATAGATCTTCTCTTCATAGAATTCTGGTTTGCCTACATAATCTGCAAGGTTTGGTTCATCAATCATAACCTTTTTAACCGAAACTTCAGGAGCTTCCGCGGATGCTCCTTCTCTCACTAGCTTCAGAGCAATCTACCCAAAAATCAAATGATTTTAGTTTCTTGGGACTCAAGTAAAGCAATATGGAGATTCAGTGAACTTGTAAAGTTACCTTACGGTAAATCTTCTCAATATGCTTCTGGAGATTTCTAACTCCTGGTTCTCTGCAGTAATTTTCTATCAACGAACGAAGAGCTGCATCGCTCACAACAACCTGACAAAAGTAAAAAACAAATTGAGTAAATCTCGTATAAACATGAACACATACAAAAAACATATGGACAAGTTGTTGTGAGTGAGACCTGTTCAGGCTTGATGCCACATTCCATGCATGTGGTTTTCAGCAAATGGTCTCTAGCAATATGAATTTTATCATCAGTGATATAACCTGAGATATTAATCACCTCCATTCTATCTAGCAGAGGTTCCGGAAACTTATCTAACACATTTGCGGTGCATACAAATAAGACCTGCATGAAATTAGTATGTAACTTACGTCAAAATACAGAACATTGTAAATGGCAAAATATAACATATATATTGGTAAAAAACCTTGGATAAGTCGATAGTGACATCGAGATAGTGGTCTCGAAAATGTGCATTCTGCTCTGGATCCAGAAGCTCCAACAACGCATTGGCTGGGTCACCAGAGTGGCCCTTTCCAAGCTGCCAAAGGAACAATATACATTTATAATTGACATTGCCGGTTCTAGGTACAGTCGGATAAAACATTCGCTTTATCTCCTAAATTATAAATATGTATATAGGTTGTCTGGTTCCAAATTATCGATTTTTGTATAGTAAAATCTACCTAAAAGGTTTATGTTCCTATTGCAATATAGGTCTAAGAAGGTAAATATATTGTAAAACTCCAAAAGGCCAACTCGAATGCTAACAAGCTAACCTACCTTATCAATCTCATCGATCAGAACAAGAGGATTTGATGTTCCCACGCTCTTTAGACACTTCACCATCTTTCCAGGCAATGCACCTTCATATGATCGACGAACCCCCTAAACGATTTATAAGAGAAAACACTATTACTATTTGTATATGATATGATTATCATATTTTAATTATAATATTCTTTACCTTAATCTCGTCAACGTAAGATAGTCCTCCAACAGAGAACCAGAAGAACTTGAGGCCAAGAGCACGTGCTATAGAACGGCCAATGCTAGTTTTACCAACTCCAGGAGGCCCTGCGAGACATATGACCTTCCCTGTTTGACACATTAACTTTCAGTTTAGTCCTTTTTAGCAAGCTAGAGTGAATCAGAAAGGCAAAGATACGAGACCTTTTGAAGTGCCTTTGAGTCTTCTCACAGCTATAAACTCTAAGATTCTCTCTTTTACATGAGATAATCCGTAATGATCATTGTCAAGAATCTTTTCTGCCCTTTGGATATCAAAATTCTCATCACTGTACAAACCAAACAAATATTATGATTATTAATGAGGCTTCTCAATCATAGTGATCATGAAGCAAAAGGCAAACCTGAAATTTCCCCAAGGCAACACGGTCAACCAATCAAGGTAGTTATAAGTACTCTCGAAACGGCTGGAACTAGATTCTAACATAACCAGTTTTGCAAGCTCTTCTTCTATGACTTTTAGTGCATGTTTTGGAATCTTTTCTTTAATTGGTTCAATTCTTTTCCTAATCTTTTCTGCAGATTACAAGAAAATTATAGAAAGTGAATCAGTGGTGGAATCTAAAAATTTGAATCTCTCTGAACAATACAAAATCGAAAGATATTTATATAGTAGTACTAACCAGAACTTAAAGATTCGTCGTCTGTCTTCTGCATTGGCTTCTCTTCTTTTGTGACTTGTAAGGCACGTTCTGTAAGAGAATGCTTAATTTAATGAGTTTTCTGGAATAATTTGTTGTTGATCAGTATAAACAAATCAGTAAACCAATGGGAAGCGTTAGTGTAATCATGATTTATCGAAACCTGCTTCTAAGAAGCATGATTAATCATATAATAAGCACAGAGGAAAGTCAGTCGAATACCTTTATTAAGCCTTTTTCTTTTTGTTTTCAAACCTTTATTCATCCAACTACTTGGAGTAGCGGAGTAGTTTTTGGAGTTGTATATCTTCATATATGTTGTATTTTACTTTGAAAGCTGTTATCATGGATTAATTGTATGTACAGTATTTATACCAGAATCCAACTCCTTAAGTTTTCTAAGTTTTAATAGTTAAAAGGAAAATTCCCAAACTTATCCTATAGAAAAAGAATAACAAAGCGTGTAAACTCATGACGCAGGTTTATTGTGAAATTTTAAGGAAATATTCCCCTAAGTTACCTAAAATAGAAAGTTTTACAGAATTTCCTGGCTTTCACATGTAATCTTTTGGTAGGAATAACAGTTCTGTCTATAAGAAAATACGAATCAGTGACATATACATTCTAAACTCTACAAATAAATATTTGGACAAATTGATAAATTTTACTAGTTTCAAGTTGGATTGCTTTAAAAAAAAAATAATTTGATAAAATAATGAGATAGCTTCTGAAAAACCTATATACAAAATCTATAAACCCGTTAAAATCATAAATTGATAATTAGTATCTATCTATCTTGGCCAAAGGTTTAGTCTCTTTAGTGAGATTCTGTAAAACTATAAACATGTTTGGCGTTTGTTACCGATTGATTTCTATGCAAAAAATAATCGAAAGATTGTAAGCTATTTTTATATACTCCAAAAATAAATGCTCCTATATAGTAGTTAATAGTACTACAGAATCTCTGGCTCATATTACATTTAATCTTGTGGCAAGTAAGAGACAGAGGAAGATCAGCCTAAAGAATTTAGGTATCAATGATATATTTTACTGATGAAAGCAAAGTAAATCCCGCATGGAACTTTTCAGACTTCTTTTAAAATTCAACGCAGGAGATCCCAAATGATACCCAAAGGCAAGCTCAAAAATCTGCTCATACTCATCGACAAAATGAACATCAAGCCCTTCTTTCAAGTTGCACGCGAGCTCATCAAAATCTCTTCGGTTACCCTCAGGAAAGATCATCATCTTCACCTGACTCCGTCTTGCAGCTATAGTCTTCTCCTCAACCTGTGACATTTTGTGTGTTAGTTCTCAACTTAACAGAAACTGAGAAACTAGAAAGCTATAACATACTAGTGGTAGCGTGTGACTTACTCCGCCTATTGCAAGTATTCTACCGGTTAGAGTGACTTCTCTGGTCATTGCAAGATCCTTCCTTACAGGCTTCTTCATGGCTAGTGATAAAAAGGAAGTGATCATTGTGCAGCCTGCGCTTGGACCGTCTTTTGGAGTGGCTCCTTCAGGAATGTGTAAATGAAGCTTGGAGTTCGCAAAGAAGGGGTTCTTGGGTTCTTTCTCGAGCATGATTCTTCTAGCAACTGTGTGAGCTAGCTCTGCACTTTCTTTCATCACACTCCCAAGGTGACCAGTTATATGAAGACCACCTTTACCTTCTCCTTCTTCTACCGAGGTTGTCTCTATGTACAACCCCCACTGGTGTCTGTTCATAGATCTTGTCTGCATATAAAACTGGCTTGCCTACATAATCTGCAAGGTTTGATTCATCAATCATAAACTCTTTAACCGAAACCTTAGAAGCTTCAGCCGATGCTCCTTCTCGTACTAGTATCAGAGGAATCTGCCAAAAATATCAATTGATTTTAGTTTCTTGGACTCAAGTAAGCAATTTGTAGTGTTTGGTGAACTTGTAAACTTACCTTGCGGTAAATCTTCTCAATATACTTCTGGAGATTTCTTACTCCTGGTTCTCTGCAGTAATTTTCAATCAACGAACGAATAGCTGCATCACTCACAACAACCTAGCAAAAGTACAAACAACTTGAGAATTTTTTTCATAAACATCAACACAATCAAGTGTTCTTAAAATAGGTTCCAGGCGTCCATTAGACGGCAAATGAGATAAGATAAATAATGATATTTAAGAAAAATAGTTTAGGAAGCCAGGTACTAATCCCCTATAAAGTACATAATTAAGGCCTAATGACATTGCATTTAAACATTAGCTAAGCAAAAGGCATCAGAGAATGTAGACAAGTAAGTTGTGAGTGAGACCTGTTCAGGTTTAATGCCACAATCTATGCATGGTTTTTAGAAAATGGTCTCTAGCAATATGCATCTTATCATCAGTGGTATACCCTGAGATATTAATCACCTCCATTCTGTCTAGTAGTGGTGTTGGAATCTTATCTAACACATTGGCTGTGCATACAAATAAGACCTGCATGAAATTAGTTTATAACTGACGTCAAAACGCTGTATATAAAAAATCATAACCTTGGATAAGTCGATAGTAGCATCTAGATAGAGGTCTCTAAAATTCTCATTCTGCTCTGGATCCAGAACCTCCAACAATGCACTGCCTGGGTCTTTAGAGCTGCTCTTTCCAAGCTGCCAAAAGACCAATACATTTATTATTGATATTGCCGGTTTCAGGCACAGTCGGATGAAACATTATTTGCTTTGGTCTACAAATTTTAAGGAGATATTATGCGTAGATCGCATGGCCCTAAATTCTCGAGCTTATTTGTATTTTTGTTTTTTGAAACACTATTTTTCTTTTTAATTTAGGGTAATGAATCTCTCGAGTTTATTTTTGAAACACTAAAATCAATAATATTAAATCAGGATCATTCCCAAATTATACCTTTAATGAAATGTCGAAATTTTCCAAAAATACCTTTAATGATATAACTAACTAACAAAATTCATTAATGGTATTGTCGTCTTTTGATTTTGTGGGCTTATTTCAATCAGGTCTAACTATATGAATTATGTTTTTATATAATTAATTTCATACCTGTAAACTTTTTAATAACATAAATTAAAGTCTACAATAATTTTAAAAAGTTGATATTAGAAATTGAAATTTTATAAATTCGCGGGAAGAAAACTTAAATAAAAATATTATTGACCATTTTAAATGTATAACAATATTTTATACCATTTATAATTATTTAAAATAATATAATAGCTCAAATATGAATTTTGGACACAACTAGAGTTGGAAATTTGAGTTTTTACCCGCAGGTCCCTGCTAGGGGCGGATGCGGGTCGGCAAATTTAAAAAATTCAATATGCGGGTGCGGGTCGAGTGAATTTTAAGCGGGACGGATGCGGGTCGGCCAAATTTGAATCGCGAATATCCGCTAACTCGCAAAAAAAAATAATTCACTTTTATTTTTCAAAAGAAACATATTTTCGTAATATATATATATATATATATATATATATATATATATATATATATATATATATATATATATAATATAATGAATTATAAATTTTTAACTATAAATATATAATTTTAATTATTTTATTACAAAAAATATTAAATTATCATTAAAAATATTTTATTAAAATTTATATTACTTGCGGGTTATCCGCAAATATGGTGGGGGGTGCAGGTTTTTGAATCTATCTTCGCGGGTCATGCGGTCATAATTTTGAGTAAAAAAAATTAGTCAATCTGCGGGTTGGCGGGGCGGGTGAGACGAGTTGATCCGCGAACCAGCTCTAGAAACAACCATTGTTTAACTTATTTACAAACGTAAAACGGTGGTGTGATGCATTTTAATTTTCGTCATACTGTAAACATTATAACAAACCGCATAATTGCAACTTGATCATATCACACTTAACATAATTAAAACAAAAAATTATCAATTTTTATATTAAAAAATAATAAAAAAGAACCCGCTCTTTCGAGGACGGGTCATAATCTAGTTTCTTTTGAAACGCATGGCAATGCATAGAGTTTATTTAAATATTATTTAAGAAGGTAAATTTATTGTAAACTTCAAAAGGGAACTCAAACAAGCTTAGCTACCTTATCAATCTCATCGATCAGAACAAGAGGATTTAATGTTCCCACGCTCTTTAGACACATCACCATCTTTCCAGGCAATGCACCATCATATGATCGACGAACCCCCTAAATGATTTATAAGAGAAAAAAATATTATTTGTATGTGATATAAATATTATTAACATATTTGAATTATAATATCTTTACCTTAATCTCGTCAACGTCTGATAGTCCTCCAACAGAGAACCGGAAGAACTTGAGGCCAAGAGCACGTGCTATAGAACGGCCAATGCTAGTTTTTCCTGCTCCAGGTGGCCCTGAGAGCAGAGCCGGTCCTAGAATTTTTATGGCTAGAAGCCAAAAATGAAAAAATGGCCGAAAATACTACATATGATGAAGTAGGGAATATTTGATATTTACCAAAAAAAAATAAGTAAATATTTGATATATTGAATATAATAAATGAATAAAAAATTACCAGTTTTGAATCGGATCACTTTTTAATCACACAGTTTGACAAAATGATGAGATAATAATTTTAAAAAAAATCTTTATAAATATATAAAATCATAAATTAATACTCCAATTTGAATCAAATTTGACGCAACTGTTCAAAGCTATAAATTCTGATGAGTTCACAAACTGTCAAAGGTTGTCGTAGTTATTTATTTTGTTAATTTAGTCATTTGGTTCAGTTAAAATAATGGGAGAATAAGTCATCCTTAGACTTTAGGAAACTACTCTTCCACTTTCCTATTTCACTTACTTGTAGGAGCAGAGTCTCCAACGTGTTTGTTTCCTTTATATATCAACTAGATTTTGCGGGTATATTTTTTGTTTTTAATAATTTTTCTAATACAATTTTTATGTTTATGTGTTTGTATAATCATATTTCGATAGAATAGGTATTTTTTTGTATTAATTTTTTTGGTAGAAATTAAATTTTCATATATATGTTGTTTTTTGTAATTATCTATGTGTTTTAGTAATCAAATTTGTGTATAATATTTTTTAAAAATTATTAGTAAGAATTTTTGATAATTGTATTGAATACATAATTTAAATCAAACAACCTATTTGAAACCCGTTAAATAAAACTCGTAGAATATTTTTTTATAAATAATACTTCTATAATAATATTAAATTAAAAGGACTGTATGTAAAATAATTTTACAAAAAATAATAATACTTGTACAAATTATTTAGCTCTTTTTGAACATAATAATATTTGTACATATTATTTAGCTTTTTTTAATGGGATAGAAATGTGGCTTATAAAAAAAGATATATGCAGTGTTTTCATATTCAACTCAGACCTACAGTCGAACCGGTAAATCTGGTAATCTCTATATAATTCAGATTAGAGATAACAAAAAATCAAGTGGAAATGAAATAAAACCTAAAAATATGCCATTAATCTGTGACATGATATCGGCCGGTAAAAACCCAAAAAAAGTCTGATTAAATTCCTCACATACTTTTTAATAGTACATAAAATTGAATAAACTATTTTGAATTGTAATCGTCTGCAGTTTGATTACTTTTAATATGTCATAAGAAGAAAATGGTAATAGAGAAAACTAAAATTAATTGATCTGAATATATTATTTTATTTTTAATATTAGTAATTTATATTTTATTATTTTAGATTTATAAATTAAAAAATAATTGTTTAAAAATTTAATTTTAACTTAAATATTTCAAATCAGTTTTATTTATAATGAAAATGTTAAATGTTGTGTGAAGTATTTTAAAAACCATGATGCCTTTGTTTAATCTATAATATATTAATATATAAGAGAATAAAAAAAATAAGAAACAAAGGATAAAATATATTTTACTGTGTATTAGAAAGTCAAAAACATAGAGATTACATGCAAATATAATAATGCACGTAATGAGAACTAAATTGCTGACAAAAAAAATAATCAAATAAATAAATAGACAAACAATACATAAATTTGAATTGAAACTGGTCTTTTTTTGCGGCTGTAACTGATATCCTTTGATGCACGCACGTAAAGGTAAATACATAACTGTTTCTGTTTAGGAAATAAATATTTTACGTAATCTACAGAAAAAGAAATTGGACACAACCTTTTATCAATAGGTCAAACTTGTATTTTAATAGAATAGATGAAAAGCCAAAAAAAGCAAGTTTGTATGTTTTATGTTTCTCTTTAAACTTGTTCTAAAGCTGTGATTCGACGAGGTCACATCTATCAAATTCAGAATCACCACCACCGGGAGATCTATGAAATCACTGCTGACATTTTATCTTTTCCTCTGTTTTTGAGCAGATTTCTTTTGTATAGATCCAGGTGATCAGAACAAAGTGGTGGATGCATTGGCGAAGCATGCATTGATTGATGTCCGAGTCATCTATAATGAACCCACCAATTTCGATGGATGTTTAACTTTGAATGAATGTTGGTGTTACAAAAAAAGTAAATTATGAAAACAGTTATTCTTCTTATTTTATATTTAAAATCCATGTACTTATAATTTTTTTGTCAACTTATAATTTCTTTTTGCACATTAATAATTTTATTAATTAATAATATTTCATAATTTCGATGTTTTTAATTGATAGAGTTGTTACTTTTTAGTGTAGTTGACAACAACAAGAAGGAAGACCTCAAGTGAGTGAGACTTTTCAAATTTCTGCTTCTAATGGTCACAGCCAAAGGCTAGCTCGAAAATCTGCTCATATTCATCTACGAAGTGAACTTCAAGCCCTTCTTTCACGTTTTCTGGAAGCTCATCAAAATCTTTACGGTTAGCCTCTGGAAAGATTATCGTCTTCACTAGACTCCTTCTCGCAGCTATAGTCTTCTCCTTCACCTGTGAGATGGTTAAGTATCATTCAACAACTTAACAGAGACTAGAAAGCTATAACGTAGTACTTGTTGTAGCTTGTGTGAGTGATACTTACTCCGCCTATTGGAAGTATTCTACCGGTGAGAGTGACTTCTCCTGTCATTGCAAGATCCTTCCTTACAGGCTTCTTCATTGCAAGGGATAACAAGGAAGTGATCATTGTGCAGCCTGCGCTTGGACCGTCTTTTGGCGTGGCTCCTTCTGGAACATGTAGATGAAGCTTTGAGTTTGCCAAGAAGAGGTTATCAGGTTCTTTCTCCAGCATGATTCTTCTGGCGACTGTGTGAGCTATCTGTGCGCTTTCTTTCATCACACTCCCAAGCTGGCCTGTTATACGAAGACGGCCTTTGCGTTCTACTTCTTCCACAAAGGTTGTTTCTATGTAGAGCGTCGAGCCACCCATGGATGTCCAAGCTAGACCCATTACAACCCCTATTGGAGTCTTTTCGTAGATCTTGTCTGTGTGGAAAGCCGGTTTGCCTAAGTAATCAGCAAGGTTTGATTCCTCAATCATAACCTTTTCAACCGTTTCAGCTACCACTCCACTCTGGTCAGTCTTTGTTGCTGACTCATCTGTCAACACAGTGGATCCTTCTGCAGAGGTCTTTGAAGATTCTGACACTTCTGTGGATGCTCTTTGGCGAACTAATTTAAGTGCAATCTACCAAAGAAAGTTAAAATGATGTCGGATTCTTGAGACTCAAGTAAACAAACAGTTTGGAATGTTCATCACTTTCTTGAAAACATACCTTACGGTAAATCTTCTCAATATGCTTGTGGAGATTTCTAACTCCAGCTTCTCTGCAGTAATTTTCAATTAAAGAAAGAAGAGCTGCATCGCTCACATCAACCTGGCAAGAGTACAAGCAACTTGAGAAGATCTCTCATAAACGAACACATTCAAATAATGAAGGAAAAGTAAAAAAAAAAAGGAAGCTAATGGTTAAGAGTAGAGACCTGTTCAGGCTTGATGCCACAATCTCTGCATGTGTTCTTCACCAAAAAGTCTCTAGCAATATGCAACTTCTCATCAGTAATATAACCTGCGAGACTAATCACCTCCATTCTATCTAGCAGAGGTTTCGGAATCGTATCTACCACATTTGCTGTGCATACAAATAAAACCTGCAACAAAATAGTTTATAACTTACCTCAAACACAGCCCTAATTATTATATAGTATTGTATATGAAAAGGTATAATATAGTATTGGTAAAAGAACCTTGGATAAATCAATAGTAACATCGAGATAGTGATCTCTAAAATTTGCATTCTGCTCTGGATCCATAACCTCCAACAACGCACTAGCCGGGTCACCAGAGTGGCCCTTTCCAAGCTGCCAAAGAAACAATAGACAGTTACTGCAATAGACTTTTCAAGCTGTAACTCTATAACCAATTCAAACACTAAACAAGAGACTTACCTTATCAATCTCATCGATCAGAATGATAGGATTCTCTGTTCCAACAGTCTTCAGACACTGCACCAACTTTCCAGGCATGGCACCAATGTATGTTCGACGATGTCCCTAAACACATTTTACAAGAGAACAGATGGTAATTTATAAATCTATGCTTAACAAATTTAAAGGTTTGCCAATGTAGTATACATTAATCTCGGCAACATCAGACAGTCCACCAACAGAGAACCGGAAGAACTTGCGGTCAAGAGCACGTGCTATAGACCGGCCTATGCTAGTTTTTCCTACTCCAGGAGGACCTGAGAGACAGATGATCTTCCCTGTTTTGACACCATTTTAACAAACTTTTCAGTTTCACACCTTTTCAGCAAAAGAAGAGTGAAATCAGATACGACCTTGTGAAGTGCCTCTGAGACTTCCAACAGCAATAAACTCAAGTATTCTTTCTTTTACATCAGATAAACCATGATGATCCTCGTCAAGAATCTTTTCTGCTTTTGAGACATCAAAGTTCTCATCACTGCAAACCAAAATTTAATATGATTATAAATGAGAGTTATCAATCAATGCAAACAGGAAAAGAGATCAATTGCAAAAACGGCAAACCTGAGGTTTCCCCACGGCAACACGGTCAACCAATCAAGGTAGTTAAGTGTCACATCAAACTCGCTCGAAGTTGGTTCTAAAAGCTGGAGTTTTGTGAGATTTTCTTCTATGACTTTTAACACATGTTTTGGAATCTTGTCTTTAGTAAGTTCAATCCTTCCCCTAAACTTTTCTGCGGAAAACAATTAGACTTTTTAATCAATATCTGAAAAGTTGAATCATCTCGCTATATATTCATTCATGTACTAGTAGTGGTACTAACCAGAAAATGTAGATTTGCTATCTGTCTCAACCCCAAGCTCCTGCATTTGTAACACACGATAGGTATCAACCAATGATACTATAGAGCAGACTTGATTTGAGAGGTGAGATGAGAACCTTTTTTATAGCCTTTAGCTGCTCTTTTAGAACGATTTGTCGCCGCTCACCACTAAATTTCTCTTCAACAGTTTTGGCTATGGATGCCTAAAACATGAGAGTGATGATGAAGATTCATTGTCAGATTAAAACAATCAATTAAAAAAAAAAGAAACATGGAAAGTCATGAAGGTATGATGAAGTTACCTGAATCTTGTTAACTTCCACTTCTTTTTTTAACAAATCTAGCGTCAACTCCAGACGTTTATGAACCTGGATTGATGAAACCACTATGAGAAGCTGACTAGTAGTGAAAGTATCATCCTTTTTGATGTAATCTCAGATTCAACACTGATTGAAACTACTTACATCCAGTTCTTCAAGAACTCCCTGATTTTCATGTTTGTTAGCGCCAGAGATCCCGGCTCCAAAATCGGCTAAATTTTGATAACTGAAGTCACCTATGTGCTGTAAAAATTGAAAAAGAAAAGAGATTAAGCTGAGATACTGATAGTTTTGACATGTTTTGCAATAGCAAGTCAGTGTCAAGTATGAAGGAGAGCAGCATGCCTGAGTATATGTCCGAACTTGATCTCTCCAGAGTGAAGTTGTCTTTAAGACATCCCTAAGTGTCGACATAACTTCAAAGTATGTTGCCTTGATGACATCATCGTCCTTGTCATATGGCATGTTCTGCAGAGAAATAACAAAGGTTTAGAAATTTTCAAAAACTTTTCTCTGCTTGTATAACAAAAGGGAAGAGTAGTAGTAGAAACAGAAACACACACCTTTATATGTTCAACTTTGACGGATAAAGGATCTTCACTCACCTGTAGCAAAAACAAAGCACATTGTTATCTCAATAACAGAGAGTTTACACAAAGCAACAAGAGAGTCCCATTTAACTTACCATCTCTGTTATACGAAGACGTCTGCGACCAATAAGGATGACTTGCTCACCTTGGATACTTGAAATCTGAAACAAACAAAAAAATTGGAAATGGTTTTAAAGTCTTTTCAAACAGAGACTAGAAAAAAGCTAACGTGCAGGCAAGAGTAGAGTACCTGAGCAAGTGTGCCAACTTCGTGCATACGGTTAAGCAACTCTTTGCCTTTAAACTTCTCCAGAACATTCTCTGTTTCACAGGTAGAAGAAGAAGATGAATCAGCGTCGTCCTCCTTCAAAAGGAAAGCCCCTGCGTATGGAGTTTGTCTCCTCATGCTCTCTTGTAAAGCAGCAATTAGCTTAGGATCCTACACAAAATAAAACCTCAAACACCTCAGTGAAATACAAAACAGAGACAAAAATATATATATAAAAGGCAGTCCAACCTAGTGGGCAACATAACATGGTCGGATTTGGACACAGCCGTGTGATTTTTTTTTAATAAATTTTTCAAAAAATGTTTATAACCCCCAAAAATCACAGATCCGGCACTGCAGTAAAAATAAAATAGGTTATGAGTAACATACCTTGACATAGATAGGCATGTAGAACCCAGGAAAAAGAGGCTTCTTGGGCAACGGCAATGCTATAACCTGTAATTAAACAACAAACACCAAAGCTATTAAAGGTTCCACCTTTGCCTTCTCTTTTTTCATAATTGAATTATGATCTGAGGAAATGTAAACCATTTCAATAAACCCATGATCATAAAACTCTTCAAGTGTCATAAAAAAGCAAACTTTAAGAAGAAGAAAAAAAATGTATACAAACCGTTTGATAATCGTCGAGGCCGGTGGTGGTCGTTGAGACAACAACCGATTTCGTGACGGGATTCGACGCATCTGACTTGGGATCGGCCTCAGCGGCGCCGTCGCTCTGGTTAGAGCAGAAAGCGCGACGGTTCAACAGCTCGTGGGGATTCCGGTTCCATCCGGTTAGCTGACTCAGCGCCTTGAAGAGTGGAGTCTTAATTACCGGATTTGATCCCACACGAGGAGACGGATTCAAGTGATGGACGCCGTGAGCGGTCGAAGAGAGGAGCTTGAGCATGGCGGGGGAAATTAGGGTTAGGGTTTTGTCCTGAGAGACAAGAAACCGTACGGACTGTGTGTCTGAAGACGGGAGATGAACTTACAGGGTTGTCAAAAGCCCTTCATAAACCCCTTTCAAGGTATTAAAAAATGTAAATGGGAAAAATAAGAGAAAATCCAAAAGTGGAAAGATGGAGACGACGTCGTTTGCTAGAAGTTAAAACTACATACCGGACCGGGTTGAGTTTGGGCCTTAAAAGTAGGAGGAGATTTATCTTGGGCTTTCTGTTAAAAAAATGTTTCCAAGAAACCATACTGTAGAAGTCCAATGAGACAGGTCTGATACTTATAAGTAAATATTCTAGTCTTTTAGCCGACTAGTCCTATCCTAACAAACAAGCACTCGTCGCTAATCTAAAGCTAACCATCCTGCTTTGGTAGAATTTTTGACAAAAATATTATTACTCTCTCGGTATTTAGAAGATTGATGTTCAACGTTTTTTGTCGTATTTGAGAGAATGATGATATATCTTTTAATTAATGCATTTTATTTAAAAATTAAAATAAAGTTTTGAATGTAAAAATATAAGTGGTTCATTTTATCTGAAAGCACATAAAACTTTAAATTAATTTAAAATGAAACTAAAAAGTAACAGATATAAATAAGTAGTTAATTTTTATATTATGTTTGATGAGAGAATGATGATATAATTTTTAATTAATGCATTTTATTTAAAAATTAAAATAAAGTTTTGAATGTAAAAATATAAGTGGTTCATTTTATCTGAAAGCACATAAAACTTTAAATTAATTTAAAATAAAACTAAAAAGTAACAGATATAAATAAGTAGTTACTTTTTATATTATGTTTGAACAACTTTAAACATCAATCTTTTATATACAAAATAATTATAAAATTGGAATATCAAAAAGCCCTGGTATATACATTGTATTTAACAAATAAAAATAATTAGGAGTGGAACAGTACTTTTGTCATGGAACAAATCATTGTCATTATTGTTAGTATTATTGTCTTGAATGGGGATAACAAAGAATCAATGAGGATAACTACTAATCATTTGATTTGGGAATAATAAACAAAGATAAAAAGGAAAAATTAATAAGTAGAGGATATCAAACCGTGTCTGACGCAAGGAAGCAAATCTCTCTGTCATGACTCACGTTTATAGCTACAAACCCCGCATTTACTTTGCAAATTAGATACTTTTGTTTCTTAATTTTTGATTTTAATTTTTAACAGCTTAAATCATTTCCTCATATCGGATGTAAACTAGACATTTTGAGAAATATATATATGTTATTCGGTATGCATATATACATTTTTCTTTCTACTTATAGGCTGATTGACAAGAGGAATCCAAGACTTAAATTAAATGCTTTTCGAAAAGATCAACATGGCTAAATTATTATTTTTCATTAATAGAGAAAAGGATGAAGAACATGTTATATGTTTCACAAAACACCAAACAATGAAAGAAAGAAAATATCAATTTGAATATAGAAAAATTGTTAGCGAAAAATTGTGGATGATAAATAGCCACAAGCCCACAATACTAAGCCTAAGGTGAGGAGGTCATGAAAGAAAACAACATCACATGCATCTTCTCCTTTTCTTATTGTTTCTTATGTTCACAAAAAAAAGGACTCATCACTTTTTTTTTGTTTCTTTATGTTAAATTTTGTTTGATAGCTACGTGTTCTTCTATCTACTCCATTGGTTATATTGCCACCAATCATTTCCCTCCACATTATTACATCAAACTCCTGTAGCCAATTTTGTTCCTTTTGTAACAAAAAAATCTACAAATCAAATAAATACACGTGATAACACAAATTTACGCCGCTCAGCATCATAATATAGATATGTAAAAAGCTTAAATTGTAGCCTATGCGTAAAATATCTACTAAAATATCAAAATGACGATAGATATTTTTGTTCGCCGTCAACAAAATGAAGATATTTTGTTACTTTGTTTATGATTCTAATATGAAAAACAATATAGGAAACTGATTTCTGCCTTCACCGGGTCAATCATAATTGGCCAATGTGAATTTAGACGTACAATTATTCAAGGAAAAGAGATCTAAAACTATGGTATTTAATTCGAAAAAGACAAGAAAATAAACAAATAAAATATGCTAGAAAATCATTGCATTAGAAGTGGCCTCTCCCAAATGTTTATATATAGCGATCCCTCCAATTAACTCTGAATTATAATATCAAAATAGGAAAGAGCTCGACTTCTTCTTCAGAAGATTCGATAATATCAAACTTCTTGAAGAACTTCCAAGAATGAATCATTCAACGGAGGAGGTAGAAGGGACCGAAACAATCCCTTTTGCCCGGAGAATGCAAAGAGGAGGGCAAAGGGTCTTCGCTCCAAAGCTTTTGGAGGCTCTTCGTCGATCAAGAAGAAGCTCGGAAGCTCCGGTGATCCATCTTAGTAGGAGATGGAGAGCTACGGCAGCTCAGAAGGTTTATTCCTTAAAGCTCTACGATGCTCTCCAGCGATCGCGGCGGGGCACAACGGTCCGGGACACGGCCGACAAAGTGCTCGCAGTTACGGCTCGTGGTAGGACACGGTGGAGTCGAGCCTATTGAATGTTTTCAATATTAGCTTTCTTAGCTTGAGTTCGTTACATTGGTTCAATATATATAGGACATTGGTTTAGTGAAAGGAAGCTAAACCAACGGTACAAAATAGATAACCAAAGATAACCGGTATATAATCTAATATGCCTCCCTCAAGCCGAAGTTGCGGAAGGTGATGAAGTAGAAGCTGGAGTGAAGAGGCTTGAAGTTGACATCCGGTTAAGAATGGAGAAGAAAGGACCCGGCTGAAGAGGTTTCGTAAGAATGTCAGCATGTTGATTTGAACTCGAAACATGCATCAGCCTGAGAAAACCGTTCTTGACTTGATCACGAACCGTGTGGCAATCTATTTCCACATGTTTTGTGCGTTCATGGAAGACGGGGTTCGTAGCAATGTAGATGGCGGACTTACTGTCACAGAAAAGCTTCGCCTGAGTAGTGACTTTAACGCCAAGAAACGTGAGAAGCTGCTGAAACCATAACAACTCACAAGTCGCATGAGCCATACTTCGATATTCCGCTTCAGTACTGCTCCTACTAACAACATCTTGCTTCTTAGACTTCCATGTGATCAGAGAAGAACCAAGATAGATGCAGTAGCCAGTAACAGAGCGACGACTATCAGGACAAGCTCCCCAATCGGAATCAGCAAAAGCATTGAGGCAGAGTTCAGAAGAAGCAGAAAAGAAGAGGCCTTGACCTGGACTATTCTTGATATATCGGAGGATCCTGTGAGCAGCCTGCAAGTGTACATCCGTTGGAGCTGAAAGAAACTGGCTCAAGCAGTGAACAGAGTAAGTGATGTCAGGTCTGGTAATCGTCAAGTACAGTAAACGACCAATCAAAGCACGGTATGAGGTTGGATCATCCAGTAGAGTGCCTGATTTGATACTGAGCTTGAGAACAGGATCCATTGGAACCGAAGACGGTTTACAGCCTAGGAGGCCTGTATCAGACAGAAGGTTGAGAGCATATTTACGCTGTGACACCGAGATACCAGCAGCAGTACGAGCAATCTCAAGCCCCAAGAAGAATTTCAAGTCACCCAAATCCTTAATCTTGAAATTCTTGTGAAGTGTCGCCTTAAGATCCGACACCACAGAGTCATCGTTACTAGCTATCATAATGTCATCGACATAGATAAGAATAGCTGTAAACGACGCACCAGAACGACGTACAAAGAGGGTATTATCAGATGGAGATTGAACATATCCCGCAGCAAATAGAACATCAGTGAGACAGTGATACCACTGACGTGAAGCTTGCTTAAGACCGTAAATGGACTTGTTCAATCGACAGACAGGGTTTGGTGGTAAGATAGTACCAGGTGGAGGAGTGTAACCCTGAGGAAGACTCATGTAAATCTCTTCATCCAGGTCGCTATGAAGAAAAGCGTTGGAAACGTCCATCTGAGTTAACTTCAATCCTCTGACAGCTGCAAGACCCAACAAAAGCTTCACAGAAGCAAGCTTAGCAACCGGAGAAAAAGTGTCAGTATAGTCAACACCCTCTTGTTGAGTGTAACCTTTGGCTACAAGACGAGACTTACGACGCTCAACAGTCCCATCAGCTCGATATTTCGTCGTGAAGACCCATTTACACCCTACAACGTTCTTCCCATAAGGGAGAGAAACAACATCCCAAGTGTTGTTATCCTCCATCGCCTGCAGTTCATCAGTTGTAGCCTTTCTGAACTCAGGAGACAACATGGCTTGCTTGAAGGTCGTGGGTTCAGGGTCAAGGGAATAAGAAAGAAGATGATGTTGATACAAAGGTTTCAAATGTGAGTAAGTAAGAACTTGATCAAGCGGATAAAGGGATTTAGTAGTGGGTGGTGGAGTATGATGTAAAAAAGAGCAGTGATACTCAGAGAGATAACCTGGAACACGAGTAGTTCGTTGTGGTCTTGAACGCAATAGCTGACTCTGTCCTGTCATGGATGGTACGGTCTCTCGAGGAACAGTCACAGAAGGTTGAACAGAGGAAGTTGATGCAGATGATGCAGATGATGGAGAATGCATTTGAATAGCAGAATCCAAGACAGCAGGAGTAGACATAGGTAAAATTGTTTTCGAAAAAATTGTTTCAGATGTAGCAGAATCATTAAGAGTTTGATATGGAAAGATATTTTCTTTGAAAACAACATTGCGAGATACAAAAATGCGTTGAGTATCAATATGTAAAACTTTGTAACCTTTATATCCAGGAGAATAACCAAGAAAAACACATGAATCAGCTCGTTGAGTGAATTTGTGACGATCTTTATTCAAAGTTGAGACATAACATAAACAACCAAAGGATCTAAGTAAGGTGTAATCAGGTTGCTTATGCATTAGAGTTTCATAAGGCGATTTTTTATCTAGTAGAATAGATGGAGTACGATTGATAAGAAACACAGCAGTAGAAACACAATCAGTCCAGTAAACTAAAGGTATCTTAGACTGGAAAAGCAATGCACGAGCAACATTTAGGATGTGCTGATGCTTACGCTCAACAACAGAGTTCTGTTGAGGAGTATAAGCACATGAAAACTGATGAACCATGCCATGTTTACGAATGATATCAGGGAATGCAAGTTCAGGAGCATTGTCAGTACGAATGGATTTGATATTGGATTTATACTGAGTACACACATGAGAAATAAAAGCAGGAAAGACATGGGAAACATCACTTTTATTCTTTAGAAAGTATATCCAGGTGACACGAGTACAATCATCTACCAAGGTCAAGAAATATCTATAACCCTCAACAGACTCTATAGAAAAGGGACCCCATACATCCATGTGAACTAACTCAAACGGTACAGCAGACAAATGATTACGAGAAGGAAACGGTAAGCGTTTTTGTTTAGCTAAAGGACATACAGGACAGTTTTCAACATGAGACAAAGAAGACTTATTAAAAGGCTTGATACCCGGAACATGAAGTAATTTTGCCAAAGAGGGATGACCAAGACGTTGATGCCATAGATGACCATCATCCAACACAGAAGCACAAACACTAGAAGATGATGCAGAAACAGTCGTATCAAGAATGTAAAGATTGTTGTAAACAGATCCTCTACCAATCGTCAATCCCTGAGTAGATTCCTGTATCAAACAGTGATCTACAAAAAAATGAGCTGAAGAATTATTATCCACAAGCAAACAACGCACACTAATGAGATTAAACCGAAAAGATGGTACATAAAGAACATTATGCAAAATGATGTTGGATGTAACATGAATGCTACCAATTTGATTTATAGGTTCTTTATGACCATTCGGAAGAGAGACCGTAACACCTGTGACAGTAGAGAGTTCACTAAAACGAGCAAGATCACAACAAACATGAGTCGTTGCTCCACTGTCAACAATCCAAGAATCACTAGGTAAAGAATTATAAAGGGATGATAGGCATTGATGATTGAAGGTGAGGATATTTTGTTCAAAACGGAGGTTAGATGATAAGGAAAGGATAATACCAGATGAAGGCTGAGCAGCCATGTGTCCCTGATCAGAAATTGTAGCATGTTGAACTGAAGACTCCGAAGGACGAACACTGGCCTGAAGTTGTTGTATGATGTATTGAACTTGGTCTTGACTCAAACGGTTGATATCCAAGCTAGGAGAAGGACCAGCCGTAGGTGCAGTCACAGTGGCAACTGTGTTCTGATTCTGAGATGATGAATGCTGAGACGACGAAGAGGGTTGCTGCAGAGGACGAGGATAACCACTCTGATTCTGTTGTCCTCTTGGAGCCAACGAAGAAGAAGAACCTCTCGGAGATTGTCCATGAAAACGATGTCCTGGAGGATAGCCATGGATCTTGAAGCACTTCTGAAGAATATGACCGTATTGACCACAATAAGTACACAAAGGACGTGACTTTGGGCGATATCCTTGTTGAGCAACCAAAACTGGATTCTCAGAAGATACAAGAGGATCAGGAATGGGACCACCAGTTTGAAAGACCACAGCATCACTCTTCGTAGTTGGCTTGATCGTTCTCTGCCTCTCATCTTGAGTGATCATGTTAAACACATCTTCAAGAGAAGGAATTGGTTTAATCATCAAGATCTGTCGTCGACTAGCATCAAAAGACTCATTCAATCCCATCAAAAACTTCATAACACGACTACGCTCTTGCATTCTCTCCCACAACATAGCCGCATTACACTCACATCGACCACAAGTACACACCGGAAGATCAATATAATTCTTGTACTCTTCCCACAGTGTGACGAGCTCAGTGTAGTAGGTAGTGACATCCATTGAACCTTGCTGAATCGTACCTAAACGTTGCTCAATCTCATAGACACGCGGAGCATCATCTTGTTTAAAACGAGCACACAGATTCTTCCATATCGATTCAGCAGTGGACATATACAGAAGGCTCTGAGCTATCTTCTTGGAAACGGAGTTCATGATCCACGTCGCAACCATATCGTTACACCGTGACCAGGATCCAGCATCACGGTGACCTTCCGGAGGTTTCGGAACCGTGCCATCGATGAATCCCAGCTTGTTACGCACATTAAGAGCCATACGAACAGAACGCCTCCAAGAATGAAACTCAGCTCCCACATTGAGACGATCGGAAACAAGAATCAAGCCGGCGTGATCAGAACTGTGAAGGTAATAGGGATTCTCGTATTGATCCAAGAACGGAGTGGAAGGATTCGTCGCCATCGGAAGGATCGTATCGGAAGCAGCAACGGAGAGAAATCAGAATCAGGATCGATCAGATATGAAAGATTACGAGCAAAAGAGACGAAGCAACGGCAGTGAAGCGAATGAGCAAGACGAGGATCAAATTGATGAAGAGAGATACCAATCGAAGCTCAGATAAGCTCACAGCCATGAAAGAGAAGCTCGAATCGAAGATCTCGAAGCTCGAATCGAAGATCCGAAGCTCAAAGAAGAAGAAAACGAAGAGAAATCAACGAAGAAGAAGAAGCCGTAGTGGCTCTGATACCATATTGAATGTTTTCAATATTAGCTTTCTTAGCTTGAGTTCGTTACATTGGTTCAATATATATAGGACATTGGTTTAGTGAAAGGAAGCTAAACCAACGGTACAAAATAGATAACCAAAGATAACCGGTATATAATCTAATAGAGCCATATTGGTGAGCCGGTACAGGACGAGTCTGAGCCGGCACAAGCATACAAAGCCGGCTTCGGCGGTTAGGGGAGGTGAGGGGAGGAGGAGGAAATTGTCGGTGGTGGGATATCGGGTCCGGACGTTGGGTGGGTTGGTGCCGGGTTGTAAGAGAACGGCGTTACCAGAGCTTTTGGACGAGACGGCAGACTACATAGCGGCGCTGGAAATGCAAGTCCGAGCCATGACGGCTCTAGCGAAGATTATGTCTGAGTTTCAGCCGTCGGTTAAACTCAGCCTAGCTTCATAGCCGATTGCATGAGCCTTTGGTGTGTAATATCTGTTTTAATTATTCTTTTGCGAATTTATAATCCGATTGTCTAATAATTTATTTAATCAAGTGTTTGCATTGGGGGAAATGTCAAAAATCATCACGAAACGGACGAAAATATTGCGTATTTTTGTTATTGTTTAAAGTGTTTTGAATTTTGATGCCATTTCATACATTTGTGAATTGTAAGTATTTACTTAAAATGAAATTTGGATATCATAAATGTCTTACTGCTAATCATCATGGAAACTTTGTAGTTAATATTTAGAGTGTTTTAAACTTTTCCATCGAAAAATTGAATTCGAGGATGACTAGATGAGAACTCAATACTCTTCAAGTTCTAGGTTCGACCAGTTAACTAATCCATATAACATTTTACCAAAAAAGGAACTAATCCACATTAGACAATATAAATATTTATAGATGTAAAGGACAAAGTATATATCTAATCTCGGGCCCATTCATCCAGCACAAATTTGAATGTTAAGAAACTAAATTCGACATTATAAGCTATATGCCAAAATGAAAATAAAATAAAGTATATACGAGAAGGCATGTGCATGCAGACCCTACGGCCCGACTCTTTTGTTCAAAGTGCGTCGCATGTGAGAGACCTCTTTATCTGAAATTGGTTTCTTCTCGAACAGTTTTTTGTTTTCTCTTTTACTATAATTTTAAAGAATTCATTTAATAAAATGATAATAAGTTAAAAAGACTTTCGTGTGTCCTACATCTTAACAACTTTGTGAAACAAAATGAGTGCATATATCATACTTTGTCCTTACATACATGTATAATTTGAATTATAGAATAAGTAGAGACCAAAGCCAATGGGTTTATTGTCTGAACGTGGTTACTTCAGCTGATTTGAGAGATTACTTCAGTCTTGATGAAAATAATTTAAGTACAATGTTTCATAGTTTAGAAGAACATGATTACGTCTACGTTAGATATGTAGGACTATAAAAGGCTGTAACTTTTGTTGTTGTGCTAGTCAACGTGTATAATCTGAATCACGAACTTCTCCAGTTGTTTGCATCTCAACCATTAACCATGATTTATGGCGTGTAAAATACCCAATAGTATAGGATATGCAATGACGATTCAATTTAACAAGCCTATTAGGGCAAAAATAATAATCATAACACTTGTAAGTTGTGCTAGATCAACATGGTTATGCTGGATCCTCAATATAAAAATCTGGATACAAACCAATATATATCACGGATTATTACAAAGACGACAGGTTTTGCCATTAAAAAGGTGACACGTTTGAAGAGTAAAGCCTCAAGAAAACAAAGAGATGACAACGAAAACGGATGGAGACGTGAGAGAGAAGGTGGCATAATAATTGGGGTCAAGTATGAGATGTCATCTTTGTTTCCTTTAAGGCTCAAGGACCACCCACCACTTTCTCACCTCCTAGTCCCTTTATTTATTTGTTTGTTTATTATCCTCGTGCTTCCATATCGTAACATGACCTGGCTATTAATCCTCAATTAGAATGTTTTTAACATGGGACTTTACCATTTTTACAGTGGGCTAATCTGGTAACCACAAAACTCAATAAAATCCTTAAAATATTACCACATTTTGGATCCCACATTTAACAAAAACGTCACCTACGTTCATGGAGGAGTGGTCATTTTCTTATAGCAAAGGCATATTAAGTGTCATTCTCAGTGTATACATACACGTTTGACCCTTAAAAATCGACCCATCAGAACTTGACATGATCTGATATTTGTCTCTTTGTTTAACACTTAACATTGGACCCCAGACGCAGCCGGACGAACCAATTACAGCTTTCGCCTTTTGAGTTTTGGAGTCAAATGTTTCTCAACTGATAATAAATAAATCAATCTAAGTATTCAATAAAGAATTTAGTATTGATATTTGTTTCAAATCCATTTAGTACTGAAACGTTTTGAGCAATCCATCTAAGAACAAATTTGTGAACTTAGGTCCAAAACAGATAAAATTATATACTCATTCCGTTTCAAAATGTTACATGTTTTGGCTTTTTCACACATATTAATAAAATATATTAAACTTAAGTAATAAATACATAATTTTGTGATTATCTATTTTCTATGATTCTAAACTAATAAGAATGTAGTAAATGCAATTAATATTCTTGAAGTTTACAATTAATCATTATTAGTTAATAAAGTATTAAAAATATAAAAAATGTATTTTTTGAAACATTTTTTTCTAGAATAAATATCTTATGAAACAGAGGGAGTATTAAACAATGAACTGAATATACGATGGTGGACATCTAGTACTAGTAGAGCATCTGACCCCAATTAAAGACATTTGGTCTTCTAGCTTAGGAGGACATCTGATCCTCAGAACAAATTGATATCATAACTAAAGTTTTGTGGTCTTCGGTTTGAAAAGAAGATTGTTAAGATAAATAAACAATTCAGGTAACGCAGAAAATTTTAGACCAATATATATTTGAACGAACTCCATTTAGTATGAAGTCTTTTGGAGACAACTGATTTAGAAAACAAATTCATGTAGGTTTGATACAAAACGCACAATATCATATTAAACAAAAAATTAGATATCTAGTGACAGTGTCTATTTTCCATTAGAGCATCCGCCCCAACAAAAAGCATGTAGTCTGGCTCTGTTAGAGCGCCTGCCCGAAGAATATATCTGATCCATCACAACAAATACAATATACCAGCTTCTCTGCAGTCAAAATTGTTATTTACTATTTCTTTGGTTGACATGTATTAACATTACCAGACAACATAGTACTTCTCTTTTTACTAACTGTAGAAAAGTACTACTAGTGTCAAGTGTCAACCACGATTTCTTATATACACACATGATATTTGTTGCAGCATGAACTTTACCTCTTAATCCAGTTCATCAGCAAAACCAATTTAGATAAGAATCTGAGACTTTGCTGCAGCCCTAGAGCAACTCTTCCGGCCTGATTTGGTTAGAACGCAAACACAAGTCTCTAGAAGCTCAAGATCTTCTTCCCAGAACAAGGAAGACGCCATTTCAGGATTCTGCAATAGTTGCTTGGCTGTCAAGAAACCAGCAATTGTCCATGTCTGGTAAAGCCTGGACTTTTTTCCGATGAATTTCCCGTATCTTGTATCGTAGTACTCAGGCCACCTGTCAGCTTGGAGCCTCTTCTCAGCCAATGTCACTGCTTTCTCTGCTAGCTCTGGTCTACCCATCTTCATGCATGCCAATGTGAACTGAGAACATCCGAATACGTAATGTAAAGATTTGCTAGAAAATATATGTTGCGTGTGTTTTACGGTATTTGTAAGAAACCATGCTTACTTGCCAAAGAAGCGTTGGCCATGACCCTCCATTATGGTAAGACCACGGCCTACAAAACATGCAATGAATAAATAAATGAAGTGTAGTCTATTTTAAGTGGTAAGCTACTTTACTTACGTGTTCTTTGGGTCACTCCCAGTGATTATTTGCCACTCTGAAGATTCCAAAGCAGGGAAGCATATCTTAAGTGGCATGTGCCCAATGAGATCATCCCATTTCTCTTCAATCAAATTCAGTATAGCTTGGTTCTGTCTTGGAGTTCCCAATGAAGAAACAATTGACCAAAGGTTTCCCAAAGTGAAGAACCTAAAGTCCATGTGAGCAGGCTGGAGGTTTCCCACAAGAAAACCACACCTGTGGTTTTCAGGAATCCAGTCCATTAACCACGGAGAAACCTGGTCCGGGTAGATGTTGAACTTGTTGGTTGCATCAGTAGAGTACTCCTCAGTTTTATAACGGTATATCTCGTTTATTTTGCCTTTGTCAACCCAATAGTTTTCTCTAATGTGGAATGAGATTGCACTGAGCCTGTTGTTAATGGTCCTTACGAGGTTCTTGGAGCTGTCATTTATAGTTATCATCTCACGAGAAGACCGTAGAGCAGAATAGAACAAAGCCTGTGGGAACATATCATAGTTAACTTTTCTTGTTTTTGAGATTTTTAAAATTTAGAAACAACTTGTTTCGGGGAGTTACTTGGATCTCAAGAGGGTGACCATGGATACCCATACGCCTGTCTATCATGCAAGATCCATCAGTGACTAGTAACGTTGGAAACATATCAAACCCATCAGCTAAACACAGGTTTGCAATCATCTTTATCCCTGTCTGCACATCTACCCTCTCTTGAAACGAGTAGTCACCTGTGATCTTCCCATATGCTCTCAACAATATTATCCACCATAAACCTGAGATTTTTTTTCTTCTATTTAATTAACACTGATGTGTTCTTAGCTACACCACCAGATTGAAGAAACAAGAAAGTACTGACCAGAATCAACAGGAGCAACACGACCTATAGCTGACTCACCAAAGTCTGGATCAAGAACCTCTTCGAACTTGTCCTCTTCAAGAGGTGAAGTTCTGACTTTGAAACTCGCAGGCATTAATCCTTGTCCTGGACTATAACAATCAACTGTTTTCTCCCAACTCTGCAAACACAGCACAACACCAAACTCTAAGACCGTCTTCAAACCTAACATTAGAATTCTATTTTAGTGTCGTTTTCGCACAAAAACTTCTCCAACCCAACACTAAAAGTTACTCCATTTTAATGGAAGATTATAGTGCAACACCAAGTTTGAACTGATTTTATTCAACACAGTAAACACTATTCACTTCTTTTTATTAATAAAATAATAAACTAAATAATAAATAAGAAGAGAAATAAATATAAATTAGTAAATTAAATATTTATAATAAAATATTATATGTATTGAAACAGTTAATTTAAATATTATTATATACTGAAATAGTATTTTTAAACAATTATTGTAAATTGTTTTTATGTAACTATTAATATGTTATCAGTGTAAGATTTGGTGTTGTAGATGGAGAATAATATGTTATTGGTGATTGATCAAAAAAAATATATATATGTTACTGGTGTTGAAACTATACTAAATTAGAGTGGTTTTAATACCCTAAGGTTCTATGCAGGCCCATCTCGAAGGGTGTGCAGAAGGAGCTTTTGCACAGGGTCTAAAAAAATTAGCCAATTCTAGGTGTAATTTAGGGATTTTTGAAAATAATTTAGAGCATTTTTTCACATAATTTTGTGCTAATACATGTAGAATATGCACAGGGTCCACTTAGACAGTGAGATGTCATGAATGCAAACTCTTTGATGTCAGTATAACATTGAGAGAATGTATTCATACCTGCAGCTGCAACGTGTAAAGAAGGAAGTTACGAACAATCTCGCCTTCTCCCTTCATCAAGAAAGCAAGAGCCGAAGGTACAAAGTCCCTAACAAAGACCTGGTCATAGTTTAAAGGTGCTGTATCGGTTGGATCATTAGCAGCCATGGTTCCTACAGGAGAATCACAATATGTCACTACTGATTGTCTCAGCAACCTCCAAGCTTCCTCCTCGATTTCTTTTCTTCTGACACTCTCCAAACCGTCCCTATCTATGTTTCTGACGTCTCCATTGACAAACTCTTCATCTTTCTCATCTTCTTCAGGCCTCTCAACTGTTAATGGCTTCACATTTACGCTGTTCTTGGCGATCATATGATCCAGTGTCGGATCCTTTGTGCAGGTCGTGGATGCAGAGAGGTTTCTTGCGTCGGAAGCAACCTGAGTTGTAGCAGAACTTGGTCTGTTAGTACAAAACGGTGCAGCATATCTCGGGTTGGTGATTCTATATGGGTTTGGATTGTTGATGTTTTGGTTTATGAAACGGGAAGGATGCGGCTGAAATGCAGTGTCTCTAGGTGGAGATAATCTTGAGAACGCACGGAGAATGCATTTAGAGGGTCTCATCGTTGAGTTTCCAAGAAAAGCTATAGCATTCATCATCAGAATCCAACATTCAGATTGCAAATGACAAGTTTGAAAAGGAAAATAAGTTTTATTTTTGTGTGTTCTTTATATATCTGAAAAATGCGAATCCTGAAATGGGAGATTTGTTTTAGGAAGAGAATGGTTTGTGGATATTGGAACTAGTCTACGGCTAATTTGATGTTTCTATTAATACACCAACTTATAATATTTTTTATTCCTCTTTTTAGCTTGCTCCATTAAATCTATTTCGGTGTTCTTTTCAAAAATCTGAGTGTTTTCTTGTTCAATTAAAATGTTACTTGTTTATGTATTTTAACTGATTTAGAATTTTATGGGTTTAAATATTTTGTAAAATTTAATAATTTTGAATTAACAAATGGCTTTTAATTTATATTTTCAATAGAAAAGTCCTTTCAAATCCAGTAAATTTAGTGTGAGGTCAAATTAATAGACTAGTTGAAGTGAAAGACAAAGAGATTAAGAAACTCAAAGATGAGATAAACTTAAATCTCAGGTGAAAGAATCCCTACTAGAATTTTCAATAAATATTTCAAAAATTTAAGAGCTTGTCGGTTAAACTGATCAATGGAAGTTTCATGTAGTTGACGAAAATATAAGACAATGGTGTAGGTGTGTGTCAGTATGTATAGTCTTGTTTAGAGTGGACTCGATCCAAACAAAACATGACAAATGTCTGTCTATACTAAAATGGATCCATCAAAAACGTAACACTATTGAATTAACATAATATATTATTTAATTCAGATCAGTATTAAAATAAATAGGTCCCGTAGCTCAGTTGGTTAGAGCGTTGGTCTTATGAGCCGAAGGTCGCGGGTTCGAGCCCCGCCGGGACCATAATTCCGGCCCATTTGTTATTATTTTCTGTTTTGGTCAAAACCCATTTGTATTTTATATTAATTTTTTAGAAAGCCCATTTCAATCATGTTAATTTTCTTTTGCCTCTCCAACACGTTCGAGAAGTAGCCCAGTTCACACTTTCGTATTCGGCCTTATCATATGATTTATATTAGCGTTTTTGGAAAGCCAACTCCAATCATGTAAATATTTTTGTCTTGCCTCTTCCGACACGTTCGACAAGTGTTGAGACTGTAGACTCTTTCGCATACTTCCGATTATTACATAATCCCGTATTTACATATGCAGTGTGTATGCACACTGTATTGCGTCAATTATATACGAGAAAAGCATAAATCACTCCTACTTTGCCGTTAACTCACCTATCCACCTCCCAGGCTCCCAGCTTTATCCAAATTTTCAATATTTCCCACCGTTATTTTTAGTTATTACTTATACTAGATCTTTTTCCGCGCTACGCGCGGATAATATAATTAAATTTGTTACGTTTATCATTTTTATTTGTAAGCATATTTGGGTATATTAATTTATATTTAACTATTTTAAAATTTGATTTTTTTTTAAATATTTTTAGTTTGAAGTAAATATTTGAATATAATTCGTTAGTGGTAATGGATAATTTAGATATATAATTATCTTCAATTTACCAAGAAATTTAACTATTGTCAAATATGTTTCTATTATATTTAACACAATTAACTAATAAAATATGAAGAATAAAGTTCGAGATTTTAGAGTTATGTTATAAATATAATTATGTATAGAACATAAATGATCTTAGTTTAAAAGATCAGAATCTCATCTCGAATAATTTCACGAAAAGAAAAAGTAATCCAATAACCTACTTTAAATATAAAACCCCCTTTTCAAAAAAAAAAGTGTACTCAATAATATTTTTATGTGTAATAGTTGAAAACTGACAATTGAATATCGATCTTATATTATTTTAATATATGTAATGGTAAAATATTAATTGTAATAAACAAATTTTGAATTTTGTAATATTACATGAATTAGAAGTCTTTAAAATCTAAAATCTATTTTATTAACATAATATATTTTTATTCATTTATTAGTTTGACGATATAAAATATTGCTTTAGTTTTAGTTGTATATTAATTTGTTAATAATTTAGTTTTTAAGTAATTTTAAAATTATCAAGAATATAATATAGTTAAAATTATTTACTTAGATATATTCAAATATGATGTCTCATTTTTATGTGTGTTTGCGTTGAGCATATTTAATTTGTAGTTTGTATATTTAACAACACCTTGTTGCGTGCCGTTCTATGGTTTAATAAATGTGTTGTCGTTTCATTTTTATTACTACTAACATGTTTTTTTAGTGATCAGTGATAATGTACTTTTACCATTATGTGTTATATTTTATCGTATATTTTCTATTTAGATTTTCCAATCTTCATGCTGTCACTTATTTTAGAATCATTTTAATTAGATAATAGGTTTAAAGACGTAAATAAAACTATATATGATGTAAATTTAGACTTTTTAATGTAACTGAGCACTATCAATTATGGGAAATTTTAGTTGTTCCGCTGTGATTTTGAAATCAAGGCACCGTTCATAAGGAAACTATCCATGGTCTTCATAATAAAATAAAATTGAAATTTGAAGACTTAACAATCATTTGATATAACAATCACCATTATGTAACAACAAAAGAGAAACGGATCCACATATAAAGAGCAACATGATACATTATCTTTAAACAATATCAGTTAATGCCCTTTTCATATAATATCTCTAAGCAAAACCGTTTGACCGCACATATACAAACACAAGTAAGACAACATGCTTCCATCTACTCTCAGTTCATGAGAAACAAATGTAAGATGAACAGTGAAAAGAAGGTAACATACCTTTAAACTTTAGTCTATGCCTAAAACTATGAGAGAATGATCTTGTTGAGGCTATTTACCAAAACTTGTATTACAAACTTTTGCTGCGTTTAGAAAAGTCCAAAGTTTATTATAAGCTTCTAAATGTTTATGCATGGAACGTGTGTGATCTCTTTTACAATCCCTAATACTAATACCCGAGAAGGTGGACCGAGTAACAACTGTGTAGATAGAAACACATGTAAATTCACAAACCTAGAGAACCAGAACAGGTGAGTCAATACATGATTTGGTATCTAGTACTTTATGGACAAATATCGTTTTTAGCGGGACCTCCAAAGTAGAAGAAATGACCTCAATCATCATTGCTTCCGGGTTGAACATCATAACAGTTAGACTGCTCAGTGAATATTCCAAGTCTTTTAGGTGCCTTGAGGTACAACCACTTGAATGTTCCTGAAGTAACTTGCTTTGCTAAAATTACCTTCGTATGGTAATCTACCAATGCCCATTTGCGTTGAAATGTGGTGCCCATCTGCTTGTGAGTTCACCACTTCTCCACCCCATTCAATCATTGACACACTTTCTGTTAAGTAGGAGAAGAGAAAAGATGACCAGTATATATACTAAAACCTAGCCGCTTCCAAATTGCATCCACCAGTGTCCCTCTTTTGGATCCTGTAACAAAGTAACAGAGGCCAAGTTAAAGGTGCCTCATATCTCTTTCTTAGTTCTCTTAGTGGCTTAACATACCTTCCAGATCAGAATGCTGATGTCATACTGAGAGTAAAGATATCCATAGACAGGAGAGACACTTGCTCCGATTGCTATGTCGCTGTTGATTTGAATAAAACCTGAGCTAAGAAGATTGTAGCAGCCAGTAGCTTGATATGCATCACTCTGCATAAAACAGACCAGTAAGAGCATTAAGCAACTTTTCTTGAGAACATTGAGAAAGCATGAGCTGGAAGCAAAAAAAAAGCATATGACCATAAGCATTTGATTTAGACGGTGGTCTCATGAACTTACAGTCCTGGAAGTGAAGAGTCATGTGTTATTGTCACAGACTCACGTAAGATTAACTGAGAGTGCTTGCGACGGTTCATCCAACTCTCAACCCTCTCCAATTTATAGATTTAACATGAAGAAAACGAAGAGATCGATAGCGTTTTTGGTTGAATAAAAATAACATGTATTGGCGAGATTAAGACAAATAAGTTGAATGACAGGGAAACCTAAGAGTTGACATAAGGATTCATTGTCTCTGGAGTAAAAGATCAGCGAAGATCTCGGAGAAGGCGAGGTGGAAGAAACGAAGCACCAAAACCATTTATCCCTGATAGCAATCATAAATTACAGAGTTAAGAAAACTTAGTGTTTCAAAAAGGAAAAAAAAATTACATGGACCCCCACAAACTTACATGGAAAGGGTAGCATTAGCAAGGGTCGATCCGGAGTCCTTTTGAGACATTGATGCGTCATGTTTTCTGGATTTTGAGTGATAATTTGAGGGGGCCGTGTACGTAGTGAGCCTTATATTTACAGGGATGAAGGAGATGAATAGCAATGAATCAGAAGCTGAAAAGCGTAGCGCATCTAGTGGTTTTTGTTTGAAGTCAAGATTTATTGATCTAGATTGCATGTGAGGTGGATGCACTGGAGATTTTATAACGGCCGGAGGTTTGAGATCGAAGAAATAAAACGAAAGGTATTTAAATACACATGAATCGTATACGATGACAATAAAGATGAAGAGTCACGATCTCTTTAATCAAAGTTGGACCAGGAGCTGGGTTTAATTGGGAGTGGATCACTTTGTTTAGGTTAAGCCCAATAGGTGACGTGGCAAAACGTTATAATATGATTGGATGATTTTCTGGTCCGACGTGGACACACTCAAATGCCTAGAATAAGGATTATTAATAGAGTAAGATTATTCAGTTCTTTGATTAAACAAGAACCAATTATAAAACAATACATTTGGCCGGAAACGCCATTATATAGTGCAATTTAATTCAGTTTAGCTTAGGGCTGGATATTTTATCCGTTAAATTTGATTCGATTCGTTATCTGTTGCTATTCGTTCTGAAAATTCCGGATATTTGTCTTTCGAAGCAAAATTAATACTAAAATTCAAAATCCGTTAAAATCAAAGCAAATCATAAATATTAAATTTTGGAAAGCGAATATCCGATCCGATCTGTCAAAATATAAATACATATATAATTTGATTATATTTTAAATGTATAAAATTATGTAATTATTATTCTAACATATGATTTGACAGATCTTATTCACATTATTACTTATAGAAAAATATTACATAAAACGAAAAGAAAATATTTATGACAATTATAATATTTTTCTTAAGTTTTGTATTATTATAATTTTTAATTAAGTTTATAAATTTATAAAATATGTAGATTCATTATTTTTTTTAATTTTTTATACTTTATATCATACAAAAAAATATTTTACAAAACAAATTTGTATCAAAATTTTAAGATTATTTGTATTAATAAAAAATGAGATTTTCGCAAGTATCTGAAAATATCTATTTATTTTTAGGATATTCGTTTTTCCGAATATCCGTGTTTTTCCGAAGGAAAGCAAATCAGAAAATTAAATATCCTTAACATTCGAAACAAAATCACAAATATCTTTAAGAACCCGAATATGTGATCCGTGCCCGGGTCTAGTTTAGCTTAGGTACTTTGACAATAGGAGTTTGACTCCTCTCGTGTTTTTTTTCTTTTAAAAAAGGTGTGGACACAAATGGTGATGAGAATGGAGCTATTGAAAAGGACCAATACTTGATTGTTGTACAGCAAAATTCATTTTATTTAATGTGCCACTAATTGTATACAAATGAATTTAATTAATAGAAATCCTATTTTTAACATTACACCCAGCATTATTTTGAGATTTGTTTTTGGTGGTATGTCAGTCGAACCAGTTACAACCTAAATATATTTAAAAACAATAGAAAGGATGGATCATGGCGGTTTTTAGTAGGTTGCATTAACTTTAAATGGTCAAACTCAATAGGAGGAAGAAACCAAAGCCAATGTCCTTCAAACTCCAAAGATCTTCTTATATAACCTTTTGGTTTTGGATTTCACTTTACGAGATGACTGTCACATGACAGCATAGGCATCTCTCGTCAAAAAAACTCAGCCACAGAGCTTCATTTGTATACTTACAAATCAATTCATTACACCAACAGAGAGGGGAGAGATTCATCATCGTCAAAACTTCTTTTTTTTTTGGTATGATCTGATTTTCTGATTGTCTACGTATCAATTTCTCTTGTTTGATTGAAATTTGCTATATTTCTTTTTTGGTATGTGTATGACTACAATTTCCTTATTAGGATGATATACCCTTCCTTGTGCTAATTGTTTCCAATATCTTGTCAAAAAATCACAAACTTTCCATGTTGAAATCGTTAATAAATGTGTGTTCTAACGACTATTTTGCTCATTGCTGCAGGATTGATCTGATTAAGATTTGTTAAGAGTAACAAAGGAGGAGTTCCTGGAATGGCCACGGTGGGCGTTGAGCCTAGTGCTGCGGTTAGACAATTTATTGGAAATGTTACTGATGTTGATAGGTTACATGAGGAGATGAATCACGTGCGAATTCAAGATGATAAAGTATGTCTTTTTTTTGTTTGATTTTGATGCTATTTCAGATTGTGTTCTTTTATCACTTCAGTAGTATGATTCTTGTTAACTCACTTGATTGATGTTCACCAGGAAATGGAAGCTACAATTGTATATGGCAATGTGTCAGAGACTGGTCATATAATAGTAACTACAATAGCTGGAAGAAATGGCCAACCAATGCAGGTTTTGTGACACGTTCTTGATCATTAAAACTAGTTCATTAAAAGTAGTTGATTAGACTATTGATTTCTAAGTGCATTTTCTTGGATTTTTAACTTGCAGACAGTCAGTTACATGGCAGAGCGAGCTGTTGGGCAAGGAGCCTTTGGAGTTGTGTTCCAGGTGAGTCTTTTTTTTCTTTAGTGGCACTGAGACATGATCATTTATTTTTTTTTGGTTTCTTCTCAGGCGAAATGTTTAGAAACAGGAGAAACAGTTGCGATAAAGAAAGTATTGCAAGATCGAAGGTACAAGAACCGTGAGCTACAAACAATGAGGCTATTTGACCATCCTAATGTAGTCTCTTTGAAACACTGCTTCTTCTCAGCAACCGAGCGAGACGAGCTTTATCTCAACTTGGTACTTGAGTACGTTCCAGAAACACTACACCGGGCTATCAGCCACTACGACAATCTTAAGCAACAAATGCCTATTATATACGCCAAACTCTACACGTATCAGGTAGATATTAGTTTTTGGACTGTGTGATTACAATCCTTCAACTTGTATTGTTAGAGGTTACACTAAGTCTTTCTATGTTCTGTCAGATATTCAGGTCCTTATCCTACATTCACCGATGTATTGGCGTGTGCCATCGCGACATAAAGCCTCAGAACTTGCTGGTGGATCCACACACTCATCAAGTGAAGCTATGTGATTTTGGAAGTGCCAAAGTATTGGTGAGTTTGATGAAATCTCTATCTATCCAGGACCGGCCTTGAGATCTCGGGGGCTGTAGACAATTTGTTATTTTTCTTTAACAACTTTGAAGACTATGTCTATGTAAACTTTTTCAAAAATTTGGGGGCGGAGGGGGTGGGGAGGGTTATAGACCAATGTTTCATTTGGCTAGTCCAGGATCGACCATGTATCTATCTCTTCAAAGCAGAGGAGTTCAACCATTTACTAATCAACGCTGACACTTGAAACAGGTTAAAGGAGAGCCAAACATTTCATATATATGCTCAAGATATTACAGAGCACCTGAGCTTATTTTTGGAGCAACTGAGTATTCTACAGCCATTGATGTCTGGTCTGCAGGATGTGTTCTTGCCGAGCTTCTTCTGGGGAAGGTAATAAAAAAAACTTATTTCCCAAATCTCAGATCAATATATCTTTGTTCTGTTTCAAATCCTAATATGTTCCTTTTGTTCATTCCAGCCATTGTTCCCTGGTGAGAGCCGTGTTGATCAACTTGTAGAGATTGTAAAGGTCTTTACCTCTACTAACAAACAGTACACTGTACAAAGTTACACTTGTATATGTTGTGTAATGACTTTACTTGACTGTATTAATGAACTGAACAGGTTTTGGGAACACCAACAAGAGAAGAAATCAAATGCATGAACCCCAACTACACTGAGTTCAAGTTCCCTCAGATTAAAGCTCATCCATGGCATAAGGTAAACATGAGCTTTAATATTACCAATGCCTTATGTAATAGCCTTTGACTGATATATTTCTCATCGTAATCCAGACTTTTCACAAGAGGATGCCTCCAGAAGCTGTTGATTTGGTCTCAAGGCTTCTTCAATACTCTCCCAATCTCCGTTGCTCTGCTGTGAGTATTTGTAACCTCTCTTACCATCTTTCCTTCATTTCTGTAAAAACATCTTAGTTTGTTCAATCTGTGATCTTGCCAATTAGATTGATGTATTAGTCCATCCTTTCTTTGACGAGCTAAGAGATCCCAATGCGCGGTTGCCTAGTGGAAGTTTATTTCCGCCACTATTCAACTTCAAGCCTCATGGTACTATACACAAGTGACACATCTCAATAGCATCATATACACATGTGACTCATTTTCTATATTAATGTGTTGTGTGAGTGCAGAGCTTAAAGGTGTGCCTCTGGAGATGGTGGCTAAGTTAGTACCTGAACATGCTAAGAACCAGTGTCCCTGGCTCGGCTTGTGATTCTTTTGTTGTTACCTGTAAAGACACAAAAAACTAGAGGGGAGAGTCTGAGAAAACCATCTCTTCTCTATCTTCTTCCTCTGTTTTGTTACTGTTATGAACCCTTTATTCTTTGTAGTGAATAATAGATAGAGTGAATTGTTCTGAGGGTTATATGTCAAAGTCAAAAATGGTTTTTTTATTATTTATGAATAACAAATAAATTCATTCTTATTTGTTGTTATATTTCTCTAAATTTATCTCAAGACAAGTTCACAAGAGATAACTTAAACAATATTTTTTGTTGAATTAAATTAAAATCATAGTGTTAAATGTAAAAATATCCTGCTTTCTTACCTATTGTTTAGGTTAAAGAGTTCTAAAAAAAACTAGCATTCAAGAGGATATACTTTACAAGTTGATTTGTTGTGACCGAGCCCCTTGCACTTACTACACTGCAGCTGCCGTTTCACCACCTCTTCAGCAGGTGTTTTCTTCTTCGGTGGCCTCCCCGGAGGCCGCCGTGTCTGTGGTGGCATAACCTTCATAACATCACCCCCTGAGCTCTCTCTACACATATCTCCTTCCAACAAAGGAACCGGGTTTATCGACACAGAGTATGTCAACCTATAGTTCTCAACACTGTAATATCTAGAACAAAAGTCATAAGGACTACGTCCACTACAACTAATAACCGCAACCGCGTGGTGACACGGTAAGCCAGTTAACTGCCAACCTCTACAGCTGCAGTCACACTGCGCCATGTTCACAACCTCATACGTCTCTCCATGGACTTGAAACAAATCGCTATCCTCAGATGACGACGTTACATGAAGGCTTTGCGCATTTACACACTCTTTCTCTAGCTTAACTTCCATCGAAGGAGTCAATCTTCTTCCATTAGCCTCATCTCCTTTAATCCGTCTCATTTGAATCATTCCCATGATCTTCCCCCGGATCACATCAACCATTTGAGTTATAGGTAGATCGTCAGCATCTGAAGCCCAGGTGAAGAACGGTTCACCAGAGTTTGATGTCATGTGGTTGTACCTAGCCCCTGGAAAGTAAGCGTTGGCCCAGTGATCTGGCTGGCTATTGTGCATGATCCAGTTATAAGCGTCCTGCGAGTGGACTCTGATTTTTTCTGCATAGCTCTGAAACGAGTCAGGCCTTGGTGCATAAGCTGCAGAGTAAAACTCATCGACGATTAGCCTCTTGCTCTCGTGAGAGAACGGTCCTTTCAACTCACTGATGAGCTCATCGGTTAAATACCGTAAGCAGTAGGCGTGAAACGAGTCAACAAACACTTTTGGGATCAGTTCCTGGAGACTCTTCTGCCTATCGGCAACGAAAGTGATCGAACAAGGCGTGGAGGTGGAGGTGGAGACAACAGTCCTCAGCTGAAGCAAGAACCATTCCCAATTCTCCTCGCTCTCCGCATCAACAACCGCAAACGCTAGAGGGAACACTTCGTCGTCCCCATCAACAGAAGTTGCAGCTAACAACGTCCCCTGATACTTTGACTTCAAGGGGACGCTATCAAGAAACACCAACGGTCTACAACCCTCTAGGAAACCATAAACCGAGGCATGAAACGACACGAAAACGCGGTGGAAGCTCGAGTCTTCCTTGGTGGTGAACGTAGCGAGGCTGCCTGGATTAGTTTCCATGATCTTCTCGCAGTAAACCGGAAGCTGCTTGTAACCGTCCTTGTACGATCCTTGGAGCTGCTCTCTCGCAATCTCTTTCCCACGCCACGCTTGAAAGTAGTTCAGCTCGATCCCATACTCCTCTTTGATGTCGCTGACGATATCTTTCGGTTTATAGTCAGGAAACACTCTCAGCTTCTCCTTGATAATGCTGGCAACCCAGCTCCTACTCGTCTGAAGACCGTTGACGCCACCTGCGCCTTCGCAGGTATGCGAGGGAGTCATCTTCTTGATGCAGATCAGCTGAGTGGTGGATAGCCTCGAGGCGTGGATCCTCCAGGGACAGCCTTCTGCTTTGCATCTGACCGTTACTCGGTGGCTATCGTTCTTCTTGTAACGGAAACCAAACTGATTAGCAATGGCGTATTTTCTCAGGGCTTCACGAAACTCGTTGACGTTTTTGAACCTCTGTCCGATGCCTGTGATTGTGTTCTGCCATTGCTGCGTTCTCGCCTTTGTGAGAATGTCTCCTGAAGGATTATGGAGGTCAAGAACCGGTGAGATTGGATCTGGTGGAGTTATAACAATCTGTGAATCTTCTGCTGCTTCGATCATGACTTGGTCTATTGTTACAACGGGAGGAGGAGCTGAGACTGAGACTGAGAGGGGGAGATCTTCAGGCCCTGTTGTGTCATCATCTATCATGTCGTCTAGAGGAGGAATGGCTTCAGATAATGTGGTTCTGCTAGATCTACAAGAGAACAAGAACCGGTGAAACATTAGCTTATAACATTACATAGACATAAGAACAGGCCCGGATGATGATGAGGATTTTGATTTACCTGCTAGCCTCGGGAGGAGGAGCTTCTTCTTCAGGTATGAGATAGACATCAGCAGTGTTAGAGTTCTCGTGGAACTTGATCATCCGTTTCAAGTCTTTATCGTTAGAGATGGAGATGAGCGTCTTCTTACTATCAGGGAGAAAGTATTTGAGACAAACTGTTGTGCTGGCGGCGGCGTCGAAGCTAAACATCTCACCAATCTCTGAGATGAAGTCTTTGAAGCTCGTATCTTCGTCCACGTCTATCGCGTGAGCTTCTCCGCCTCTGTAAGTTAGCACTCCGCTTTTCTCTGTTAGAAACTGCCCGCCAGAGATACATATTGCTATCACCCGCTTCCCTGACATGTCCTGCAAACAGAAAAAAATCAAGCCACGAACAAAAACTATCAAATCTGTAATAAAAAAACACAATGCAATTGCAAGACAAGTCTTAACGAAGAGAGATGATAAAAAGGAGATCAAACTCTGAGACACGTAAGCAGAACTAAGCACTGATCTAAAGCTATTACAGGCATATGGATAGAGTAGAAGATATATCATGCAATCACTTCAAAAACTATTATCAATCAAGCCAATAATATCAATGCAAAGCAATGTAATAATCAGTGATGATGAAGACACATTCAGAGCCTATAAATACACAAGAATCATCAAACTGCGATAACTAAACTGTTCGATTTTAACAGAGAATGAAGCAAAAAGCTTTCAACTTTATGGTTCAAATCCAAATTCCAGAAGGTCTAATCTTCGTAAAAACACTAAAGATTCGTAATCTCAAGCTTTCCTGGGCTAACAGGTAGAGAATCTGCGAGTTTAACCTAATACATCAATAACTAACAGTACTTGACGTTACATTCGAATAGCTTAGAGATAATCAAATTAATTTGGCTGCCGGAAACCCAAAAACCAATGTTTTTGATATAAAAAGGCTTATGAGAATGCGCAATTGAATTACCTCAAAACTGCGTAGAATTGGGAAACCCTAATCCGATACTGGAGTTTTTTATGATCGATTTCTCAATTGCACGAGGAAGAAGAGGGAAGAGCTTGACAACCCTTAAGATTTTTCTTTTTTCCTTTTCACATTTTTTTGTCAATAAATAAGTTCTATTGGTTATCCAATTTGGAAAACATCTAAATAAGAGGATATTCAAAAAAAAATATATATATATATACATATATATATATATATATTAAATTAAATCATCTCATAAAAATGCATAATTTATACTTATTTATTTTTCTCAAAAATTTACTTCAGTCGCTTTTGTTACAAAAAAATATATAATCAAAATTGGTTCAGACATATAGTACATCTATAAATTAATAATTTCTGTACATTAATAAATTTTGTTGATCCCAACTTGAACCGTTTCAAAATTTAACACAAATCGATAAAATAATAAGATAAAAAATACTATTAATAATTATTTATTAGTATTTTTCCTTTTTAAGTTTCAAAAAAATATAGGATTGTGACATGTATTAAATAATAAATAATTATTTATTAGTATTTTTCCTTTTAAAAGTTTCAAAAAAATATTGTTTATTATATAAAACTTGGTTTTCAAAATTACTAATTAACATGATTGTGACACATGGCAATACATATTTAGGATTGTGACATGTGTAAAATAATAAATAATTATTTATTAGTATTTTTCCTTTTAAAAGTTTCAAAAAAATATTGTAAACAAACTTTTCCTTTTTTATATCCAAAACAAAATTAGTATTTATTAATAGTATTTTCCTTTTTTATATCCAAAACAAAGAAATTGTAAAAGATATATGAAAATAAATTTCGTTTTAAAAATAGAATTATAATAGTTATTTAAAAGAATTTTTATTTTTAAGTCTTAAATAAAATATTGTAAACAAAAAAGTCCATACAAATAATCATTTAAGAAGCAATTATATATTTAAGATTGTGACATGTGTTAAATAATAATTTTATATCTAAATAATTATTTATTAGTATTTTTCCTTTTTTAAGTTTCAAAAAAATATTGTAAATAATTGTTTTTTCATACAAATAATTATTAATAGTATTTTTTATATCAAAAACAAAGAAAATAGTAAAAGATATATAAAAATAAATTTCATTATTTAAAAAATTCATGAAAAAATAGAATTATAATAGTATTTTATTTTTAAGTTTTAAACAAAATAATTTAAATCAAAAGATAAATACAAATAATCATTTAATAAGAAATTACATATTTAGGATTTGGGAATTTTTTAAATAATAGTTTTTATATAAATATTTATTTAATAGTATTTTTCCTTTTTAAGTTTCAAACAAAATATTGTAAAAAAAACTTTTTTTGCATATAAATAATTTTTTAATAGTATTTTCCTTTTTATATCCAAAATAAAGAAAACTGTAAAGATATATATGAAAATATTTTTCCCTTTTTAAAACAATCATGAACAAATAGAATTATAATAGTTATTTATCAGTATTTTTCCTTTTAAGTTTTAAACAAAACATTGTAAAGGAAAACAAAATCCATATAAATAATTACTAAATCATGAACAAATAGAATTATAATAGTTATTTAATAATTTTTCTTTTCTAAGTTTAAAAAAAATATTGTAAACCAAAAAAAATACAAATAATAATTTAATAAGCAAATATATATTTAGGATTGTGACATGTTTTAAATAATATTTTTTTATAAATAGTTATTTAATAGTATTTTTCTTTTTTAAGTTTCAAACAAAATATTGTAAACAAAAGCTTTTCTCATACAAATAATTTTTAATAGTATTTTCCTTTTTATATCCAAAAGAAAGAAAACTATAAAGATATTTATGAAAATAATTTTCCCTTTCAAAAAAAATCAAGAACAAATAGAATTATAATAGTTATTTATTAGTATTTTTCATTTTAAGTTTTAAACAAAACATTGTAAAGGAATAAAAATCCATATAAATAATTACTAAATCATGAACAAATAGAATTATAGTAGTTAATTAATAGTATTTTTTTTAAGTTTTAAACAAAATATTGTAAACCAAAAAATAAATAAAAATAATCATATAATAAAAAATTATATATTTAGGGTTGTGACATGTGTTAAATAATAATTTTTATATACATAGTTATTTAATTGTATTTTTCTTTTTTAAGTTTCAAAAAAAGATTGTAAACAAAAGCTTTTTTCATACAAATAATTATTTAATAGTATTTTCCTTTTTCTATCCAAAAGAAAGAAAACTGTAAAAAATCATGAACAAATAGAATTATAATAGTTATTTATTAGTATTTTTGTTTTAATTTTTAAACAAAACATTATAAAGGAAAACAATTCCATACAAATAATTACTAAATCATGAACAAATAGAACTGTAATAGTCATTTATTAGTATTTTTCCATTTAAGTTTTAAACAAAACATTGTAAAATAAAAATAAAAATCAATACAAATAATTACTTAATAGAAAATTTTCCCTTTTTTAATAATCAACAAAAAAAATTTAAAATTTATATGAAAATTATTTTTTCTTATAAGGAAATTATAATGTTTCTTTTTGTAATCATGAAAAACAAAATTATGAAAGAAAATAGTAGTTTAAAAATCTTTAAAATGAATTACAAAAATCTGAGAATACAGCACATTATTTTATAATAAATCTAAATATTTTTCCTTATTAAAATTCTAACTAAAAAAGAGTTGTAAAATTAATCTTATTATTTAGCTACATTTCTATTGAATCGTCATTGGTTCATGTTTGACTAAAGGCTAATGTTTTTACACTATGTGGTCTAGAAAAATATAATTATGAAAAAAAATAGTAGTTTAAAAATCTTTAAAAAGAATTACAAAAACCTGAGAATACAAGCAACAGAGTATTTTATATAAATATTTTCCTTATTTAAATTTTAAGCGAAAGAGAGTTGCAAAAATAATCTTATAATTTTCCTATAGTTAGCTAATTTTCTGTGAAAGCCTCATTTGATTCATGTTTGACTAAGGGTTAATTGGAGAATAGATTTATATGATATTTTCAATATTGTGCGAAGAATATCGTCTGGTGTGGATCTTATAAAACAACTCATGATAATGTAGTTAGACGTTAATTCTCATAAAATATGAAAATTATTATTTTTAGATACATCTATGTAATGTTTCTCATAATTTATATTAACATAATTAATCAGTGTTAACAAAGCATTTTTTTTATATTATCGATATATACGGATCTATAAGTCAACAACTAATAGTTATAAAAATAAATAGTTTTTTATTTTGTTTTTCTTTTATAATTTTTTATATATGTATAATTGTGTAATTAATTTGTTCTATACAGAAAATTATTATTTAGGCTTATATCAATATTTCTTTTCTGGAAATGTTTGTCACTACAACTGCAGATTCAAAGTGAGAAAAACTGAATAATCATTTTTTTAATAAACGAGACTTCAAAATATATATCTGATATTTAATATCATATATATGAAATGAAATTACAAAACCTTCTCAATGATTGTGTCTTATTCATGTCTATTACAACATGTTCTGCAAATTATTTTCATAAACAGTTATTCACACAATTGAGATTCAGAAACATGGTATTTATCTCATAAGAATCAAGCAGTATCAAATTGCATAAAGTATTAATAGTTTCATTATCTCTAAATTGTATGATAAAAAATTTGATCCATCATTGTATCTATTGATTAAAAAACTAAAATTATTTCCAATTTACTGATATATTAGTATTTATATTCTCTTCTAAAATAGATAAATTATATTATAGAGAATTATATTGCTCTAATGTGTGATTATGCAATAGAGTTCCTTTATTTAAGAGGAAAAATAAAATATGGTATTTTTGTTTATATATATATATATATATATATATATATATATAAAATATTATCCCATTACACTTTTTACTTAAAATATAGAAATTTTATAGCATAGTCATACAATGGAGAGACTCACATTTATAATAGAATTTTCTATTTTAAGAAAAAGATAGATAAATATATATAAGTGGGAATTGAAGATATTTTAAAGATGAAAAAATCAAAGCGACCAAAATATATAAATGCTAATGAATGCACACAATTTTTTTTATAGATATTTAAATTTTTTTTCTGTATATTGAACAACAGATGATAGTTATATTGTATTTGTAAAATATATGCATATAAATTAAAATGAAATAATATGTTTTGTTAATTAAATCTGTTTTAGTATGGTTACACTACAGTAGCAATAAAAGAAAATAAAATTATATATTTTGTTAATTAAACTCACCAAAAGAAGAAACAAAAGAGAAATAACCAAACTGTAAATAGGTGTAAACTCAATACACTTATAAAGACTGAAAACGTAAAACGCTACAATTTTCTTTGATCGATATGACTATAATGTAAATTTAGTTCCTCCCTCCATCCCTCGATTTAACCATACCAAAAAAAACGACATAAACTTGAGTTTACAACTCTACATGCTTTCAACCAATAAAATGGAACTCTTATCGTACGGTAACACATATTAATTCCTTTCTCGCGTGACCACTAAGGCCTTGATTGGTAGAGCATTAGCATTAGCATTATGCTCTACATTATCCAATCAACATTTGTTACAAAAGCATTTAGAATAGCATTTACAAAATGCTAATGCTCTCCAAATGCTCTCTAGCAAATGCTCTCATATGAAGCTTTTGGAAGAGCATTTGCATTTATAATATATAATTTTTAAAAATATATATAATTAGTTAATTTATTTTATTTAATAATATCACAAAAATATTTTTTATACAGAAAAAAAAATTTATTTTCTAAAATAAATTTACAATATAAATATTTTTGTTAAAAAATATCATATCACATTTAAAATATAATTTAATTATATTTAATTAAATTAATTATATAAATATATAAATTAAATTATATAAGCTATATTATATATAAATAATTAATATTTTAAGTTAAATATACAAATTAATATATATTTTAAAATATATTTTTATTAAATTAATTATTTAAATTAAATTATAATTTAAATGCGAAATATTAATTTAAAATATAAATATTTTTGTTAAAAAATAATATTTCCCATTTGAAATATAATTTATTATATTTAATTAAATTCAATTGAATAAATTATATTTTAAATTAATTTTATAAATTATATTATATATAAATTATATTTTAAATTAAGTATATAAATTAATATTTATTTTAAAATATAATTTTATTAAATTAATTATATAAATTAAAAGTTGATATTTTAATTGTATAATTTATTGTTTATAATAACATTTTTGATATAAACATAGTTTTTTGAAATTACTAAATAAAATAAATAAATTATATATATATGAAATATATTCATTATAAATGAATATATTTAATCTTATATATTAATTTTAATAATAATTTTAAATAGCATGTTCAACTGCTTTACCAATCAATGTATTAAATAGTTTAACAAAGGCATACAGCTTCTGCAGCATACTGCTACTATAGCATACTGCTACTGCTTTCTCATCTGCTTTGCCAATCGGGGCCTAAGTTCACATGTTTAAAAAAAAAAGAAACCAAAGAGTCACCATCATTGTTATTTTCCCGACTTTCCACAAAAAAGTCTTCTAATCCAAATACCAAAAAGAAAACAATTCATTTTGAGAAGAATATTGAAACAAAGTTGTTTCACGAGATAAAACTTTTTTTTTGTTATTCACGAGATTAAACTTCTTTCTCAAAACCTTTTCAAAGATGTTTCTCCTCCATTATTTTCCTTAGTATGCACATGAAATTGATCATCGTTCCAAAATATATAAAAACCACACTAAAAACATTGAAAATTACTCTTTCAGCAGTCCTCTCCGTAATATCTATATGCGGACACATGTTGAAAAATAGCAAATGTATTCACACACATTACTTCCAAAGACTAATTTATATAATAAACAATAATACTCCTATCATGCAAGAAATACTTACATACACCAAAAAAAATACATAACACAATCATTATATATATATATATATATATAGATAAGTTACAAATAATATTATTATAAATAGTGTAAGTTGTTATAAAATAGTGAAAACTAATGTTACATATAATTGAGAATAAATTAAACATTTTAAAAGATTACATTAAATTGGTTTTTAGGGCAAAATAAGTATATGTTTTATTGGTATTGTCAGGGGCGGATCTAGAAAAAGATATAATGTGTGGCACAATATAAATATTAACTATATTTAATTAATTAAATTAAAATATATTCTTTCAAAACTTACATTAATATTTAAAATTTTGCATTTAATTCTTACAAAATATATATCCTGTTTTTCAAAATAATAAAAGAAAATAATAATCCAGTTTTATAAGGTGATAGTCAGTTTAATAAATTTTAATAAATAGTATATGACACACAATAGTTCGGTATAAAATAGTTAATTATATTTAGTCTAATTGCTAAAAACAATTTTAATTAAAATAATTATTTTAGTAATTTTTTTTATAAATTCAATATTTTTTTAGGAAATTAAGACTAAATAAAGAAAAGAAAAAATTATGTACAAAATAGTCTAGGTAACACGAAACAATGTTAGTAGGAAAAAATATTTTGTGAAAAAATGATTAAAATGTTTTAAAAGTTAAAAGAAGAAACACAAAGGTAAACATAGTTTAGGTGACATAAAAATGAAGGGAAGAATATTTTGTGACAAAGTGAATACATTTTTTTTTATTTTCTCTAATCATCAAAAGCAAACTTAAAAAAAATAATTGTTTGAGTGCTGGCAAAAAAATACTTGTTTAAGTAAACTTTAAATAAATTATATATTTTAAAGAAACTAATACTAATGAAAAGAAAAACAACTATAAAAAGAAAGAAATATTAGGTATCACAAAACCAAAAGTGAAAAAGATATTTTTTGTGAGAGTGATTAAAAGTGTTTCAAATATAGAAATAAAAATAATGCATTAGGTGAGATTCGAATTGGATAAGGGGTGGGGCACTGTATGGATGAATTAGCCAACAGAGCTAAGGCGATTATTATGTATATATTTGCACAAATATATTTTATTGTCGAACATGTGGCACGTGCCCCACCCCTTCTGGGCGTGGATCCGCCCCTGGGTACTGTGAATACAAAACGTAAGGTATATGTTTTCAGGGCATATAAAAAGATTACATTAAAATTGGTTTGGGGGGGGGGGGAGGGCGGGGGAATAAGTATGTTTTACAGGAATTGTGAATACAAAATGTCAGAAATGCAACTTCAAATAATCACCTGTTCACTCTAATAGTATGTTGAAAAACTATGATTTCAACATAAAAAAATATATACTCTTATAACATACACAAAAATTTACCCACAGCCCAATTCTTTCGAAACTAATATTACAAATAATACATCAAATACGAAATCAAATTTTTATAAAAGGAAACAACTTGAAAACCATTTGAAGCTCTCACAACATATCAATGCCACAACTTTTTAATAAAAAACTACTATTAAAAACAAGAAAACTATATCTTATAATCTCTCTTCACCTAAAATTTTCTATAAGACAAAAAAATCATTATCATACATATCTTATAAAAATACAAACCAAAAACCAAAAAATCATAGAAAAATAATAGTCTAGATTACAAGTAAATTATATCCCGCCCGATCATAGTATTTTATAATTAAAAAAATAGAAAAAAGAAGAAAGAGTGAAGGGATGTTGCTTAATTAAGCAATAAAAGTGTAGTTGCTTCTCTCTCTCTTCCGTTGCTTTTATCTTTCTGTTTTTATCTCTCTCTCTTTATGTTCTTCTTCCCTATAGTCCATCTTAACTTTTCTTCCCCTTTGTTGATTTAAGCGATATACTCTTAGGGCATCTTTATCGCACAACTCTTAGTAAAATCCTTAGCAAAATAAATTGACAAACGTTAGCTAATTTGTAAACGTTTTTGGTATTGTCCTTCACTGTTTGCGGGCCCCACTAATGCGTAGCGGCCCGCGATTGGCCAATTATTAATTTTTTTTAAGAAAATCAAAAAAAGAAAAGAAATTAAAAAAAAAGAAACGTGGGAGTTTGTCCCAGCGATAAAAATTCCCTTAAGCTTTAAGTTTCCACATAAACTGATGTGGGACACACACATATCTCACATCCTTAATGAATTTTATAACAAAATCAAAGTTATATATATATACACATGAGCATAAATATTTTAATATACAACCAAACTAGATGATGGCCCGCACACTTGTGCAGACTAATATATATCCAACTAATTTAAATTTTAACATAATTTTTGATTTCAATATAAATTATTTAATTAATTTCAAATATTAAATTAATTAGAAGATAAAGTTTAATTTCTATATTACAACTCAACATAAATAACAGCTTAGTACTTATAAATTTGTTTATTTATTTTATCACCAAAAAACATATATAAAAATTATCATCATAACCAATTAAAATTTTATTAATATTTTAAAATAACCTAAAGATAAATCTACAAAAAAACTATAATAATTATCAGCGAAGACTATGAAATCAGATCTCTCTTTATCAAAGTTTTTATTACATTTTAAATAAATTTCCTCTTCATCAGAAGTTATAGTGACACCTATTGACAAAATTTTAGTAATTAAAAACATACTTCTATTTAACTAATATAAACTATAGGTAATAAATTATTCAATGACATAAAAGAGAAAAAAGCTTCTTTTAAAAATAGAAAATTAAATCATTAAATGATTAAATATTACTCAAGTAGACATAAGATGAACAAAATTATAAAATTATTGCTAAAACTTATAATACTACTCATTTTAATAGTTATCCCTGAATAAAAGAAAAAGTTAATATTCATTAAAATATTTAAAAGCTAACAATTTAAAAAGTTATTTATTAAAATAATGACTCAACCTAAATAATGAAAAAAAATGACAAGTAAGCAAAACTAAAATTACCACCTAAATTATTTTAAAATATTAAAATTACCAATTAAAATTATTAAGTATGTGACAAATAAATTAATAATCTAGATTTATTGATGATATAACAAATAAACAAAATTAAAATTACTAAAACATAACAAATAAGCAAATTACCTAAAATTATGGGAAATATGACAAATAACAATAAAATATATAAATTACAAATTAAAATTATTAAGTACATGACAAATAAATTAATAATCTAGATTTATAGATAATATGACGAATAAACAAATCGAAAATTATTAAAACATAAAAAATAAGCAAATTTCCTAAAATTATGAAAAATATGACAAATAAACAATAAAAATGACAAATAAACAAAATCACATAAAATCATGGAGAAACTGACACATAAGTCAAATCACTTCTCAAATAATAGTATAGATAAGAATTATAGATTTGTATAACTTGGAGTTCATTCAGTAGTTTTAACTTAATATTATCATACATAATTAACTTATATACATTTTTCAAAAAAAAATATTCACCGTAACATAGTCGTAAGCTAATGCGACGAGCCACTAATATATGAAAAGCAATATAAATAGAAGCTATTCTACAACAAGTTGGAGCTTTTTAAGTTTCAAAAAAAAAAAAAAAAAAAAAAAAAAACAAGTTGGAGCTTTTAGTTATCAATCTGTTGGCTATCGCTTGAGTACGTCTTCTTATGGTTTAATTTGGGCACGTGATGAAAAAGAATGGCCGATGAGTGGAGAGCTCTTTTTTTTGTGAAGAAAAAAAACACTTTTACTCTCGACCATAACATAGTAACTTTAATACTTTGATCGATTCTCTAAATTATTCACGTGTTTATGCTCTTGAGATTAATGATTTTGATTCGAAGCCATGAGCCATCATCAACACCAGCCCGCCAACTATACATTCGAGTTCGAGCTAAAGCGTGTGCTAACTTCTCTCATTTTCTAATTGTTTTGTTTGAAGTTGATAACAACTAACGTAATTAAGTTACAAGAAAACAACTATTTATAATATTTCTTACGTAGGAATAATTTGAGATTAGTTATGCATTCTCTTTTCTTTGTCCTATTTAAGGGAGTATGGTTTAATTTTTAATTACCACAAGAAATATGAATGATCAATCTTATCACATACTATATACTAGGTTAATCCCTTTATACAATGGGTGGTTCGTTTTTAATGCAAACGAAATCACATTAAGTCAACTTTATGAATCTCATTGGTTACCATTAGTGCTAACTGTGTTGTTATCTTCTAAGTCTTCTGGTTCTTCTATATCTTCTGGTAACGTACAAGTTAAGTTACGACCCATCTTAGATTCCTATTACCAGATTCGAGACCAGTAGATTAACTTCCAAGGAAATAGATATGTTCAATTTTAATTTGCTGGTCAAACTGGGAGATGAATTCTGATGGAGATGGAGTACTTGGCTTTGTTTAGACAATCTCCAATAGTTCATTTTATTTTCCACTTAAAAAATAGATTAATTCTATAATAGAATTGTGATATTTCATTTTAGAGTGGAAAAGAACAAAAAAAACAACAACTTGCTTTATTTATAGAGTTATATATAGAGTAAATCTATTTTTACTCTATTATATACTGAAAATAGTATACCATTGGAATATTTTTACTCTAAAAAATAGAGTGGGAAATATAATGGGGTTACAGCTAAAATAGATGATGTTTATAGGTGAAAGATTACCAAAAAAGTTTAGGATATTTTCTTATGAAAAGTTACATTATGTATATATATGTTAATTAGCTTCTAGTTGTAGTTGCTGCATATATTCTTCCACAAGAAGGAAGAACTCTTATTTTCTTAATTAAAAATTTAGTCTTTTTATTCTCCCAACAGATTCTTTTTTACTTCTCTTTTGACTGTGCATGCGCTTTTCCTTCTCTATTTCTTTTTGTTTAGTCTTATATAATAACACCAAACTATAGACTTCTTATACTTTTTTTTATACTTGAATTACATAGTATTCATTTTGACGTAATATATGCAATCACTGCAATATTTCAACTTTTTAATTTGAAAAAGGGTTTTGTAATATTTCAACATGATACTTGAGTTCAAAGAAATATTTAAATCTTAGTCTATATATGTAACGGATCGGAGTTCTTATCGTTGGTCATGTTGAAATTCGGACATTTACAACTAACAATACACACGATATGTCGATATGTTGATTAAGTTGATCCCATACAGCAATAAAATAATTTGCAATATACGAGATACAAATGTCTGAAAAAAATTGCACATAATTATCTTATACCCCACTAAGGTTTTGGAAAGCTCAATGAAAATAACAAACTACGAGAGATTCAGTCCAAACAATTGTTTTGGTTGATAATATATATTTTTTACTTAATTTTGATTCTTTGGTGAAATGTTTTGAAACATGGACTGTGGTAAACACAGTTAAGTGTTTGGAGAATTATCTTTCAAACGTTTGGGTTCGAAAATCAAGTTGTCTTGGTCTAGTGGTAATGGAACTCCGGCTGGAGTGTCCGCCCTGGGTTCGATTCTACTTGGCCACCGAGACTAGCGTTAAATTGCAAGAATACGTGGGTTGTCGTCGGCCTCATGGAGATTAGTCTTGGGCCTAGAAAGCCTTTGGATCACCTCCTGGTTAATCTAAAAAAAAAAAAAAACAGAATGATGATCTTCCGATCATAACGTGTATTCCCATTCTAAAGTATTATTGACCGCTCATAATTCTTCGGTCAAAAAAGTACTTAGGCCTAGTTCAGGATTTAGCTAGTAAAATTAAAAATGTTTTGGAAAATCGAATGTGGTCTTTGTTAGGCAAGAGTTGCTAAGATTGACGGGGAAAGAAAAGAAGGGAAAAAAAATACGGGCATGATTAATTTTTATAATAGTGAAAGAAATTTCCACTTAAATAAAAAATATTAATAAAACAATTTATTAAAAAAGATTGGTCCAAAAGAATTATTATAAAAGAATAAATTAACTGTTATATTATTAGTGCACTCGTTAATGTTTTTTTTTTTGACTAAATTCCTTATTCCTTATAAATACATGCGCAAACCCACATCTCAACTTAAATCACCAACACATTAAACAAAAACTCTAATTTAAAACCTCTCCTGTCCTTTCGTGTATCTTCGTGTTCTATTCCAAAACCAACAAAAAACAAGAAAAACTACTAATGGGAGGAAACAGATCACACAGTAGCAAGAGGTTCTCTCTCTTCAGCTTCTTTAAGCCACGAAGATCTCACAGAGTGGAAGCAGACGCCTCTTGGGATGACTCCGTTTACACTCGCAAAGCACTGGCTAGTGACGAAGACAAACGTTATTGTGTGGCTGAACCAGGTATCGACCGTAAGGCTTCTGCCTTTATCGCCAAGTTCCATGCAACTCGTGTCTCTGAGTCTGAGCGCCAAACTCTCTCTCCTTACCAACCCGAGAAGCCATGATGAATGATGAATAACTGATTATATGTAAATTGTTTTTATTTATTTATTTGATTGTCTTAGTGAGAGTTTATTGATTGTGTCTTCATTGTTGTTAATAATCAATGTTTCTTTACCGTTGTCTTAACAGTTGTTAATAATTGATGTTTTTTTTACCGTTAAGACTTTATATTGAAGGGAACAAAAATTAAAGCACTGGCTAGTGACGAAGACAAACATTATTGTGTGGCTGAACCAGGTATCGACCGTAAGGCTTCTGCCTTTATCGCCAAGTTCCATGCAACTCGTGTCTCTGAGTCTGAGCGCCAAACTCTCTCTCCTTACCAACCCGAGAAGCCATGATGAATGATGAATAACTGATTATATGTAACTTGTTTTTATTTATTTATTTGATTGTCTTAATGAGAGTTTATTGATTGTGTCTTCATTGTTGTTAATAATCAATGTTTCTTTACCGTTGTCTTAACAGTTGTTAATAATTGATGTTTTTCTTACCGTTAAGACTTTATTGAAGGGAACAAAGATTAAAGACTGTCAAATAGTTTGTTTAACTCTTAAGAGTATATAAACCTTACCACCAGCATATGTACATTTCATCATTACCAAGAACGATATGGAATGACAGGATTTAATGGGGCTCTAAAACACCCAAATTCAGAATGTAGCTTGTTATGAATCTCACATTGACTAAGCAGAAATAATCCAAACAATAAGTAGTTTAGACCAAGTCATTCATTCAATTTGGAAGACCATGGATTATGACATTTACATATATAATAAGGTTTTCAAATAAACTAATCCAACCAAATAAATATCGCTTTGGTTTACAAGTATGAGTATTTGCTTTTTTGAGAATCGAAGATCGATCATATACTATCCATTAGGATTAAATAGCAGAAAACAAAGATTTGAAGCCAGCCTGTAGAATCTATAACTTTACATGACTGATATTATTTGCATGGACAGGAGGTCCCTGTTTAGTTATCGCCCTCACATAATGCTGCAGTCTTTTTGTACAAAAGGTACAATTTAAGAGTACTTTGATTCTTCTCCTACCCTTTTGCTTCACTTTGAGCCTTTTTCTTGGTTCATACACTCTTACTTTTACTGCCAATTATTAACCACAATATTCCCTTAAAATTTTATTATATGGTTCCAAGTCTAGTGGTGTATTTTATAAAAAAGGTTCCAAAGTCTTGTGATCTCTTAGTGTTACCTATATAACTCATGATTCGTGAGTGTTTCAGTCTACGAGATTCGATCACCACAAATATATAAAAAAAAATCACTCACAATAGAAAGCAAAAAGAGAAAGACTAAAAATGCAGCTCTACACTTACTTGATGCAGAAGCATTTTGATGATTAATGTGTCTATATACGTGTATATAATTTTGGTTTATAAAAAACATATACCTAAATATATATTCCTACCAAAGAAAAATATAATTTTGGTTCATAACTTTGGAAGAGAAAATTTCAAAGAGAAAATGATAAAGATAAACCTAAACCAAATTTTGTTTTCAAACTAACACTCAAAATCCAAAGTCACAAAAATAAATTTTATTAAAGAGATTAGATCTATTGTCCGTGCTACGCGCGGAAATCGCCTTTTAAGAGGTTACTATTAATTTTGTTGTGTGAATATAAAATACTGTAGAATATCTATATTTTATAAAAAATAAATAAAGAGTGTATAATCTAGCATTAGAAGAGATAGATGCTATGATTTATGTTGTTTGAGTGTTATATGTAGTTTTATTGCTCACATTGTTTTGTAATAAATGTTTTTATTAGTTTGACCAATGTAGCAAGATTGACTTCAGAATACATATATAAGTTGGAAGAGGATGGGAAGTTCTTCTTAGTTGTGTTTTCTTGATGATAATCTTCTTATTTGTTGTTGATGAGAGTATTTTCTTAAACTCTAGCATTGAACTTGACTATTATTCTTCCTTTGAAGTGTTTGATGATGTCTATTTTTGTCAAAGTGAAACTGAGTGATCGATAATGAAATAAATAATAATAGCAAATTTTAAAAGTCATTAAATAATTTTACATTTGGGTCCAGGAAATTTATAATATATTTACATGTGATGGATATAATTAGAATAGTATAATAGTATGTGCTTTAGATGATCGTATTTCGTAAAAATATGGTATCAAAGAGGTGATTACAATAATGAAAATGTAAGATAAAATAAGTAGTTGTTACTGAACTTAACCAATACTTCTAGAGGATGGGTAACCTGATCTAAGATACTTGTGTTATAAAAAAATTTTATATGAGAATTGTTGGAGTAAGATTATATTAAATAAGATTTTCCATTTTATTTGTTATTGCTAAAGTGAAATAAGACGACCTGCATGTATTTTTCAGACGGTCATTGGCCGAGTTATGAATATTCTCCGTGTTTGTATAATCATTAAAATTCCAAAATAATGATTTTGTAAGATAATTATTAAAACATATTGTGTGTTAAAAAATTATGAAAACATATGAATATATATAGTAAGATTATAGATTTTATTTACTGAAAGTAGTTAAGTTACTGATTTAAGTTACTTAATTAATTAATTTACAGGAGAGCCTAATCTATTTACCAATTGGATACTATTTATTTAAAAGATCTTATCAGTTTATTTTAATTTATTAATATTATGAATATATTTGCACAATATTAAACAAATAAATTGTAAACGCCTAAAAGAATAAAACATGGACACATCTTTAAACTTTTCAAATATATTTATTTCTAATTATTTTAATAAGGATTTTTAAATGTGGCTATCTAATATCAATTTTATATTTTAATAAAACTGTTTTAAATATTCTTCTATAGCATTTTAGAAAATAAAACGTTTATCAAAGATATGTAAATATATTTATTGTGTTCAACTTCAACTCGTGGATCTTTGTTTTTTATTTCAAAAAATAAATAAATATATCTATGTAATTTTAGTAGCCTTTTCATGTTTAACAGGTTGTTCTAAAATATGCATTATTTTTTTTCGTAAAATTATATGAATTTATCTAAAACATAGAATAGTTATGAACTAATCGTTTTCATCATACTTGATTTATTTTGATGAAAATAATTGTTAACTTCACAACTGACTAAAACCTTTATTAAATATTCTATCTTTTATTCTTGGTTTTAAATTATTTATAAGAGAGTAAATATGTTTATATTGTTTTAGTGGTGAGGACGATGGCGTTTGGCTCGTAGATATCCAATGCTTGGTTCTTGTTTATGGCTGTATATCTTCTTCCGCTTAGGACTATTTAACCTGCTAAAACAAAAAATGCAAATTAGTAACTACCTTCAAGCATAAGTAACATACTGTTCTTGAAAGATCTTCATAGCTTACTTGGGGACTGCATAAAGCAATTTGATGATAAATATGAGAGGGAAACCAATCAAAGTGGTGGCCGGTTAGAAGTACAAAAAGGGCTTTAGAAAGTTAAAGACTTCGAAAAGATTATGTAATGCATTTGCAAATGGTAGAGAATACGTACCCAACCCAAGCTAAATCCATGGTAGCAACCGGTTTGGTAATCTCATTGTTCTTCAACATTTCTTGAGCTGTGGTTTTCAACAGTGTGAGCTTATTAAACTCTAATATTGAATTCAAAAAAGCTAACAGGAAACATGGTCTACATACATGATGATGTTAGATTTTGGTGGAGTTAACTCATCCAACTTTTTAAGGCCATGCCTTATGCTTTTAGTCTATGGCTCTAAGACGACTTGTACTTTCTCCAAATGTGGTTTACGTTTTCGGACTATGGCTCTAACACATGTCTAGACTATACACTTCATCTTTGTTAAGCGTTTCAATTAGACAATTACACATACTCTTGACCTGAAACAGGTATGTAGGCGTAACATCTAAAGGACACTCCTACAATATATCATAATTTCATCAGACAATGAAACATAGATCATGTCAAGGTTAAAAGAAAGAAGCACATACCTATGTTTCGTCATTAATCTACAGTGTTGCGAGACTTCTTCGCATCACCCATAGTTATACTCAAATGCTGAGTAAACGCCTGGGCAAAAGACAGAAAGAAACAAAGTCAAACCTAAGTGGGCAACTTATAAAGAGCCTAAAGTATATTCTTAGTGAACCTTAAACCTTCAAAATGGCTCGGAGGAAACAAAAAGATGTATTTCTCTGAATAGCATATACTTGCCTAAACCAAGTCTTTTTCTTTTATCATTCCTTGGGAAGTTTCACCTCTGGCCAAGGGCTCAAACAATATCTGGAATAATAAAATAAATAGCACTGATCCAAAACGAAAATATGATATCTCTAGACTAAAATTAAGTAAAACTGACCTGTTGACCACTCTTTCCGTTAATGGTTCCATCTTTGCTTGCAGGTGTCACCTTAGCAACTCTTAAGAAGCAAGTTTAACATCATTGACTGAAGATTATTCATTAGTGAACTTGCGGGAACTTTCCTTCAGCACCCTTGCCTATAGCAGCAGCGGAATATTCTGTGAAGTAAGCCATTCATTCCAACATCATTTTACACGTCTTGCTATGAATCAAAATTATAGATATCCAAAACAACTCTTATTTAAAGGTTTCAACTCTTTTGCTCTCACACTGATAGTTTGTTTACCAAAATCTTTGAGCATATGAAACTTACATTGACGTCACTTCCGAGGGAAAATACATGTTGAGTGCCTAGACCCATGGCCTCATAACTCCAGCGGTTTGCTTGAGGAAGCTTTGATGAGTGTCACCTCTGGAAGAAATGGTTCTGGAATGTATTGCTAATCAGCGAACTCTTTTTTCCCTCATTGTTATTGTTTTCTGATCATCTATCTATACCCAGGCTAAACAGATATAGATATTGCAATAATGATATCAGATAAATCAAATCAGAATCTAAAAGATCCCCAAACCCACTATTGATATCAAATTGAGACGGTAATAGGTGGATAGTTTCCCGAACTAGAAATCCTGCTTGCGGATTCGAAGAATGAGGATACACAAACTTAGAAGATGATCGGTTAGTAAGAAAGATCTTCTTAGAAGTTATGTGTTCGTAAGCGTTGCTTCCGTGAAAGCTTTGCAAGATAACTTGAGAACTAAGTAGGATGAGGAAAATAGTTTATTGATTGTGTGTTTTTAATCATGCCCTGAGGCTACATATATATAGCAAACCAAAGAGGAGGTTTAGCTATTAGGAAAAGGAAAACTAACGATAAAGCCATATGTAAAAATAGAAAATAAGAAATAAGGAAATCAGATTATGGAACCGACGTTGTGACGGAACCGACGTTAAGATGTGTCCTGTCACAATACTCCCTCTTTCAGAACATTCTTGGCCTCAAGGATGAAAATCTGGATACTTGGCAATGAAGTCTTGGTAAAACTCCCATGTTGCTTGGTCAGGTGACGAGCCCTTCCATTGGACAAGGAGTTTGGTAACCGGTTTGTTCTGCCGATTAACCATTTTCTTTTCCAAAATAAGCTCAGGTTCTTTGTCTATGCCGACGTCATTCAAGTACTGTGGTAGTGTAGGAGTAGTACTTGGGGGATTAGGACAAAGCTTTAATTGACTAACATGAAACACATTATGGATTGCAGAAGTCGGGGGTAGCTCAAGTTTGTAAGCTCGCAAACCGACCCGGTCGATAATGCGGAATGGTCCGTAGTAACGAGGCGAGAGCTTGTGAGGCATGTGGCGTCCTTTAAGAGAATGTTGACGATATGGTTGAAGCTTCAAATAGACGTAATCACCTACTGAGAATTCTCGATCAGAACGATGAGAATCTGCGTACTGTTTCATTCGATTCTGAGCCTGTAAGAGATGAAACTTCATCATGTCGATCAGTGCTTCTCGTTTCTGGAGTGTTCTGTCAATGGCCTGTGAAGAGCTTTCGCCAGGTAAATATGGCATGTGGACCGGAGGTGGCTGACCGTAAATGATCTCAAAAGGTGTAGAATGAATGGCCGAGTGATACGTGGTGTTATACCACCATTCTGCGAGAGGCAGCGAGGAACTCCAAGAGCGAGGGGAGTCTGAAACCATACATCGTAGGTAAGTTTCCAAGGTCTTGTTAGTTACTTCTGTTTGGCCATCAGATTGTGGATGGTAAGCTGTAGAGAAATTGAGATCAACGCCATGAACGCAAAACAATTCCCTCCAAACCTCGCTTAAGAATGTTGGGTCCCGATCGCTAGTAATATCTTTTGGCATTCCATGGAGCCGAAAGACTTGATCGAGGTATAACTTGGCAACATCCATAGCTGTATACGGATGCGAGAGAGCCAAAAAATGGGCGTTCTTGCTTAGTCTATCAATGACCACAAGGATGCAATGTTTTCCATACGAAGGAGGCAGACCTTCGATGAAGTCTAGACTGACGGATTCCCATACACCAGCAGGGACCGGAAGTGGTTGAAGAAGACCTGGTTTGGCAGCCAAGTCATACTTATTCTTCTGACAAGTGGGACAGTTCCGGACATAATTTTGTGTTTCAGAACTCATCTTAGGCCAAAAGAAAAGTATTTTAATGCGCTGCAATGTCGAGTCGCGGCCCGAATGACCTCCAACCGCTGAATCATGGAGCCATTGAAAGATATGAAGCTTGACTGAGTGATCGTTGCCTATGACGAGTTTTCCACGTCGGCGTAATTCCCCATTGACAAAGGTATACGCTGGATGGAGAGATTTATTGATCTGCAGCTCGGAAATAATCTTCTTAAGGATAGGGTCAGAGTCCCACAAAGCTTTTAGTTTATCGTAAAACCCATGATGGACCTGAGATAAAGTGAGTTGGAGCAGCTGGGAACCAGAAACACGGGACAGAGCGTCTGCCGCGATGTTTTCTTTACCTTGTTTGTATTGTATTTCAAACGTGTAGCCCATGAGTTTAGACAACCACATATGCTGAAAGGGAGTGGTGATCTTCTGTTCCAGCAAAAATTTCAGGCTCCGTTGGTCGGTGCGAATAATGAACATGTTGTGGGCCAAATATGCATTCCATGTTTGGACCGCGTGGACCACAGCAAGAAGCTCCTTCTCGTACACGGAGAGGTTCTGATGTCGAGGTCCTAATGCTCTGCTGATGTAGCAAATCGGATGATTATCCTGCATAAGTACCGCACCTATACCGGTCTGAGAAGCATCCGCTTCGACAACAAATGTCTTGGAGAAATCTGGTAGGGCGAGAACTGGTGCTGTCATTAAAGCTGTCTTCAAAGCTTGGAAAGCAGAGTTCGCCGTGGAGCTCCAAGAGAAGCCGTCTTTGCAAAGTAGCAAGGTAAGTGGTCGAGCGATGACACTATAACTTTGTATAAAGCGTCTGTAGTAATTGGCAAGACCTAAGAAGCTTTGTATCTGTTTTTGATTGCTGGGAATGGGCCAGTTTTCCACTGCTTTTATTTTCTTTGGATCAGTGCTTACACCGGAAGCTGAGATGAAGTGACCGAGGTATTCGATCTTTGTTGCTCCAAAGGTGCACTTGGATTGTTTAAGATATAACTGATGGTGTCTTAGTATCGCAAAAACCATGTCCAGATGTTTGAGGTGGTCTTCCCACGTGTTGCTATATACCAAGATGTCGTCAAAGAAGACGAGCAAGAACTTACGACGAACCGGTTCAAAGACATGATTCATTAGCCCTTGAAAGGTGCAAGGCGCGTTGGTAAGTCCGAAAGGCATGACGAGGTATTCGTAGTGACCAGAATGTGTTTTGAATGCTGTTTTATACACATCCTCTGGTGACATTCGTAACTGATGGAAACCAGCACGTAAGTCCAGTTTTGAGAAGAATTTGGCGCCACCCAACTCGTCTAAGAGGTCTTCCAATAGAGGTATAGGATATTTATCCTTGATCGTCTGTTTGTTTAGTCCTCTGTAGTCCACACAAAGACGCCACGAACCATCTTTCTTCTTTACAAGAACCACGGGAGATGCATAGAGACTGGAACTGTATTGGATGATACCTTGATCGATCATATCACGAACCATGTTGTCAATTGCATCCTTTTGCAAAGATGAGTACCGATAAGGTCGTAGGTTGATAGGATTAGCTCCTGATTCGATTGGTATCTTGTGATTGAAGCCGTCACGGAATGGGGGAAGAGAAGAAGGTTCGTCAAAGATGTCCGTGTAGGAGGCCAGTAGTTTCGTAAGCGCCCCATCCACATCGAGTTCTGGGTCACTGGCTTCGATGTGATAAAAGAGAGCTTCGGCTGTGAGTGGTTGTTGCGGGAGTATGGTATCGTCAACCTCTCGTAGTTGAAGTAAGGCGAACTGAGGTTCTTGCAGTAGTAACTTGTTTAAACTGCTTCCCGTGACGACCTTAGAGGAGTTCGGTGTTGTTCCTCGGAGGACATGTTTCAAACCCTTGAAGTTGAATTCCATTCGTAGGTTTAAGAAATCCCAAAGGATAGGACCTAACGTGGAGAGCCACTGAACCCCAAGTACTAGGTCACTACATCCTAATGGCAGTGTTCGTGTTTCTGTTTTGAATTCGTAGCCCTGCATCTTCCACAGAAAAGAGCTGCACTTGTAGTTAGTAATCAGGTCTCCACTAGCGGCAACAACGGACATTGGTTTAATTGGTGTCAAAGGACAGCCCAAACCCTTGGCGATTTGTAGATCAAGGAAGTTGTGTGTGCTGCCGGGGTCTATGAGTATGTGTATTTTCCGCTTTCCATACTGACCCATAAGTCTCATACAATTAAATGTTGGGCAACCGTTCAAGGCGTGGACGGAAATAGTGGGGACCTTATTGTCTTCTTCTTCGATGGTCGTTTCTTGTATTTGTTCTTCAAGAGCAAGTTCTTCGTCAAACTCTGCTGGATCAGCTTCTAATAACAAGAACTCAGAACGCCGATGCTTAAGTTGATGACCAGGTGTGAATGGTTCGTCGCAATACATACACAAACCTTTACGTTTCCTTTCTTGCATCTCGTCGAAAGATATCCGTTTAGGAGGAGCAGTTGAGAGTATTGGTTTGTTGTTTTGGTTACTGGTGGTGGTGGATGTGGTTGGCGTTGAGGCGCTGTATTGGTTCTTATTTTGTTTGAAGTTGGAACGTTGAGCTGAGTTGAAAACGGGACGCGACGTTTTTGTCGGAGTGTGCGTCAGAGACAACTCATGGAGCTTTGCTATCCTTGCTGCAGCTGGTACAGTCGTGACTTTAAATTGGCGAACATGAAGGGCTAGGTGCTGGTGCATGTTTGTCAAGAAGATGCTCAAGGCATGATCTGGAACTAGTGTAATTCTAGTCATCACACTCTCAAATTTCTCGATGTATACATCAATGGAATCATTACCTTGTTTTAAACTAACAAGCTCAGATAGTGGATCGTCGAATAGCTCACTGAAGCGTTCGGATACTGCGGTGACGTATTCTGGCCATAGAGGAAACATGTTGTAGCGGTTGGCGATATAAGTGTGATGCCACTGTAGAGCCTTGCCGGTCATATGCAGAGAGGCAAGGCAAACCTTCAGCTCTGGTGGAGTACTATCAATTGAGAAAAATTGCTCGCAGCGATAAATCCATTCCCGGAGTGCTGAACCATCGAACATTGGAAATCCGATCTTCGTTAGTCGTGATGACAAGGTGTTAGGGCGGCTCTGGTTTTGGCTCTGTGTATGGTCTGTTTTTGTTGTGCTCTGGTCTAGGGAGAACCGATCAGGTGGGTCTGAATGTCGTTCATTATTTGCAGCTGTAATATCAGATGATGTTTCTCCTTGCTTGCCTTCACGCTGGTTGAAGGGTGGGGAGTTAGCAGCAAAATATTTTTCCATTAAATCTCTAAGCGCTGAGATTTCTCCACCTAGATCCTTGCGAATCTCTTCACTTTGTTTGCGAATTTCTTCACTTTGCTGAGTTCGTGAAGCTCGAAGTTCTTCGATGTGCTTGTTAATGTCGTTTAAAGCGGTGGTTGTCTAGTGTCCATAACTTAGGTCGGAGGATTGAATGCTCTGATACCACTGAGACGGTAATAGGCACGGGCTCTAGGCCCAGCGAAGATCTGCCTCTGCCGCCGCTGAAGCATCTAGCATTCTGGCTCTTCTGCGGCTTCCAAATCGTCTGCATCAGACACAGAAAGTCTCGGAAAAGAGACTACGCCTCATGCCTTCTCACAACGACATGGCTCTGTCACTGATCCCCTCATTGGTTGAACCAGTTGGTCTTTAATTCAATGTTTTATCTTAAAAGAGGATGCTATATCAGATGCATAAACATGTGTAGCTCCTTCACATTTGACATTCTACTCAACTAACAATCTTTCAGATATTCTTGTTTCTCATGTTGTAAGTATAAATCTAGTGAATGTCTTGACGGAAGCGATAATAGCTTTGTTGCAGGTTTGAGCCTGATATGCTTGCTATCTCTGGATGTTATTATGGTGGTGGTGATAAGGAAAGGAGAGAACTTGCAGCAATCAGAAGGAGATGGAAAACATTACATGTAATGTTTTGAATAAAAGAAATTACATGCAGTTCAATATAGAATAACAAACTGAAATGTTGATGGCTGATATATGTGAGACACTGGAAGATACTGTTCGTAAGCTTTTGACTCCAAGCATCAATTATTTTTTATTGATTAAAACACATGGTAAATGGTAAAAAGGGTAATTGTGATCATCAGCCCAATAAACCCGACTGGTCAGTGTCGCAGTCAAGCTAACTTAAGAAAGATACTACAGTTATGTTGTGACGAGAAACTGGTTCCTCTTGGAGAAGAACTGTATCAGCAAAGCATATACAACGATGAGAGACCCATATACAAAGATTAGTTCTTCTTGATGTTTTTAAACTAACTGATGTGGTTTAGTGGTTTTATACATCGTACATCATTTCACACTTTTTTGTGTGGTTTTTGTATGAATTTCTAATTTTTCAGACTATTCAAGATAGACTTCCTAATTATGTAATAAACCATCCAAAAATTTCAAAATTTGCACATTGGTTTTTGTATGAATTTTTGTGTGGTTTTTGTATGAATTTTTACTTTCTCGGACTATTCATGATAGACTTCCTAATTATGTAACTGATTTGGTGATTTCTATAGTCAATGATTTTTATAATAGAATTTGTTATGTTGTTTTGTTTTTGTTGTTTTGGATGATTAAATTCCAATTCACGATAGCCATCCTGAAAGATGACTGTCTAAAATTTCTGACACTCTTTTGATTTTCTACTCATTTTATTTTTCTGGAAGCCCATCCTGAAAGTTCCACAAGATATCCTAGATAACAATGTGTTTATAATGATGACATGTTTAACACTTTCTTGATATAATTACTAAAAATGCTTCAAGCTATCTTATTTCAATGTTCTATGTTTGATACGTGTTCTCCGTTTTTTATCTTGTAATCTCATTTTCATATTCGATTTTTGGAAACTCATCATGAATATCACAAATGGTATCCTAAATAAGATATATTTTCTTTGTGAATAAATAAGTTCACATTTCATTTTATTTTCTGGAAGCCTATCCTAAAACTACCATAAATTATCCTAGATAGTATATATGTTTTACAATAATACTAACAATGCTTCAAGACATCCTAAAATTTCTTTAATAACAACTTAAATGAAAGAAATTTCGGCATCATTCATTACAAACTTCTTACTTTTCCAAGTCAACATCAAAATTAAAAAAAAAACATAGTCTTAGCATGACATGTACTGAAACTCCCATCGTGTTGCTGTCCAGCATAGCCAAGCCATATATTTTTTCAAATTTTCTAGTATCGGATTTTCTGGAAAGCTATCCTGAAAGTTTGAAACATAAAAACCTCACATATTTTCACACTCATGAACACTAGAATTGCAGATAAAATACCAAAACAGGAATCACTTTACGAAAGTGAGACTGAAGAAGAGAAACCGACTAATATCCAAAGATGTAAGGCCAAAGGAAATGTATGCAGGTCAATTTTGTTTTTCTCCACGTGCTTGTTCACAATGTTGCTAACAGAATCCATCAGCAATTCATAAGCTTCCCTTCCCCATGGGTATGCCATCAAGACATCGACAATAGGGTAGTTAAGCCTAGGCAGTGCTAGTTTGAGAGGTACTGAATCTCCCATCTTGTTTCTATCCTGCGCAAACAAGGAAATTTATTTTTTTCAAAACTTGTTACCATTCGATTTTCGGGAAAGCTTTCCAGAAACTACACAAATCCTTCCGGAAAATTTTTAAATTCTACACATTTTCACAAGATTAAGCAACAAGAAACTAACAATTTCTTTAACAAATTCACGATCCTACCAAAGATATTAACATGTATGCTCAAACAAAACTAATTTTCTCTTCCTTACAGTTTTCATGCATAGGAGCTAGGGTTCTTGAGAAAACAGTGAAATCAACCTGAATCTGTTATCGAGTTCAGGAAACAATGTACATAAAAAAGCCAAACAACTCTTTGTAAAGATGATTCTGTTCTACTCTTTGAAGAGAGAAATTAAAAGGAAAAAAAACAGTAAAAAGCAATATAATGTAGAACTAAGAGAAGGCCTTTTCTAGTCAAAAATCAGTGAAAAGCAATATACGTTTCTACGAGACTTGTTTTCAGTGATGTTTTGATTCATATTAATGCTGCTGAAAGAGCGATGAATGAGCAACTCTATTTTGTGGAGGAGCCAGCCAAAAATAGTGTAACAGTGGGAGCAAAACAAGTTGAGTTGCAGACAGAGAAAATGACCATTACAATTTTCGTTGCTATTCTGTTTGGAGTTATTAATGTAATTTTCTGAGTTTTAAGCTTTTCAAAATCTAGAAGAGCATTGTTATTTTGATTGTGGTGACAACCAGAGAAACCAACTGAATTTTATTTTTATTTTTCAAAATTAGAAAATTTAATTTGATTCCTACAAATATGTTGTTCAAAATCCTTAATTTTGGCGAAACACATGACATATATAATTGAGACTTTACTCAAATACACTCAATATATATTCTAGAAACTCATCTTGAATATCTACATGCTATTGGAAGCTTACGTGAGAAAACAGACTCTTATTTTTTTTTGGAAGATTGAGTTCTATTTTAGGATAGTCATTCTGAACAAGAATTGTCTAAATTTCCTTACACACTTTTGATTTTCTTTGAAAACAAACGTATGCAAGAAAACACTTTCATTTTATTCTTTTGGAAATCTTTCCTGAAAGTGCAAAAAGATATCATATATAACATCTGTGTTTTATAATGATACCACATTTAACATTTTTTTGATAGAATTATTGAAAATGCTTCAAGCTATATCATATTTTAATGTTTACTGCTTGATATGTGTTCTCTATTTTGTAGACAACTAACTCTATTTGGTAATTTCTATAGCCAATAATTTTTTTTATAGATTTTGGCTATGTTTTTTTTTTTGAAAATTAAGTTCCAAATTAGGATAACCATCAGGAACAAGAATTATCTAACATTTATTACACGCTTTTGATTATCTTTGAAAACAGAATTATGCAAGAAAACACATTCATTTTATTCTTCTGGAAAACCTTCCTGAAAGTGCAAAAAGATATCATATATAACATATGTGTTTTATAATGATACCAAATTTAACATTTATTTGATTGAATTATTGAAAATGCTTCAAGTTACTGAAAGAACCCTCAGATTTTTTTGTAGAAACTCATCCTAAACATGTCATAAATTATCATATTATCATATTACAACATTAAAACTTCTTTGATAGCCTTCTAGAAAATTGTTCAAATCATCCTGAAAATGTTCAATAACCAATATTATTACTATAAATGTTCATTACTTGCTATCTTATAATATTTCCATTTTTAATATTAAAATTTCAGGAAATCATTCTTAGTATAACAATAGTAGGTTTTTTTTTTTCTGAAAACATATTTTTATTTTTTTTTGTTCTGAAAATATATCATGAATATTTAACATACTTACCTAATAAAATCAGAAATCTGAAAATGTACAATGCTTTCTTGTTTCATTTTTAGAAATTTGAAAATTTTCAAAAATCAACATAAATTTCCAACTGTTTTGCCTTGGCTCTGAACAATCTTATACTTCAGCTCAAGTACTGTTAGTCTGAGAGGTAATAAAACTCTCATCATGTCACTATCCTGCGTAACCAAGTAATCAATACCTCAAAATTTGTTAACACCAAATCTTTTGAAAAACTTTCCTGAAACTATACAAATTCTTCCCGAAAAAAAACCACATAGTTTTGCAGGCACAAAAAATTGCCTAGAAATATCATAAGCAAATTCAAGAGGCTACCAAAGATATAAACAGGCGTAATTCAACAAAGAAGACACAAAGCAAAAAAAATCAAATATGTTATCATTGAATTTTCTGGAAAGCTTTCCTGAAACTACACAAATCATTCATGAAATTTTAAACTCTCATCAGGCTCAACTCCTTCCTCCTCTATCTTCCCAAACAAACCCACGCTTCATTAGCACAAACCGCAACCAAATACCCAAAAATCATCGAGTTTCAAGCCACCAAAACTCTCTCAGTAATTTTTCTTCGAACACCTTCCCCGCATCAACCACACAACCAATGAAATTGTCGGGCTTTAACCCAGAGAGCTTCATCCGGCGGTGCAGCGAGAGAGCGGCTCCGTTATCACGCCACGTGCTGATGAGGCCTCGGATCATGAAATTGAAGGAGTAGTGGTTTGGTTGTTCCGTAGCAGAGAAGAGGGAGGAGGCGTAAGTGAAGTCTCTGAGCTCGACGGCTTTGGGGATCAGGAAGTTTGGCTTGTAGACTGAGTTTGAGAGCATATGGGCTTGGATCTCTCGGATTTGGTTCAGGAAGACGCATTTCTTCAGACGGCGAAGAAAGTTTCTCGTGAGATCGCTCTGAGATTGTTGTTGGATTGTGAGAGACGTCTAATTTTTTTCTTTTTACTTTTATTAAGGCAGTAGAGACATTTTGCCCATTACTAAATGTTATTTTTGTGATTTTTCTACTTCTGATATCATTTCTGTAACAAAAATTTTAAAATATGTCATTATAGAGACTTGTCCAATTTCAAAGGCGTAAAACATATACGGATATACCTGCAAAAGAAAAAATCTTAGCTAAATTTGCCGACAAGACAAAAAAACATTTACAAAAAGAAAGATAAAAAATGAAGTTGATCACGTGGAATCTAGACTCCTTAATGATAACTACCCAGTGGCGAAGCCACTACATGAACAGAGTGATTGGGGACAGAGGTGCGGTGCGTAATTTAAGGCTGTAACTGGATTGCTATTTTGTGGAATAGATTTGTTTGGAATGCATCATTCCATAATATTTCATACAAAAATTACCAGTCACAATGAATAGCATTCCAAAACAATTTCATGCATTCCATTTTTCGAATGAAACAAAAACAAAAATCCTTTGTAAAATCAATTCCTTTTGTTCCAGAGTAAAAACCATCGTGAATGAATTGAATCAATTCCTGCAGTTTCCATTCCAATTTTTTTATCATTCCATTTTTTCAATTCCAAAAATATCAATTCCTTTTATTCATGATATTCCTAATAAAAAGAACTAGTTACAGCCTAAGTGATATTAGCGGAATTGTCAAAGTGTCGTCAATTAAAAGAATATAGAATTTGCGGGACGTTTCAAACGAACAAACGCACTTGTCCATTTTTTCAAATATTTTTTTTGTTTTTATTTTTATTTGAGAAAGGGCTTTTCAAAAATTTTTGGTCTGTTCATTCACTTTGAAAAACACACTTGTTACATCTTACCTTCATTTATGGTGCGGTTTTGAACTTTTGATGCGGTTTTGTACATTTTTCTTTTACTTGTTTATTTATATATCATTGTTATCCAATTTAGATATATATATATATATATATATATGAATCCAAACTAATATTAACCGTCAAAAAATATTTGAATAGGTTTTGGTAGGTCTGGACATTTTATCCGGATTCAAAAACCTAAACCGGAACCGACCCAAAATTACCCAATCTGAAAATTTATAAGTATTTATTGAGTCTAAATTTATTTTATTCAAAATAACCGAAATCGAAAAGAACCTATCTGAATATATATAACCCAACCAAAAAAATTGACCCGAATATACCGACCCGTTAAAAACCAACTTATACATAACTTAAAAACATGAATATCTAAAATTATGATTTTATGTTATATTTTCTATATTTTATTGTCTGATTTAGTTTAAATATCTTTTTTGGTTAACATTCTTTGTTATTATTTTCTAATATTTTCAAGTAATATGAAGTTTTAAATGCAAAAAATTTACTAAAAATTGTTTTATTTAGATTATTAATTGTTTATTATAAGTTATTTTGTAAAATTTTAGAGATATGTGACATATTTCGACTACATTTTATGGGGTTTGGGAATTTAGTCTCCTTTTCAGATTCTAAATATACAAACCTGATTTGGACCCAATAAAAAGATTCAAAAATTATAGATATTTATAAATATGTTAATTATATATCCAAACCCGAACCAAAAATTATAAGTATATATTGAGTCTTAATGTCTAGAACCCAAAGGACATGGACTCAAAAGAAACTGACCTGAACCCGATCTAAAGACCCCAACTCAACCAGACTCGAAAGAAACCGACCGGATTCGGAAGAAACCTACCGGACTCGAAAGAAACTAATCGGAACAAATAAATATAACAAAAGAAAAAAAATTAAGTCATAAATTAAAAAAGAACAAAAATATAAAAAGTTTTAGAAAAAAATTGTGTATTTAATATTATTTAATTTTTTTTTCAATTCTTCAATACCGCAAATAATATATTTTCTCCAATCAACACAATTCTACATCGCTAATTTTACCAATACCGCACTTATCCTGCAAAATGCACGAATCACTGTTGAACCGTCCCGCATGCACTTCAATTCCGCACCGCTAATATTACCAAATCCACCGTCACCATTCGGACCTTATGTATTAGTATGTAAAATACTATGACAAAAAGCTAGGAGGGATGGTTGACGTGCTCCTGTGCACCCATGATGTCGCGAATTGGAAATTCATGTAAGCTAAATTTTATTTTGTATCAGATTATGCACCCGTTGAAAAATCTTTTTTTTTGGCTTCGCCCCTATAACTACTCATCCGTCTTTATCGATTGGCTAGTTTGACAGTAATGCACCCAACATGCATCTCTAGTCCCACTTACAACAAGAGAAGCCAGCTGATCTTTTTAACTCAGTCCACTTTGCCCACATTGGTAGATTTTTCATCTATACTCCCATTGTTACACCGATTATGGAATCTTTTTCATCAAGCAATATATCACCATTGAAGTCCTTGGATCTTTCATTATTGGTCTCTTAACCATAACTTCTAACCATTGTATATTTGAGAGTCCTTCTCATGCTACAGTGATAGGAGATGGGAATGAAGTTGAGATTGAGTATTTAAGCTCGTTCAGCTTGACCAAAGATGGGAGAGAATCAAAACCTCCTATCAAATATGAAAACATGGAATGGAAGACAGTTTGAGAGAGAGAGAGGCATGAGCGTCGAGACTGTGGCTCCTATATATCATTAGTTATTGTCTTTCTTAGCTTTGTTTTATCCAATCTATACCTTTGTTGTCTTATTGGTTTGAGATTCTATCATCCACAAACTTGTTTCATGTTTATTTTTCCAATCTATAATTTTGATCTTATCTTATCTTGTAATGTTTTATACTTTTATGTTTTAATTTAAAAGCTTTTAGTTAAAAACAACGTAGGATTTATCCGTACCCCAATAAAACTACGAGGAGAAAAACAAAAATGGAAACTAAAAATAAAACAAGCTCACCTTGGTCGATTGGCTCTTGAGGAACATTCCAAAAGCTCGACCATAAATCTTAACGTTCCTAGAAATTTAGGTTTACAGATTTATATGCTAAAAAGACTCCATGTTTTTACCTACTATTTTGATTGAAACGTTTCCTCTTAAGTAATTCCAAAATATATAATACGGATGAAACTGAAACTTTATATTTAAGAACTGCAATAAAAATGATATTTTATACATGAAAAAGAGAGAGATTAAAGTATACGCAAACAAAACATCATAACAAAACGCATGATCAAACCCTATATTACCGCAATTTAGTATCGTCAACAAATGTCTTTGACCAATGATGTATCTAGGAATGCTGATGATACAAGTTGCTAGGTTTTAGGAAATTAAGTAATGTTAGGTCGTCTAAAACAGTTTTAGTACCCAAGTCTTAGATCTTGAACATTGATTCTCTATCGATCTTCTTTTTTTTGCTGACTTGACCTTTTGTTTATACAGATATGGATCCAGATACATTTTTTCCAAACCAATACGTTTTTAACTATCGGTAATATAAGATGGAAAGAAGGAAATCCATTTTCGGTAACTTCACGATATTGCTAGACGCTGCCTTGTCACTTGTTCAAGCTACTAATATTGAAATTTAAGAAATTGCAGGGTTTTATTTAAATAGAACAAGTTATGTTCTTATCTGAATAATATTCACATAGTATATCTCCTCATATATATTTGAATCCGAACTAAAATTTCTTTTATAAGGAAACATATATTTTATATGGAAACATATCATATAAAAGAAATCTTAATTCGGATTCCAATATATAAAATTCATATAGTATATATAGATATATGTTTCCATATAAACACATTCTTAATTCGGATTCCAATATTTAAATGAAGAATTTGCCAAACATTGTTGTTTATGTATGAAGATTTTATTTTACTGAACTGTATTGGTGAAACTCATTCGTTCACTAGATTAAAAGTAGGGAATTCAAACTCCACCAAAGAATGGTGGATAATAACATAGAAAGGCATATTACCAAGTAAAAGGATAGAAGGCAATCAATGACCAAATTTTTTCCCACCAGCAACACAAGATAAACAATACAAATGACTCCAGAGTCTCACTTTGAGCTCATATGTTACCACTTAACATTTCTGACACGATAGATAAAACATAAATTAGAAAATTCAAAGTTGACAAACTAAAAGGATAAGACATATCAAATCAAAGACTGGTCAAAAGAAAACACAGGAACATTGCTGGCATTTACGTCCACCGGATCGATGAAGATGGTTTAGAGCTGGTGGTGATTGTAATGGTTATTTCCCTCCATCCAAGGAAAACATGGTTGCTCAGAATGTTTCATCATCTCCTCAAGGTACCAATCTTGCTGATTTGGTGGATAGTAAACTTCACCCTAAAACACGATAATGATGTAGTTGTTGATATTGATTATGATCTGAAATATGTTGGTGTTAATCATAAACCACAAACCTGATTCATAACTTGAGTATTAACTCCATGGCTGCTAAATGGGAGTAGATTACTTGCGAGAGAATCAACATGGTTGGCTCCCTGGTTCGAAGAGAGTATGGGCTGCTGGATCTCGTTGGTTAGTTGAGGAGGATTGAAAATTGGTGCATTCATTAAGTTGTTTCCAAGAGAATGAACATGTTCCAGCCCCTGGTTTGAAGAGATTGTAGGCTGCACTTCATTGGTTTGTTGAGAAAAGTTGAAGGTTGGGACATTCAGAAACTGGTTTCCATGAGAACTAATTTGGTCTGGTCCATTGTTTAAGTTGACTAGAGGCTGAGGCTCGTTGGTTAGTTGAGGAGAGTTGAAGAAAGATGAGGAGCCTGCTTCAGCCATAGCGATTGGTGGCATGCCCATGGCCATAGCCATTGAGGAAGATTCACCGGTTTCAAGATGCAGACTGTTTAGGGTTACGTTTTTTTGGTGATAAAGTTTCTTGAGATGTCCATCAATAAACTTACACAAGTCACCACGATTACTATCGTCTATAGCCAAATCTCCCATGTCCCCATTAAGACAAGCAAACATGAGCTCATTCATGAGTTTATCATAATTACCTTCAGTTAATTTGTTAACCTTATTTTTGGCTTTTGCGATTTCCTGGGTGAGAAATTCTTCGTGGTTAACCGATCTCTTTGTCTGCTCCTCCTCTGGCAACATCTCGAACTTCTTCACAACCTTATCCACCTCCGAGTTTGGTGGCCATACCTCTGGTGTTGGGTTGTATGGACTGTAGATGACCGCACACGCTTCCACATCGCAGAGAGTCTTGATTTCGTCGAGTTTCTTCAGAAGTCCTTTCGTCCTAAGATTGAGCGTTCTTTTCCTGGCCGAGTTATTGGAAATGTAAGCTAGATTTGTCTTCTTCCTCGGCATGACTACGATAGTTTATTTGTTTTTGTTTTTACAACTTTTAGAGATGTATATATAATAACGTTTTGTACAGTATATGGTAAAAAGACTTATGTTAATAGTGGTGATGATCGACAGGCTGTATATAGTCACACTTTGACCCCAAAAAAAAGAAAAAAAAAGAAATGCTAATTTTAGCTTTAAATTGTTAAGCACTAATTGAGTAAAAATAATTACTTAATTATACCAATTAATTAGTGCTTACTCATGCTACGTCACAACTATTATATTGGTGAGATAGTGTTTATTTTTTGATAAAGTGAGATGACAAGTGTTGAAGCTTATCTACAAAATCTAATCTGAGGCTATCCACACGTTATATGTGAAAACGCAACTTTGCAAATATGATGTGCGAATGTCTTTTTATACATGTATATGATGCAGTATTGTATATAATTTAAGGATTTTGATCATGCATCTATTTTCACATCAGTTTTAGTTTGGTCCATATTATCACATTCAGTTCAATTTTGCAAACTAATATGCATCTATTTTCACATTCAGTTTTACTTTTCCAGAAACTACATCAAAGAAATCTTTAACTTTAAAACTTTAACAGGTCTACTAAAATAAATAAAAGACTAAAACATTTAATATTTTATGTGATATAAGTAAGCAGGTATACAATAGCAAAACAAATATTTTTAATATGAGCAACCAATTTTTATTTATTTCATTGTGTTATAACAATTAAAAATGGAGGAATTGTTGATATGCCATACTTTCAAATGACAATGTGAGAACGGTACCCTTCCAAGGGAAAATTGGAAATAGGGTCCATCCTTTTTGTAAAATTACCATCTAACCCTTTGCAACAATAATCCTCTTTTGGTAAAAAAAAATTAAAAAGCATAATAAATGACAACTCTTTACCTTCAACGGTTATCTCAGATATCAGATTTGTTGCTCATATCGTCAAAGGCTCTCACTTTATCTTCAACGATCTATCACATTTCAAATTCTCTAATCTCGAGTATATCTGATACATTAAGTGAATTGAAGACGTGGAAGGCGAACAGATTACAGCCTTATCCGGATCTGAGAAATACCAGGTATGATAAAATTTTTTAAGATCTAGGTTTCTATGAACAGAGGCAAAGTCTTTCTTTTATGGTTGCCTTAATAATGATGTTCCCTCGCCGCTACGATTACGATTCACTTGTACCTTGTTGCCAAAACCCAAAATTATTTTTGCGATGTGTACTGATGCAAATTATGTATTATGCAGATAATGATGCACATAGTTACTGTTTTTGGAGAATGGAAGATGGATAATGTTGGTTCGGAGTTCTCTCCAACCAAGAAGGGAATTGCGTTCTTTGTAGGTGATGATATCAAATATGAGGATTTTCTCCGCATGGTTTGTGAAGATTACAATATGATTAGTGAGATGAAAGCGGTTGAGCTTGCTTATATCTTGCCTAAAAGAATATTGGAGAATATGCCTAGCAACACTCCTCCGATGTCCTTGAGTAACGACAGACAACTTGCAGATTTTATAACTTTGTTGAAGACAGATTCTATGTGTGTTTTTGTTTCATTGACTGCAAACAGAGGTCGTCCTGATGTGAATAGAAATCAAAAGCGTGTTGTCAGAGAGAATGCTTCTGCTGATTTTAGTAGTTTTGGAAATGTTCATTACGAGCCAACGAAGCCATCACATGAGACTATGAAGCCATCACTTGAGACTATGAAGCCATCACAGCTGCGTAAGAGTGAAACCATTAAGTCTGGTGACAGTTTCAGTTGCAAGAAAGAACTAATAACAAAGCTACGCAGGATTTCAGTGCTCGAAAGGTTCGATTTCTGCATCAAAAAGTCTTGGAAGCAATTATTTTACGCAAAGTGCTTCGTTCCTGGATGTTCCTGGAAGATACGTGCTACAACTCTGTCGAGATCATCTCCAGAATTCTTCGTGCGTAAGTATACTGATCTTCATACATGTTCTGGGGCTGATAGGTATTCGCGTCACCGTCAGGCTAATGCACAATGTATTGGGAAGATGTTTGTTGATGGATTTAGTGGCGGCAGTGATCTTAAAGGAATCCGGCCTAAACATATAATGGACTGTATAAGGGCTGTTTATCAAATTGACATCGGTTATACGAAGGCTCATAGCGCATTGGCATATGCACGAGAGATGGTTAGAGGCACTCATGCTAGTGGCTATCAGGACTTGCCTTCGTAACTATACAAAATAGAGCAGGCCAATCCAGGTACAAAAACAAAGCTTGAAGTTGATGCTGAGAACAGATTTAAGTATTTGTTCATTGCTTTTGACGCATGTATCAAAGGCTTTGCGTTCATGAGGAGGGTTATTGTTATAGATGGAGCACATCTAAGTGGTAAGTTCAGAGGTATTATGTTAGTGGCTGCAAGTCAGGATGGAGATAAGGGTATATATCCTATAGCTCTTGGGGTTGTAGATGCAGAGGATGCAGCTGCATGGGAATGGTTTTTCACCCAGCTGCGTGGTGTGATAGGTGATGGTAGAAATTTGGCTTTCATCTCTGACCGATGCCCAGCAATAGCCAAGGCACTTACGAATGTTTTCCCTGAAGCTCATAGGGGCATATGCTTATATCACCTTGGTCAAAACATGACCTCAGGTTTCAAAAATCCCCAAATGGTCGCGGAGGCAAAAAGGGCTGCGAGATTATATCGACAGGTGGAATTTGACAGAAGATTTGAAGTCATTCGACGTCACGACAGCGCACTACACCACTATTTGACAACTGCAGATATTCGAACGTGGGCTCTCTCACATTTTCCAGGAGACATATATGATATCATGACAAGCAACTTTGCAGAATGCATTAACGGCGTGCTTAAAGAGGAAAGAGCGTTTCCCATTGCATATTTTGTGGATTCTTTTAGAAAGATGCTTTCAAGATGGTTTGCAGAAAGGCGAGAGGAAGCTGCGGCGTTGAAAACAAACTTCACAGAATATGCTGAACTCAAACTGCATATGAATCACAACGAAGTGGGTACGCTAACTGTTCAACATCTTGATTCAAACCGTAGCCATGTTGAAGGTGGACACTTTAGCTGTTTGGTTGATCTAGAAAAGGTATGAAACAATAGAGTTTCACTTCTGCCATGCTATCATTTGACTCGTTTTTGATACATAGGGTGCAAATTTTTGCAGCGGAGTTGTACTTGTAAGCAATATGATATCGAGAAGAAACCCTGCGCGCACGTAATCAAAGTGGCCAAATGTCGGAAAATTGGCGAAGATACCCTGGTGGATCCTCTTTACTCAAAGGGCTACTTGGTTGCAGCGTACACAGAACCTATTAACCCAATTGATGAAGATTTGATGCCACCAGCCGATGTACTTAGTCAAGTGTGTCTACCACCCAAAATGGGCAAACAACGTGGTAGACCGAAGATGAAGAGATACTTATCTGCTATTGAAAAAGCGAAGCGTTTCAAGCGCAAACAATTAAAAAAGAAGAACCAAACAATGAGTACGAGCAATCCACCTCCAGCGACACCGGAAGGTAAATTGACTTCACGTAATACATCAACAAAGAAACGTTGTCGTAGTCAATCGCCAGGTACTCCAATAAACCAGAAGCTAGCAAATATACCGCGGCGGCGGACGCCATCAACTAATCCGTCAACAAGAAAGAAACCAAAATACTCGGCAAAGATTATAGCACCGACCACTCCAACCCCCAAGGTGAGAAAAGTACTTTTCCAGAGTAGTCCCGCATCAAAGACTCCAAAGCAGGGTGCCAAAAAAGTTTTAAAGAAGACAAATCAGGGTGCCAAAAAAGCTACAAACAAGACAACGCTCTACAAGCGAAGACAATCAACAATGAAGGAGAAAAGGAAGTACGTGTGTTCCAAATGCAACAAAGGCGGACATAATCGCTCAACGTGCAAAGTAGCGACATTGTTGTTTGGGTGATAGGAGGTGTTCAGCTAATTAGTCACTCATTCAGGTAGAACGTTGGTCAGTTAGCGTTAATTCGTCGGAGTATCCGTTATTTATTTTGCTTTTTCGGGTTGGTCTGTAATCGCTACTAGTTTGATTTTTCGATTTTATGGATTTCATATTTCACCGACCGTTACTTGCGAAATCGTGGAATGCTTTGAAACAAAACTCATAAAGAGTATGGCAAGGCAATAATATGTTTCGAAACGAAAAACGTAGACAAAAGGCAAGAGTCGCAATTGGTAGGCTTTGAAACAAAACTCAGTGCTGTAAGCTTGCGAAACATATTATTGCCTTGCCCATTGCGGTTCCCAAATTTCTAACTAGCTCTTTTTTCTGATTAAAGCATAAACTATAGAGTTTCTTATAAATAAATATAGTTTTTGGCTTGAATACCATCTATAGATTTGTATGAATAGGTACCTATAAATAGAGCTACCTTATAAATACTATAGTTTTTCTAGGAAGGTAGTCTGAAGACATTGTAATGTGACCAAATAGGTACCTTCAGTTTCAGACATTGTAATGGGACCAAATAGGTACCTTCAGTTTCTTAAGCTTACCTAGGTCATACGGAGCGCAAGGCAGCGGCAGGGAAGAGGCAGGGCAGTCGTCAGCTTAAAACTGTCCGAGGATTACGCTTGACTTGCTACCGGCATGCCGTAAGCTTGCGAGTAAGATATCCCCTTGCCGGTGTCATTTTCCGTTTTTTTTTCCGGCCTGCAAGCTAGAAAAAGGTGAGAAAAGACCATTTTATTGGTAAGAAAATTTTTAAAATGTCTCAAGGGTAGTTTTATTATTTATCAGGCTTGGGCAAACCGGTTGCGGTTCCCTTGCCTCTTGCCTACGTCTGCCTTGCGAATCATATTATTGCCTTGCCTTACTCTTTAAGAGTGTGTTTGGAGCCCTTCCTCTTTGATTAAGGTGCATAACCCTAAACCAGTCTTCCATCATAGAATCAAGTTCTTGCAATGGTGCTTTTGTCAGTGAGAAATGATGCAAAAATACCTAGAATTTCTTAAGTGTACCTAGTTTTACCGAGAAATCCTTCTTTTCTTCCCAAAGGTGGGTTTCTTTAACCGGTCAATTCTTTTATTTACTCAGAAATACCAAAGTCAGCAATAACATAGTAAGTGTTAATATCCCAAATTTCTAACTAGCTATTTTTTCTGATTAAAGCATAAACTATAGAGTTTCTTATAAATAAATATAGTTTTTGGCTTGAATACCATCTATACATTTGTATGAATAGGTACCTATAAATAGAGCTACCTTATAAATACTATAGTTTTTCTAGGAAGGTAGTCTGAAGACATTGTAATGTGACCAAATAGGTACCTTCAGTTTCAGACATTGTAATGGGACCAAATAGGTACCTTCAGTTTCTTAAGCTTACCTAGGTCATACGGAGCGCAAGGCAGCGGCAGGGAAGAGGCAGGGCAGTCGTCAGCTTAAAACTGTCCGAGGATTGCGCTTGACTTGCTACCGGCATGCCGTAAGCTTGCGAGTAAGATATCCCCTTGCCGGTGTCATTTTCCGTTTTTTTTCCGGCCTGCAAGCTAGAAAAAGGTGAGAAAGGACCATTTTATTGGTAAGAAAATTTTTAAAATGTCTCAAGGGTAGTTTTATTATTTATCAGGCTTGGGCAAACCGGTTGCGGTTCCCTTGCCTCTTGCCTACGTCTGCCTTGCGAATCATATTATTGCCTTGCCTTACTCTTTAAGAGTGTGTTTGGAGCCCATCCTCTTTGATTAAGGTGCATAACCCTAAACAAGTCTTCCATCATAGAATCAAGTTCTTGCAATGGTGCTTTTGTCAGTGAGAAATGATTAAAAAATACCTAGAATTTCTTAAGTGTACCTAGTTTTACCGAGAAATCCTTCTTTTCTTCCCAAAGGTTGGTTTCTTTAACCGGTCAATTCTTTTATTTACTCAGAAATACCAAAGTCAGCAATAACATAGTAAGTGTTAATATCCCAAATTTCTAACTAGCTCTTTTTTCTGATTAAAGCATAAACTATAGAGTTTCTTATAAATAAATATAGTTTTTGGCTTGAATACCGTCTATACATTTGTATGAATAGGTACCTATAAATAGAGCTACCTTATAAATACTATATTTTTTCTAGGAAGGTAGTCTGAAGACATTGTAATGGGACCAAATAGGTACCTTCAGTTTCTTATTCTTCCGATTTTGTTGGTTTTACTGTACTTAGATGATTGATTTTATGGTTATACCTGATATATTCTATTTTCTATCAACGTTTTAGATGTGCTCATGCATGATAAAATTTGATTTCGTGATATACGTATCTTCTCTAATCCCACGAGGTAGTGTTTACAAAAAGTGAAACTAACACAATATCTGACCTATTTATACAAAAAAAGTCGAACAGAGGATTAAGTTAAGCCAGAAGTTGGAACAAGGGATTAAGTGAAACCAACAGTTTAAACAAGTGAGATTGAGTGAAACCAATATCGATATTGAAATTTGTTTCCAACAGCTCGAACTCGGGACAAATAAATGAAACGCGGCGTTTTATATATCTTGGGCAAACCGGTTGCGGTTCCCTTGCCTCTTGCCTACGTCTGCCTTGCGAATCATATTATTGCCTTGCCTTACTCTTTAAGAGTGTGTTTGGCGACGAACATGAATGATATGGTTAATAAATGAAACGCGGCGTTTTGTATATCTTGGATATTAAAAATTTGTGATTCCAACGGCTCGAACTCGGGGTCTCGGATATAGAGATAGGGGTTTTTGCCACTGAGCTAGAGGACTTTGCAATGGATATACGAACACAGTTCTTTATCTTCTCTTCATATCGGAGTTAAAGACAAATAAATGAAACGCGGCGTTTTATCGATATTAGAAATTTGTGTTTCCAACAGCTCGAACTCGGGAACTCGGGTATTATAAATGCACATTACCAATTACCAAAATAATAATAGCAAAATTATGGATGAGCAAAATAGGCTCAGGCTCTGATTAAAGATGAATGAATGAAACGACAGCGTTTTGATATTAAAAATATGTGCTTTCATCGCTTCGAACTCGTGAACTCTAGCATGACGGTAGGGGTTTTTGCCACAGAAATAGTGAACTTGGCAATATATTTACCAACACAATTTCTTTTATTCTCTTTAAATCCGAGTTAAAGACAAATAAATGAAACGCGGCGTTTTGTATATCTTGGATATTAAAAATTTGTGATTCCAACGACTCGAACTCGGGGTCTCGGATATAGAGAGAGGGGTTTTTGCCACTGAGCTAGTGGACTTTGCAATGGATATACGAACACAATTCCTTAGCTAGTGGACCTCCGCATTGATTTTGCGGAAAGTCAAAAATCGAAAAAATGGGTGGAAAAATTCAAAAAATTGGGCGGGATTTTCGTGCTTATAGTTTCACTTAGTTTGTAGTTATACAAAAACCTTTAAAGTTTTACTTTTCTAATTCTTCCGATTTTGTTGGTTTTACTGTACTTAGATGATTGATTTTATGGTTATACCTGATATATTCTATTTTCTATACGTATCTTCTCTAATCCCACGAGGTAGTGTTTACAAAAAGTGAAACTAACACAATATCTGACCTATTTATACAAAAAAAAGTCGAACAGAGGATTAAGTTAAGCCAGAAGTTGGAACAAGGGATTAAGTGAAACCAACAGTTTAAACAAGTGAGATTGAGTGAAACCAATAGATCAGGAACAAAATTTAGTGAAACCAAAAGTTCAAACAAGTGAGATTAAGTGAAATGAAAAGTTGCCAGAAGTTGGAACAAGGGATTAGGTGAAACCAACAGTTGAAACAAGTGAGATTGAGTGAAACCAACAGTTGAAACAAGTGAGATTGAGTGAAACCAAAAGTTCAAACAAGTGAGATTAAGTGAAGTAAGTTGAAACAGCAAGATTTTCACAAGACCATAACAGTGAGAACAACACGATTTACACAAGACCTTCAATCCCATATTTGTGAACATAAGGGTCGCTGTTTAGTAGAGACTGCCTGAAGTCCTCAACCTCTGTGATACGCGGATTGAACCTGAAGTCTGAAAGTCCACCTTCGGTCTCAAGCCATAGATCAGGAGGATTAAATAAATCTGTATTAATATAAACGATTTTAGTAAACGTTTCAGTCCACTATCATATTCAAAACTAGCCACAGAAACTACACTTACTCCAACGCTTGCAGACCTGCCACATCTTAAGGGCCACAATCACCTGTCCACCTTTCATGTTTTCAAGACCATCCCGGAATGCATAGGCCTGCTTGCCAGTTGTCACACATTTAATCTGGCTGTCACTATTCAGAATAAAGAAAACGTGTGTCAATTACAATATAAATAAATTTTGCTTGGATCATATGTTACTTTCTACTTACATGTTGTCCCTTATGTAAAAAATCATCGTTGGCCTTGCAGGGTCATCAAAATGGGCTTCCGTATTGAAGACCACTCCAATTGTATCTACCATATAAATGAGTTACACTTAGTTTCACTTACATCTACAGAGTCATACAAAGTTCTGAAACTAAATATGTAAATATATTTATTTTAGCACCATTCATACCTATGGGATAGTTTCGTTCCTTGTGGGACATGTGAGGGATTGCATGGATGTTCTTGAAGTCCATGAAAAGCCGATTGCTCAGAGGTTCGATCATGCGGACTTGTGTGAGTCGCGAAGCAGTTAGTCTGAACCGAGAGTTAGTTGCATTGAAACCTGGATAAGAACGTTCAACTCCTACCCGAAAGAATTCCACCCATTCTCCCTCCTTTTTTTTCGAGGCCTCTAAACCTTTCATAATCCCCATAAACGGTCATCTCCATCTTGCACCCCTACATAAATAAAGTACAAGGATCAAGTTAAATGATGATGAAAAACTTGAGAGATGATGACAAACTTGAGAGATGATGAAAAAACACTTACATCTTCATCTACAAGGACATATGCATAGTAAACACTGTTGGTAGCCGAGGAATAGAGAGGGTGGACCCTGTGTATTTTAACTCTGAAACGCCAACACTTGACGTCGGGGTCTAGAGATGCCTCGGAAATCTGGGAAAGCTTATTGTAGTAGTCTGTCATCTTGTTTGTAGAGATGAGAGAATTTCAGATATGAGATGAGAGAATTTCGGATATGAGATGAAATGAGAGAATTTGCAGAGTTGGAGTTTAAATGCAATGGTGATGATTCTAGACGGTGTAGTGTTGTGACGTTTCACGTTTGGTTTCAATGCAAGTGTAGAGTCGCGAGTGTAATGATTATTATTAGAGACTTTTTCAATCGATTAATTACTCTCTCATCTGACCGTCAATACCAATACCATTAATTACTGGATTTTTCTCAACCATTTTTTATGATCTCTTTTATTGCTTGCTCAGTAAATAATCCATAATCCTACCAAATAATATTATATTTATTTTCAAAATATAAAACAATATAGTATTACCTAATTTTTTAATTTTTACATAGTTCCATATATTTACACTATAAATTCAATTTAATTATACTTAGTTTCATAAATTTAGACAATTAATATCAGTTAGTTTCACTTAAACTGTCAGAAGCGTGCTTGAGAAGTCGTGTAGCGTTGCAAATATCAAGGGTCACGACGCTATGGTCATAAATCAGGTCATAAATCATGAAATGACAGATTTTTCTCAAACTAAATATTTCAATTATTATTCACATATACTGTTTGTTATATCATTAAATTATCCACTCTGTATAACTAATTTTTCGATTCTGCTTCTATTTAGAGTTTTGCAAAATATAAAACAATAGAATATCTAAATTTGTTAATTCTCACATAGTTCTATATAACTAGACTAAATGTTTCTTAGTTTCGCAAATTTAGACAATCAAAACCACTTAGTTTCACTAAATTTTTCCTTGACATACGACTGTTGCAGTCCGAAGTCGTGTAGTGCTGCTTTGAAACGACACTTTTTTCTCACCTAATGTTTTTACATAGTTTCATTTATTCAAACACACCTATTTTTATTCAAACACACATGTTCTTATTCCCTGTACTTGCACTGAGAAGTCGTGTCTTAAGCCGTCTATCAAATCACACCCTTAAGTGGGATAGTAAATGCAATATTTTCTCTATTATAAATAACACGTAAATCTTTCCATTTATTACTCGATTAAACGAATATCTCTCAAGTTTTTCATCATCCTTGTACTCTATGTCGAACTTCAACTTGGAATCTGTCCCTCCTTCCATCCTCCATGAGATTCTATCAAAGGTAGCAACAAACCACATCCGGGACTTCGGTAGTGCTAGAATTGCTTTCTCCGGGTTTAATCAAATAGGCAGAGACGACTACTTCTACCAATCTGCTAATCTCATTGGCTTTAATGATTGGATTGATGATGTTAATGCTGTAAGAACATTCCGACTTAGGTGCTACCAAGCCGGTAATCCAGAGGCCATCTACCTACGAGGTATGTATGAGTTCTTTCAACTTCATTTACTTGATGAAGGAAGAGAGAAAATCCATCTTGCTGCTGAGAGAGGATTGGAGTTGGCCAAGTTTGTAGATGGAATGCTGAACTTAGCGTTTAGTGTAGATGATGGAGGGTTGTTTCACAACTATCCTAACTTTTGTCGTGAGTTTGTTCATCGGATGAATTGCATGATCCGGACTGCTCTAACCTCAGGCCTTTGGGGTTACGCGAAACCTCAAGAGTTTATGTCACTACTTGAAAGAATAAAGAATCCCATCTTCTCAAATGATTGCTGGTGCTGCGCAACAGAAGAACTGGTGTTTGTAGTCTCCTTTAATGGATCAATAACACATTGGAAGTGCGATCGTTGTTTCTGGCAATGTGAAGTTTGGGACTTCTGCAATGAAATTCACTTGACAGCTGCCAAATGGCCAATTGAAGATTAGTTGTTGTGTTTATTTCTCGAGTTTATGCCATGTAGTTTTATCTACTTTCACTATGTTTGACTTAATGTAATGTCTCTAGTTTCAATCCTCTAGTTTATCTCTATAAACTAATCTTTGTATATTTTTACTTCAATATATCATTAACAAATTTCTACTTTTATTTTAACAAATAAACTTCACTGGCCATTTGGAGATTAGTTTTATCAACTTTAACAACAGTTCTACTTTTTACAACATTTCTACTTTTATTAAATATGTACAACATTTCTAAGTTTGGCCAAAATCTATTTATATCATATAAACTATTTTTAAAATTCAAAATTCAATAAATATATCAATAACAACAACTCTGTCCAAAAAAATAACATAATTAAACATTTGGAAATCTAAAAGTGCGATTTAGTTAAATTTAGTTCAACTTAGTATTAGATACAGAATATTGTTGTTGATTTATTACGATGCACAGTTTCACCAATATTTACAATCACACCAATTCTTACAAAGATTTCGAAAGTTATTGAGAAAGATATCCGAATTTCATAGATCGGGTCTGGATGGTCCGCGAAATGGTTCTGTTTGGGTTGTAATTATGCAAGTTTCTGTTGGCCATGTGGTCGTTTAATAAATTTTCGTATTTAAATAAAGATAAAGTGAAACGCGGCGTTTTATCGATATTAGAAATTTGTGTTTCCAACAGCTCGAACTCGGGAACTCGGGTATTATAAATACACATTACCAATTACCAAAATAATAATAGCAAAATTATGGATGAGCAAAATGGGCTCAGGCTCTGATTAAAGATGAATGAATGAAACGACAGCGTTTTGATATTAAAAATATGTGCTTTCATCGGTTCGAACTCGAGAACTCTAGCATGACGGTAGGGGTTTTTGCCACCGAAATAGTGGACTTGACAATATATTTACCAGCACAATTTCTTTTATTCTCTTTAAATCCGAGTTAAAGAAAAATAAATGAAACGCGGCGTTTTGTATATCTTGGATATTAAAAATTTGTGATTCCAACGGCTCGAACTCGGGGTATCGGATATAGAGATAGGGGTTTTTGCCACTGAGCTAGAGGACTTTGCAATGGATATACGAACACAGTTCTTTATCTTCTCTTCATATCGGAGTTAAAGACAAATAAATGAAACGCGGCGTTTTATCGATATTAGAAATTTGTGTTTCCAACAGCTCGAACTCGGGAACTCGGGTATTATAAATACACATTACCAATTACCAAAATAATAATAGCAAAATTATGGATGAGCAAAATGGGCTCAGGCTCTTATTAAAGATGAATGAATGAAACGACAGCGTTTTGATATTAAAAATATGTGCTTTCATCGCTTCGAACTCGTGAACTCTAGCATGACGGTAGGGGTTTTTGCCACAGAAATAGTGAACTTGGCAATATATTTACCAACACAATTTCTTTTATTCTCTTTAAATCCGAGTTAAAGACAAATAAATGAAACGCGGCGTTTTGTATATCTTGGATATTAAAAATTTGTGATTCCAACGACTCGAACTCGGGGTCTCGGATATAGAGATAGGGGTTTTTGCCACTGAGCTAGAGGACTTTGCAATGGATATACGAACACAGTTCTTTATCTTCTCTTCATATCGGAGTTAAAGACAAATAAATGAAACGCGACGTTTTATCGATATTAGAAATTTGTGTTTCCAACAGCTCGAACTCGGGAACTCGGGTATTATAAATACACATTACCAATTACCAAAATAATAATAGCAAAATTATGGATGAGCAAAATGGGCTCAGGCTCTGATTAAAGATGACTGAATGAAACGACAGCGTTTTGATATTAAAAATATGTGCTTTCATCGCTTCGAACTCGTGAACTCTAGCATGACGGTAGGAGTTTTTGCCACAGAAATAGTGAACTTGGCAATATATTTACCAACACAATTTCTTTTATTCTCTTTAAATCCGAGTTAAAGACAAATAAATGAAACGCGGCGTTTTGTATATCTTGGATATTAAAAATTTGTGATTCCAACGACTCGAACTCGGGGTCTCGGATATAGAGAGAGGGGTTTTTGCCACTGAGCTAGTGGACTTTGCAATGAATATACGAACACAGTTCTTTATCTTCTCTTCATATCGGAGTTAAAGACAAATAAATGAAACGCGGCGTTTTATCGATATTGAAATTTGTGTTTCCAACAGCTCGAACTCGGGACAAATAAATGAAACGCGGCGTTTTATATATCTTGGGCAAACCGGTTGCGGTTCCCTTGCCTCTTGCCTACGTCTGCCTTGCGAATCATATTATTGCCTTGCCTTACTCTTTAAGAGTGTGTTTGGAGCCCATCCTCTTTGATTAAGGTGCATAACCCTAAACCAGTGTTCCATCATAGAATCAAGTTCTTGCAATGGTGCTTTTGTCAGTGAGAAATGATGCAAAAATACCTAGAATTTCTTAAGTGTACCTAGTTTTACCGAGAAATCCTTCTTTTCTTCCCAAAGGTGGGTTTCTTTAACCGGTCAATTCTTTTATTTACTCAGAAATACCAAAGTCAGCAATAACATAGTAAGTGTTAATATCCCAAATTTCTAACTAGCTATTTTTTCTGATTAAAGCATAAACTATAGAGTTTCTTATAAATAAATATAGTTTTTGGCTTGAATACCGTCTATACATTTGTATGAATAGGTACCTATAAATAGAGCTACCTTATAAATACTATAGTTTTTTCTAGGAAGGTAGTCTGAAGACATTGTAATGGGACCAAACAGGTACCTTCAGTTTCTTAAACTTACCTAGGTCATACGGAGCGCAAGGCAGCGGCAGGGAAGAGGCAGGGCGGTCGTCAGCTTAAAACTGTCATAGGATTGCGCTTGACTTGCTACCGCCATGCCGTAAGCTTGCGAGTAAGATATCCCCTTGCCGGTGTCATTTTCCGTTTTTTTTTCCAGCCTGCAAGCTAGAAAAAGGTGAGAAAGGACCATTTTATTGGTAAGAAAATTTTTAAAATGTCTCAAGGGTAGTTTTATTATTTATCAGGCTTGGGCGAACCGGTTGCGGTTCCCTTGCCTCTTGCCTACGTCTGCCTTACGAATCATATTATTGCCTTGCCTTACTCGTTAAGAGTGTGTTTGGAGCCCTTCCTCTTTGATTAAGGTGCATAACCCTAAACCAGTCTTCCATCATAGAATCAAGTTCTTGCAATGGTGCTTTTGTCAGTGAGAAATGATGCAAAAATACCTAGAATTTCTTAAGTGTACCTAGTTTTACCGAGAAATCCTTCTTTTCTTCCCAAAGGTGGTTTTCTTTAACCGGTCAATTCTTTTATTTACTCAGAAATACCAAAGTCAGCAATAACATAGTAAGTGTTAATATCCCAAATTTCTAACTAGCTCTTTTTTCTGATTAAAGCATAAACTATAGAGTTTCTTATAAATAAATATAGTTTTTGGCTTGAATACCGTCTATACATTTGTATGAATAGGTACCTATAAATAGAGCTACCTTATAAATACTATAGTTTTTCTAGGAAGGTAGTCTGAAGACATTGTAATGGGACCAAATAGGTACCTTCAGTTTCTTAAGCTTACCTAGGTCATACGGAGCGCAAGGCAGCGGCAGGGAAGAGGCAGGGCGGTCGTCAGCTTAAAACTGTCATAGGATTGCGCTTGACTTGCTACCGGCATGCCGTAAGCTTGCGAGTAAGATATCCCCTTGCCGGTGTCATTTTCCATTTTTTTTCCGGCCTGCAAGCTAGAAAAAGGTGAGAAATGACCATTTTATTGGTAAGAAAATTTTTAAAATGTCTCAAGGATAATTTTATTATTTATCAGGCTTGGGCAAACCGGTTGCGGTTCCCTTGCCTCTTGCCTACGTCTGCCTTGCGAATCATATTATTGCCTTGCCTTACTCTTTAAGAGTGTGTTTGGAGCCCATCCTCTTTGATTAAGGTGCATAACCCTAAACCAGTCTTCCATCATAGAATCAAGTTCTTGCAATGGTGCTTTTGTCAGTGAGAAATGATGCAAAAATACCTAGAATTTCTTAAGTGTACCTAGTTTTACCGAGAAATCCTTCTGTTCTTCCCAAAGGTGGGTTTCTTTAACCGGTCAATTCTTTTATTTACTCAGAAATACCAAAGTCAGCAATAACATAGTAAGTGTTAATATCCCAAATTTCTAACTAGCTCTTTTTTCTGATTAAAGCATAAACTATAGAGTTTCTTATAAATAAATATAGTTTTTGGCTTGAATACCGTCTATACATTTGTATGAATAGGTACCTATAAATAGAGCTACCTTATAAATACTATAGTTTTTCTAGGAAGGTAGTCTGAAGACATTGTAATGGGACCAAACAGGTACCTTCAGTTTCTTAAGCTTACCTAGGTCATACGGAGCGCAAGGCAGCGGCAGGGAAGAGGCAGGGCGGTCGTCAGCTTAACTCTGTCATAGGATTGCGCTTGACTTGCTACCGGCATGCCGTAAGCTTGCGAGTAAGATATCCCCTTGCCGGTGTCATTTTCCGTTTTTTTTCAGGCCTGCAAGCTAGAAAAAGGTGAGAAAGGACCATTTTATTGGTAAGAAAATTTTTAAAATGTCTCAAGGATAGTTTTATTATTTATCAGGCTTGGGCAAACCGGTTGCGGTTCCCTTGCCTCTTGCCTACGTCTGCCTTGCGAATCATATTATTGCCTTGCCTTACTCTTTAAGAGTGTGTTTGGAGCCCTTCCTCTTTGATTAAGGTGCATAACCCTAAACCAGTCTTCCATCATAGAATCAAGTTCTTGCAATGGTGCTTTTGTCAGTGAGAAATGATGCAAAAATACCTAGAATTTCTTAAGTGTACCTAGTTTTACCGAGAAATCCTTCTTTTCTTCCCAAAGGTGGGTTTCTTTAACCGGTCAATTCTTTTATTTACTCAGAAATACCAAAGTCAGCAATAACATAGTAAGTGTTAATATCCCAAATTTCTAACTAGCTCTTTTTTCTAATTAAAGCATAAACTATAGAGTTTCTTATAAATAAATATAGTTTTTGGCTTGAATACCATCTATACATTTGTATGAATAGGTACCTATAAATAGAGCTACCTTATAAATACTATAGTTTTTCTAGGAAGGTAGTCTGAAGACATTGTAATGGGACCAAACAGGTACCTTCAGTTTCTTAAGCTTACCTAGGTCATACGGAGCGCAAGGCAGCGGCAGGGAAGAGGCAGGGCGGTCGTCAGCTTAAAACTGTCCGAGGATTGTGGGAACCGAAATTCGCACCGTCGATTTTAGTTAAGTTTAAAACGTAGGAAAACTAAGTTGACCTAGTTTTCCCCGAGGATCCCGGCTATCTGCTGGGCCACGCACGACAAAGTTAAAAGAAGGCTAAGTTGAAAGTAAATACGTAAAATAAGAGAGCAAAAAAAGAAAGAATTTTATTTCCGAGATTCGCGGAGAGAGTTGGAACAATAGGTCGAGATCGCGGCCGTAAGAGCTGTCGATCGTCGCTAGTCTTGAAATCCTAGATCTAACCTAATTGAGTCGCAGCTCGCTAAAAAGGAAATAAAGCCTAAGTTCTAAATTGCTCTGAGAGTAGTTTGCCTTGTGATTTTCGGATCCCCTTCCTTTTTCTCCTAGACTTGCTTATATACTCCCATATGACGGTCTATTTCTGACGGGCCGGCGCGAGTTGGGCTTTTTCCATTTTTGTCGGCCTTCGTGTTTATCGGGAAAGTTGACATTTATCTTTTCGGAAAATTGATGTTTATCTTTTTGGAAGTTTGACATTTATCCTGTTTTGGGAAGATAATCGCAAACAGTCGTATCTATCTTTTTAGAAAATCGTAAAATGGTTATCCGATCTTGTTTGGTCTCCGTTGGGCCGTATCTCGGATTTCCGCTATTTTTACGATTTCCTCGAGAGAACGTTCCTACTTGGACATTGGGTTTTTCGGAAGATCTTCGATTCTTTTACGTGGCAAATGGTGTTTTTAGATAGCCGTTGCCGCTTTCTACGAAGTTCTCCTATCCGTTGACGTCTTACGGGTTTTCCGAAGGCTAGGAGGAAGAAAAGGAGTTTGGTTTGCGGGATTTAAGAAGGTCGCAAAACTTCGATTTCTGGCGGTTCGAGAACTCGGAACTTACGCACGAAGACTAGCCGTCCGATAACTCGAACTAGCATGGCGCTAGGCGCCCGGCGCCTAGAGGCAACGCGGGCGCTAAGCGCCCGGCGCCTAGAGGCAGCACGGGCGCTAGGCGCCCGGCGCCTAGAGGCAGCACGGGCGCTAGGCGCCCGGCGCCTAGAGGCAGCACGGGCGCTAGGCGCCCGGCGCCTAGAGGCAGCACGGGCGCTAGGCGCCCGGCGCCTAGAGGCAGCACGGGCGCTAGGCGCCCGGCGCCTAGAGGCAGCACGGGCGCTAGGCGCCCAGCGCCTAGAGGCATCTTCGGGCGCTAGGCGCCCGGCGCCTAGAGGCAGCACGGGCGCTAGGCGCCCGGCGCCTAGAGGCAGCACGGGCGCTAGGCGCCCGGCGCCTAGAGGCAGCACGGGCGCTAGACGCCCGGCGCCTAGAGGCAACGCGGGCGCTAGGCGCCCGGCGCCTAGAGGCAACACGGGCACTAGGCGCCCGGCGCCTAGAGGCAGCACGGGTGCTAGGCGCCCGGCGCCTAGAGGCAACGCGGGCGCTAGGCGCCCGGCGCCTAGAGGCAATCCAGGGTCGTCGCTCGTTTCTTTCGGCTCGTGCGAGTTTTTGCGTTCTTTTTACTTCTCGGAGATTTTTATCGTGTAGAGAATGTTTCTAATCGTTGATTTCGGAATGTCTTAACATTTTCCCGAGTTTTTTAGAATGAAACTTATTCTCTTAATGTTTCTCTAACATCTTTCGTATTTTGTCCGAACTCTTCGGACATCGATTTCGTCTTGACCGATTTTGACCCCAACAGTTAGCCCCCCAGCTAGCTAGGAGCCGTAGCGGTTGTAGGTCCTAGCTTGCTGTATGGTTCGTGAGGAAAGTATGGAGACGAAATCGTGCTGAAGGTCGGGGTAAATAGTAAAATTTCATGCCTATAAAGGCTTGTGAATCCTTTACCATTCTCACTTCACCCAAGAATCCTAAGTCAATTTCTCCCTCAAAGATTCTCTCTCTGTTTTCAAGAAAATAATGACTTCAAGGTCAAAACCCTCGAGGAGACAGTCTCGTTCTGCTTCGGGCAGTTTACACGCCGAGGAGGAAGCTCCGAAGCCCGAGGTTTCAGAGGTCGAGAGGAACGCGTACTGCGATGCCGTCTTTGGTTCCGATCCCCCTCTTCCTGTGATTCCGATTCCCCGGTGCCCTGTGAAGGCGCGTGTGGAAGCTGATTCGCCGAGCGAGGTATCTCCCGAGTATCTTGAGATTCTTCGAAAGTTCTATAACGTTCCAGAGAAAGTCGTGTTTCGCATTCCCCTTGGGGACGAGAGTCCGGAGTGTCCTCCGGAGGGTTACTTTACTTGCTACGAAGCATTCCTGACGCAATGTCGATTATGGTTCCCGATCCCTGGGGTCATCGTCCAAGCTCTCGATCGTTTCGGACTCTCGATTAGCCAGTTGAATGTGCCGGCTCTAGAGAGCTGGCTTGGCTTTTGATCCTAAGTTACGAGTTAGGGATGGATCTTAGCCCTTCGGACTTTGAAGGGCTGTGGCTTTCCAAGAGCGTGAAAACCAACGGAATATTTGCCATGAAATCGAGGACTGATCACTCGGTAATTTCTGGGCTTACCTCGCATGCTAAGGACTTCGTTAAACGTTTCTTTTTCGTGAGGATAGATGGAGAGTCTGTCGAGGAGAGCTTTCTTCATCTATTCCCGACGGAATGGTTGTATCGACGTGGTAAGATTATCGCAATTTTTTTTTATTTTATATATATATATATATATATATATATATATATTTTTTTTTTTTTTTTTTTAGAAATCTAAAGGCGAACCCTGAATGCATGTGCACGTTTTTCTTATTGTAGAGAATAGGTGTCTCACGCACATCCCTTCCGATCTTACTGTCAAGAGAGACATATTCAGGGTGAGGGCCTGTTCCTGGGATTCTTTCGATCTCGATCGGATTCGGAAGGCGGTCGCGCTTCACCGATCGCGAGGCGGTACGCGACCTCTCATCAATGATGGATCCTTCGTGTTTGCTCCTTCGAGACGGAGAGGGAAATCTGCGAAGGGCAAAGGGATCGCTTTCGAGGCCTCGTCGGAAAACAACGAGCCATCGAGGTACGATCCTGACTTTGTCGCAGAGAGCGGGGGCGCTTCCGGTCCGAACCCTCCTCCAAATGACTTCTTTGATGAGCTCCCCCCGGCTTTTACCCGTGACGAGTCTTTGGACAACGAGGAGAGGGACAAGGTGACAGCGGAAGGCACTCGTTTGGTTAACGAGGTTTGTTTTCGACACTTAAGCAAATTCTTCCTATCCTTTCGCTTGACCTTGACCCTTTTTTTTTTTTTTTGCAGGCCGTGAGAGTATGGAACGCGTCAATCGACGGGAGTTTCCGCACTGCTCGATTGGCTCGCTTCAAAGCGGAGGAGACCGAAAGGGAGTTTGCCAAGTATCGGTTGGAGGTTGAGGAGCAAAAACGTCGACAAGCCGAGATCCAGGCTCGAGCCCTCGTCCGTGCAGAGAGGAGAGTACGGAGAAGAGCCGCCGCCGAAATGAATCGACGGGCGGAAATCTTTTCTACCGAATTCGAGGCGTACAAAGAGGCTCAGGACTTCGTAGGTGACTTTCGCGAGTGTCGCGGTTCAGTGGGTACTCTTCACAAGGTGCAGCGTGAGGGTTTCTCGCTTTCCAGCGAACTTGCCGCGATGGATGGTTCGATGAGAGTATGTGCTAACGCCGAATCCTCCGTTCCTCCGATCGAAGGAAGAATCCGGGAATTGTGGAATCCTATTCAAGTCTCGGAAGATACAGCGGATGTTGGTGCAGACGCGAATGCAGGTGACGGGGGCGAGGAGGTCGACCAGCCTGATTCCTCGTTTGATATAACTTTTTCTGATTGTCTTGCATTTGATTATAATTTGTAGTAAGCCAAGTGGGGCTGTTTGTATGTGTTGCGACCCTTAGGGGGTTGCGTGACTTTATGCTTTTCGGGATCGGCCGTCGGTGGCCTTTGAATCCCTATTATGAACGTTTTTATGAATCATGCGTTTTGATTTATACTTTCGCCAAGTGTAGATGACTTTGAATACGCGTAGTCACTTCATATTCGAGCTCTTTTTTGTCGCTTAACCTGCAGGTTACTTTGTAGCGAACGTTAGGTTTATAAGCGATAAGAGGCAAGTTTTGGGATCTCGTATGCTGGATACTTATGCCTATGAGATGTTTTAGATACCAGCAAGGCTGGGTTTAGGGCAAGACCTAGGTCTAATTTCGGACTGAAGCTATGCGATGACTAATCGGCTTTTCGTTTTGCTTGTTTGCGATTTCGACCTGACCCGTACCGTTTTAGAATCCGCGAAGTGCTTATCGGCTTATACGATTCGTTTGGGTACGAGTCGAGCTACTTCCTTTACGAAGAGCTAACCAAAATTTGGATTTCTTGTATAGCGCGCTATGATATCCTTGTCGGATGTGAAAGGACTTCGTTGGAAGTCATACTACGAATTTGATTTAAGTGAAACGTTTCTATGTTTTTCCGTCGGGGCCAATCGACGGAAATAGGGTTTTTAAAGTCGTGGAAAGACTGTTTGATAGAATTTGTTGGAGGAGAGTAGAGAATCGAAACTGGTCGGGAACTTGCGACGTCTCGCGTTCCTTAAAGATACGATTTTCGTTTTCCGTAATATTAGTGCTTTTGATAAGCAATTTTGAATTTAAGACTGTGAAAAGTTTCAAGAATGTCGAATACATGTAGAAAGTATTTTCGCGGGAGTAAAAGATTATTCGTTCCCATCTTCCCCCCCCCCCTTTTTGGTGGGGGGGATAGCTGAACTCGTCGGGTTTCGACGAGCTGCCTACGTACCTCTTGCGAGGATCAAGCCATCTCGTAGTTCTGCTTATATCGCGGATGTTATTACTCCACGACTTCCGGCGTTTCGACTGTCTTAGCTAAGTCGGTGGCCGCGTCAGGAGTTGGATCACCCGTTCCGTCGGCGATGGACTCAAGGATTGGCTTATCATCCTGAGTCGTGGCCTTTTTGGACGAATCCGAGTCGTCCTTTGCCGAGTTCTCAGAGATACTCGGATGCTTCTTAATTCGCTTCAGGTTAGCCGCTGGGGCGTTCCGATTGCTGCGCAATTTATGTTCAGCCAGGAAGCAGAGTCGCGATTGTTTTTGGCTTCCCCAAATTACCGCCGTTCCAGTTGGTGTTGGAAACTTGACGCTGAGATGGTAGGTGGATGGGACTGCCTTCATGGCGTTTATCCAAGGAGTCCCCATTATGGCGTTGTAGATAGCCGGGTTATCCACTACTGCGAATTCGACGATCTTTGTGACCTCTTTCGCCATGACTGGGAGTCTGATCTTTCCGAGGGTCATGGAAGTGACGCCCGAGAATCCCGTCAACGGTCTCGGCTCTGGGATGACTTCTCCGAGGGGTATGTTCATCCTTTGGAGGGTATCGCGGAACATGATGTTGACCGTGCTTCCCGTGTCGATGAGGATGCGGCCGACTTCGAGATCTTGGATCACCAAGTCGATGACCAAAGGATCGTAGTGAGGTTTGTCGAGTCCGGCCGTATCTTGTTCCTCGAAGACGATCGCGTGATTGGGGACGTCATCTTCTGGGCACCATCCGGGATTCGTTTCGGCTTTTCGTCCATAGGCTTTGATCGACGAAACTGAGTCCTGGTAGAAGTGCGATCCGCCGATGATCATGTTGATCCTCTGGCGATTGCTGTTGTTTCCTTCGCCATCCTGCCTTCGTCCGCGTTTTTCACCCGATTGAGTTCCAGGAGCGTTATTCTCGGGATTAGCTCCGTCGGTCTTTGGCGGACGATCGGAATCTAAAAGCAGGTCTTTCACGCTTTTCACCGTTGCTAGTTCGCCGGCGAGCAGCTTTGTAATGAGTCTAGCGCCGAGAACTTTGCAATTAGCGGTTGAGTGACCTCTCGTCTGGTGGAACTCGCAGCTGGAGTTATCCTTGTACGAGTTCCGCGTCCAAGTGTTTCCGGCGGTCCTCCCTTGCTCGGAGTTGACGGCGTAATTATGCTCGCCTTGGACGTCTTCCCCCTCGTGATGGACGTACTTGTCGTTACGTGAGGTTTTCTTCTTACCGGGCGCTTTCTGCGGCCCGTGCTTTTGCGCCAGGACTTTCATCTCCTCCTCCATGATGATGAAATCCGTCGCTTTGTGGAGAGTGTCCTGGATGGTGCGCGGTCTCTCCAGAGGAATCCACTTTCGGAATTTCGACTTGTACCAGAGGTTTTTCCTCAGGGCGTCGATGGCGACTCTATCGCTGAGACCTGTTACCCTGGACATTACGAGTTTGAACCTCTTTATGTAGCCGCGGAGCGGCTCGTCTTCCTTCTGAATGAGGCTCCAAAGATCTACATCGGAAGTTTCCCTGTCCATGAACATGGAAAACTGCTTCAGAAAGGCTGAAGCTAGCTGGCGAAAGCTTCCGATGGAGTTTCTTTTCAAGCGTGAGAACCACTCGAGCGCAGCACCTCTGAGGTTCTCGACGAACAAGAGACAGCAGCCGACGTCTTTTTCCCGCTCTGGAAGTTTAGACCTGGCCATCGCAATCTGAAAGGATTGCAGGTGTGCCTTCGGGTCTGTGGTTCCGTCGTAGGTGGGAAGCTTTATTTTCCCGGGATCCGAGACTCGTGCGTCCGTAATTCGAGACGTGAATGGAGTCTTCCTCGATTCTTCGAGGAGCAGGTCGATCTCGGGAGCAGTACTGGTTGCGTGGTGAATCTGCGATTTTACCGCTTTCACCTCGGCTGCAGTCTTTGCGATGTATTCGCGTAGATCGTGGATCTCATTGGCGCCGTTTGCGCTTCTCTGTCTACGCTGGCTGCGATAGGCCCGGGTCTGGTCTTCGGCTAGCCTCTCTTGCTCTGACCAGTAGAGGTCTTCCTCCTCTTCCGTCATCGGTTTCTCGAAGGCTGCCGCCAGTCGAGCCGATTGACTTCGGGTCCTTCTGTGGTGGACGTCGGCGTCTTCGTCGGACGGATCCGACTGATCGCTGATATCCAGATTGATTCTTTCGACGTCGACTCTTTCGTTTTCCCTCGCGGGAGGTGGAAGGTTATCCGTCGTTTTCTTCGGCCCCGCCGGAGTGGTATCGTCAGGGATGAGTTCCGGGGATTCTCTCGGGGCGTCTTTTTCTTTGTCTCCGGAAGTTCCGAAGTCGAGTCTCCTGACACGCCTCACCTTGGTGGATCCGCGCGGGAGTTTGCTTTTCGCTGTTAAGGTGCTGACCTGTTTAGCGAGCGAAGCCATTAGCTTCTCTTGTTCTTCCGACCGTTTCTGGGCGGTGGCGAACAGTTGCTTTACCTGGTCTAGCATCGCGGTGTTTGCCTCAGCAGTGACCGTCGATACGTTTCCAGCGGGAGTCTTCTCAACGTTGGCATCGGCGGCTGGTCCGTCGTGCGTTTGCTTGTCTTTTTCCGCGTTAGCAGACATGCTTAACTGGGAGTGCGTAGTTGCGAGAAAGATAATTCCGTGATCCCCCTCCTTCTAGCGCCAAACTGTGGGAACCGAAATTCGCACCGTCGATTTTAGTTAAGTTTAAAACGTAGGAAAACTAAGTTGACCTAGTTTTCCCCGAGGATCCCGGCTATCTGTTGGGCCACGCACGACAAAGTTATAAGAAGGCTAAGTTGAAAGTAAATACGTAAAATAAGAGAGTAAAAAAAGAAAGAATTTTATTTCCGAGATTCGCGGAGAGAGTTGGAACAATAGGTCGAGATCGCGGCCGTAAGAGCTGTCGATCGTCGCTAGTCTTGAAATCCTAGATCTAACCTAATTGAGTCGCAACTCGCTAAAAAGGAAATAAAGCCAAAGTTCTAAATTGCTCTGAGAGTAGTTTGCCTTGTGATTTTCGGATCCCCTTCCTTCTGCTCCTAGACTTGCTTATATACTCCCATATGACGGTCTATTTCTGACGGGCCGGCGCGAGCTGGGCTTTTTCCATTTTCGTCGGCCTTCGTGTTTATCGGGAAAGTTGACATTTATCTTTACGGAAAATTGATGTTTATCTTTTTGGAAGTTTGACATTTATCCTGTTTTGGGAAGATAATCGCAAACAGTCGTATCTATCTTTTTAGAAAATCGTAAAATGGTTATCCGATCATGTTTGGTCTCCGTTGGGCCGTATCTCGGATTTCCGCTATTTTTACGATTTCCTCGAGAGAACGTTCCTACTTGGACATTGGGTTTTTCGGAAGATCTTCGATTCTTTTACGTGGCAAATGGTGTTTTTACATAACCGTTGCCGCTTTCTACGAAGTTCTCCTATCCGTTGACGTCTTACGGGTTTTCCGAAGGCTAGGAGGAAGAAAAGGAGTTTGGTTTGCGGGATTTAAGAAGGTCGCAAAACTTCGATTTCTGGCTGTTCGAGAACTCGGAACTTACGCACGAAGACTAGCCGTCCGATAACTCGAACTAGCATGGCGCTAGGCGCCCGGCGCCTAGAGGCAACGCGGGCGCTAGGCGCCTAGAGGCAGCACGGGCGCTAGGCGCCCGACGCCTAGAGGCAGCACGGGCGCTAGGCGCCCGGCGCCTAGAGGCAGCACGGGCGCTAGGCGCCCGGCGCCTAGAGGCAGCACGGGCGCTAGGCGCCCGGCGCCTAGAGGCAGCACGGGCGCTAGGCGCCCGGCGCCTAGAGGCAGCACGGGCGCTAGGCGCCCGGCGCCTAGAGGCAGCACGGGCGCTAGGCGCCCGGCGCCTAGAGGCAGCACGGGCGCTAGGCGCCCGGCGCCTAGAGGCAGCACGGGCGCTAGGCGCCCGGCGCCTAGAGGCAGCACGGGCGCCTAGAGGCAGCACGGGCGCTAGGCGCCCGGCGCCTAGAGGCAGCACGGGCGCTAGGCGCCCGGCGCCTAGAGGCAGCACGGGCGCTAGGCGCCCGGCGCCTAGAGGCAGCACGGGCGCTAGGCGCCCGGCGCCTAGAGGCAGCACGGGCGCTAGGCGCCCGGCGCCTAGAGGCAGCACGGGCGCTAGGCGCCCGGCGCCTAGAGGCAGCACGGGCGCTAGGCGCCCGGCGCCTAGAGGCATCTTCGGGCGCTAGGCGCCCGGCGCCTAGAGGCAGCACGGGCGCTAGGCGCCCGGCGCCTAGAGGCAGCACGGGCGCTAGGCGCCCGGCGCCTAGAGGCAGCACGGGCGCTAGGCGCCCGGCGCCTAGAGGCAGCACGGGCGCTAGGCGCCCGGCGCCTAGAGGCATCTTCGGGCGCTAGGCGCCCGGCGCCCGGCGCCTAGAGGCAGCACGGGCGCTAGGCGCCCGGCGCCTAGAGGCAGCACGGGCGCTAGACGCCCGGCGCCTAGAGGCAACGCGGGCGCTAGGCGCCCGGCGCCTAGAGGCAACACGGGCGCTAGGCGCCCGGCGCCTAGAGGCAGCACGGGCGCTTGGCGCCCGGCACCTAGAGGCAACGCGGGCGCTAGGCGCCCGGCGCCTAGAGGCAACGCGGGCGCTAGGCGCCCGGCGCCTAGAGGCAACGCGGGCGCTAGGCGCCCGGCGCCTAGAGGCAGCACGGGCGCTAGGCGCCCGGCGCCTAGAGGCAATCCAGGGTCGTCGCTCGTTTCTTTCGGCTCGTGCGAGTTTTTGCGTTCTTTTTACTTCTCGGAGATTTTTATCGTGTAGAGAATGTTTCTAATCGTTGATTTCGGAATGTCTTAACATTTTCCCGAGTTTTTTAGAATGAAACTTATTCTCTTAATGTTTCTCTAACATCTTTCGTATTTTGTCCGAACTCTTCGGACATCGATTTCGTCTTGACCGATTTTGACCCCAACAAGGATTACGCTTGACTTGCTAGCGGCATGCCGTAAGCTTGCGAGTAAGATATCCCCTTGCCGGTGTCATTTTCCGTTTTTTTTCAGGCCTGCAAGCTAGAAAAAGGTGAGAAAGGACCATTTTATTGGTAAGAAAATTTTTAAAATGTCTCAAGGATAGTTTTATTATTTATCAGGCTTGGGCAAACCGGTTGCGGTTCCCTTGCCTCTTGCCTACGTCTGCCTTGCGAATCATATTATTGCCTTGCCTTACTCTTTAAGAGTGTGTTTGGAGCCCTTCCTCTTTGATTAAGGTGCATAACCCTAAACCAGTCTTCCTTCATAGAATCAAGTTCTTGCAATGGTGCTTTTGTCAGTGAGAAATGATGCAAAAATACTTAGAATTTCTTAAGTGTACCTAGTTTTACCGAGAAATCCTTCTTTTCTTCCCAAAGGTGGGTTTCTTTAACCGGTCAATTCTTTTATTTACTCAGAAATACCAAAGTCAGCAATAACATAGTAAGTGTTAATATCCCAAATTTCTAACTAGCTCTTTTTTCTGATTAAAGCATAAACTATAGAGTTTCTTATAAATAAATATAGTTTTTGGCTTGAATACCGTCTATACATTTGTATGAATAGGTACCTATAAATAGAGCTACCTTATAAATATTATAGTTTTTCTAGGAAGGTAGTCTGAAGACATTGTAATGGGACCAAATAGGTACCTTCAGTTTCTTAAGCTTACCTAGGTCATACGGAGCGCAAGGCAGCGGCAGGGAAGAGGCAGGGCGGTCGTCAGCTTAAAACTGTCATAGGATTGCGCTTGACTTGCTACCGGCATGCCGTAAGCTTGCGAGTAAGATATCCCCTTGCCGGTGTCATTTTCCGTTTTTTTCAGGCCTGCAAGCTAGAAAAAGGTGAGAAAGGACCATTTTATTGGTAAGAAAATTTTTAAAATGTCTCAAGGATAGTTTTATTATTTATCAGGCTTGGGCGAACCGGTTGCGGTTCCCTTGCTTCTTGCCTACGTCTGCCTTGCGAATCATATTATTGCCTTGCCTTACTCTTTAAGAGTGTGTTTGGAGCCCATCCTCTTTGATTAAGGTGCATAACCCTAAACCAGTCTTCCATCATAGAATCAAGTTCTTGCAATGGTGCTTTTGTCAGTGAGAAATGATGCAAAAATACATAGAATTTCTTAAGTGTACCTAGTTTTACCGAGAAATCCTTCTTTTCTTCCCAAATGTGGGTTTCTTTAACCGGTCAATTCTTTTATTTACTCAGAAATACCAAAGTCAGCAATAACATAGTAAGTGTTAATATCCCAAATTTCTAACTAGCTCTTTTTTCTGATTAAAGCATAAACTATAGAGTTTCTTATAAATAAATATAGTTTTTGGCTTGAATACCGTCTATACATTTGTATGAATAGGTACCTATAAATAGAGCTACCTTATAAATACTATAGTTTTTCTAGGAAGGTAGTCTGAAGACATTGTAATGGGAGCAAATAGGTACCTTCGGTTTCTTAAGCTTACCTAGGTCATACGGAGCGCAAGGCAGCGGCAGGGAAGAGGCAGGGCGGTCGTCAGCTTAAAACTGTCCGAGGATTACGCTTGACTTGCTACCGGCATGCCGTAAGCTTGCGAGTAAGATATCCCCTTGCCGGTGTCATTTTCCGTTTTTTTTCCGGCCTGCAAGCTAGAAAAAGGTGAGAAAGGACCATTTTATTGGTAAGAAAATTTTTAAAACGTCTCAAGGGTAGTTTTATTATTTATCAGGCTTGGGCGAACCGGTTGCGGTTCCCTTGCCTCTTGCCTACGTCTGCCTTGCGAATCATATTATTGTCTTGCCTTACTCTTTAAGAGTGTGTTTGGAGCCCATCCTCCTTGATTAAGGTGCATAACCCTAAACCAGTCTTCCATCATAGAATCATGTTCTTGCAATGGTGCTTTTGTCAGTGAGAAATGATGCAAAAATACCTAGAATTTCTTAAGTGTACCTAGTTTTACCGAGAAATCCTTATTTTCTTCCCAAAGATGGGTTTCTTTAACCGGTCAATTCTTTTATTTACTCAGAAATACCAAGGTCAGCAATAACATAGTAAGTGTTAATATTCCAAATTTCTAACTAGCTCTTTTTTCTGATTAAAGCATAAACTATAGAGTTTCTTATAAATAAATATAGTTTTTGGCTTGAATACCTTCTATACATTTGTATGAATAGGTACCTATAAATAGAGTTACCTTATAAATACTATAGTTTTTCTAGGAAGGTAGTCTGAAGACATTGTAATGGAACCAAACAGGTACCTTCAGTTTCTTAAGCTTACCTTGGTCATACGGAGCGCAAGGCAGCGGCAGGGAAGAGGCAGGGCGGTCGTCAGCTTAAAACTGTCATAGGATTGCGCTTGACTTGCTACCGGCATGCCGTAAGCTTGCGAGTAAGATATCCCCTTGCCGGTGTCATTTTCCGTTTTTTTTCAGGCCTGCAAGCTAGAAAAAGGTGAGAAAGGACCATTTTATTGGTAAAAAATTTTTAAAATGTCTCAAGGATTGTTTTATTATTTATCAGGCTTGGGCAAACCGGTTGCGGTTCCCTTGCCTCTTGCCTACGTCTGCCTTGCGAATCATATTATTGCCTTGCCTTACTCTTTAAGAGTGTGTTTGGAGCCCTTCCTCTTTGATTAAAGTGCATAACCCTAAACCAGTCTTCCTTCATAGAATCAAGTTCTTGCAATGGTGCTTTTGTCAGTGAGAAATGATGCAAAAATACCTAGAATTTCTTAAGTGTACCTAGTTTTACCGAGAAATCCTTCTTTTCTTCCCAAAGGTGGGTTTCTTTAACCGGTCAATTCTTTTATTTACTCAGAAATACCAAAGTCAGCAATAACATAGTAAGTGTTAATATCCCAAATTTCTAACTAGCTCTTTTTTCTGATTAAAGCATAAACTATAGAGTTTCTTATAAATAAATATAGTTTTTGGCTTGAATACCGTCTATACATTTGTATGAATAGGTACCTATAAATAGAGCTACCTTATAAATACTATAGTTTTTCTAGGAAGGTAGTCTGAAGACATTGTAATGGGACCAAATAGGTACCTTCAGTTTCTTAAGCTTACCTAGGTCATACGGAGCGCAAGGCAGCGGCAAGGAAGAGGCAGGGCGGTCGTCAGCTTAAAACTGTCATAGGATTGCGCTTGACTTGCTACCGGCATGCCGTAAGCTTGCGAGTAAGATATCCCCTTGCCGGTGTCATTTTCCGTTTTTTTCAGGCCTGCAAGCTAGAAAAAGGTGAGAAAGGACCATTTTATTGGTAAGAAAATTTTTAAAATGTCTCAAGGATAGTTTTATTATTTATCAGGCTTGGGCGAACCGGTTGCGGTTCCCTTGCTTCTTGCCTACGTCTGCCTTGCGAATCATATTATTGCCTTGCCTTACTCTTTAAGAGTGTGTTTGGAGCCCATCCTCTTTGATTAAGGTGCATAACCCTAAACCAGTCTTCCATCATAGAATCAAGTTCTTGCAATGGTGCTTTTGTCAGTGAGAAATGATGCAAAAATACCTAGAATTTCTTAAGTGTACCTAGTTTTACCGAGAAATCCTTCTTTTCTTCCCAAAGGTGGGTTTCTTTAACCGGTCAATTCTTTTATTTACTCAGAAATACCAAAGTCAGCAATAACATAGTAAGTGTTAATATCCCAAATTTCTAACTAGCTCTTTTTTCTGATTAAAGCATAAACTATAGAGTTTCTTATAAATAAATATAGTTTTTGGCTTGAATACCGTCTATACATTTGTATGAATAGGTACCTATAAATAAAGCTACCTTATAAATACTATAGTTTTTCTAGGAAGGTAGTCTGAAGACATTGTAATGGGACCAAATAGGTACCTTCGGTTTCTTAAGCTTACCTAGGTCATACGGAGCGCAAGGCAGCGGCAGGGAAGAGGCAGGGCGGTCGTCAGCTTAAAACTGTCCGAGGATTACGCTTGACTTGCTACCGGCATGCCGTAAGCTTGCGAGTAAGATATCCCCTTTGCCGGTGTCATTTTCCGTTTTTTTTTCCGGCCTGCAAGCTAGAAAAAGGTGAGAAAGGACCATTTTATTGGTAAGAAAATTTTTAAAATGTCTCAAGGGTAGTTTTATTATTTATCAGGCTTGGGCAAACCAGTTGCGGTTCCCTTGCCTCTTGCCTACGTCTGCCTTGCGAATCATATTATTGCCTTGCCTTACTCTTTAAGAATGTGTTTGGAGCCCTTCCTCTTTGATTAAGGTGCATAACCCTAAACCAGTCTTCCATCATAGAATCAAGTTCTTGCAATGGTGCTTTTGTCAGTGAGAAATGATGCAAAAATACCTAGAATTTCTTAAGTGTACCTTTTACTGAGAAATCCTTCTTTTCTTCCCAAAGGTGGGTTTCTTTAACCGGTCAATTCTTTTATTTACTCAGAAATACCAAAGTCAGCAATAACGTAGTAAGTGTTAATATCCCAAATTTCTAACTAGCTCTTTTTTTCTGATTAAAGCATAAACTATAGAGTTTCTTATAAATAAATATAGTTTTTGGCTTGAATACCATCTATACATTTGTATGAATACCTAAGTTATGGGTAAAATATAAGCTCCCAATCCATCGGCAAGGTATGACATTTTGATAGCAGGAAACAGTAGAACAAAATAAACATCAAAAAATAACTGATAAACGTGTGTTTCCTCGGCCGTTTACCTTTACAAAATACGTGGAACGGATTATCTACCGCATTTTCCATCTATTATGTCTGTTACAAGTCAGGAGCAAAAAAGAACTGATAAACGTGTGTTTCCTCGTCCGTTTACCTTTACAAAATACGTTGAACGGATTCTCAATCGTACAAGTCATCTATGATAGCTTGTTGGATTGAGGGATCGTACATAGGCGTACCTTCTTTTGTTGTTGCTAAATACATCTCCACAGCGAGGTTTTCCCTCACTTTGTCCATCCTGTTATCGGTAAGATATTTGGCGTCTAAATCAACACCCAGCATTAGACACTCAAGGAATTTTAGTGCATAAACTCCACAGTCCCCATATGGACATTTTGCTCGTGGAACCCCATTCCGTACACACACGATTTTAAAAGGCGTAAGAACCATATTTGGCTGTTCTTCCACAGGAGCATAATTTTTAAGCGCGTGGGGAAACATTTCAGCAAACGGAACCGCGTGTTTCCTTAACACAACATCTCCGGCCGTACGCCTCCCACTATCATAGATTGTGACAGTTCGATCTGGAATGGAAATTACCATGGCTACCCAATGATTTTGGTTTACATGAAGACAGGAGAAGATCGTATCCACAGCGGCCCTCCACAACTTAAATGCTCTAGCATATTGTGGTAACTGTCCGTGGTAGTAACCACGGGTTCCTTTAGGAAGATTTCCATCGCGTTTCCACTCCTGGTACCTGGTTGCCCAGTTCAACTGGAAGAATACATCCATAATAGCCATCTTTGATTGTGGGAACATTTTTCCGAGTCGTAGTCTATAAAAATCCAAAGCTGCGTCCATGTGCTACAAAAGGGATGAATATATATGAGTACCAAAAAATGAGCTAGGTATGTGTCAAATCTAAGATCTCTTACCATGTCCTCCAACCACTGCCTCGGCGCCAGAAATACGTCGAAGAACTCACTGGCACTTTGCTCCGAGCCAATTGGATAAATGGAAACACTGCACGTGAAAATGAGAAATTAAGATCGCGTGGTATATGAACCTCTATAGAAGCCACTTGATACTTTACCGGTTTTCTCTAAAAGTGGTTAGCTCTTCAATATCTGAAGCTTTAGCTGGACCATATACTACCTCCTTCAGTTGGACTAACGTCAACTTCGGCGCATATCTGTTTAATACCCCCTTTACTTGGGTATCGTCACAAGAATATGGGCTTCTGAGGTTCGCCGCCAAGACCAGAGTCCTACTTGGTTGAAACCTAGTAGGGGGATTGTTAGCCTGAGGAAACATTTTGATCTTCTGTCTCTCTAACACTTGAAGCTCCAAGGATTTAGAAGCCTTGATAACGGTGACGTCAGCATATGAAGTGGTTTCAAAAAGGTGTGTTTTCTCCTTTGGCGTGAAATGATGTGAGTAAGTTAAATCGTTTGACTCTGACGATAGTTCAATAGCCCGTTCATCAGCTGGTTCCTTGTTGGTCTCTGAAGCCGCTTCAACCTTTGGAGTTAACAAGGGTTGTTTCTTTGAAGCCTCGGCATCGATCAGTAAGCAAGATTGGTTTATATTCTCCAAGAGTGCACCAAAGCCTCTGGGTGAGATTGTATTGTCTCCTGCATTCTCTGCCTGTGGGTGGCCGACTGTTTGTGGGTAAACTTCCCCGACTGGTTTGTTGTCTTTCGTTTTCTCTTCTTTTTTTTCCGAGACTTGGGGTCCACCAGTTCCTTGTCCTGTAGTCTCTCCTATGCTTACTTCAAAAAACTGTGACAGAAAACAATAATAATAGGGGATATGAAACATCACATATTGTTGTCTTGCCACTGATTACTGAAACGAATGACATACTTCTTTTGGTTTTGCGGGAGGCTTTGTGTTAGAAAACCGATCGTGTTCGGGTATTATGACTTGCTGAAATTCTTCCAGCTGACTGACTCGAGCTTCTAGATTATCCATGGTAGTAACAGAAGAAGATTGCAAAATTGCTGAGAACGGTCCGCTATAAACTCTCGTTTCCATTGCCTTCACTCTTTCAGCCAACTTCCCTAATACTTCATTTTCTGCAATGTCACAAGAGTTTTCACCTCCATCTTGTTGGGGTCAAAATCGGTCAAGACGAAATCGATGTCCGAAAAGTTCGGACAAGATACGAAAGATGTCAGAGAAGCATTAAGAGAATAAGTTTCATTCTAGAAAACTCGGGAAAATGTTAAGACATTCCGAAATCGACGATTAGAAACATTCTCTACACGATAAAATCTCCGGGAAGTAAAAAGAACGCAAAAACTCGCACGAGCCGTAAGAAACGAGCGACGATCCTGGATTGCCTCTAGGCGCCGGGCGCCTAGCGCCCGTGCTTGCCTCTAGGCGCCGGGCGCCTAGCGCCCGTGCTGCCTCTAGGCGCCGGGCGCCTAGCGCCCGTGCTGCCTCTAGGCGCCGGGCGCCTAGCGCCCGTGCTTGCCTCTAGGCGCCGGGCGCCTAGTGCCCGTGCTTGCCTCTAGGCGCCGGGCGCCTAGCGCCCGTGCTGCCTCTAGGCGCCGGGCGCCTAGCGCCCGTGCTGCCTCTAGGCGCCGGGCGCCTAGCGCCCGTGCTTGCCTCTAGGCGCCGGGCGCCTAGCGCCCGTGCTTGCCTCTAGGCGCCGGGCGCCTAGCGCCCGTGCTGCCTCTAGGCGCCGGGCGCCTAGCGCCCGTGCTGCCTCTAGGCGCCGGGCGCCTAGCGCCCGTGCTTGCCTCTAGGCGCCGGGCGCCTAGCGCCCGTGCTTGTCTCTAGGCGCCGGGCGCCTAGCGCCCGTGCTGCCTCTAGGCGCCGGGCGCCTAGCGCCACGCTAGTTCGAGTTATCGGACGGCTAGTCTTCGTGCGTAAGTTCCGAGTTCTCTAACCGCCAGAAATCGAAGTTTTGCGACTTTCTTAAACCCCGCAAACCAAACTCCTTTTCTTCCTCCTGGCCTTCGGAAAACCCATAAGACGTCGACGGATAGGAGAACTTCGTAAAAAGCGGCAACGGTTATCTAAAAACACCATTTGCCACGTAAAAGAATCGAAGATTTTCCGAAAAACCCAATGTCCAAGTAGGAACGTTCTCTCGAGGAAATCGTAAAAATAGCGGAAATCCGAGATACGGCCCAACGGAGACCAAACATGATCGGATAACCATTTTACGATTTTCTAAAAAGATAGATACGACTGTTTGCGATTATCTTCCCGAAACAGGATAAATGTCAAACTTCCAAAAAGATAAACATCGATTTTCCAAAAAGATAAATGTCAACTTCCCCGATAAACATGAAGGCCGACGAAAATGGAAAAAGCCCAGCTCGCGCCGGCCCATCAGAAATAGACCGTCATATGGGAGTATATAAGCAAGTCTAGGAGCAGAAGGAAGGGGATCCGAAAATCACAAGGCAAACTACTCTCAGAGCAATTTAGAACTTAGGCTTTATTTCCTTTTTAGCGAGCTGCGACTCAATTAGGTTAGATCTAGGATTTCAAGACTAGCGACGATCGACAGCTCTTACGGCCGCGATCTCGACCTATTGTTCCAACGCTCTCCGCGCATCTCGGAAATAAAATTCTTTCTTTTTTGCTCTCTTATTTTACGTATTTACTTTCGACTTAACCTTCTTTTAACTTTGTCGTGCGTGGCCCAGCAGATAGCCGGGATCCTCGGGGAAAACTAGGTCAATTTAGTTTTCCTACGTTTTAAACTTAACTAAAATCGACGGTGCGAATTTCGGTTCCCACACATCTCCTGCGTTCTCTTGCTCTCTGCTTGCCAACTTCTTTGATTTCTTCGATTTCCGCTGGCTTGCAACACGGCTACGCTTGTTATTAGATATCATCGGTGTCAGTGGGTACTCCGGCAAGGCTTGCCAAGTAATGGTACTCGGGGATTTTTCTTGGCGAAGGAACTCCAAAAGATTTTCAATCTCAGGATCCTCATCTCGGTGTTCCCAAACAGGATGAACTTCATTCATGATTCTCAGACACATACAAGTTACCTATACAACAAATTACACACAGTGGTTGTCAATAGAAATTAAAATACAAAGTTTTGATGAATCCACACGATGTTAACATACCTTCGCGTTTTGTAATCTTTTACCCAAGGAGAGCCTTCCATTCGAACCTTTGAACCTCAGTAAGCATAGACCACTTGAACTGATAGGACGCCCAATTGCTTCTCCAAGACAGGGTATATAAGCGTACGCCCAAACCTGGATCACTTGCACGAACCCCTTGCAGACATAAGAACCCTGCTTGATGTCACCACTCTCTGTTTTGCTCTTAATCTGGTTGACAAGTTCAACGAAAGCCACTCTTCCCCAGGGATACTGCTCGAAAATCTCCAAATCCATAAGCAGCTTTGCTTGAGCAGGAGGGATAGGTTCTCTTCGATCAAGGCCAAGTAAACCGCCTGTCAAGATTGCCAAATAACACAGCCTAATCTGGTCTTCCTTACACCAGGATTTGCAAACATCAGGAGACAGACGACAGAGTGCACATATGTCCGCAGCGCTTGGTGTTGATCGGGAGCGTTTCAGGTTGAACAGCGCCCAAAAACTATTAATTTTCTCCACATCTTCCACTACCATTGCATTAGGTATTGGACCACAGTTTAAACCTGTGATATCTTCAAACTCAAATAACGAGAAACGGGCAGGCTGTTTCTCTATCAAAAACCAAATCTCATGTTTTTTCCTGCAATAGAGCTATCTTGAAAGAATGTAATGAACCAATGTTGAGCTCCATGCGAACTCCAGATTCACGTACTTGATAATTACCCCGAGTGGAGACTTTTCAACATGCTCCCACACTTCAGCACTAACTACATCTTTGACTGCTTTCACGGTCTTGAAAGTCGAGTTGTAATTTATAAAATTCTTTGGATCTGGCCTTGTTTCGTCGGAAAACAAACTTCGAGGGAACTCCATAGTATTCACCTGTTGGCAATAATATCAGGAGAAGCACCGGTTGAAAGAAAAGCAAGTAAGCAAGGCTTGCCTGTAGTCGCAGGGATTTGTAAAACAAAACACTTGAAAAAGGCGAAGCTTTAATCAGACAAATTACACAGAAACACCAACAAAAGTTTATAACGAAAAAAATTACACAGAAACAGAGACCCAGAAAGGTTCAATCTTTGCGTGTCCTGGGAATGCTTGGTAAAGCAGGAATTTTGAAAAAGGCGAAGGTTTTATCGAACAATGAAGGTTTATAATCAAACAAATTACACAGAAACAGAGATCGAGAAAGATTACCTCCATGACATAAAGTCCGGAACAGTTGTTTCCCTGGTAGAGTGAAAAGGAAGACGCTGATTGAAGAGGACGACAAAATTGAGGAGGGAGAAGAACAGTTGAAATAAGCAGGGCTTGCGTGTCGGCCTGAAAATAGCTTGCCTGTACCTCGCAGGGCTTGCTAGTAATGGCAGATCGGAAAAACAGGATAAGCCCATAGAAATATGAGATATTTCGCAATATGAGATAAGCCCATATTAAAGTACTAGTAAACTAGATGGTGGCCCGCACACTGGTGCAGACTAATATATATCTAACTAATTTAAATTTTAACAATCTAAAAAAAATCAATCTAAATTATTAATTAGTTTCAAATATTAAATTAATCAGAAGATATAATTTTGTTATTACACATGTAAAACATATCATCATCATAATAATCAAATAAACTTTTATCGATATTTTAAATAATCATATGCATTTGCGAGCATAATTCTTTTATAGATATTTATTAGTAAATGTACTATTAGTTAAATATCAAAAAAATATTTATTTTAAAATATATTGTTTAGGACCCTAGTATCACTGGCAGGACTGAAAAATACAAAAAAAAAGAAACACTGGCAAGACCGTAAAATCTTTCGCAGGCTAATGGCAAGCGGAAAGCAAGGGCTGCGACCGCTTGGCCAATTTTAAAGGGATTAAGATCCCCTACCGATCACAGGCCGTTGCGTTGCCATGTATAACTAACTAGGTACACCTAAGAAATTTAAGAGCATCTCCAACCCATTTCTATTTTCACCTCTATAATAGCAATTAGAAGTAAAATTTCTCCAACCCACCTCTATTTCTTCCTCTATAATAGAGATCTGTATTTTTACCTCTATTTATAGAGGAAGAAATAGCATTCCTCTATTTTTTGCTTTATATTTTAGAGATATCTATTTTAGAGAAATACATTGGAGCAAAACACAGCTCTATTATAGAGTTCTTTTAAAATAGAGGTAAAAATAGAGAAATACATTGGAGATGGTAAATAACTATCTGGTACCATTAAAATGTGTATATATACATCCCTACCTGTATAACTGGGTACACCTAAGAAATTCTAAGAGCATCACCAGCCAAAGCCAATTTTGACTCTAAAATAGAGTTAAGGGCCCATGTGAACTATAAATATAATAAAATAATAGTAAATTGACGACTGAGATGTTTGTAACAAAGTGAAAATAACTGGAAAACATGTTTAAAAAAGAAAAATGAACTATAAAACAGTAAAACCGCTATTCATACAAATTTGGTTTCTGCTATCGAACACATGCTGTATGGTATCTAACGCGTATCGTCAAAAACCTGCCTTGTTTCATCGTACATCTCTGCAGCAAGTTTCCTCCTCATTATCGACATATTAGAATCACGAAGATGTTCATCCGCAAATGGTACACCCATTACTAAACACTCAAGGAATTTGACAGCGTAAATTCCACTGTTTCCGTGAGGGGGTTTGCTTTGCGGAACCCCATCCGTTACAAACTGGATGGAATACATGGCTGTGTCCATAACCTGCTTAACTTCAGCTTCAGCGTAAGTATACAAGACGGCAGGAATCATTTGAGCAAAAGGTATCGCCGCCTCCTTGATAGTCTCCTTGTCAATCAAATCGGTTGAACTATCATAGATTTTGATAGTCCGGTCCGGGAAAGAAATGACCATCAACACCCAGTGACAGTTATCTACCATCAGAACTGAATATTGTGTATCGACATCTCTTCCCCATTGCTTCCCGGTTGGGCTAATCGTTGGTCTCTTACCGATGTAGTAATCAAAGGCTTCCGTAGGTATTTTCGACTGATCTCTTAACCACTCCTTGTAGCTACTACTACACCACGTTGGGAATACTGCGTCCATAATTGCAATCCTTGGAGATATGAAATCACTTGGATTTTTGGAGAACCTTAGTCTGTACATCGCTAAGGGTACGTCAAGTTCCTGTACAAGAGGATATAATAAGCTTAGCATTACGTACACATTGCGAGGGTATTAAGAACCTCGATGACTTACCGTATCTGTCAAACAACCCCTCGGCGTATGAAATCTTTTGAAAAAATCTTTCGCCATCAAACCATCACCAGGCGGATATGTGGAATCTCCCCTGCCGAAGACCGACAGCTACATCAACTTAGACCAAGTTTTTATTATAACCAACAGGGACTTGGGTAGCAGAAGATACTTACTTTGTTTTTACGAAACCGTTCAATGCCTTCACCTTTGCTTTATCAACTGGGCCATACACAACCAAGTAGTTAGTATATGATTTTTTGGACAATGCCGCAACCCTTGCACTCTTCCTAAGGGGTTTACTTGGCGTAATGAAGTTGGATGAGGCTTTGTGGGGTTCATCTTCATTTCCCGTAAGTGGTTGGACCTTTGCATCATCAAGTGACTTCATGTGATTATCTCCTGTACCAAGTAATAAAGTTGTGGAGCCCATTAGCGTAAGAGTTTTCGCGGACTCATTTACAATGTCATCTTCTTCCTCCTTTGACAGGCGCTGTCTTTTTCTTGTGTCGCAGTATTCATCTATTTCTGGTTCTCTCACATATGGGACATTTATTTTTGTTTCAACCATGTTCCCTCCTTCCGTGCTTGCTTCTTTATTCTGTCATTTATGGGAAATAAAAAATAACTTACCAATGCATAATTACGGAAACAGTAACAACGTCACAGCCAAACGCTTCAATGGTCTTTTCACATACCTCCGTTGGTAGGAGACTGAGATTTTGGACTCGCGCGCTTTCTTCCAAACGGGTCACCCTTTTCAGCAGATGTACAAACGGATCCATCTGTTCCAATGCGTCTATTCTAGATGTTAGATTTTGAAGGGTACCTACGTCAGGACGCTCCATAGAAAACAATCTCTCTGGGGTCTTCCTCCGTTGTATAAAGTATTTTCCTTCATCAGCATCGCTTTCTACTTGGTCTTCATTTTCTGCAATGTCACAAGAGTTTTCACCTCCATCTCCTGCGTTCTCTTGCTCTCTGCTTGCCAACTTCTTTGATTTCTTCGATTTCCGCTGGCTTGCAACACGGCTACGCTTGTTATTAGATATCATCGGTGTCAGTGGGTACTCCGGCAAGGCTTGCCAAGTAATGGTACTCGGGGATTTTTCTTGGCGAAGGAACTCCAAAAGATTTTCAATCTCAGGATCCTCATCTCGGTGTTCCCAAACAGGATGAATTTCATTCATGATTCTCAGACACATACAAGTTACCTATACAACAAATTACACACAGTGGTTGTCAATAGAAATTAAAATACAAAGTTTTGATGAATCCACACGATGTTAACATACCTTCGCGTTTTGTAATCTTTTACCCAAGGAGAGCCTTCCATTCGAACCTTTGAACCTCAGTAAGCATAGACCACTTGAACTGATAGGACGCCCAATTGCTTCTCCAAGACAGGGTATATAAGCGTACGCCCAAACCTGGATCACTTGCACGAACCCCTTGCAGACATAAGAACCCTGCTTGATGTCACCACTCTCTGTTTTGCTCTTAATCTGGTTGACAAGTTCAACGAAAGCCACTCTTCCCCAGGGATACTGCTCGAAAATCTCCAAATCCATAAGCAGCTTTGCTTGAGCAGGAGGGATAGGTTCTCTTCGATCAAGGCCAAGTAAACCCCCTGTCAAGATTGCCAAATAACACAGCCTAATCTGGTCTTCCTTACACCAGGATTTGCAAACATCAGGAGACAGACGACAGAGTGCACATATGTCCGCAGCGCTTGGTGTTGATCGGGAGCGTTTCAGGTTGAACAGCGCCCAAAAACTATTAATTTTCTCCACATCTTCCACTACCATTGCATTAGGTATTGGACCACAGTTTAAACCTGTGATATCTTCAAACTCAAATAACGAGAAACGGGCAGGCTGTTTCTCTATCAAAAACCAAATCTCATGTTTTTTCCTGCAATAGAGTTGTCTTGAAAGAATGTAATGAACCAATGTTGAGCTCCATGCGAACTCCAGATTCACGTACTTGATAATTACCCCGAGTGGAGACTTTTCAACATGCTCCCACACTTCAGCACTAACTACATCTTTGACTGCTTTCACGGTCTTGAAAGTCGAGCTGTAATTTATAAAATTCTTTGGATCTGGCCTTGTTTCGTCGGAAAACAAACTTCGAGGGAACTCCATAGTATTCACCTGTTGGCAATAATATCAGGAGAAGCACCGGTTGAAAGAAAAGCAAGTAAGCAAGGCTTGCCTGTAGTCGCAGGGATTTGTAAAACAAAACACTTGAAAAAGGCGAAGCTTTAATCAGACAAATTACACAGAAACACCAACACAAGTTTATAACGAAAAAGGCGAAGCTTTAGTCTGTACATCGCTAAGGGTACGTCAAGTTCCTGTACAAGAGGATATAATAAGCTTAGCATTACGTACACATTGCGAGGGTATTAAGAACCTCGATGACTTACCGTATCTGTCAAACAACCCCTCGGCGTATGAAATCTTTTGAAAAAATCTTTCGCCATCAAACCATCACCAGGCGGATATGTGGAATCTCCCCTGCCGAAGACCGACAGCTACATCAACTTAGACCAAGTTTTTATTATAACCAACAGGGACTTGGGTAGCAGAAGATACTTACTTTGTTTTTACGAAACCGTTCAATGCCTTCACCTTTGCTTTATCAACTGGGCCATACACAACCAAGTAGTTAGTATATGATTTTTTGGACAATGCCGCAACCCTTGCACTCTTCCTAAGGGGTTTACTTGGCGTAATGAAGTTGGATGAGGCTTTGTGGGGTTCATCTTCATTTCCCGTAAGTGGTTGGACCTTTGCATCATCAAGTGACTTCATGTGATTATCTCCTGTACCAAGTAATAAAGTTGTGGAGCCCATTAGCGTAAGAGTTTTCGCGGACTCATTTACAATGTCATCTTCTTCCTCCTTTGACAGGCGCTGTCTTTTTCTTGTGTCGCAGTATTCATCTATTTCTGGTTCTCTCACATATGGGACATTTATTTTTGTTTCAACCATGTTCCCTCCTTCCGTGCTTGCTTCTTTATTCTGTCATTTATGGGAAATAAAAAATAACTTACCAATGCATAATTACGGAAACAGTAACAACGTCACAGCCAAACGCTTCAATGGTCTTTTCACATACCTCCGTTGGTAGGAGACTGAGATTTTGGACTCGCGCGCTTTCTTCCAAACGGGTCACCCTTTTCAGCAGATGTACAAACGGATCCATCTGTTCCAATGCGGCTATTCTAGATGTTAGATTTTGAAGGGTACCTACGTCAGGACGCTCCATAGAAAACAATCTCTCTGGGGTCTTCCTCCGTTGTATAAAGTATTTTCCTTCATCAGCATCGCTTTCTACTTGGTCTTCATTTTCTGCAATGTCACAAGAGTTTTCACCTCCATCTCCTGCGTTCTCTTGCTCTCTGCTTGCCAACTTCTTTGATTTCTTCGATTTCCGCTGGCTTGCAACACGGCTACGCTTGTTATTAGATATCATCGGTGTCAGTGGGTACTCCGGCAAGGCTTGCCAAGTAATGGTACTCGGGGATTTTTCTTGGCGAAGGAACTCCAAAAGATTTTCAATCTCAGGATCCTCATCTCGGTGTTCCCAAACAGGATGAATTTCATTCATGATTCTCAGACACATACAAGTTACCTATACAACAAATTACACACAGTGGTTGTCAATAGAAATTAAAATACAAAGTTTTGATGAATCCACACGATGTTAACATACCTTCGCGTTTTGTAATCTTTTACCCAAGGAGAGCCTTCCATTCGAACCTTTGAACCTCAGTAAGCATAGACCACTTGAACTGATAGGACGCCCAATTGCTTCTCCAAGACAGGGTATATAAGCGTACGCCCAAACCTGGATCACTTGCACGAACCCCTTGCAGACATAAGAACCCTGCTTGATGTCACCACTCTCTGTTTTGCTCTTAATCTGGTTGACAAGTTCAACGAAAGCCACTCTTCCCCAGGGATACTGCTCGAAAATCTCCAAATCCATAAGCAGCTTTGCTTGACCAGGAGGGATAGGTTCTCTTCGATCAAGGCCAAGTAAACCGCCTGTCAAGATTGCCAAATAACACAGCCTAATCTGGTCTTCCTTACACCAGGATTTGCAAACATCAGGAGACAGACGACAGAGTGCACATATGTCCGCAGCGCTTGGTGTTGATCGGGAGCGTTTCAGGTTGAACAGCGCCCAAAAACTATTAATTTTCTCCACATCTTCCACTACCATTGCATTAGGTATTGGACCACAGTTTAAACCTGTGATATCTTCAAACTCAAATAACGAGAAACGGGCAGGCTGTTTCTCTATCAAAAACCAAATCTCATGTTTTTTCCTGCAATAGAGTTGTCTTGAAAGAATGTAATGAACCAATGTTGAGCTCCATGCGAACTCCAGATTCACGTACTTGATAATTACCCCGAGTGGAGACTTTTCAACATGCTCCCACACTTCAGCACTAACTACATCTTTGACTGCTTTCACGGTCTTGAAAGTCGAGCTGTAATTTATAAAATTCTTTGGATCTGGCCTTGTTTCGTCGGAAAACAAACTTCGAGGGAACTCCATAGTATTCACCTGTTGGCAATAATATCAGGAGAAGCACCGGTTGAAAGAAAAGCAAGTAAGCAAGGCTTGCCTGTAGTCGCAGGGATTTGTAAAACAAAACACTTGAAAAAGGCGAAGCTTTAATCAGACAAATTACACAGAAACACCAACACAAGTTTATAACGAAAAAGGCGAAGCTTTAGTCTGTACATCGCTAAGGGTACGTCAAGTTCCTGTACAAGAGGATATAATAAGCTTAGCATTACGTACACATTGCGAGGGTATTAAGAACCTCGATGACTTACCGTATCTGTCAAACAACCCCTCGGCGTATGAAATCTTTTGAAAAAATCTTTCGCCATCAAACCATCACCAGGCGGATATGTGGAATCTCCCCTGCCGAAGACCGACAGCTACATCAACTTAGACCAAGTTTTTATTATAACCAACAGGGACTTGGGTAGCAGAAGATACTTACTTTGTTTTTACGAAACCGTTCAATGCCTTCACCTTTGCTTTATCAACTGGGCCATACACAACCAAGTAGTTAGTATATGATTTTTTGGACAATGCCGCAACCCTTGCACTCTTCCTAAGGGGTTTACTTGGCGTAATGAAGTTGGATGAGGCTTTGTGGGGTTCATCTTCATTTCCCGTAAGTGGTTGGACCTTTGCATCATCAAGTGACTTCATGTGATTATCTCCTGTACCAAGTAATAAAGTTGTGGAGCCCATTAGCGTAAGAGTTTTCGCGGACTCATTTACAATGTCATCTTCTTCCTCCTTTGACAGGCGCTGTCTTTTTCTTGTGTCGCAGTATTCATCTATTTCTGGTTCTCTCACATATGGGACATTTATTTTTGTTTCAACCATGTTCCCTCCTTCCGTGCTTGCTTCTTTATTCTGTCATTTATGGGAAATAAAAAATAACTTACCAATGCATAATTACGGAAACAGTAACAACGTCACAGCCAAACGCTTCAATGGTCTTTTCACATACCTCCGTTGGTAGGAGACTGAGATTTTGGACTCGCGCGCTTTCTTCCAAACGGGTCACCCTTTTCAGCAGATGTACAAACGGATCCATCTGTTCCAATGCGGCTATTCTAGATGTTAGATTTTGAAGGGTACCTACGTCAGGACGCTCCATAGAAAACAATCTCTCTGGGGTCTTCCTCCGTTGTATAAAGTATTTTCCTTCATCAGCATCGCTTTCTACTTGGTCTTCATTTTCTGCAATGTCACAAGAGTTTTCACCTCCATCTCCTGCGTTCTCTTGCTCTCTGCTTGCCAACTTCTTTGATTTCTTCGATTTCCGCTGGCTTGCAACACGGCTACGCTTGTTATTAGATATCATCGGTGTCAGTGGGTACTCCGGCAAGGCTTGCCAAGTAATGGTACTCGGGGATTTTTCTTGGCGAAGGAACTCCAAAAGATTTTCAATCTCAGGATCCTCATCTCGGTGTTCCCAAACAGGATGAATTTCATTCATGATTCTCAGACACATACAAGTTACCTATACAGCAAATTACACACAGTGGTTGCCAATAGAAATTAAAATACAAAGTTTTGATGAATCCACACGATGTTAACATACCTTCGCGTTTTGTAATCTTTTACCCAAGGAGAGCCTTCCATTCGAACCTTTGAACCTCAGTAAGCATAGACCACTTGAACTGATAGGACGCCCAATTGCTTCTCCAAGACAGGGTATATAAGCGTACGCCCAAACCTGGATCACTTGCACGAACCCCTTGCAGACATAAGAACCCTGCTTGATGTCACCACTCTCTGTTTTGCTCTTAATCTGGTTGACAAGTTCAACGAAAGCCACTCTTCCCCAGGGATACTGCTCGAAAATCTCCAAATCCATAAGCAGCTTTGCTTGAGCAGGAGGGATAGGTTCTCTTCGATCAAGGCCAAGTAAACCGCCTGTCAAGATTGCCAAATAACACAGCCTAATCTGGTCTTCCTTACACCAGGATTTGCAAACATTAGGAGACAGACGACAGAGTGCACATATGTCCGCAGCGCTTGGTGTTGATCGGGAGCGTTTCATGTTGAACAGCGCCCAAAAACTATTAATTTTCTCCACATCTTCCACTACCATTGCATTAGGTATTGGACCACAGTTTAAACCTGTGATATCTTCAAACTCAAATAACGAGAAACGGGCAGGCTGTTTCTCTATCAAAAACCAAATCTCATGTTTTTTCCTGCAATAGAGTTGTCTTGAAAGAATGTAATGAACCAATGTTGAGCTCCATGCGAACTCCAGATTCACGTACTTGATAATTACCCCGAGTGGAGACTTTTCAACATGCTCCCACACTTCAGCACTAACTACATCTTTGACTGCTTTCACGGTCTTGAAAGTCGAGCTGTAATTTATAAAATTCTTTGGATCTGGCCTTGTTTCGTCGGAAAACAAACTTCGAGGGAACTCCATAGTATTCACCTGTTGGCAATAATATCAGGAGAAGCACCGGTTGAAAGAAAAGCAAGTAAGCAAGGCTTGCCTGTAGTCGCAGGGATTTGTAAAACAAAACACTTGAAAAAGGCGAAGCTTTAATCAGACAAATTACACAGAAACACCAACACAAGTTTATAACGAAAAAGGCGAAGCTTTAGTCTGTACATCGCTAAGGGTACGTCAAGTTCCTGTACAAGAGGATATAATAAGCTTAGCATTACGTACACATTGCGAGGGTATTAAGAACCTCGATGACTTACCGTATCTGTCAAACAACCCCTCGGCGTATGAAATCTTTTGAAAAAATCTTTCGCCATCAAACCATCACCAGGCGGATATGTGGAATCTCCCCTGCCGAAGACCGACAGCTACATCAACTTAGACCAAGTTTTTATTATAACCAACAGGGACTTGGGTAGCAGAAGATACTTACTTTGTTTTTACGAAACCGTTCAATGCCTTCACCTTTGCTTTATCAACTGGGCCATACACAACCAAGTAGTTAGTATATGATTTTTTGGACAATGCCGCAACCCTTGCACTCTTCCTAAGGGGTTTACTTGGCGTAATGAAGTTGGATGAGGCTTTGTGGGGTTCATCTTCATTTCCCGTAAGTGGTTGGACCTTTGCATCATCAAGTGACTTCATGTGATTATCTCCTGTACCAAGTAATAAAGTTGTGGAGCCCATTAGCGTAAGAGTTTTCGCGGACTCATTTACAATGTCATCTTCTTCCTCCTTTGACAGGCGCTGTCTTTTTCTTGTGTCGCAGTATTCATCTATTTCTGGTTCTCTCACATATGGGACATTTATTTTTGTTTCAACCATGTTCCCTCCTTCCGTGCTTGCTTCTTTATTCTGTCATTTATGGGAAATAAAAAATAACTTACCAATGCATAATTACGGAAACAGTAACAACGTCACAGCCAAACGCTTCAATGGTCTTTTCACATACCTCCGTTGGTAGGAGACTGAGATTTTGGACTCGCGCGCTTTCTTCCAAACGGGTCACCCTTTTCAGCAGATGTACAAACGGATCCATCTGTTCCAATGCGTCTATTCTAGATGTTAGATTTTGAAGGGTACCTACGTCAGGACGCTCCATAGAAAACAATCTCTCTGGGGTCTTCCTCCGTTGTATAAAGTATTTTCCTTCATCAGCATCGCTTTCTACTTGGTCTTCATTTTCTGCAATGTCACAAGAGTTTTCACCTCCATCTCCTGCGTTCTCTTGCTCTCTGCTTGCCAACTTCTTTGATTTCTTCGATTTCCGCTGGCTTGCAACACGGCTACGCTTGTTATTAGATATCATCGGTGTCAGTGGGTACTCCGGCAAGGCTTGCCAAGTAATGGTACTCGGGGATTTTTCTTGGCGAAGGAACTCCAAAAGATTTTCAATCTCAGGATCCTCATCTCGGTGTTCCCAAACAGGATGAATTTCATTCATGATTCTCAGACACATACAAGTTACCTATACAACAAATTACACACAGTGGTTGTCAATAGAAATTAAAATACAAAGTTTTGATGAATCCACACGATGTTAACATACCTTCGCGTTTTGTAATCTTTTACCCAAGGAGAGCCTTCCATTCGAACCTTTGAACCTCAGTAAGCATAGACCACTTGAACTGATAGGACGCCCAATTGCTTCTCCAAGACAGGGTATATAAGCGTACGCCCAAACCTGGATCACTTGCACGAACCCCTTGCAGACATAAGAACCCTGCTTGATGTCACCACTCTCTGTTTTGCTCTTAATCTGGTTGACAAGTTCAACGAAAGCCACTCTTCCCCAGGGATACTGCTCGAAAATCTCCAAATCCATAAGCAGCTTTGCTTGAGCAGGAGGGATAGGTTCTCTTCGATCAAGGCCAAGTAAACCGCCTGTCAAGATTGCCAAATAACACAGCCTAATCTGGTCTTCCTTACACCAGGATTTGCAAACATCAGGATACAGACGACAGAGTGCACATATGTCCTCAGCGCTTGGGGTTGATCGGGATCGTTTCAGGTTGAACAGCGCCCAAAAACTATTACTTTTCTCCACATCTTCCACTACCATTGTATTGGGTATTGGACCACAGTTTAAACCTGTGATATCTTCAAACTCAAATAACGAGAAACGGGCAGGCTGTTTCTCTATCAAAAACCAAATCTCATGTTTTTTCCTGCAATAGAGTTGTCTTGAAAGAATGTAATGTACCAATTTTGAGCTCCATGCGAACTCCAGATTCACGTACTTGATAATTACCCCGAGTGGAGATTTTTCAACATGCTCCCACACTTCAGCACTAACTACATGTTTGACTGCTTTGACGGTCTTGAAAGTAGAGCTGTAATTTATAAAATTATTTGGATTTGGCCTCGTTTCGTCAGAAAACAAACTTCGAGGGAACTCCATAGTATTCACCTGTTGGCAATAATATCAAAGGAGCCCAAATTAGGAAAAATTGGTTATCATAAAATTAAGAAAAAGGCGGTGAAGAAGCTAAAATTTAGTTTTTTCGAATCCTTCACCTTATGGCACGAAGAAGCCAAACTTCGCTGAGATCGCCTGATGGGTACTGATGAATACAAGATCTGTAACGGAGAACCAAAAATGGCCGATGAATCGAAGGGATTCGGAAGACGAACACTAGAACTGAAATGTAAGGCACGTGACTCCTCCACCGTTCTGTCAAAAAGCTTACAATTACTCTTTCATCCTTAATGATTTCAAGCGAAACAGAGGAGAGTATTGGCAAGCCATCAGCTGAGTATTGGGCTGATTTAGGTAACGAGCCCATGAAGCTGCTGATTTTCTGACACATAATACCGAATTTGTATATTTTTAACGCCAATACGACGTCGGTTTGAGTTTTGTTGAGATATATGAAAACGAAATTGCTTTGGTGAAGCTACTCGAATTGGGAATACATCAGTTTGGTTTGAGTTCTGTTGAGATACATCACTATTACTGCGAATGGTGAAGCTACTCGGAAGAGAAAAGCGTCGGATGATGTGATCCAAAACGAGTAATGAGTTGTCATACATGAAAGCAGGGTATTTCCAGTACAACCAGGTTCAACTTTCTTTCGGTTTTGGTCTTTTACATAATAAAGATATAAAATAAAGGAGAATCCAGAGCCCCCAAAAAAACCCCTAGATAGCAAATTAAATAGCAAGGAAACAGTGGTTAGGTTATCGGTGGAATAATTATCTTCGACATAACTCACAAAAATTAAATAGCAAGGATACATTGGCCAAAGGCAACAGCTAAAAGTCTTTTGTACTATGTACATTGGTTGCATGTTTACAACACCCTATTTTTACTCCACATCATCCTCTCTCTGTGGTGTTGAATAAAAGATTCAACTGTTTAATCACTACAATGAGGTGTTGAAAAATAAAATTTGCTGATGTGGATTAATTGGTGTTGAAATGATTCAACTAGTTGAATAAAGAAGAAAGTGGAGCCCATCGATGACACATGTCACTTTTTAAGAATTTTTGATATTTTGTTATCCTCTTAATATTCAAAACTAATAATCTCATTATATATGAAATAAATTATTTTTATTTTCTATACGGAAATTTTTTATTTTAAATTCTCTATAAATAGCGACTAGGTTTATGTAATTTGGATATAGAAAAAAATAATTATCAATTAGTAAAATAGAGTGTTGAATTTTATTCAACAAAACCATTGTAGTGTGTAAAAGTTGAATGAGTGTTGAATGATGAGTTGGAAAAAAGAGAATATGACATGGAGTGTTAAAAGATGAAGTGGAGGGTGTTGAATCTTGAAACCATTGTACATAGTCTAGCTTGCAATGGTTTGTTGCTTGCAATGGTTTGTTGAAAAACATAAAAATCTGATGTGGCAAAATCAGTGTTGAAAGTTATCAACACCGTTGCTAAAACAAAAATGGGTCCATTTTCAGTGACGTGGCAAATATTGATTGGACTAAATTATTAGGTTTCTCTCTATAAATAGAGACTTGTTTCATTTCATTTGGATACGAAAAAAAAACTCATATTTTTACTATATTTTTGTTATTAGCTTCTTTTAACTATATAAAATAAGAACGAAAATAGAAATGTTTTATAAATTTATTTAGTTTTTAATTATTCAAATTAATTTGAAATGAAAATTTTAATTAATAATATTTTATCACAAATGAAAACATAAAATAGAATAAAACTATAAATAAAAAGACAACGAAACCAAGAGAAACTCCAATAATTACAACTCTACCTAGGACTATCTCGGACTATCCAAACCTGGGCCCAGAACCGACCCAAACAAATCGGATATCCACTTCCAGAAATTGAATTCCCTAATAATACGTTTCCCCTCTCTCCCCATATTGGTTGATTGAAAAGGCATAAAGTTCACCGTCTCTCACTAAGTAGAATTTATTCGAGTTCTCTGAAAACCCTACTCAATTCGAATCCTCAATCGACAATCAAAACCCCAAATCATGATGAATCGAGAGGTTACGAAGGCAAAAGAAGACGGGTCGAGTAGTGTAGTAGGAGATGAAATGGCACTGGTTTCATTGTCGGGAGATGAAGCAAACCCAAGGATTACCGAGAAACCTGTCGGCCCAGAAACCGACCAAAGTCCCAGAGATGCAAATGAAAACGAAGACAATGCAAGTGGAAAAGGGGAAGAGGAAGAATCAAGTAAGAAAAATGAAGGGGAGGAATCAAGAGAAGTAGACGAAGGAGAAAAAGAGAAGGAAGCCGGGGACGAAGGAGAAAAAGAGAAGGAAGTCGGAGACGAAGGAGAAAAAGAGAAGGAACCCGGAGAGGAAATAGAGCCCCGAAGAAACGACGAAGAAGCTGATGAAAGGGCGATAATTCTATTTGAACGACATCATGAAACTGAGTCGCATGCAGATTCGGTAAGTATTGAAATTGAAAACTTTTACATAGATGATTTGAAAGATTAAATAAGTGTGGAAAACTAAGTGGAATTTAGAGTTAGTGATTGTTGAACTAAGTCGAAGTTTGTGAAACTATATGTTGATGGTTGTAAGATGTCGTACGTGATTCGGTTCTCATTTGAGTGCAGGTTATAGATGACGAAGAAGGGGGCATGCTACCGAAGAAACTACACTTTGCTTCAAGCCAATATCAAAAATCTTTAAAGCTTTCAGGAAAATGTTACATTGACAAGGCGATAAGAACTATTCAAACGATCCTGAAAGCGAAGGAGGTGGAATGGTTCATAGAGCACCCACAATTCCAACATTTCTTCCATATTAAAAACCGAAAGCAGAAGTGGATGGGAATGTGGGTTCTCGTTTTGCGATCAGCTTGTGTTGCGAAGAAGCATGAGTTATGGTTTGTCGTTAATGGCGTCCCAATCCGATATTCTCTTAGAGAATTAGGACTCATTTCTGGACTATACTGCCATGAGTATCCCCCCAACCATGAGAGGTTGGGTGGTACAACATTCATGAACAAGTATTTTGGAGGGAAAAGGGTAACATACGCTGACCTGGAGAAGCAGATGTTGGCAATGAAATCAAAGCCATCTGAGGATCGTAAGAAGATGGCCGTTCTGTTCTTCTTAGCCAGCATCCTTGTCGGAGGCCGAAAGAGTGGTGAGCGAGCATCACCTGTGGACAGTTTCTTCCTGAGTGTTGTTGATGACCTAGATGCGTGTGTAACGTTCCCTTGGGGGCGGTATGCATTCGAACATAACTTGAAGGATGTCTCTACCTTTTTGGAGAAATGCGACGGGGTTGCGGCGACGAGTTGGGTTTTTACAAGCTTTCCTATCCCTCTGGAGGTATTCTCAAGCTCTCTTCAACATAGTTGTTTAATTGATGTTAATGTCTTTTTGTTGTGTGTTGGTAGTTGTTGGCCTTTGAGGCAATTCCATGCTTGAGGAACCATTTCCGAGAAGATGTGAATGGTGCAAACAGTGGTTGCCCGCGGATGTGCAAGATGCAGTACAAACGGAAAAGTGGAACCAAGGAATTCAGTCTGAAAGCTGTGAACGATAAACTTGGTAATAATACAAAGGTAATTGATGTTTTATGTGTAGTCGAATTGAGGAGAAGGGACTTATGAGACTTATGAAAACTTGGTGAAACTAAGATAATTAGTATTTTTGTGTTTTTACCAAAGGATATTGAGAGTATCTTGGTAGCAACAGCAGCTGAGGAGGAACTTCTGGAAACCATAGGAATGGACAAGGAGGGTTGTTGGGCCGATGACGCCGATGATGCAGCAGTTGATGGTTGGACGAAGATAATACGGAAAGGGAAGAAACAAGTTTTCTTTGAAGAACAGTTCCGCATGGATTTTGAGTCTCGCACAGGTCAGATTGAAGGTCCCACCAATCCTATCGGAGGACCATCGAATAATGCACAATCTGATCATGCTAATGCTGATTCGGTGGAGGTTACTGGAGCTACTTCTGTAGCTGAGGCTTTAAAAGCGATGGAAGGTCGGCTTATGAATGCAGTCGGAGATGCAGTAAGAGATGCTATGAAGGGAGTGAATGAAAAAGTCACTTTATTGTCTACGCAGCTAGGTCTGCTAGAAGAGGATGTGAAAAGTCTTAGGTTGAGTGTTCCCGGAAGTGACAATCCGGCGGTCCAAGATGATGGTGATGGTAGTGACAATAACGAGTCGGATCAAGTGGATGGTACTGACAATAACAAGCGGAAGAAAGAGGATGGTGGTGACAATACCGAGCCGGAGGAAGAGGACAACAACGTTGAAGATGCCATTCGCGATATTTCAAAGGATGCAGAGAGGGGATATGGTGATGTTGACATGGATGATGATGATGCGGAGATGTATGCACATGCTGCGGAAGTCGAAAAAAAATTAGAGTCTGTAAACACGAAAAAAAAGAGGTCGAGAAAAGATGATGGCAAAGAAACAGTTCCTGTGAAAAAAGTTATGTTGAAGCTTGGTGAAACTGTGAGGAGTCCCATTCAGCTAAGAAGCATGGCAGCAGAAGAGAAGACAGCAGAGAAGAGGAGCAGAGGTGCAAAGAAGCAGAAGGCAGCAGCTGAGAAGGAGGCAGAAGCTGAGAAGAAGGCACCGGCTAAGAAGGAGCCGAAGACAAAAAAAAAGTAGGTAAGAAGATGGAGTGAATTCCCAGTATGTGGTTGTTTTAATGTGGATGACCTCTATTCGGTTTGTATGACTTTAAATTTCCGTGACTTTGTTGTTTGATGTTGAAGACTGGTATTTAAGACTTATGTTATATATGGGGAAACTTTAGTAAGTTTCACTTTCAACTTAGTAAAACTTCGTGAATTAATGATATTTCGTAGATCGTGAAAGAGGAAGAACTAGGAAACTTCAGTAAGTTTCACTTTCAACTTAGTGTAACTTCGTAAATTTATGATATTTCGTAGATCGTGAAAGAGGGAGAATTGGGAAACTTTAGTAAGTTTCACTTTCAACTTAGTGTAACTTCGTGAATTTATGATATTTCGTAGATCGTGAAAGAGGGAGAATTTGGGAAACTTAAGTAAATCCGAAGAGTCTTGGTAAATCAGAATCTCAAGCAAACAACGACAACATAAGAACTTAATGTCAAGCAAACAACAACAACGGAACATAATCTCAAGCAAACAACAACAACAGATAGTAGACTAATGTCATGGACCGGACGCATCTCATGGAGTGGTGGGATTCTGACGGGTTAGATTATACTTCAGTTCAGCAATCTCTGCAGCCATCGCATCCACGCGCTTCCTTAACATTTCAACCTCTGCCTGGACTCCGAAGACCCATGGTTGACGGAAATGGAAGCCATCATTCTAGACGTAAAACGGGAATGTATCAAAATCCGAAAGTATCAATAAAAAATCTGGGCGTTTTCTATAAATTACCTCATAATTTTTGCAAGTGAAGTATTTTCTCCCCGGTAAAGTATCAAAATCGGTTTGATACTTCAGGTTCCGAGCCACCTCGTTGATGATTGTCCCCCCACAAGGGCATCTGGTCGGAATCCCACACTGGGCATCCCCCACGCAGCCAAGCATGTTGATGTCTCTCTTCAAAGCCTTCATCTGGCTATACTCCTCGTCTGGATGAGTCATGATTTTGAGTAACCTAGATGTAGAGAGAGATCTAGAGAGAGATTGAATAGTAGAGAGAGAGATTGGCTGAGGTAAATGACGAAAACATTAAAAAAAAAAATGGGTTTAATACACCTCTACGTCACCTCCGCATCGATTTTGCGGAAAGTCAAAAATCGAAAAAATGGGTGGGAAAATTCAAAAAATTGGGCGGGATTTTTTAGTGTCGGATTTTCGTGCTTATAGTTTCACTTAGTTTGTAGTTATACAAAAACCTTTAAAGTTTTACTTTTCTAATTCTTCCGATTTTGTTGGTTTTACTGTACTTAGATGATTGATTTTATGGTTATACCTGATATATTCTATTTTCTATCAACGTTTTAGATGTGCTCATGCATGATAAAATTTGATTTCGTGATATACGTATCTTCTCTAATCCCACGAGGTAGTGTTTACAAAAAATGAAACGCGGCGTTTTGTATATCTTGGATATTAAAAATTTGTGATTCCAACGGCTCGAACTCGGGGTCTCGGATATAGAGATAGGGGTTTTTGCCACTGAGCTAGAGGACTTTGCAATGGATATACGAACACAGTTCTTTATCTTCTCTTCATATCGGAGTTAAAGACAAATAAATGAAACGCGGCGTTTTATCGATATTAGAAATTTGTGTTTCCAACAGCTCGAACTCGGGAACTCGGGTATTATAAATGCACATTACCAATTACCAAAATAATAGCAAAATTATGGATGAGCAAAATGGGCTCAAGCTCTGATTAAAGATGAATGAATGAAACGACAGCGTTTTGATATTAAAAATATGTGCTTTCATCGCTTCGAACTCGTGAACTCTAGCATGACGGTAGGGGTTTTTGCCACAGAAATAGTGAACTTGGCAATATATTTACCAACACAATTTCTTTTATTCTCTTTAAATCCGAGTTAAAGACAAATAAATGAAACGCGGCGTTTTGTATATCTTGGATATTAAAAATTTGTGATTCCAACGACTCGAACTCGGGGTCTTGGATATAGATATATGGGTTTTTGCCACTGAGCTAGAGGACTTTTCAATGGATATACGAACACAGTTCTTTATCTTCTCTTCATATCGGAGTTAAAGACAAATAAATGAAACGCGGCGTTTTATCGATATTAGAAATTTGTGTTTCCAACAGCTCGAACTCGGGAACTCGGGTATTATAAATACACATTACCAATTATCAAAATAATAATAGCAAAATTATGGATGAGCAAAATGGGCTCAGGCTCTGATTAAAGATGAATGAATGAAACGACAGCGTTTTGATATTAAAAATATGTGCTTTCATCGCTTCGAACTCGTGAACTCTAGCATGACGGTAGGGGTTTTTGCCACAGAAATAGTTAACTTGGCAATATATTTACCAACACAATTTCTTTTATTCTCTTTAAATCCGAGTTAAAGACAAATAAATGAAACGCGACGTTTTGTATATCTTGGATATTAAAAATTTGTGATTCCAACAACTCGAACTCGGGGTCTCGGATATAGAGAGAGGGGTTTTTGCCACTGAGCTAGTGGACTTTGCAATGGATATACGAACACAGTTCTTTAGCTAGTGGACCTCCGCATCAATTTTGCGGAAAGTCAAAAATCAAAAAAATGGGTGGGAAAATTCAAAAAATTGGGCGGGATTTTCGTGCTTATAGTTTCACTTAGTTTGTAGTTATACAAAAACCTTTAAAGTTTTACTTTTCTAATTCTTCCGATTTTGTTGGTTTTACTGTACTTAGATGATTGATTTTATGGTTATACCTGATATATTCTATTTTCTATCAACGTTTTAGATGTGCTCATGCATGATAAAATTTGATTTCGTGATATACGTATCTTCTCAAATCCCACGAGGTAGTGTTTACAAAAAGTGAAACTAACACAATATCTGACTTATTTATACAAAAAAAGTCGAACAGAGGATTAAGTTAAGCCAGAAGTTGGAACAAGGGATTAAGTGAAACCAACAGTTTAAACAAGTGAGATTGAGTGAAACCAATAGTTCAAACAAAATTTAGTGAAACCAAAAGTTCAAACAAGTGAGATTAAGTGAAATGAAAAGTTGCCAGAAGTTGGAACAAGGGATTAGGTGAAACCAACAGTTGAAACAAGTGAGATTGAGTGAAACCAACAGTTGAAACAAGTGAGATTGAGTGAAACCAAAAGTTCAAACAAGTGAGATTAAGTGAAGTAAGTTGAAACAACAAGATTTTCACAAGACCATAACAGTGAGAACAACACGATTTACACAAGACCTTCAATCCCATATTTGTGAACATAAGGGTCGCTGTTTAGTAGAGACTGCCTGAAGTCCTCAACCTCTTTGATACGCGGATTGAACCTGAAGTCTGAAAGTCCACCTTCGGTCTCAAGCCATAGATCAGGAGGATTAAATAAATCTGTATTAATATAAACGATTTTAGTAAACGTTTTAGTCCACTATCATATTCAAAACTAGCCACAGAAACTACACTTACTCCAACGCTTGCAGACCTGCCACATCTTAAGGGCCACAATCACCTGTCCACCTTTCATTTTTTCAAGACCATCCCGGAATGCATAGGCCTGCTTGCCAGTTGCCACACATTTAATCTGGCTGTCACTATTCAGAATAAAGAAAACGTGTGTCAATTACAATATAAATAAATTTTGCTTGGATCATATGTTACTTTCTACTTACATGTTGTCCCTTATGTAAAAAATCATCGTTGGCCTTGCAGGGTCATCAAAATGGGCTTCCGTATTGAAGACCACTCCAATTGTATCTACCATATAAATGAGTTACACTTAGTTTCACTTACATCTACAGAGTCATACAAAGTTCTGAAACTAAATATGTAAATATATTTATTTTAGCACCATTCATACCTATGGGATAGTTTCGTTCCTTGTGGGACATGTGAGGGATTGCATGGATGTTCTTGAAGTCCATGAAAAGCCGATTGCTCAGAGGTTCGATCATGCGGACTTGTGTGAGTCGCGAAGCAGTTAGTCTGAACCGAGAGTTAGTTGCATTGAAACCTGGATAAGAACGTTCAACTCCTACCCGAAAGAATTCCACCCATTCTCCCTCCTTTTTTTCGAGGCCTCTAAACCTTTCATAATCCCCATAAACGGTCATCTCCATCTTGCACCCCTACATAAATAAAGTACAAGGATCAAGTTAAATGATGATGAAAAACTTGAGAGATGATGACAAACTTGAGAGATGATGAAAAAACACTTACATCTTCATCTACAAGGACATAGGCATAGTAAACACTGTTGGTCGCCGAGGAATAGAGAGGGTGGACCCTGTGTATTTTAACTCTGAAACGCCAACACTTGACGTCGGGGTCTAGAGATGCCTCGGAAATCTGGGAAAGCTTATTGTAGTAGTCTGTCATCTTGTTTGTAGAGATGAGAGAATTTCAGATATGAGATGAGAGAATTTCGGATATGAGATGAAATGAGAGAATTTGCAGAGTTGGAGTTTAAATGCAATGGTGATGATTCTAGACGGTGTAGTGTTGTGACGTTTCACGTTTGGTTTCAATGCAAGTGTAGAGTCGCGAGTGTAATGATTATTATTAGAGACTTTTTCAATCGATTAATTACTCTCTCATCTGACCGTCAATACCAATACCATTAATTACTGGATTTTTCTCAACCATTTTTTATGATCTCTTTTATTGCTTGCTCAGTAAATAATCCATAATCCTACCAAATAATATTAAATTTATTTTCAAAATATAAAACAATATAGTATTACCTAATTTTTTAATTTTTACATAGTTCCATATATTTACACTATAAATTCAATTTAATTATACTTAGTTTCATAAATTTAGACAATTAATATCAGTTAGTTTCACTTAAACTGTCAGAAGCGTGCTTGAGAAGTCGTGTAGCGTTGCAAATATCAAGGGTCACGACGCTATGGTCATAAATCAGGTCATAAATCATGAAATGACAGATTTTTCTCAAACTAAATATTTCAATTATTATTCACATATACTGTTTGTTATATCATTAAATTATCCACTCCGTATAATTAATTTTTCGATTCTGCTTCTATTTAGAGTTTTGCAAAATATAAAACAATAGAATATCTAAATTTGTTAATTCTCACATAGTTCTATATAACTAGACTAAATGTTTCTTAGTTTCGCAAATTTAGACAATCAAAACCACTTAGTTTCACTAAATTTTTCCTTGACATACGACTGTTGCAGTCCGAAGTCGTGTAGTGCTGCTTTGAAACGACACTTTTTTCTCACCTAATGTTTTTACATAGTTTCATTTATTCAAACACACCTATTTTTATTCAAACACACATGTTCTTATTCCCTGTACTTGCACTGAGAAGTCGTGTCTTAAGCCGTCTATCAAATCACACCCTTAAGTGGGATAGTAAATGCAATCTTTTCTCTATTATAAATAACACGTAAATCTTTCCATTTATTACTCGATTAAACGAATATCTCTCAAGTTTTTCATCATCCTTGTACTCTATGTCGAACTTCAACTTGGAATCTGTCCCTCCTTCCATCCTCCATGAGATTCTATCAAAGGTAGCAACAAACCACATCCGGGACTTCGGTAGTGCTAGAATTGCTTTCTCCGGGTTTAATCAAATAGGCAGAGACGACTACTTCTACCAATCTGCTAATCTCATTGGCTTTAATGATTGGATTGATGAGGTTAATGCTGTAAGAACATTCCGACTTAGGTGCTACCAAGCCGGTAATCCAGAGGCCATCTACCTACGAGGTATGTATGAGTTCTTTCAACTTCATTTACTTGATGAAGGAAGAGAGAAAATCCATCTTGCTGCTGAGAGAGGATTGGAGTTGGCCAAGTTTGTAGATGGAATGCTGAACTTAGCGTTTAGTGTAGATGATGGAGGATTGTTTCACAACTATCCTAACTTTAGTCGTGAGTTTGTTCATCGGATGAATTGCATGATCCGGACTGCTCTAACCTCAGGCCTTTGGGGTTACGCGAAACCTCAAGAGTTTATGTCACTACTTGAAAGAATAAAGAATCCCATCTTCTCAAATGATTGCTGGTGCTGCGCAACAGAAGAACCGGTGTTTGTAGTCTCCTTTAATGGATCAATAACACAGTGGAAGTGCGATCGTTGTTTCTGGCAATGTGAAGTTTGGGACTTCTGCAATGAAATTCACTTGACAGCTGCCAAATGGCCAATTGAAGATTAGTTGTTGTGTTTATTTCTCGAGTTTATGCCATGTAGTTTTATCTACTTTCACTATGTTTGACTTAATGTAATGTCTCTAGTTTCAATCCTCTAGTTTCTCTCTATAAACTAATCTTTGTATATTTTTACTTCAATATATCATTAACAAATTTCTACTTTTATTTTAACAAATAAACTTAACTGGCCATTTGGAGATTAGTTTTATCAACTTTAACAACAGTTCTACTTTTTACAACATTTCTACTTTTATTAAATATGTACAACATTTCTAAGTTTGGCCAAAATCTATTTATATCATATAAACTATTTTTAAAATTCAAAATTCAATAAATATATCAATAACAACAACTCTGTCCAAAAAAATAACATAATTAAACATTTGGAAATCTAAAAGTGCGATTTAGTTAAATTTAGTTCAACTTAGTATTAGATACAGAATATTGTTGTTGATTTATTACGATGCACAGTTTCACCAATATTTACAATCACACCAATTCTTACAAAGATTTCGAAAGTTATTGAGAAAGATATCCGAATTTCATAGATCGGGTCTGGATGGTCCGCGAAATGGTCCTGTTTGGGTTGTAATTATGCAAGTTTCTGTTGGCCATGTGGTCGTTTAATAAATTTTCGTATTTAAATAAAGATAAAGTGAAACGCGGCGTTTTATCGATATTAGAAATTTGTGTTTCCAACAGCTCGAACTCGGGAACTCGGGTATTATAAATACACATTACCAATTACCAAAATAATAATAGCAAAATTATGGATGAGCAAAATGGGCTCAGGCTCTGATTAAAGATGAATGAATGAAACGACAGCGTTTTGATATTAAAAATATGTGCTTTCATCGGTTCGAACTCGTGAACTCTAGCATGACGGTAGGGGTTTTTGCCACCGAAATAGTGGACTTGGCAATATATTTACCAACACAATTTCTTTTATTCTCTTTAAATCCGAGTTAAAGACAAATAAATGAAACGCGGCGTTTTGTATATCTTGGATATTAAAAATTTGTGATTCCAACGGCTCGAACTCGGGGTCTCGGATATAGAGATAGGGGTTTTTGCCACTGAGCTAGAGGACTTTGCAATGGATATACGAACACAGTTCTTTATCTTCTCTTCATATCGGAGTTAAAGACAAATAAATGAAACGCGGCGTTTTATCGATATTAGAAATTTGTGTTTCCAACAGCTCGAACTCGGGAACTCGGGTATTATAAATACACATTACCAATTACCAAAATAATAATAGCAAAATTATGGATGAGCAAAATGGGCTCAGGCTCTGATTAAAGATGAATGAATGAAACGACAGCGTTTTGATATTAAAAATATGTGCTTTCATCGCTTCGAACTCGTGAACTCTAGCATGACGGTAGGGGTTTTTGCCACAGAAATAGTGAACTTGGCAATATATTTACCAACACAATTTCTTTTATTCTCTTTAAATCCGAGTTAAAGACAAATAAATGAAACGCGGCGTTTTGTATATCTTGGATATTAAAAACTTGTGATTCCAACGCCTCGAACTCGGGGTCTCGGATATAGAGAGAGGGGTTTTTGCCACTGAGCTAGTGGAATTTGAAATGGATATACGAACACAGTTCTTTATCTTCTCTTCTTATCGGAGTTAAAGACAAATAAATGAAACGCGGCGTTTTATCGATATTGAAATTTGTGTTTCCAACAGCTCGAACTCGGGACAAATAAATGAAACGCGGCGTTTTATATATCTTGGGCAAACCGGTTGCGGTTCCCTTGCCTCTTGCCTACGTCTGCCTTGCGAATCATATTATTGCCCTGCCTTACTCTTTATAGCAGTAAATAACATAGCATAAACATTCAAGGGTTCAACATTCCAATATTACAGTAATTTACATAACATGAAGAGACTCTGAATAAACAAGACAGAACATAACATGAACAAGCACAGAACACAACCATCACTCTATCCTGATGAGTAGTCGTCCGTTTCAAGTGCTCAGTGGAACCTGCGTTTAAAGTTGGTTAAATCAAATAAGAATTAATATATGGTTTCTAATACACACAAACATTTCTAAATATTATTTCATATAACATACCGTGCTCGTAACTCATTAACTTCAGGTACATTAGGGTTCCACAGTACCTGGCTGTATTCGTGCATGCCTACAAGAAAAACTAAACACTGGGGAAAATTAATATCTCGTAATACATATTGATGCAATATGCAATTTAACCAAATAATGAACAAAATAATACCATCAGGGAATTGATTAACATGCCAAAATCGTAATAAGCATATTTCGGGATCACCAGGTTGTTGACAACGGACGCGATTTTTCTCAAGTTGAACGGCAATGTCACCTACCGCTTGGCACTCGATTCTACGTTCCCTATGTATATAACAAACATATTATGACAACACAGTATATATTATACACTAATAATGTAGGAATAACACTAATGAATATACCTATCATCTTCTATTGTGAAACTCAGAAATGGAATGTCTTTGAACTTTGTTGCTTCATCCAAAAGAAATTGTATTGGTGCACAACTAATTATCACGCCGATAACATCTGAAATAAATATTGTCACTATATATACACAAGAGTATAACTTTTTCAGTGGATAAACTGAAACCTTATTTACTACAGTATTATATAAGGACGAACGATTATTACGTACCGACAGCAAGTTTGAAGTCAATCCTCCTATGGACAATATCAGCGAAACAGGTAGGATGGAAGTACAACGAAGATGATACAGAAGAAACGGGCTTAACTATGGTTGATATAGTAAATTTGAGTTTAAAGATGTTGTTGGTTGTCCTGGTCCTACCAACGTTTGTCTTTATCCTAAAATCTTTGACAGAATACCAATTGTTTTCCCGGAAGTCTTGGACAAAGTAAAGAAGACATCCAGGAGGAATCGTCGCTTGAATTTTCTTCCCCTGAAATAGACGTTGTACAACAATACAACAATTTAGTACATGCTCCCAAAATATTCAACAATATATAGAAGAGGGCTAAAACTTTAGTAACAAATAACCTCACAATCGACCAAAATCAACATCAACTTGTACAATCGCGGAGATGATAATTTGATTTTCCATATTCGCAGTAGCTTAACTCGAATAAGTTGAGTGTTTGCTTGGCTGGGGTTCAGCATGGACAAAGATGTATACGTTGTCATGTCGGTTTTAGAAGTGAAGAGCACACAATACAAAACTATGAACATCGTATATTATTAATAATGGAAAACTCTGCTAGTGGTGCTAAACTTTATTGGCCGACTGTTCCCTTGCTGATGCAAATTGTTGCCTTGCCATTTCTTTTTTTGCTTTCGCAATATTTCACGACTCCCAAGGCTACCCCGGTCAAGAAATCAGGTCCTTTCACAGCTATGAACCTCATATAGAATAATAATAATAATACTGTGCTAAAATAATTAAGCTAACGTTATTGGGCTGCCATTCCCTTGCAAATGGACCTTATTGCCTTGCCATCCTCTTTTCGTTGAAGTACACAACTGGCAAAGCTAAAACAATCAGCTATCTTAAAAGTATATTCATCTAAGAACATTAATTATGAATAGAGGGTTGCTTTATTGGGGGTGGGGGTGTGTAACTGTCCTTATACGGAATGATTACGACAGCCTGAGAGTACATAATGAGGTGTTGAATAAAAATAAACTAGTTTGCAAACCAGCTTTCTAGTACTGATAAGACAATTCGAAGAAACCCTGCAGTTAAACTGTCTTTTAGGCTGGCGGTTGCCTTGCTGAAATATCATTTCCTTGCCATAACGTTTCCTTATGTTATGAATATTGCAAATGGACCTTATTGCCTTGCCATCCTCTTTTCGTTGAAGTACACAACTGGCAAAGCTAAAACAATCAGCTATCTTAAAAGTATATTCATCTAAGAACATTAATTATGAATAGAGGGTTGCTTTATTGGGGGTGGGGGGTGTGTAACTGTCCTTATACGGAATGATTACGACAGCCTGAGAGTACATAATGAGGTGTTGAATAAAAATAAACTAGTTTCCAAACCAGCTTTCTAGTACTGATAAGACAATTCGAAGAAACCCTGCAGTTAAACTGTCTTTTAGGCTGGCGGTTGCCTTGCTGAAATATCATTTCCTTGCCATAACGTATCCTTAAATGAATATTAGCGACGGAAAGCAACTTGTAATTTAAAGGTCGATGATTTTATATGCAAAAGATGATGGGATAATGTATTTATATCAATAGCGTTATCCTAACATTAGCATTAAAATATTACACATTATATAAAATAATTTGGTACAAAGCATAACAAAATCAAGCATAAATTACGGTTTTTCATACGAAAGCATGTGTGATTCATAAACGCACATCACAAGTTTCAAAAAGAAAGCAAAGTTTGCAACTGATGATGACAAGCAAAGTTTACAACTTATTAAAAATTCTAGCGACGAGGACGTTTGGAACTGGGAGGATTATCAGCCGAATCAGTAGGAGCCTGAGAAGATGATGCATCTGGGCAAATCTGGGATGGAGGTCTCTCAACCGATCTTGATGAAACTTGAGGGAGGGTATCAAAATGGAGGCGAGCGGCGATCAAGGCATCCATCGAATCTACATTGATAAAGTCGTTGTTATTAAAATTCTTGAAGTAGATGTTAAAATAAAAACTGAAACAAAAACAAATATCAGTTACGATCTGGGATGAAAAGATGGTCGTCAGTAGACGCCAATGAGGTCATCTGGATGATGTCGGGATGCAGCAGAAACGCAGTATCACGGAGGTTACTGGGTAGATTAAACAGAACGTCAGGGAACCACTTACACTCAGGTGGATCCCCCGGCAACTCACCTAGAAAATCACTTGATCATCAAGAGGTTGATTGTTTCTAGTTTTCAAACAAGTTTTTGTCATTTGTTTTTAAAAAACTACTTTATTAACCAATCAAGATTCTGAAAAAAATGGATCCCTAAAAATATCAAAAACTAGTTTTTGGAAAGAAAAAAAACTACCATTGGTACACAAAAGCAAAAATATATCATTATTGAAGTTTTAATCAACACTTCATCTACCAAAGTTATCAACACTAACATCTACTGCAATCTTAGATAACCATTCATGATTTTCCAAAAACTAATATCTACTTAAAAAAAAAACAGAAATCAAAATCTAAAATCCAAAACCCAAAAACTAAAATCCAATTACCAAAATCTATAATCTAGAAACCAAAACAAACAATCACCACCCGAATATCATGGAATAGACTGTCGTTGCACAATAAAGTTTTACCTGAAGGCGACCAGGAGAGACGCAACCCCATGGGTCTAGGGCCAAGGTGAAGTGCGAAAAAATATTCGCCGGACGTTGGTGTGTTATCGAGCCACTCCGGTAGTACCACAGGGGACCTAAAAAAAGGACGTGGTGACAACTCGAAACGACGAGACCCTTCTCCAATTTCTCGAGTACAGAAGGCAGTAGCGACCATGTTACCAGTTATGTCCACACTGGACAGATCAGAAAGGACCTGAAGGGCATGTATAAGTCCCCAGGAACGGAGAGTCAGTTGGCTTGGGGCAATGCGGAACAAGCCGCACAACTCAACCATTATCCAGGAAAGGTTCTGACGGAAACCGATGCCGGAGTACGCACGGTAAATCGCCGTGTATCCAACAGGCGGTGCCGCCGGACAACTATAAGGACCCGAAGAGATGACGTTCGCAACGCGACGCACTGAGACTGAGGTAGGGGTGGATCGTTCAGAATCCGATGGAGTGTCTGAAGGAGAATCCGGTGAAGTGTCTGACGAAGATTCGGAAGAGGATGGGCTGACAAAATAATAGTCGCCGGAAGATGAAGAGGATGTAGGCATTATTAATGAGACGTAGTCAGAAAATGGTGAATCGGTTTTTTTCTTAAAAGAGACGAAAAACTTTAAAGAAGAAATAAGGGCATTATATATAGAAATGAAGAGTTGTGAGAGATAAGTACTCCCTCTGTTTTCAAATAAGTGTCATTTTATCTTGAGTCCTTTTATCTTTGTGCACACAGATTAAGAAAACAATTAATATTGCATATTTTCTATATAAAAACACAATTACCTATACATCTAATCATATTTTAACCAATAGAAAAATAAATGGCACCATAGAATTAATAAATTTTGCATTGAAAATTGGAAACGACACTTATTTTGCAACAAAAAAATTTCTCTACAATGACACTTATTTGATAACGGAGGGAGTAGAGTATTTTTAAGAAAAGAAAATGAGAAAGGCATTATCAATTAAAATTATTGAAAAAGTTAGTAATATTCATTTTTTAACCAAATTGGTTTTCTTCCACATGTATTAAACCATTGACTAGCGAGTCAAAGACTAAACCAAAACGTCGAAGACTAAACCAACGCCTCGAATGTCGTTGATCCGGTTCAATAGACAAGTATAGTTTCGGTTTATAATTGCCGGAACCAAAACGACTTCGTTTGCAAAACATAAAACCCCCAATTCTCAAACCCTAAATCCCAAAATTTCACAAACTCGAAAAACCGAAACTCGCTTCAAAGCTCTGTCTCTATTTCATGATGAGTTCATCGTCAGAAGTACAATGTGGAGGAGATCGTGGGTTTCCAACGAAGTGTGGCTGTGGATTACGTGTGGTACCTTTAGTATCGAAGACACAAGAGAATCCGGGAAGACCTTTCTACCGTTGTATGTTGTTTAGACAGAAAGATATCTAATTTGGTCTTGAATTAGGGGCATTTGTTTAAGTGGATCGAGGATGCTGTGTGTGAGGAGGTTGAAGAAGCTATTCCAAAACTCGAAATCATTGGCAGGGAGGTTAGTAAGACCAAAACCGAGGTTGACGAGCTCATGACTTTGATTGGAGATTTGAAGGAAGATGTGGAAAGGAGCAAGGTAGAAATTAGGAATTTGAAAGCTTTGATGGCAGTGTGCCTTTTGTGTGTTTTATGGCTTTGTTATTAGTAGAATTAGTATTATGAAAAGGGATTTATTTTCCTTCGACTTCTCCTTGCGATATATTTTATATCCTTGCCATACTCTTTTTGAGTTTGTTTGGAGCCCTTCCTCTTAGACTAAGGTGCAAAAGAGAAGGTTGAGACATTAGATTATCAGAATATGTTCAGAGAGATTCAACTAGTTATGAGATATATTTGCATTATGACATTTAAAAATAGAAGGTTGAGTTGAGACATTACATTCTCACAAACTTAGCAAAAGTAGACATTACATTATCCGAAACTTAGTAAAAGTAGATAAAACTACATGCCATAAGATGAGAAATAAACTCAACAACTAATCTTCAAAAGGGCCAGTCGGAAACGGTCAAGTGAATATCATTGCAGAAGTCCCAAGCTGCATTTTGCCAGAAGCAACGATCGCATCTCGACTGAGGGCTGCAGCCATCATGTGAGAGGGGCCAATGATTTCTAATTAATAACACTGCATACACGAACGCGTCAGGTTTATCAATAAACCAATGGCCTCCTCCCATAATTGCACCCCCGACCAAGTGTTCCATCCGATGAACAAATTCACGAGAAAAGTTAGGATAGTTGCGAACCAACCCTGCATCATCTACACTAAACACTAAGTTGAGCATTCCATCTACATACTTAGCCAACAACAAACCTCCCTCAGCAGCAAGACGGATTTTCTCTCTTCCTTGATCAAGTAAATGGAGGAAGAAGAACTCGTACATACCGCGCATGTAGATAGCCTCTGGATTACCGGCTTGGTAGCACAAAAGGCGGAAACGTTTGACATCATTAACCTCTTCAATCCAATCATTGAAGTGAATGAGATCAGCAGATTGGTAGAAGTACTCTTCCCTGCCAACTCGATTGAACTCGCGGACAGCAATCCTAGCAGAACCGAAGTCCCGTATGTGACTTGTTACTACCTTTGACAGAATCTTATGGAGGATGGAATGAGGGAGAGAAGACAAGTTCGACATTGAGAGATGAGTAGTCGTGAGATATATTCGAGTTTAAGATTCTGAAAATGCAAAGTTTAACGTTTTATTTATTTGGGAAGGTGATAAACCTATTTATAATCCATTATCCTCTTATACCGATGTAAACATTGTATTTACTTTCCCACCACTTAAGAGTTAATAATAGTTATCACAAATGAAAACATAAAATAGAATAAAACAATAAATAAAATTAATGGGGTAGGGTGTTGTAATTTTTTTAAAACAAAACCGTTGTAGAGAATATATAATCTTACATATGTAGACAAACCTAACTTTTTCGTCCAATCAGTATTTGCCACATCACGGAAGTTGATAATTCAGTACACATTTTTGTTTTACAACGGTGTTGATAATTCAGCACAGATTTTTGCCACATCAGATTTTTATGTTTTTCAACTAACCACTGCAAGCTTATTGGCAGCTGTTAAAATTTATCAACAGTTGATAAAACTACCATTGTAGAAACCAAACACACTTGGCTTATTATGTAAGCTACAATAAAATATCTGTCTGTTTTTACTGTAGCAACCCGTAAACTGTTCATGCTGGCAGGCCTTGCTTGTTTCTCTTCGCAGGCTTTGCTAATCTTTGGCAGACCTTGGTGGATAAATACTTCTTCTTTCATCTTCATACTCAACATATTCTTTTTTTTTATTTCAACACTCCCCCTCAGCGTGGATCTGTTTTTATTTTTATGAAGGCGCATGGATCTGTTTTAATTATATTCTCATCCATAAATTCAAACTTAATACATTATTTTTATTTTTAAATAATTAAAATTATATCAAAATTCATAACTTGTTATGATCTATAAATAGAGACTACTTTAGTTTCATTCGGACAAAGAACAAAAAACGTCATTTTATTCCTATAATCAATTATTTAATTGTTTTAAATCTTTTTTATAATTGAATTCCAGTAATATTTTTTTTGAAACTCAAAATTCTTCTTCTTAATATTTATGTTATTTTATTTTTTAAGCTAATTAAATTCAAAATTATTAATATGTAATTATTATATTATATTATACCTCCGTTCCAGAAAATAAGATTATCTAGAGTATTCACGCTTATTAAGAATATAATTAATGTTTACAATTTACTTTTTTAATTTTTATACGCTTTTCAATATCTATCTACCAATAGAATTTGAATAACTCAAATATTCTCAATTAATGTTTCTCAAAAGCATACAAAAGTACCTTAATAATACAGAAAATCTATCTTTGTGAAACAAGATTTTTTTCTGGAAAATCCTACTGTCAGGAACGGAGGTAATAAAGATAAAAGAATATGAATAGCACATAAAAATGCTGCTGTGGATTTCGGGATGTAGACCAGTTTTATATTCAAAGTTGTGTCTAAAAATAAATTCTTTTCAATCAATTGTTGCGTTTTCCCAACAACGAATCTTCTATTGCTTATCAGCTTTACCAACTACTGACAACAAAGTTATAATTGTATCTACACCCTAAACGGTCCAATCATAATTTTCAAAACAAACAATAAAAAGGGGGGGAGGGGATTATGCTATCTAGAATTTGGAAAAAGTTTAGTGATTTTAGAAGTTGACGGAGTTTAAAAAGTTCATTACTAGATTTCTATAGATTGTTACTGATTATTAAGAATTTGCACAATGTGGTTTGGATTCGACAATGGTTTCAAGATTCAACACCCTCCACTTCATCTTTTAACACTCTATGTCATATTCTCTCTCTTCCAACTCATCATTCAACACTCATTCAATTTTTACACATTTTACAATGGTTTTGTTGAATAAAATTCAACACTCTATTTTACTAATTAATAATTATTTTTTTCTATATCCAAATTACTTAAACCTAGTTTCTATTTATAGAGAATTTAAAATAGTAAATTTCCGTATAGAAAATAAAAATAATTGATTTCATATATAATGAGATTATTAGTTTTGAATAACCAAGAGGATAACAAAATATCAAAAATTCTTAAAAAGTGACATGTGTCATCGATGGGCTCCACTTTCTTCTTATTCAACTAGTTGAATCTTTTCAACATAAATTAATCCAATTTTATTTTTCAACACCCTCATTGTAGTGATTCAATAGTTGAATCTTTTAAGCAACATTTCAAAAATATTGTAGGTATTTCTAACATCCTCATCTCGATGAGACACTATTAATGCATTTTATGGTATTGTGTTATAGTCCTTTTTTTTAGCTTCATACTACATGAAAGATGTCTAACGGTTTTATTTTCAGTGCCATTTTTTTTTGTGACACACTCTTACAAACGAAAGGTTATGTTTCAGCACACCAAATATGAAACTAACCGACAGAGAGATCATAATAAAATTTTATAATTCCTTGAGAATTCTTAAACCAATAACCCCCTCCCCCCCTAAAATAAGGGTATGTGAGATATGCAATTAAAAAATAAAAACAAACGATTAATGGAAAAGCAAAATAAGTTAAAGTTTAGATCATAACATAAGTTTGCCGGATAATTAAACAGAAACAACAAAAAGATCAAGTTTTTAAGATTAAGATATCGAAAAACCAAAATAAGTTAAAGTTTAGATCATAACATAAGTTTGGCGGACAATTAAACAGAAACAACAAAAGATCAAGTTTTTAGGATTAAGAAATCGAAAGGGTTAAGCTTCCATATTCGACTCACCCAGATTCTACCAATCTATCTCAAGAAACCTCCATGCACCCACCTTCTCCTGTGCAACCTTCAGATCCGCCTCAAGCTTTGCCTTTTCAACCTTTAGAGCTTCCAGACGAATAATGTCTTCTTCAATCAACTCCAGCTTTGCTTTAATCCGGAAAACTTCATTCTCCTGGGCATGCATGGCTTGCAAACCAATCGTTTGAACCTTGTACATCGCCAGAATGTTCATGTAATGCTCATCACTTTCCCTTTTCCCCGTCAGATAAGCCTCCTGAGTTGTTGCGAAGTTCATCTTGTCTGTCATCTCGCATGTAAAATTATAAACAAATGAATTAGTACAAACCAATGTTCTATAAACTATAAGCATATAAAATCAACTACCAAGGGAATAAGATCTAAACAATTTACGGGTCGATGATTATAGTATTTACGGGTCAATGATTAACGTCGATAGAAATTAGATCGAGAAAAAAACACTAAACTTACAAAAGCTTTTACTCTATTTTGGATGCCGGAGATGCAGGAGAGGATAGATATTTAGGGTTTGCATAAATGGTTAACTTTATATACGAGACTGGTTGTTCAACAGTATTTTATTAATTTGGTAAAAAACATTAAACAAACTTAGCACGAATTAAAACAAATTACATAAACATTGATGCTTTTTCCAATCACATATACTCACGTGTCGACGCATCTCATTCTCGTTCTTTTAAAGGCTTTTTTTTAGCCTGGTTTTGGAGACGTAACTGTTGTAACTCGTATCCTTGCCATACTCTTTTTGAGTTTGTTTGGAGCCCTTAACCATATCTTTTTGTCACTATGTTAAAAGATAATATCAGAGAAATGATTTCAAAATATCAAAAATTCTTAAAAAGTGACATGTGTCATCGATGGGCTCCACTTTCTACTTATTCAACTAGTTGAATCTTTTCAACACCAATTAATCCACATCAGCAAATTTTATTTTTCAACACCCTCATTGTAGTGATTCAACAGTTGAATCTTTTATTCAACACCCACATTGTAAAATAATGTGTAAACCCATCCGACCAAGTCAACAAAAGTCAATAATGTGTATACCGGTTGCGGTTCCCTTGCTATTAGTCTACGTTTTCCTTGCGATATATTTTATATCCTTGCTATACTCTTTTTTAGTTTGTTTGGAGCCCTTCCTCTTAGAATAAGGTGCAAACGATAAGGTTGAGACATTAGATTATCAAAATATGATCAGAGAGATTCAACTAGTTATGAGTAATATGAGATATATTTGCATTATGACATTTAAAAATAGAAGGTTGAGTTGAGACATTACATTATCAGAAACTTAGCAAAAGTAGACATTACATTTTCCGAAACTTAGTAAAAGTAGATAAAACTACATGCCATAACATGAGAGTGATTTGATAGACTTCTTACTGATGTATTCATTGTATTTACTTTCCCACCACTTAAGAGTGATTTGATAGACTTCTTTAGAAGTCGAGAAGACACGACTTCTCACTGTAAATAAGAAGGCGCATGAATCTGTTTTAATTATATAATCATTCATAAATTCAAACTTATTTTTTATACAATATTTTATTTTTAAATAATTAAAATTATATCAAAATTCATAACTTTTTATGATCTATAAATAGAGACTACTTTCGTTTCATTTGGACACAGAACAAAAAACGTCATTTTATTCCTATAATCAATTATTTTAGTGTTTTAAATCTTTTTTATAATTGAATTCCAGTAATAATTTTTTTGAAACTCAAAATTCTGCTTCTTAATACGTATGTTATTTTAGTTTTTAAGCTAATTAAATTCAAAATTATTAATATCTAATTATTATATTATTAAGATAAAAGAATATGAATAGCAAATTGTGGGTCATGGTGTTGAAGTTTTTTACACAACCCATTGTAGAGGTTAAAAATAAAAATGTGTTGGAAAAATTAGGTGGATGAGAGAGAAGATGATGTGGAATGTTAAAATAGAAAAAGTAGGGTGTTGAAGATGAAATGAGTGTTGAAACCTTTAACTATTCCCAGATCTGAGGTAAAATATATAGGTTGTCCATCTTTCTCAGGAGCAAGGTGAGGTTTATATCCCATTAGTTTATTTATCAAAAAGGTATAATTTTGAAAGTTCGAATTGGCTTTGCAGTGGAAAGAAGTACAATTTCGAGTGTGAAGAGATGGATAATCACATCGAGGGAGCTGGAATTCCTTGGACTTGTGAATGTGGAGCTCCCACAATCATATTGGAGTCTACGACAGCTCAAAATCCCGGAAGAAGATTTTACATATGTGGAGAGATATATGGTCCAAACCATGTGTTTAAGTGGCTTGATGAAGCACCCATGCAGAACTTGGAAAATTGGGGCGTCAACAAGCAATGATGGCTAAAGATTTGGCTGAGATAAAAAAAGAAATTGGTGAGCTGAAGAAAGATATTGGTGAGATCATTTTAGTGCTTGAGAGTCATAAATCTAATTTTTAAATTTTAAAAATTGGTGAATTATGTTCGCAAAACATAATTAGTGAAACTGGTGATCATTTTAGATATTGGTGAAATTGTACATCGTTGTTGTTGGGGTCAAAAACGGTTCACTTGAAATCAACGGCTAAAACTATTTATCATGCGCGGACTTTCCATAAAACAAGCGTCGAGAGCAAGACAAATCGTATAGCTTAAAGAACCTATGTTAAAGTTGATCGTTCTTGATTTACACGATAAACTTTACGAGAAAACCAAATAAGATTTAGTCGTAAAACTTCGATGATACAATCAAGAAGAACCGAGAGACATTAGGTCCGTAGCTAAGATGACACGACCATACGAAATTATAAGGAAGAAACGGGAAGTAATCTAAGTTTGGACAGGCCGAACGACAAAGAATCCGCCTTGAAACTTCAAAGAACCCGTTCTCTCAAACCGTGAGGACCCAGAAAACGAGTAAGATATCAAATCCAAGCCCTCGCCGAGACGCACGTGATGCCTCTAGGCGTCGGGCGCCTAGCGCCCGTGCTGCCTCTAGGCGCCGGGCGCCTAGCGCCCGTGCTGCCTCTAGCCGCCCGTGATGGTCCTAGCCGCCGGAAACTTCAAAGAGCATGTTCTCTCAAACCGTGAGGACCCAGAAAACGAGTAAGATATCAAATCGAAGCCCTCGCCGAGACGCACGTGATGCCTCTAGGCACCGGGCGCCTAGCGCCCGTGCTGCCTCTAGGCGCCGGGCGCCTAGCGCCCGTGCTGCCTCTAGGCGCCAGGCGCCTAGCGCCCGTGCTGCCTCTAGGCGCCGGGCGCCTAGCGTCCGTTCTGCCTCTAGGCGCCGGGCGCCTAGCGCCCGTGCTGCCTCTAGGCGCCGGGCGCCTAGCGCCCGTGCTGCCTCTAGGCGACGGGCGCCTAGCGCCCGTGCTGCCTCTAGGCGACGGGCGCCTAGCGCCCGTGCTGCCTCTAGGCGCCGGGCGCCTAGCGCCCGTGCTGCCTCTAGGCGCCGGACGCCTAGCGCCCGTGCTGCCTCTAGGCGCCGGGCGCCTAGCGCCCGTGCTGCCTCTAGGCGCCGGGCGCCTAGCGCCCGTGATGCCTCTAGGCGCCGGGCGCCTAGCGCCCGTGCTGGCTCGGGTCTTCGAGCGACAATCTTCCGTGCACAATTCCCAGGCCCCGGCCGTCAGAAGTCTGTACTTTGAATCTTTCCCGAGTCCTCGCGGAATGAATCATTGAGATTCCGCGTACAAAACTCTCGTTCTTATTCCAAACTAAGATCGTCGGAAACACTTCGGAAACTCGTAAGGTATCAACGGAAAAGAAGATCTTAAATTCTTCGTACGAAACAGTGATGGTTATCCTAAGACACCACTCATCTCAACTCTACGAAGGAATGAAGATCTTCCGAAGAAATCGTAAAAAACAGCGGAAGTCCTAGAGACGGCCCGAAAGGGACCAAACGCGATCGGACAGTCTGTTTACGATTATCTGAGATTCGCACCGTCGATTTTAGTTAAGTTTAAAACGTAGGAAAACTAAGTTGACCTAGTTTTCCCCGAGGATCCCGGCTATCTGCTGGGCCACGCACGACAAAGTTAAAACAAGGCTAAGTCGAAAGTAAATACGTAAAATAAGAGAGCAAAAAAGAAAGAATTTTATTTCCGAGATGCGCGGAGAGCGTTGGAACAATAGGTCGAGATCGCGGCCGTAAGAGCTGTCGATCGTCGCTAGTCTTGAAATCCTAGATCTAACCTAATTGAGTCGCAGCTCGCTAAAAAGGAAATAAAGCCTAAGTTCTAAATTGCTCTGAGAGTAGTTTGCCTTGTGATTTTCGGATCCCCTTCCTTCTGCTCCTAGACTTGCTTATATACTCCCATATGACGGTCTATTTCTGATGGGCCGGCGCGAGCTGGGCTTTTTCTATTTTCGTCGGCCTTCATGTTTATCGGGGAAGTTGACATTTATCTTTTTGGAAAATCGATGTTTATCTTTTTGGAAGTTTGACATTTATCCTGTTTCGGGAAGATAATCGCAAACAGTCGTATCTATCTTTTTAGAAAATCGTAAAATGGTTATCCGATCATGTTTGGTCTCCGTTGGGCCGTATCTCGGATTTCCGCTATTTTTACGATTTCCTCGAGAGAACGTTCCTACTTGGACATTGGGTTTTTCGGAAAATCTTCGATTCTTTTACGTGGCAAATGGTGTTTTTAGATAACCGTTGCCGCTTTTTACGAAGTTCTCCTATCCGTCGACGTCTTATGGGTTTTCCGAAGGCCAGGAGGAAGAAAAGGAGTTTGGTTTGCGGGGTTTAAGAAAGTCGCAAAACTTCGATTTCTGGCGGTTAGAGAACTCGGAACTTACGCACGAAGACTAGCCGTCCGATAACTCGAACTAGCGTGGCGCTAGGCGCCCGGCGCCTAGAGGCAGCACGGGCGCTAGGCGCCCGGCGCCTAGAGGCAAGCACGGGCGCTAGGCGCCCGGCGCCTAGAGGCAAGAACGGGCGCTAGGCGCCCGGCGCCTAGAGGCAGCACGGGCGCTAGGCGCCCGGCGCCTAGAGGCAGCACGGGCGCTAGGCGCCCGGCGCCTAGAGGCAAGCACGGGCGCTAGGCGCCCGGCGCCTAGAGGCAAGCACGGGCGCTAGGCGCTCGGCGCCTAGAGGCAGCACGGGCGCTAGGCGCCCGGCGCCTAGAGGCAAGCACGGGCGCTAGGCGCCCGGCGCCTAGAGGCAATCCAGGATCGTCGCTCGTTTCTTACGGCTCGTGCGAGTTTTTGCGTTCTTTTTACTTCCCGGAGATTTTATCGTGTAGAGAATGTTTCTAATCGTCGATTTCGGAATGTCTTAACATTTTCCCGAGTTTTCTAGAATGAAACTTATTCTCTTAATGCTTCTCTGACATCTTTCGTATCTTGTCCGAACTTTTCGGACATCGATTTCGTCTTGACCGATTTTGACCCCAACATCGTATACAACGGCTGTGGTTAGCTTGAACACCAGTTGCCTTAACTATACGGGGAATCGAAATCCTTTCGGAAAAACCAGCGTCACATCAACGGCTTTTTCTAAAGAAAAATCGTAAAAACGTCTAAGTCCCAAGACGGCCCAAAAGGGGCCTGAATCACGGCTAAACGACCCACATACGATTTTAGAGTAGGATCGAGCCCAAGACTGATATGACGGTCTGATTACCGAGCAGAGTTTCGACTGGAAATGTCTTTTTAGAATTTCCCGGAAAAATAAAGACTTGTTCTCCTGGAAATCGCGGAGAAACCCCAGATTACTCATGAACCAGAAAGCACGACTGATCGGGTTACCAATCAGCGTTTCTAATCTAAAATTCGATAAAGTTTTACGGAACACCTTTCGTAAACTAAATTCTCGAAATATTTCACAAGACAGCTTTTGCACGATTAAACTCGACAACATTTTACAAAATAGTTTCCGTAAAATTACCTCGACAACATTTTGTGAAATAACTCTCGTAAAATAAAAGGTCAACAACGTTCTAAGAAACAATTCCTTGCTGGGATCATGATGAAATCAATGTCCAAAAGTCTCGGAAAAACAATTAAAGAAATCTCGAGAGACTAAGTGTCGATCGAGAAACCTCTAAAAAACCGAGAAAAACAGGCAGGTCCGGCGAGGAAGCACAGTCCCGGGCGGCTAGGCACGACCGTGCTGTCCCTAGGCGCCGGGCGGCTAGCACGCCCGTGCTGTCCCTAGGCGCCGGGCGGCTAGCACGCCCGTGCTGTCCCTAGGCGCCGGGCGGCTAGCACGCCCGTGCTGCCCCTAGGCGCCGGGCGGCTAACGCGCCCGCGCTGCGCTGGTCGTCGGACAACAAAACATTCGACGAACGCGGCAAATCCTCGCGAAACCATCCCCGATGATAGTCCAACCAAATACTTTGCATCTTTCGTAAAATAATCCAAGACAATACTTCACGAGACAGCTTCTGCACGATTAAACTCGACAATGTTTTACGAAACAGTTTCCGTAAAATTAACTCGACAACATTTTGTTGAATAACTCTCGTTAAATAAAAGCTCGGCAATATTTTACGAAACATCATTCGTGAAGTATAACAAGATCGCAAGCTTCTTGACCTGACCAGTTCGCTTATAGCTTGACGAAACAAGAAGCCCCACTCAAGTGACATCTTGCCGTTCGTTTTCACTTGTCTACCCACCTTAGCCTTCTTCGAGTTTTGCCTACTTCTCCTCCCTTTGCTTCAACGATTCTGCAACGATTCTGCACTGTTCCTTCGGGTTTCATCAAAAATCGATTCTCGATTCAGTGTCAGACTTTTCGAAGACCTTTGACAATGAAACGTTAGAAGACAAAGAGGAACGGACATGAGGCAATCTCGAGTAATCAACGAGATTAAGGTACGTCCGACTTAGAAAATTTTATCAAGGTTTTAATTTTTTCGTAGGAAAGGAATGAGAACGTCTTGTAAACTGCCGTAAAATTTAGGGAACTTAGAACCTAGGTGGATAGTCTAGCAAGCTAAGTCTTAAGCATTTTCTTCCAGTTTCGTTCTATTGTTCCTTGATTGTCTAGGCAGAACGCGCAAACCGATCTAATCTCTCGGAAAACCGAGAAACGATCGCCACGCATCCTTGGCATACTCATTCTACTTCATAAAGAAAAAATTCCTTTCAAAAGGCAAACGGCACTCTAAGATTCGTCCGAAACGCTAGCGGCATAACGGCGTGGTCAAACCGTAACAAACATAGTCTTGAAAACTCTACACCGTCTCCTGTTGCAATCTCGTGACAAGAAACTCGTACAACGTCAGACTAATAGCACGACGGTGAGCTAAAAAATTAACGGAATAACCTTCAGTAAAACTCCATGAGTAATTCGAAGCAACCAAGAGACGAAATCAAAGCAGAAACATTTCCCGTGTAACCCATAACTCGGAAAACTCCGCTAAGATTTGCATGTCTATCTTAACGAACGCTATTCGGCCATCGGCCGACTACGCCTTTCCATAAAGCCCGAACCTGAATTCGGCATCACCATTAAGGACAATCGTGAACCAATATGACCTTAATGCGAAAGGATCGCAGTCTGATCGTTTACCAACTCCTTGGTTAAACGACTGAACACAGCCTTCACGCCAAGACAAAACAGCTGAACGATCGCCGCTCCAATCACTTAAGGGCCAAACGATAATCCACGAAACTCCAAGTGACCATTTACGCGAGCAACTCAGTCGCATAGCCCAAAAGCGGAAATCATGCGATGAATTTCTCGTAATAAAATCAGTCCTAACAGTCATACGGTTAACGGAAAAATTTGAACTTAACATCGACTGATTAAGTTCTATACGCCCCGTAAACAAAGCATGAAAAGAAACACTCGTGACAAAGCTCCAAGAGTTATACGAGTTGTCCTTAAAATCCCGGAAGGCCAACACCTCGCGAAACAAAGCGAAGGTAGACGCTTCTCCCTGGGTCAAATATACGCGACCCCTGGTCCTAATTCCTAGATCAAAATTTTATAACTTGCACGTCCAAACTGAAACAACAGTTTCTGACTACGGACATTCGCAAAACATCTCCAAGCCCGCGAACATTTGAAATGCGGCACAAGGGAAAATTGACTCTACGCATTTGAAATGCATATACTCATATACTCCCACGATTTTAAAGAAACCGGATTTTCGAAACTCTTTACAAACACAGAAACCGAATTTTCGAAACTCTTCGCAAACAAATTCGCCATTCGCTAAACGGCCTCAACAATGGATCAAGTATCCACCAAATAAATCGTAAACTATCGCCCGGAAACATTCCGCGATTTCTAAAAAGCCCATAGTCCTTTATGGCATAAGAAAAACAAACTTCAAAGCACTGCGAGACGTCGCTTCGTGCCTGAACATTCGTTTTTCGATTAAAACCTTCATACGCCTTCTAAACGGCATCATATCGTTGTTGCTGATCACAACAAACGAACTCTAACGTCCTAAACAGACAAGCCACCTAAGGGTAGGCTCTTTTACATCCGACAAGGATCCCATAGCGCGCTATACAAAAACTCCAAATTTGGTTCAGCACTTCGTAAAGGAAGTAGCTCGATTCGTGCCCAGACAAATCATATAAGCCGATACCACTTCGCGGATTTTAAAACGGTACGAATCAGGTTAAAATCACAAACAGGCAAAACGAAAGCCGATTTGTCATCGCACAGCCTTAGTCTGAGAGTAAACCTAGGTCTTGCCCTAAACCCAGCCTTGCTGGTATCTTAACATCTCATAGGCAAAGCGTCAACGACGCGAGATCCCAAAACTTGTCTCTTCACTCAAGTCTGTACGTTTCCACGAATTTTCGCGTAAATCGTAAACCGCATGAAAATCTCGCTTTGTACAAACGACGGATACGGTGATCATCAGGGAGGCAGGAATGAGACGACAACTCACACCCTGTCCCTCTAACTTCGATAGACAGAAGTTCTGAAAACGCAACATTAATATTTTGTAAAGATTGAGCCACAGAGTTCAACAGATGCCTTGAAAAAGGCCGGGATTCGAAGCCGCCAACGGCCAGTCCCACAAATGTACATCATGGCCTCTTAACGGCCGAAACACAATCAAAATAAAAATCTCCGAAAGGATTGATAAACCTAGACGCTCCCCGGAGCATCACCTTCATCCTCAAAACTCACCTAAAGTAGGAACGGTCTCACCGTCGCCTCCATTGGTTGCACCACTGCTGCATGTTTCATATGCGCCGGCTTCACAATCCTTAACTGCGTAGTCCTGGTCCTCCGAACCTTCCGAATCCGGGACAAGGGTGCACACGGGTTTCAGACCAGTGAGAATCAAGTCGAAGTCCTCTCCGTCAAACTTGCGAGTCCCCGTCTCCTCAAGACTCTGAATCTTCTCTTGAAGACGACGGACTTTCGAGGACATATGTTCTTCTCTTTCTTCACATTGAGCAACGAACTCACGGTCTTTCCGACGTCACGTTCAAGATCGCCAATCAAAGGTGATGAGGATGTCCGCAATGAAATATTCTTAGCCACAAATTTCGACTTTCAACTCATAATCTTCCGCCCGCAAGATCGTCTCCGCGTCTTACAGGCTGGGGGGCTAACTGTTGGGGTCAAAAACGGTTCACTCGAAATCAACGGCTAAAACTATTTATCATGCGCGGACTTTCCATAAAACAAGCGTCGAGAGCAAGACAAATCGTATAGCTTAAAGAACCTATGTTAAAGTCGATCGTTCTTGATTTACACGATAAACTTTACGAGAAAACCAAATAAGATTTAGTCGTAAAACTTCGATGATACAATCAAGAAGAACCGAGAGACATTAGGTCCGTAGCTAAGATGACACGACCATACGAAATTATACGGAAGAAACGGGAAGTAATCTAAGTTTGGACAGGCCGAACGACAAAGAATCCGCCTTGAAACTTCAAAGAACCCGTTCTCTCAAACCGTGAGGACCCAGAAAACGAGTAAGATATCAAATCGAAGCCCTCGCCGAGACACACGTGATGCCTCTAGGCGCCGGGCGCCTAGCGCCCGTGCTGCCTCTAGGCGCCGGGCGCCTAGCGCCCGTGCTGCCTCTAGGCGACGGGCGCCTAGCGCCCGTGCTGCCTCTAGGCGCCGGGCGCCTAGCGTCCGTGCTGCCTCTAGGCGCCGGGCGCCTAGCGCCCGTGCTGCCTCTAGGCGCCGGGCGCCTAGCGCCCGTGCTGCCTCTAGGCGTCGGGCGCCTAGCGCCCGTGCTGGTCCTAGCCGCCCGTGATGGTCCTAGTGGCCGGGAAACTTCAAAGAGCCTGTTCTCTCAAACCGTGAGGACCCAGAAAACGAGTAAGATATCAAATCGAAGCCCTCGCCGAGACGCACGTGATGCCTCTAGGCGCCGGGCGCCTAGCGCCCGTGCTGCCTCTAGGCGCCGGGCGCCTAGCGCCCGTGCTGCCTCTAGGCGCCGGGCGCCTAGCGCCCTTGCTGCCTCTAGGCGCCGGGCGCCTAGCGCCCGTGCTGCCTCTAGGCGCCGGGCGCCTAGCGCCCGTGCTGCCTCTAGGCGCCGGGCGCCTAGCGCCCGTGCTGCCCGTAGGCGCCGGGCGCCTAGCGCCCGTGCTGCCTCTAGGCGCCGGGCGCCTAGCGCCCGTGCTGCCCGTAGGCGCCGGGCGCCTAGCGCCCGTGCTGCCCGTAGGCGCCGGGCGCCTAGCGCCCGTGCTGCCCGTAGGCGCCGGGCGCCTAGCGCCCGTGCTGCCCGTAGGCGCCGGGAGCCTAGCGCCCGTGCTGCCCGTAGGCGCCGGGCGCCTAGCGCCCGTGCTGCCCGTAGATGCCGGGCGCCTAGCGCCCGTGCTGGCTCGGGTCTTCGAGCGACAATCTTCCGTGCACAAGTCCCAGGCCCCGGCCGTCAGAAGTCTGTACTTTGAATCTTTCCCGAGTCCTCGCGGAATGAATCATTGAGATTCCGCGTACAAAACTCTCGTTCTTACTCCAAACTAAGATCGTCGGAAACACTTCGGAAACTCGTAAGGTATCAACGGAAAAGAAGATCTTAAATTCTTCGTACGAAACAGTGATGGTTATCCTAAGACACCACTCATCTCAACTCTACGAAGGAATGAAGATCTTCCGAAGAAATCGTAAAAAACAGCGGAAGTCCTAGAGACGGCCCGAAAGGGACCAAACGCGATCGGACAGTCTGTTTACGATTATCTGAGATAGATACGACGATTTACGTTTATCTTTACATAACAAGATAAATGCTAAATTTCCAAAAGGATAAATGTCAAGTTTCCCGAAGATAAATGTCAAGTTTCCCGATAAACATGAAGGCCGACGAAAATGGAAAAAGCCCGCTTCGTGGCCCAAAAGGATAATAGACCGTCATAAGAAGGAGTATATAAAGGAGCTTTGGGAGAGAAGGAAAGGCAGAGCAAAAATCCTAGAGAGAAAGCAAATCCGAGATTGGAGACCTAGAGAGCTCCTGTTAGCTTAAGAACTTAGAATTTAGGCGGTAGACTAGCAAGGCAAGACCTAGAACGTCCGGCCGCCTCTCGTTCTATTTTCATCTTGTCCGCAGACCCTTATTTCTTGCGGAAGGATCTAACAATCCTTTTACTTAGAGTTCCGCACATAGAAACCCTAGGCGTTATTCTCGACACGCCCGTTTCTATGACAAACGCTCATACTAGACGAACTCCGCCAGGCAGTTCGATCTCTTGTTCAAATCTTTCTAACTGAACTACGTCCGACTTGATCCTCGAAAGGGGTACGTAGGCAGCCTTCCTTAAGGTCCAGTCCCAACTCTTAACAAAATCCTTTTTATACGATTTTCGTCTTTTGTTATCTTTCCATATCTTCCGCACTTGTTCGGTCACTTGTCGTTGGCTGTCGCAGAGAATCCGGGCCTTCAAGGAAAGTCGGGTTAACTTGGCTTTCCTCCGTGTTTACTTATCAAAATCGACAGTGCGAATTTCGGTTCCCACAGTTGTTGTTTGGTCATGTAAGTTGAATTATGTTAAACTTTATTTACTTTAGTCTTAATATGTTAGATGTACTAACTGATGTTGCTTGATTTTCAAAATGAAAATAGCAGAAATAGCATAGTTCGAGGTTTAAAACACAAAAAACCCTATATGTAAAGTCATATATCAAACTTCGTCATTTTTATCCCCTATGGTTCTTATTAATAAAGAAAAGCACGGATATTTTTATAATTATTATATTTCAAAAAAAAAATAATAATAATAATAATTTTATAATTATTAATTCCTCGAAATTTTTGATTAGACAGCTAGGGTCAAATATGTGCAGGCTCTTCAATCATGATTTAGTTCACGTTTTTTAAGGCTTGAAATGTTAATTCATCACAACGGTTAATGTTAACAAACGCCTCGCTCTTTCTTTTTTGCAGTGAAGAAATGTTCATAAAGTTATGGTTTAAGTTTTCCCAGTAGTGTTCCTCCAAATATAATATACTAAATTCGAAATACGATATAATCTTGTTGAAAGGGTTTACGACGAAACAAAATTGGTGCAGTTGGAAAATTGGCCTGACTTTCTCCTTCCACACCCTAGTTCGAGCTCCATAACGTGCAAATCTGTGTTTTGGCTCGTTTTTTACTCCATTGATACTTTATTTCTTTCTTCTCCTTCCCCACCCTGGTTCGACTCCCATAAATACATTTGCCATAAAAAGAGAGAAATACATATTTTAATTTTCACATAATTATAAATGTCGGTATAGACTTCGTACTATATATAATGGTAACCGCTTGGAATTCGACTTTTACAAATACTTAATCATTCATTACGAAGAAAAATTATTTACGAATTAGGTTTACATTAGGTTTTGGTTCCATATAAATATGTCCAATCGTATAAAATATCCTATACAGAAATTATGGGTGGGAGTTTCAGTACCTATTTGAGAAACGTTAGGATCTATTTGGATTAGCATAAGTTAAATATTTCAGTTACGCTCGACTATTTTTAAATTTTGGTTCGAGTTCGAATAACCCATTTAAATCATTTTCAAAAATCTTTAAAATTCATATCTAACTTAAATTTCATTAATCTAAATGCAAAATCATATATATATTTTATTAGAACATCAACTTGACATATAGTTATATGTGTGGTCCAAGTTTTTTAATACAATTATAGTAATCTCTTATTAATCATTTAAAAAATAGTTATACAAAAAAAACACAAATATAGCTGAGCACAAGTTTAAAAAATAAATTTGTTAAAAATATAAAACAAAAAATAAACCTACCCTTTAAAGGGGGGGTCAAAATTAGTTTGTAGTTAAAGTTAGTGAAGTGAGTTTATTGAGGAATCATCGTCATCCCTTTTATTTTTCTTTCCTCCAATAATAATTTCATTTCAATGTTCAAAATAAGAAGCCTAATCATTCTGAGGGAAAAAAAACACACAAGTAAAATTAGAAATATAAATAAAAATTTGCCCAAAACACACATATCTGATACAAAAAAATATATATATACATATATATAATAACAAAAAAGCATACGCTTAGAAATGCAATTTACGCTTAGAAATGCAATTTCTTAAAAACATACAAAACAAAACATATACCCGCCCTCTTTAGGGTAACTCCAACCGAACGGTAAAGTTATTTGGCTTGGGTACATTTTAGTGGGACCGAATTAGCTGCCTAGAGTTTCATAAGTTTACCTAGTTTCTTGTCAAAAAAGCTTACCTGTTTAACAGAGAAAGCCTTCTATTCTTGCCAAAGATTTGCATGCGGTGTTGTGGAAGAAAGAGAAGATGATCTGGAGTAAAAATAACATGCAACCAATGTACATAGTCAAAATGTAATCATTAATATCTACAAAATCTAAAATACTTTACATTCAATAATATACTGTAAAAGTGCAATAGCTGGTAGATAAATATATATTCAGCTACAAAATATCAAGAACAGAAAAGAAGAGAGAGAGCATCACATTCACAGTAGCCATTTTTTTCCGGCGACGGAGGAAGCTCTTCTTTGATTCAATGGCGCCGCCGAAGAGTGCCGGAGGAGGAGATAAAGGGAAATCTATTGCGGTGGCTACGTCGACAAGGCAGACTCGAAGCCAGACTCAGGCACGCACGGATGGTAACTCGCCGGTTTCCAAGCTCATGAACTTCGAATCTGCCGAGAAGAGGAAAAGGAAGACGAAAGCCAAGGAAGGTGGATCAGCGACGAAGAAGATCAAGAAAGACAAGGAGGAAGCTGCGGTAGAAGCAGACGACGAAGCCGATGAAGAAGCAGAAGCCTCCGTGAAAAAAACGATTGTAATCGAGCACTGGTAAATCTCTAATCGTTGTTAGGGTTTAGTTTTTGAATCTTCACACATTCTTGCTGCTGTTAGGGTTTCTGATTCGTTCTCTCATAATGTGTTGTTCTTGAAGAGAAACTGTGGTTCTTCTTGTGATCTGCTTCATTGAAAGTTAGATTGTTTGTTGTTTTGATGAAGCAAACAAGACAAGTCATTCAAGGAGAGAGCCAACGAGGTGAAGGAAGGTCTGGAGAAAGCTGCTCCTGGCATCATTGTCACTCTCAATCCTGATAAGGTAACTCTAATCTTTTTTAACTCTCCACATGTATATTTCCCGTCGTAAATGCTTGAGGTTGAGATTTTTTTCACATTGTTATGTATGATTCAACAGCCAAGGCGTGGATGCTTTGTGATTCGAGAGGATGGCGGCGAAACATTCATTAGTCTTTTGGTAAAGCCTTTTAAATCTTCTCATTGTGTCAGTTAGTCGTTGTTCCGTGACAAATCAATTCATTTTTCTCGTCTTGTCTGTTCTTATGCTCGTAAACACGTTTCTATGATGATCTGTTTATAGATGAAATTCAGTTTTTCCGATCTTTATGCTTTTTTTTAACAAAGATCCTTATGCTTCTTATGTAGGATATGAAGAAACCATTTACAAATATGACGGAACTTGATATGGAAGAGGTCGTTGCTAACATCCTAGAGAAGATTAAATGAGAGGGCTGTGTGTAGTTTCTGGATCCTAAAAATTTATGATATCTTTCGGATCATATTTTCTGGTTTTTCAAACCAGTTTTCGTTTGATGTTGGTCGGATGTTAAACTATGCTATTTTTGTTATATTTTATTTTTTATCGGATTATCTATTAGATTATCTGTAAATGTTGGGTTTCTATTTTTGATAAATTAGAAAAATAATTCATGATTTGGTTAGACATTCGTGTAGCGTAGTTTAACATAATAAATCAGAAAATGAATTCATGATTTGGTTAGACATTCGTGTAATCGTATTTTCACCATTTACCTTAACCGAATAAATTTATCAACTTATCCAAAAGGAACCTATATATATGTTGAATGAAGATATATTTTCGGTTATTCAAAATTGTATTTGAAAAATAATTCTCTGATTAGCTGTAACATTCATATAAATCTTTCAAAAAAAAAATTAATCCCTATAGGATTATCACGCGGATCACCACCTCAGCCGTACATTTGTCAACCTATTATTATTTTTTACAAAAATTGTGAGTGGATTCTAATTCTCTGATTGGCTGTTACCTCTATTGCGCGGATCAAGATCTCAGCCGTATATTTGTCTAAAGCAACGTACCGGATCTTTTGGATTTTGTCCTCTACCTCCCTTCCTTCTATTCTCCACACCGTCGTATTCTTTCCTTCCATCCCAGACCCTAAACCTAAACCCTAGACCCCAAACCATTTTTCAATAACTTATGTACATTTATTTGGAGAAATTTTTTCAATAACTCATGTACATTTAAAGAACATCAAACACTGAGTATTTTATTCTGATAATTCTCATTCAACGAAAAGTTTGATCTCGTTGTTTAAATACTGAAGTTCTATTGAACGAACACATGTAAAAAACAAAAAAAAAAACAAAAAACAATGAATATTATTTTCAAATACAACACCAGATCTTTAATTACTATACACACTAAAGGTTAACTACATACATACAACGAGGTGGTTGAATGAGGTGTTGAAGGGAGTGTTGAAAAAAGTAATTTGATGATGTGATTAAACTGTGTTGAAAAGATTCAAACAGTCTAAATCACCAACTATGTACGCTGGTTTTAAAATTCAACGCCCTATCTTACTAATTAGCACTTAATTATTTCTGCATCAAAATTAAACAAACCTAGTATCTATATATAGATAAATTAAAATGATAAACTGTCATATAAATCTTAAAAATATATAATTAATTCCTAATTATATTATCGGTTTTAAATAACCAAGCCACCTCATCTTAATAAATTAAGGGCTAATTCCTACAAGATTATCGCCTTTCAATATATTATGACACTCTTGGCGATCTATTATCTCTCTGATGATTTTGGTTGTGACCTTTATCACGCGGATCAACACCGTCGTGTTCTTTCCTTCCATCCCAGACCCTAAACCTAAACCCTAGACCCCAAACCATTTTTCAATAACTTATGTACATTTATTTGAAGAATTTTTTTCAATAACTCATGTACATTTATTTAAAGAACATCAAACACTGAGTATTTTATTCTGATTATTCTCATTCAACGAAAAGTTTGATCTCGTTTTAAAATACTGAAGTTCTATTGAACGAACATTTGTAAAAAACAAAAAAACAAAAAACAATGAATATTATTTTCAAATACAATACCATGTCTTTGATTAATATACACACTAAAGGTTAACTACATACATGCAACGAGGTGGTTGAATGAGGTGTTGAATAGAATTCAACCAGTTGAATCACTACAATGGGAGTGTTGAAAAAAATAATTTGATGATGTGATTAAACTGTGTTGAAAAGATTCAAACAGTCTAAATTACCAACTATGTACGATGGTTTTAAGATTCAACACCCTCTTCATTTTTTAACATTCGTCTTCATACCCACTACCCACTGCCATGGTTTTGTTGAATAAAATTCAACGCCCTATCTTACTGATTAGCACTTAATTATTTCTGCATCAATTAAACAAACCCATTAAACAAACCTAGTCTCTATATATAGTTAAATTAAAATGATAAATTGTCATATAAATCTTAAAAATATATAATTAGGAATTTATCGGTTTTAAATAACCAAGCCACCTCATCTTATTAAATTAAGGGTTAATTCCTACAAGATTATCGTCTTTCAATATATTATGACACTCTTGGCGATCTATTATCTCTCTCATGATTTTGGTTGTGACCTTTATCACGCGGATCACCATCTCATCCGTACATTTGTCAACCTATTATTATTTTATACAAAAATTATGAGTGGATTCTAATTCTCTGATTGGCTGTTACCTCTATTGCGCGGATCAAGATCTCAGCCGTATATTTGTCAAAAGCAACGGACCGGATCTTTTGGTTTCTGTCCTCTACTTCCCTTCCTTCTATTATCCACACCGTCGTATACTTTCCTTCCATCCCAGGCCCTAAAACTAACCCTAGACCCCAAACCATTTTTCAATAAAGTTCGTAACCATTTTTCAATAAAGTTCGTGTTTCCTTTTAATTGCTATGTTAAAAAATGCTTCCGTTTAATTGTTGCTATCTTGTTTATGTGCTATATCGTTAGCTTGCTGTATGTTCATTAAAAAATTAACTAATAATTACTTGGTTAATTTGTGCAGGTTAAATTAAAGATGGGACTTGACTATAGCTACACCCAGCCTTCGGAGTCAGAGGATTACTACGGTGGGAACTCAGTCGACAGTGTCTACATGGAAACGGAAGATCTTATTCGCCGGGACCAAGCTGAGATAAAATACAATGCTCGTGCGCGTGTGGAGTACCCTCCGCAACCCGAGGTTGAGTTTGGATTCCCGCAGATTTGCTACTGTGGAGCTCAGCCTCTTCTAGAAACTTCCACTAGTAGGAATGATCCAGGGAGAATATATTACACCTGTGCGCATGTTGATGATGGCGAGAGACATGTTTGGAAGTGGTGGGATGTGGCCGTAATGGAAGAGATGAGAGCTAGGGATAGACACGTTCTTCAGCTGGCTGAAAAGGTAGATTCCTTAACCCTTTTACCGGACTATGAGACTGAGCAGAAGATAGCTAGGCTAGAGAAGATTGTAAGGGAAAAACCTAGGTTTAGCAATGGCTTTGAATACTTTGTTGGTCTCATGGGCATCGTATTAGTTGTAATAGCTTTTGTGTGCATGTTTAAATGAACCGTTTCTAGTGTTATGTGTAATGTTGTAATGTGTAATGTTGTAATGTACTCTTTGTATTGAACTCTTGTAATGAATCATATCTATAATATTTATTAACAACCAAGCTTCTTCTATTTTACGATTTTCATCGTTAAATATTAAAAACAGGGTTATCATCGTCCTTAGCTTGCCAGTTACTTTCATCTGAAGCCGTGCTTTGCCGGTACCGTTTCCTATCATTGCCATTAGCTTGCCAATTATGGAGTGTATCGCTGGTAGTTTCTTAACGACTTGCCTTCAAAACGCTCAATGTTAAGGGTTTTCACTGCTATTGAAATGATTTCTGGGTTATGTTGTTTACATTTGCCATCGACAAAATCAGTTGACCTAGGTCCATAAAGGGGACTGAGCCCATTAACGAAAATTATTATTGCCCTCAGCTTGCCAGTTACCTTAGGTATACTTTAGAAACTCTATCTAGCTATTTGGTCCTAGCTTGCCAGTTGATGTTTTACTTTACTCATATTTTTATTACGAATACCGACTTCTCTTGGTGATAATTATTGGTGCATGCCCAAAAAAGCAACGACAAACAATTCTTCTTAATTGACAACACAATTACCACAGCCTTTTCATATAAGTACAATCACATCATCTACAAGTACCCAAGTTTTACTCGTGAATATGTTGATCGGATGCATCACATCATGACTAGTTGGGCACTTCCTGGTTACGTGGAACCTGAGATGTTTAGGTCTCTATGTGAAAGAATATCTCTTAACGTGTCACGTGATTGCTTGTGCTCCACAATGATAGAACCAGTGTCTGAAGTCTCCATAGATGAATCAAGACAAAGGTGGAGATGCGATCGTTGTTTCTGGCAACGTGCAGCTTGGGACTTCGGCAGTAACATTCATTTGACCGCTCGTCACTGGCCCATTGGAGATTCGTTGTGTGTATATGCAATGTAATGTTTATCTACTTTGACTAAGTTTATGTAAAATACACTTCTGACTATGGAATGTGTGAAATAAGTATTGTGATTAACTAATACTCAATAACATATGAATCACTTACTTAAAATGCAGTACAACAAAAAGTTTGGGAAAAATAGGCACCAACTACAGTGTTCATTGATTGAGTTTCTTCATTTTTGCTTCTTAAACCCAGACCTTGTCCTGCTCAGGTTTTCATCCTCAGGTGAGTCTTCGCCTACTTCCTCCACATAGTTCACGTCTTCCTCCAATGCAGCGACTTTCCTCCCCACATAGTTCAGGTCTTCCTTCCTCCCCTTCACGTCTTCCTCCAATGCAGCGACTTTCCTCCTTAACCTGTTTAACGCCCACATCTGCTTCACGTCCTTCTCTTCTAATGCAGCGAATCTCCTGTCTAACAAACCCAATTGCTTTGTCCAGTCTCCCGGTTGGTTCTTCCAATTCAGCAAATGAGAAGAAGGATACACATCAGACTTGCTTAAGTCAAATTACTCACTAAAGATCAATAACATGGGACCAATCAGTCAGTCATCCTAAGTATACAAATTTATTTCATATTACTCACTACACATCAGACTAGCTATATCAAATTACTCACTACACATCAGACTAGCTTAAGTCATATTACTCACTAAACATCAATCATAACACGGGACCAATCAGTCATCCTAACTATACCAATTTATTTCACAAACAAAGAGAGTGTCATAGAATTACAAACCCTTGTATCTCCACAGTCGCTTAAAGTTTGGCTGCAACTTTTCTCATCCTTATCTCCCTCTTCTTCATTTGGCTGAACATCATCAACACCCGGAGTCTCGTGACTCGACCTCTCCTCAGATCCTATCTCCCCGCCTCCTTGGTCAGGATTCTCCTCATACTTCAATCCTTTTTGTTCCATTTTGTCAAACGATTTCACGTCTCGGTCTTCTTCTTCACGGCTCTGGTTTAGGTTTTCTGTCGCAGCGACCAAGTTCGACCCATTAAAATTAGGGTTTCCATTGAGGTTTTAAATGATTTATTGTTTTCTTTTGCTTTTTTTTTTACAAAACTTTCATTTGATGAAATACACTTTAGGCCCATTTCAGTATTTCGGCCCATTCAAGGAATTCCACATTTTTTTGATTTTGTTTGGTTGTTTACCTTTGCCACTCAAATAATCAACGAAGGACTGAAGACATAATCTCTCTAGCACACGATGACAACACATTAAATCTTCTTTTGATGTCTTTAATAACCCTTGAATGTTTATATGTGCATATTCAGACCTAACCTAATATACACACAACAATAAAACACCAAGATACACAAATTGAGACAGCATCACGAACATAAAAGAATTTGACACGACTTACAAAAGGTTTAAAGAACAACAAACGGCAAAAAGTGTATTTGTTAGCTGTTAGGGAAGGCTGATTAATCTTAAGAGCAAATTCCTCGTCATCAAATGAAAGTTTTGTATCACCCCGCCATTAGCTTGCCATATCATCTCATCATATACTTGCCATTAAATTGCCAATTCGTATACTTGCCCTTAGCTTGCCAATTCGTATATTTGCCATTAGCTTACCAATTCGTATATTTGCCATTAGCTTACCAATTCGTATACTTGCCATGCGCTTACCAAGGGTAGCGCTGGTATTTTGAAATAATGGGTACTGACTCCAAAATTTCCTTTTAAAAGGTACCGACTCCACAATATCCCTCCAAAGTGTGGCATACCAGCGAATTTTCTCATTAAAAATTATCTATAGTAATTTTGTTTCTTAAATATGAAAACCATATTTGTGTAATATACTCTCGTTTTCTTAATTTTAACTATCAAAAAGGTTTCAACCCTTAACCATTTTTCATATTTTAGAGTTTGCATAGATAAAACAAAAAAATTATGCCCTTAATTGGTTTCTGAAATTTTGATGCCATAAGCCAATGTTTCAAAATTTTGCATTGAGGCACGGCTAATGGATAACTGTTTGATACAACTCGACCGTAGCGGTTCCGATGACCAGCTAGCTAGTCCACTCCAAACTTTTTTAACATTACAAAATCCGTTAATAAATGATTACGAAATACCGTCAATTAACAATATATCTATGAGATTGACAAAAAAAAGCAATATATCTACGAATGAGAAACCATTTAGTAATGAATGGGAGATGTGAATGAGTATTTTTGTGAGTCTGATGATACATACAAACTCGTATTAAATATTATAAGGGTTGTGGAAGACTCGTATTTGTAATGAGTTTTTCTTTGATCATAATGTTAGTAGAAGTTACGAAAATGTTAAACCATGCTGGTTTCAATGTTCAGGAATGTATTTCCAACTCCGATGGGTCTACAGAAGCAGGTAGTGGTGATTCTAGGTAACAGAGAGGTGGACTGTAACGTTGGACACCCCGTTGGTCAGAGGATGGACCAAGTGTAATTAGATGATATGGGTGATATAGCTGACGAGCCAATCTCCTTTTCCGATGTGTCAATGAGAATGGTAGTTCAAAGAGTCAGCAATATTGGAGGGGATATTTGTCTTAAGCTCTCATCATGAGAGATGCTTTGGGATGATGGTATATTGGAGTTGTATTTAGACCAGAAATGTTGAGTTTTTGTTCATTGCTCAAAGGGAAGATTAAAGAACTATTTTGGGAATGTTTTTGGAAGCTGACTTGATTTTGATTGCTTGGACAAATGAGAGATCAAGCAACCTTACCCATAACGTCTGAAGGATTGCAAGTTCAATTCTCGGTGGAAAAGATCTATTCTCCTAAGTAGAGTTCATTTGAATTTCCTATCCTTAGAAAAAAAAGATATATAACGTGATGATGTTGTTGTTTTACGCTTCGGCTCTATTTATTTATTTGTGTAAGCTTCACCATCTATTATGATTATGTGTGTTGTAGTTAGTTCTCATTGCATCACAATTCCTTTAATTTTGTTAATATGTGAATGTGATTCCATGCTTTATCAATGTTGCATTTATTTATTGAAACGATAGAAAAAACTTGTTACAATAGAAAACGATAGAAAAACTATTATATATTCGAAAAACTTGAATAAACAAGTTCTTCACACGAAACAAAGGATCTCTTCTTTATGTCAACAAAAACTATGCAACACACAACAATGATAAAACCCTGACTAAAGAAACGATGAACCACAGTCACACAAAGATAGGAAAACACGACGAAACACCTGTTCCTGCATAATAACAACACGTGAAAACTTGTCAGAAAAATTATGGTACTTGTAATATTTGTGAATGAACAAAATATTGAAAATTCCGAAAAAAAGATATTTTAAGCTAGATATTTCTAATCTATCATTACAGTTACCTTTAGTTTTTATCGAAAGCACTTGTACATGAATACTATTAACAATACCTTCCCTAGATTAACTTGAAATGATCATTTATGGTCATGTATATAGGTAAACATATAATATAGGGAGAGACGGAGAGAGAGAGAGTAGAGAGAAAAAAGCTTAATTACAAGGAGATGAAATGGAAACAAGAGAGAATAGATAGTAGTAAATCATTTGGTGAGTACATAAAGAGCGTAGAGGATCCCAGGAAGATACCCAAAAAGCGTCAAAACCAAACATATCCAAAACTCAACCTGCAATCAAATTCCAATTTTTGGATGACTGGTTTCAAGCTCCTGAGGCAGTGTATAAAGGAAATCAACAGCTTCTGCTATGCTTTTCTTTGGTCTGGTCCTTCTCTTAATGCAAAGAAAGCAAAAGTTTCGTGGGATGTGGTCTGCCTACCTAAGGAAGAAGGAGGTTTGGGTTTCAGATCACTGAAGGTGATGAACAAAATCCTTACTCTGAAACTGTTATGGAGGCTCTTGTCCTTTCAACCATCTCTTTGGACTAAATGGATTCAGACTTATTTGGTTAAGACCGACACAATATGGTCTATAAAGGATACAACAACGACAGGAACATGGATGTGGAGGAATCTTTTGGAATATAGAGACTTGGCAAAACAGTTTCATAAAATGAAGGTGGGGAATGGAAACCGAACCTCCTTCTGGTTTGATTCTTGGTCTCCACTTGGACGTTTATATGATATCACTGGAGCCAGTGGATGTATTTATTTTGGAATTAGAGCGACTGCAACAGTCTCTTCAGCGTTGCTTTTGAGAAGGAGAAGAAGAAACCATCGACAAGACATTATGAACATCATTGAAGCAACTATAGAAGAACAGATAACTAAGCTCTCGTCTGAAGAGGATTGTGCTGTCTGGAAGAGATCTCCTGATGCTTACAAACCTGTATTCAGTACCAAAAATACTTGGATGTTTACTTCATCAGCAAGCTCCGACTGTTAACTGGCATAAGAGCTTATGGTTTAAACACCACACGCCAAAATTTGCTTTCTTTACTTGGTGAGCTATTCACAACCGTCTGACAACTGGTGAGAGAATGCTTCAATGGTCCTCAAGTATAAACCCAGCATGTGTGTTCTGCAACCAGTTGGAAACTAGGGATCATTTATTCTTCTCATGTCCATTCGCCACAGAGGTATGGTCTCGGTTAACCAAGAACCTTCTCCTTAGACGTTTCACAACAGACTGGACAGAGATAATAGAGATTACCAAGGATAGTAGTCAGGACCTTCTTTCCAAGTTCCTAACCCGCTATGTTTTCCAACTTTCGATACATTCTTTGTGGCGAGAAAGAAACAACAGGAGGCACGGAGCTACTCCAACAACAGTCTTGGTTATGGTCGGCATGCTTGATAGGCAGGTCCGAAACAAATGTCTTTCTTTTCGACAAGCTCAGAACTTCACCTACGCTGCAGCTTTAGGGGTGTGGTTTTCCACCAGGTAGCATAGGCATAAATCTTGGTTTTCTTTTCTGAAAAATGTTGCACAAGTTGCAAAAACAGTGTATTTTCTTTTTGAGTAAATTTAACATATATTCAAAAAAAAAATCAAATTCCCATTTTTATGTTTGTGAATATATATGTGTGTGTAAAGAACTCCATGATGAAGTTGTGAGTAATAAAATCCGTTTAATTAGTGAGAAGATTAAAGAAAAAAATAAATAGTAGTTACCTCGCAACCATATCTAAGGCTTTGATTGGTAGAATATTAGTATTAGCATTATCCTCTACATTATCCAATCAACATTTGTTACAAAAGCATTTAAAAGAGCATTTACTAAATGCTAAGACTCTCTAAATTATCTCTAGCAAATGTTCTCATATCAAGTTTTTGGAAAAACATTTACATTTATAATTTATAAATTTAAGAAAAATAGATAATTAGTTCATTTATTTGATTTAATAATATCATAAAATTATTTTTATATCCAGAAAAATAAAATTTTGATTTCTAAAATAAACAATTCGAATATAATTTTTAAAAATATTATTTAACATTTAAAATATAATTTAATTATATTTGATTAAATTAATATATAAATTATATTTTAAATTAATTATATAAATTGGGTAAATTAATTATATAAATTAGATAAATTAATTATATAAATTATATAAATTAGATAAATTAATTATATAAATTAAATTATATAAATTAATTATATAAATTAATTATATAAATTAATATATAAATTTAATAAATTAATTATCTAAATTATATTATATATATTATATTTTAAATAAATTATATAAATTAAATTAAATTTTAAAATATAATATTATTAAATCAATTATTTAAATTATATTATATTTTAAATGCAAAATATTATTTTTAAAAATAGATATTTTAATTTTAAATATTATTTTTTAAAATAACATTTTAACTGTAAACATAATTTTGAAATTAGTAAATAAAATAATTAATTAAATATATTAATATATAAAATAAAAAATATATATATATTACAAATATATTCATTATAAATAATATATCATATATTATATACTAGTTTTAATAATAAATTTAAATAGCATGTTCGTACTGCTCTACCAATCAATCTTTTAAACAGTTTAGCAACAACAGCTTCTGTAGCATACTGCTTTTATAGCATACTGCTACTGTTTTCTCATCTGTTTTGACAATCAGAGCCTAAGAAAGACACCAAGAGGAGGAAGGAGGATAGCGAGAAGAATATCTATGAAAGTAGTTGTTCCCATTTTTCTGAAGCTTTAAGAAGTTACTAAGAAAATAATTGAAGCTTCAGTGTGTGTTTTCTTTACTATCTACATGTATCTCACACCACACTATATAGAGATATTTATGAGCAACGTGGTGCTTACCTTTTTTGTTTGTTACGCCTAAGGCTGGGCAAATAACCAGACCCGAAAATTCGAACCCAATCCAATCCGATAAAAATGAATCTGAACCGATCTGAACCCGGCATAAATACTGAATAGATCATGTTTTATAGTATATTGGATTATAGGTGTTATCCGAACCGAACCCGGACTTAAATAGATATCCAATAGAACCCGAAACATTTAAAATCACAAAAGAATAGAAATATGATCTTAATTCCAAATATGTAGCCGAAATACTTTAAGATATTATTAAACTTCTAAAAAATATCTATTACATGAATATTGATGGTTGAAGCTTGAAGTTTTTAGATTTTAATTTTGTTTTCATTGAGTAATGTTTCTCGTTTCATGAGGATTTAATTTTTGTTTTATGTTTTCATTTATTTAGTTTTTTTCTATTAATATTTATATTTATCTTTTGTTTGATTTTTAATGATCACATTTGATATTCTTTTCTCATTTTAATCGATTTTACTTATGTTTTGGCTAATAAAATAGGTACAAATCATGTATTAAATGAAAAAAAACTGATTGTACTTATATTTTGATTACAATGGGTTATACCGGTTTTTTGTAGATTTACTAACCCGATCCGAATCTGATAGAATTTGAATCAGTCCCGAACCAAACTTGCATATAATCCAAATGAGATTGATTTTGATAAACCAAAAAACGAAACTCAAATAGATAAAATTGAAATCCGATTGGGACCCGAATGCTGTGCCTAGTTACGTATTCCTTTTTCTTTAAGCTAAATGGGGAATATTTTTTTCATTTTGATTTAGCAAGGGCGAAAGGGATTTAAGGAGATATTATGGTTTCCCAATATTCCCTGATTACTGATTATCGTTGGGAGTGCCAAAAAACGAAAGAATACTTCGCCTAGCGCGTCACAGAAACCGTGTTCATGTGGGGTTGCTAACAACTGGTGGAGATGATGATGATTGTGTTGTATTTCTCATGAACCACGAAAGTTTAGCAACTATGATACAAATTTGCTTTTGATGAGATGAACCATGTGACAGTGAAGTTATATAAAGCAGGGTTTTTTTGTGGTGGTCCAAAATTCAAACCTACTCTACTGCATTTTTAACATTTTACCACGAAATAAACAAGTTACTCACATAAACCAACGAATTCTTCTTCATAGCATAAAGTGTATAATAATAATACAAACACAACAATGATAATTAATTACTCAGAACATATAAAACAAATGATGAAACAGTCCCAACGGGAGATCACGACAACGAAACAGCTGTTCCTCCTGTACAATACCACAAAAACTTTTGTCAGTAAATTCATTATATTAATAAAAATGCAAAATAACTCATTATGTAACTTTAGACTCTTATTTTCTCTCTAGATGCTATTACTCGATGGTTATGCGAAAATGATAGATAACAATATCTCACTAATTTCTTATCAGGGTTAGGGAGTCTTTACAACTTAGAGAACGTGGTTCAACTAACATATACCTAACTAATAAGTCCACTAAATCAAAGATTATTTATCTTATGTAAATCTCGTTGTATATCCATCACATATGCGTGTATGTTTATACAATTCTTATTAATCTATATCGAGTGAGAGAGATCGTAGAAAGCTTACAAGGAGACCGAGAGGAAAGAACAAATGAAATCATCAGTCCTTGGTGATGATATAAAGGGCGTAAAGGATCCCGGGAAGATAACCAAACAGCGTCAAGATCAAACATATCCAAAACTCAACCTGCAAAACAGAAAAATTAAGAAAATTCTCAAAATTTAAAATAAGAGTTTTATAAGATTGAAAATAACACAGTAGTCGTCGAATTGAAAATACCTTTAAGCCAAATTTGAGAAAGACGCCGAGAGGAGGCAAGAGGATAGCCAGAAGGATTTCTACGAAAGTGGCTGTACTCATTTTTCAAGCTCTTTGAATTTGTAAGAAAATATTTATGTTTAAAAGCTAAATTATAATAGAACTTCTCTTGATGATTCTGGACTCTTGAATCTCCTTGTTATCGTCTGGCTATATATATAGACCTGACTTCAGAATATTATATGAGCCAAGCCACGTGGTGTCCAGTCTGTATTTGGTCATTTTTTGGTAAAATTGGTCCTTTTCTTCTTTTTTTTGTCAACTAATTGGTCCTTTTCTTTAAAGTTTAAACTCATTTTTCACCCAGTAGCTTATTTGTTTCTATTTTTCTTCTTTTGGGAGTAAAGAGTGTATCCCAACAATTTTTTTTTTGAACAATTTATCCCAGCAATTTAATTCAAACAAATTAAGTGAATAATAACTCTTAAATTAATAATTTAATTATTTGCGGAAACTTATAGGTTCGTGAATTAATTACTTAAATAAAAATTTCCTACAAGTATTAGGAATGAGTCACACTATGGATTTGAGATTACCGTGTCATGTGGTTTATAAAAACTAATTTCTTGGGCACCCAAGAGGCCAAGACAAAATTATAGGAATTTTTTTATCTTTTATAAAAATTGAAGGTGATGTGGGAATGCTTAACTTGATGGCCATAGATATAGACACGTGTACGAAAATAAATTCGACTACGTTTTGACGTTGATCTAACTTGATAAACCCATTATGCTACTTGAAAGTTAATAAAATATGGCCTTTAATTGATTTAGTTAGGTTTCCAGCCTGGTGATATATCCGATTAATGGTAGCGTTTATACTGCTTTTATTATTTCTTGAATGAAATCGGTAACTAAATTCTACACCAATATTTTAGTAGAAGCTATTTGTGATTTACATTTTGATAAATTTGGTATCTGGATATGAGTAATATGCAGAGTTTAAATTTATTTTATATGTAAAAAAATATTTATCTATCTATTGGTGGCGAAGTCTCAATTTAAAAGGCATTCATAGACAAAATGCCACTTCGTAAAAATCCAAGGTTAAAAGTTAAAACCAAGAAAAAATATATTTCTACGAATTCTTTTTATCTGTTGACAAGAAACACAACTGTTTGTCACTAGACTAAGCTTAGATTTGACTAAATTTCATGGAACTTGTCAGGAAGTTAAATGGCTTAACGCAGTATTATATAAGTGTTTTGAAACCATAATACTACTCAAAAACCATTTTATTGTCGGAATAGGAATGTGGGCCGGGGCAATCTCCGCCATGGAGTTCGGCGAGAGGTATGGATGGCTACATATAAATATCACACCTTCTGGCAACGGTAACATGACCCGTTGACCACTCACATGCCTTCAGGTCTGTCAACAAAATATCCGGCCGTCCTCTCACGTGCCAAGTCCATGCTTACATTACACTGTGTGTTCATTTCTCAGTTTGTATTCAGTGTATTGTATTTGCATCATCAATTATGTAGATGCATCATGCATAGCTGGTTAGGAAACGCGCATTTAGTATGAATATGAACCTATTGGCTATTGGTCGGTCTGTGTTTCAATAACCGGTAATTAAGCATTCTTATCCAAAATTACAGAGCTATAAACTTTGAAGAATGTTAAAACTCTGGTCCTTGACGTATGACATATCCAGACTTGTTTTGGCTTCATGTCAACTTCCGTATTTTCTAGATATAACTAATTAGATAACCTTAAATACTATATATATATTAATGACATCAATTATCTTAGCTGTTGTTGAATACTCTTTAGAAAAAGCAAGAAAATTACAAAATAAAGATATTCTGTGATCCTTAGTGTGGATCATTCTAGTCTGGCTACATCTGTGAGCATAATAGCATATGTTATTTCTTTTCTTTTATGTTATTTCTTCCTAAAGTCGCTTTCTTGACACTCAACAAATCTTCTTCACAAAATAGTCATTTATTCACTTAATTACTAAAATAATATGGCCGACACCAACGCATAACCGTGGCATCGAATTGACACCACACATATTAAAAGTGTTTCTTACTTTATATATGATGTCCTAATCAAAGGTGGTTATGTCATTTTTTTTCTTGCTATAAAATAAGTGGTAATGGTAATATCTTGCTTCTTGTAACAATAAGTTCTTAACTTCTTATCCTTTCAAAAAAAAACACTTCTTATCCTTTCGAATAGAAGCGATCTTGTCGACATTGGTCTTAACCGGTTGGTATGTTGACCCATTCTGTACACCAGTTATACTGAACATCGTTTGTGATACAATATAAGCCCATTAAGGCCCATTAAGAATTTGAGACGAAACAGAAAATTCGTCCATGACAATAACTTGAAATATCTCAACACACATCCATAACACAAAGCCAAATCTTTGTAGGTTATAACTTATAACTTATAACTTACTAGTGTCGGCCCGCCCTACGGGCGGAGTGTGTTACATTTATATTTTTCATTACGAATATATAATTGTTAATATGCAAATCCAATGGTAGGGGTTGGTTTGAAACTTGATGTTATAGTCGGTTTGTTTGTGTAAAATTAAATTGGAAATGAAAATCATGTTCTTTGAATTTTTTTGAGTTTTTATAGTTGGGTTGTATATTTTTTATTGAGCATGTGTTGATAAATATTTGAATATATAAATAACGACGGAGGGAAAATCATGTAAAAATTGATAACATAGAAAAATAATAAGATGAAGGTGTAAAGCATGTTACTTCTTTCTTTCTTAACTTAGCATAGTGTTTATTAGAATGACTTAATAATCAGCTAAACCATCTCTTGATCATTATCTAAAAAAATCAGCTAAACCATCTCTTGATCTCCCAAAATTATTAAAATAACTGAACCTATCTTGCTTTAAAGCCTATTATATATAAATAGATTCTAAATGTAATTTAATGTATGGGTGGGCATCAGGTATCTGATCTAGTTCAGTTTATAGCTATTCAGATTTGGGGTTTTAGGATCTAGAGATTTAAATTTTATCTGGATATTTATTAGTTTTAGTTCGATTCAATAGGTTTGACTACCTCTTGAAATTATGTTTATTTGATTGAAATCAAAATATACTTTAAAATCTTCATAATCCAAAATAAAAGTAATATATATATATATATATATATGCTATAATCATGTATAAATAAATAGATAAAATTATCATTAAAACTGGTTTCTTTGAATATTTGAGTGGAAAACCATTAAATATTTTAGTGTTCTGAATTTGTTTTACTATTTCAAATATTTAATTTTGACTATTTCTAGATACTTTCAGGTAAATTCAAGTAATATACAAAATGTGTCATCTTTAATGTCAAACGCAGACAATTATTCTTAAAACTATGTTAGCAACTTACGTACGAAAAACAAATCCAAATACACATGTAGATAATAGCGGCTATGATAATTAGTGCAAGTGGTCGGCCATAAGACACTATTAACAGAGAATCATGTTATGTTTCAAAAGAACACAAAACAATGTGAAAACAACTTGCAGGAAATAGACAGTTGCTGGGATGACAGCATTATTTGATGGCGTGTTTTAAGTAGTTGCTGGGAAACTCCTTCGTACCAGCAGAGTTTCCAAGTCTCCATAGTTGGAGTTCCGAATAGTTGCGAGCTTTCTTTGTAGTTGGGACTTCTCATCAGCAGTAGCTGTGTCATGTGTGGATGGATTTCATGATTTCATCACGAAATCAGTTTGTGAAGTTTGTGGGTCTATGATTCTAAGTTTGGCAGAGCATCTTCAATTGTGGGAGCATAGTCGGACCTGTTTGTATCGTCTGCAACATCACCTTTCAGCAATGGTTTTGAGTCCACATAAATTCAACCAGCTTCAAGCATTTCATCCCCTGGGTGGTCATCACACCCTATCACGACGAACTTCTTAGCTTAGTTGGGTGCATGGTTATATATATATATATATATATATATATATATATATATATATATATATATATATATATATATATATATATATATATATATAATAAAACAATCACGCTATTAGCTTACCTGGTTAGCAAATTGGTTAAAGGCGAACGCTTGTGGCTGTCACAAATTCGGGAGATAGTGGACGTGGTGTTTGGAGGTAAAGGTGAATCGGCTCAGCTTTAACTGGAAAGTCAAAGTCCTGCCAAGAATTTCTTTTAGGAATTGCAGGATGTTACTTCACCGCCAGCGTCCTGATGCGACAACCATTCACAACAATCAGCGTTATGTTCAAATTTTAAAAAGGACAACAAAGTTAGTTAAATTATAATGTCCATACCAGGAACTGGGCAACCTCAGAGACACATAGATTGATTAGATTTGTTATTAACCCATCAAATGCAACAAAAATGAATGTATCAGTGTAGCTGTAACCGCCAGTTGAACCGATATCTGCAATAAAAAGGTTTTTATTCACTCAGCAATTTCAACATATCGTCTGATGTTTAACAAACACTAAAACACATATTTTTTTTTTTGAAAACAAACAAAGGAAGCTTTTTACCTTTTGTCAAAAGCCATTTCTTTGATTTCTCAATGTATTTTTTTCTACCTTCCTCATCCTTTCTTTTTATGCCTCTTCGGTTTCACACCATCATACTTAGGCTTCTTCTGGGCCTGCTAAAAGACAAAAAGAAGTGATTTTGTAAGTCAAACTGTAGATACCAAAAATAAAAACCATCGCAGCAGTAAAAGACATAGATGTGTTCTTCAATTGATGAATCGATGAGTAAACAATAAGCTTATCTCACAGAAACAATGAGAGAGAACATCAATTATTTTTTTGCCTAAATCTCTCTGTAACTTTCTTGGTTCTAGAGAAGATGGTCTCGAGAGGAAGAATACTCACCTATTTATACTCTTAGTTAGATCGCATCGCTGACGAAAGCTCGCATTCATGTCTAGATCGTGGGTGCTTGGATTAATAAGGGATTAAAGACGATGAAGAAACAATTTGGAAACGTTTCAGAGAAACATGTGAAGATCAGAAGTCGCGACCGTACATAGCTGAGAAACAGGCGAATATCTATCCGTCGGGTAAAGCACAATTAGGTTTGGATATTTGGGCCATTACGGCCGAACATAGAGGAGAAAGAGTCTAAGCCCATAAACACTGCAAAAAGAAAGGTAACGACTTAAGCCCAAAACATAATATTTCGTGAGTTAATGGAACGCAGCGCATCTGACGTGGCAGCACGGGAAACACCCTATTTTCAGACTGGAATCTTATGTGGATGCCTTTAGGAGAGATTATCTCTACTTTATATATAAAGATAACCACACAAAGCCATACACACAACGAAAAAAAAAGAATGGTATGTTTGTTTCCGTGACACGAAGCAAAATGATTTAAAATACTTTGAAAAATATTTAAGGAACACATGACTTCTTTATCACTTGACATTGTTTTCTTCTTTGGCTTCTTTAGTTGTGATAGTCTTAGAGCTTGGAGATTTTCCAATGATGGCTTTCTTTGCCTTAACAAGGGATTGCTTCACCCTTAACATAATACTGTTTGAATGTTTTTGCTTCACAGCAACTTCTTTGGTTGTGACTTCTGCTTGTTGTTTAAGCTCAGCGCTCTGTTCAGCAACCTCTGATACTTTATCTGTAATTGATTCCTCTTGTTTTTTTCCTTCAGTTTCCTTCCCTCTTGATTCTGTATCAGTTTCTTTCAAAGCCTCCTCGCTCTTGCCTTCTGCAGCAGGTGTTTGAGTCTCTTTCGTGATGCTCTCATCTTCAGTAGCTAGTTTAGTTACTACATCGTTGGCTTCACTTGCTTCCTCTTGTTCATTCTTTGACGGTTCTTCCACTACGTGCTTCTCTTCAGTAATGGCCTTCTCAATGACATCAGGAGGACATGAAACATCTCCTTCAGACTCCTTTTCCATGTTTCCATCAGTCTCAACCTTAGCTTGTTCTGTTGATTCAGGTGTTTCTTCTGCCTTTACTACTTCAACTTCTGGTGCCAATTCCTTTCCTTTCTCTATAGGAGTCTCAACTTTTTCAAGAACCTGAACATCTTTGATGTTGTCTTCTACAGTCTCTGAAGGTACTTCTCTAACAAGTTGAACATACAACTGGTTCCACTTGTTTGCTTCCTTCTTCATCTGTTGATTCTAAAACATCAACCACCTTTATCTTCTCCTTATCCTTATTGTCTTCTTCAACAACACTCTCCACTATTTGCTTCTCTTCTTCTTTCTCCTCATCAAGAGCTTCACTATTAACTTCAGCAACACCCTCTTTCACAATGGTTGGTTCTTTAAGTTCTACTTCGTCAGCTGACTTCTTCTCACCACTTCCATATTTCTTCTCTTCTGCGTTGCCCTCATCGCCAGCTTCAGTATTAACCTCTGAAACAAGGGTTGGTTCTTTAATTTCCACTAGTTCAGCTACCTTCTTATCACCATTTTCATCTGTATCCTTCTCTGTGGATTCCTCTACTTCCACAACTGCAGGCGATTCTTTCTCGGGTTCAGAAGCAGGAGTCTGATTACTTTTCTCTTCTTTTGTAACCATCGGGTTTGAATCTGAAACCGGTTTATCTTTCACCACATCCTCAGTTTCCTGCAAAACTTCTCTTTTCCCTTCAACTTAGCTTCCTCGTTCACCTTGTTCTCCACTGGCTGCATCAGGTAAAAATAAAACCTATTTAGTATTCTGTTCTTAAATAGAAACACAATAAGTGTTGCTTAGTCTTATATATGGAACTATAATCACACTTAAGAAACGTGAGAAAATGTTTATATATGAACTGAGAGACTTTTCTTCCATGAGAGCATACGTATGTATATTAGATTCTGTGACAGCAAAGCGTATGGGTCTTACAAGAACCAAAATAGGATGCAGAAAATCTATCTACCAAGCTTAAAAGTATCGCTTAGAAAGGTACAAAATAGATACACAACATAGATGACATATAAACATATGTAATGAGATTCCCTGGAGGACAGAGGGAGAATTTATTAGCCAGCTTACCACATCAGATTTAGTTGCTGTTGCGGTCTGAGAATCTGAAGCCATGAAAGAAGATTCAGAAGGAAGGAGAATAAAAAGTAGGGAGCCAACTTCGCAAATTCAGATGATTATATGCAGAGTTGATGAACAAGTTAGTTTGGCTGAAAGAACTTAAAAGGGAAATGATACATAGAATCACACAAAGTGGGGAACACTGGTTAGCTGTCTCTCACCCTAGAAGGCTAGAACCAGGGTGTCAAGTGTGAGCACACTCTGTATATTCTCTACCCTTTTCGCGTTCTTTTTCCTCTCTATTATATTGTTATTTAACCATTATCTGTATTTGTTGGACATTTATGAATTCTTTTGGGGCTAATGTTGAAAATACCATATACTGTGTGTGTATATATATATCAACTACTTGCAATGTGAAGAAAGGAAAAATAAAGGAATTATTTCTCTGTAATTGCATATCAATACTATTAAAGCTCAATCATTTCTAAATTATACCCTTAATAAAATGTTGAAATCTTCCAAAAATACCCTTAATAATTTGACTAACTAACAAAATTCATTAATGGCATTGTTGTCTTTTGGTTTTGTAGGCTTATTTCAATTGGGCATAATTATATGAATTATGTTTTTATATAATCAATTTCATATCTCATAATTTTTTTAATAACATAAATTAAAGTCTGCAATAATTTTAAAAAGTTGATATTAGAAATTGAAATTTTACAAATTCGCAGGAATAAAACTTAAATAAAAATATTATTGACCATTTTACATGTTTAACAATATTTTATATCATTTATAATTATTTAAAATAATATAATAGCCCAAATATGTTGGATACAACTACAATTGAGAATTTGAGTTTTTACCCGCAGGTCAGCACCGTTTGACCTGCTGGAGGCGGATGCGGGTCGGCAAATTTGAAAAATTCATTATGCAGGTGCGGGTCGAGTGAATTTTAAGCGGAGCGGATGCGGATCGGCCGAATTTGAATCGCGGGTACCCGCTAACTCGCAAAAAAAAATAATTCACTTTTATTTTTCAAAAGAAACATATTTTCGTAATACATATATAAAATATAATAAAATCATAAAATTTTAATTATAAATATATAATTTTAATTATTTATTACAAAAAATATTAAAATATAATTAAAATATCATTAAAATATTTTATTAAAATTTATATTACCTGCGGGTTATCCGCAAATATGGGGGGGGTGCGGGTTTTGAATCTATCTTCGCGGGTCATGCGGGTCGTAATTTTGAGTCGAAAAAAAATTAGTCAACTCGCGGGTTGGCGGGGCGGGTGGGACGAGTTGATCCGCGAACCCAGCTCTAGATACAACCATTGTTTAATTTATTTACAAACGTAAAACGGATGTGTGATGCATTTTAATTTTCGTGATACTGTACACACTATAACAAACCGCATAATTGCAACTTGATCATGTCACACTTAACATAATTAAAACAAAGAATTATCAATTTTTATTTTGAAAAACAACAAAAGAAAACCCGCCCTTTCGAGGGCGGGTCAAAATCTAGTAAACTCTTATGAGCAAACACCATTGTTTTGGGTTTTATTATGGCCTTCCAGAGCAGCACAATCAATCATACATTTATCCAATAAGATACATATCTTATTTAACATAGCATTGTAGAAAAAGAAACTAGTCAGTTACTAATATAGGTTCAGGACTAGACATGAAGGCTATGGTAAAAGTAGAAGTAATTAAGGTAAGAAATACAAAGACTCAAATAATGGTGCAGCCGCTTCCACTTTCATAGGTAGTAACAGACACAACATCGCAACTTGCGCAGTAAGGAGACATAGGTTTGCAGTTGCATACAGGCTTTGGTTGTCCAGGTGGTGGTGGAGGAGGCTTTGGTGGCTCAGGCACTTCTGGAGGCTTTGGTGGCTCAGGTGCTGCTGGGGGTTTTGGCGGTTCTGGAGGTTTTGGTGGTGGTCCAACGCTGATGATTACAGGTTTCTGTTTAATTTTCTTTAAACGTGATGCAACGCAGACCGGATCCATTGTCCCCACCACGGTAAGTATGTTTTTCTTCTCATCTAATGAAATATGATTCACACCTGCATCAAATCTCATGTTTTACTAGTGTGATATGTTAGAAAACTGATTGCTATAAGACTTTTTTCTCAGTACCTTCTATCACTGTGACTGCTTCCAAGATCGCGCTGTTGCATTTGCCACAGTTTATATCGACCTTGATCTCAACTTTCTGTTCAAAACCACATATAAATTAATAACAACAAAAATGGAATCATGCGCTATTAGGTTTTTGAAAAATGGTTATAGGATGTTAACCTTTACAGTCATGATGGATCAGCCAAAAATGAAAAATGGATTAGTGGAGTTTTTGGAGGATGGAGAAAGAAGATAAGAAGTTATTGGAAACATGTGAAGACAAGAGATGGCAGATTATAATAGTGTTGAAGCAGTTGAGGTTGTCTTTGATCAGTATATTAAATAATCAAAGAGATTGCAGTATCTACGTTGTTGGATGCATGTTTACAAATATATTGTGAATAAATTGCTTAGTTGGTATTCAGCCATCATTTTTATACATGGACTCTACTTGGAAATTATCGAGGAACAAATTTGTTTGATTATACAAACATTTATGAATATATTTAAGTCCCATATAAAAAAAAAAAAAAAAAAAAAAAAAAAAAAAAAATATTTAAGTCCCATATATTATTCTAATTGGTACTTTCTTGACCTCCTAAGTTTTATATTAGATATCTTATGATCATGCAAACGCATGGATAGATATAGTCAGTTTTGGTTCACCTTTAGCCGGTTTCTGATTTATTTGGGTAGAAATTGAACCATGCCTTCCGGTTTGGTTATCAAAACAGTAGGACCGGCTTGGATTTGACTGAACTAAACAAAGCTCTTGAGTAGTATAAGCAACCAAAATCATCGTCCCTTCTTTTAATCATCATTTCGAGTTTGGACATGTTTTTATGTTGAGTGTTAAACCTCCCTTTAGTTACCATATTTTAACCAACGATCAAAACACTTAAACCTAATTATGGCAGAAGTTTAAAACAAGCCTATGTGCCCTATATGTTTATTCTTCTCCATTCGTTTCTCCATTGGCTAAATCTTCTTGACATAGATATATAAATTCAGAAACAAGAGGTCAAAGGGTTTTTCTTCAATTCAACAATAACATTTATCATCAACAACCAACAATGGCAACTTCCGTGATCCATCTTTTTGTTACCATCTTGCTTGTGGCCGCCCACAAGGCCTTCGCCGAATCAAACACGCTCCAAGATTTTTGTGTTGCTGATCTCAAGGGTTTTGTTTAATCTCTCTTTCTTTCTTTTGATCGAAAATTTTTATTCTGGAAAAAAGCAGATTCATGCCACATTTTTCTGAATAATGGAGAGGATATATCTTTTTAGAGTTTTCTAATTAGTTAAGCATGTATAGATATGAACTGGAATCAGTTTTTTTTCTTACAACATTATAGTTTTGTTGTCGTTGACTTTAATCATGTTTTTAATAGGTGAGAAAGTCAACGGATACCCCTGCAAAGACCCATCACAAGTTACACCGGAGGATTTCTACTACACAGGCTTAGCCAACGGTGCATCCACCGCCAACACCACAATGGGCTCAGCCGTTACAAGTGGCAACGTTGAGAAAATCCCTGGCCTCAACACTTTGGGTGTCTCCATGTCTCGGATCGACTACGCACCAGGCGGACTCAACCCGCCTCATCTTCACCCTAGAGCCTCTGAAGCCATATTCGTCCTAGAAGGACGTCTCTTCGTTGGATTCTTAACCACCGCTGGAAAACTCATCTCCAAACACGTCAACAAAGGAGACGTATTTGTGTTCCCCAGAGCTCTACTCCATTTCCAGCAGAACCCTAACAATGCTCCTGCTTCCGTGCTCTCTGCTTTCGACAGTCAGAATTCTGGAGCTCAAGGTGTTGGACCGACTCTGTTTGGTGCTAACCCTCCGATTCCTGATGACTTGCTTGCCAAGGCGTTCTATTTAGAACCACAGGAGGTTCAAAAGGTTAAGGGTAAATTCCCAGCCAAGAAATAAATATAGGTTTCAGACCATACCCATTAATGCAATAATGAATAATGAAACATAAAAAAAATGGAAACTACGAATTAAAAGCAAAAAGTGCTTGTAAATATTACTTCTGAATGTTGTAGATACTCTTTTAACATTTTTGGCCCATTTGATTATAACAAGACCAGCTCTTAAGAGTAGATTTTTCATAACCAATTTCTGGAGTCGATATTTCTTTTGTAAACTTCGTGTCTCTTATCAATAATATAGTTTCCTTCAAACGAAAATAATATCAGTTACAAGAAAAATAATAATAATAATAATATCATTTTATCTACCGATTCAGTGAATCACACGCATCGGTACGTTATTATACAGTAATTTTACTGTATATCATTTATTATTATATATAAATATATGTATAAAGGCAGAAAGCTTATTAAAAACATTAGATTTATCCACGTTAAATGCGGAAAGCTAGATTACACTTTGAATATTTGAGTCCATTTAGCGTAAAACTGTAAACAAGAAAAATAAAACCTGTAAACAATCATGCCCAGGCTATAGACAACTAGTATCATATCTAAAAAAATCAGAGAATGGCTCTTGTAGCTATCCAAGATCGATGGAGCCGTTTCCTTCATCTCTATATGTATGGGGTATTATGTTTCAGCTGCAACCTGGAGTTTCTGGATGATTCTTAGGGCCATTGTTTGTGCATGCTCAGACCCGTTGACAACAACGCTCGTCAGTGTCCGTTTCTGCTTCTCCTCTTTGCTGACGAACTCTAATCCCAATCCATCTCTTTCACTTACATTGAGGATGATCACTAAAGCGTTCTCCACATTCGGTTGGCAGGTTAAACGCCGCAAGAACTTTAAGAGAGTGAACACCAACGCGAGCTCCGTCATTTGCTCAACCGCGTTCTGGCTTGTAGAGAGCAAAGCAAGGAGAGAGAGTGAACGATCGACCATCGCATCAGCTTGGAACTTTGTGGTTAGTACACGTACCGCACCCGCCATCACAGCCCTATCTAAGTATCTATGTTTTCTTCCAAGAGACATAAGTTGGAGACGGCATCGAATGCTGAGGCCTCATGATTTTCTGCAAGGAGGTCTATGAGGGGCACCAACACACCAGCGCTCGCAATGAACTTCCTGTTATGATCAGTGGAAGACAGCAAGGCAAAAGTAGCAGCTGCATCACGTCGTGTTTCCTCCTTCGACGACCCTTGTTTCAGACAAGACATCAGAGTGTTGATGATGGAAGGGCTTTGAGCTATGAAGGTTTTGTTCTCCTCTTGGGAAGAGAGGTAGAAGAGGGTCTTAACGAGATCACTTTGTAGCTCAGGATCAATGTCAGCTCCAGGGTGTAAGAGTGGCTGAAGCAACTTGGTTAACGTATCAGACCCTTCACTGACGACCAAGAAGATGCAAAATGTTGGATATAGCCTAGCATGGCAGTGGATCTCTTTAGCAGCCTCCCCCTGAGATGAGACTGAAGAAGAGGCTATCTTTTCAATCAGTGTAGGGACAAGTGACTCATCAGAAGAATAAGCAGCTGCAGTCTCAGGAAGGTCGACTATGTTCTCCTTGCACCACTGACGGATATGGCTGGAGAGTGCTTTGTTTGGTATTAGCTTTGTATGAGCTAAGGGCTGTAATGTCTTGGGACAAACGCTGTGGTTGACTTCCCTCAGCCATCGATCTATGTAGTATCGCTCGTAGGTCTGATAAACACACACAGATAAAATATGAGCAATTCACACCTATCTTTACAATTCAGTTACAGTACTTATGAGTACTGTGGACGCGTTGTTTTGCTGTTGTTGTTCTAAGTCCTAAAGATTCCAAAAAGAAAATTCAATATCAGCAAGAAAACATGACAAACATGAAACAAGAAAAAGGATTCAATACCTCCCCAGAAGACAAGAGTACAGGATCACGCATCATCTTCCTGGACAGATGACAGAGGAATTCATCGGGCACATTCATCATATCCGAAGCAGTTGAAGCCTTCCTAGCTTTGAGCAAACCTTGCAGAATCTTGATGGCTTCATCTAAAATGGGTTTCTTCTCGCCGTTTCCCTCCAGGATCCCCGTAATCACATCTCCGTCGACGATCTCCTTCAGCACCCTTGTTAGTTCTTGTTGCAAGTTCTTGAATCTCTGCGCCATTGCGTGTCACTCGACGACCTTTCCGTAATCTATCTATCAGAAGTTCGCCAAAAATCCAAGGTAGAGAAAGAAAATCGTAGAATCTAGAATGGGAATACGTTTGTGATCATCAAAAGAGAGAGAGAAAAGTGAGTTTTTGTTTCCCAGTGGGGTTTAAGACGCCGGCTTCGAAAGATATCGACTCGTACTCACTTTTTTATTTTTATAAAACCCCAAAGAAAAGCAGATACTGAAAAGAGAAGGCTCAAAAGAGTTGTAAGTCTATTTTTAAAAATTGGTAAATTTGTTTTCAACTTCTCCCCACGTAATTCCTATTCTCAAATTCATTTGCGTGCACGTTCTAGGGTTTCCACTTTGAAGAATATAGCATCATTGTGATCTTTCCGTTTTTAATAATATTCTAGAGATTTTTTTTAAAAAAAATTAGGGGACATTTTTATTTTCTAATAAATTTGTTTATTAATTTTTATTCTATATAATTCTTTAGATTCTGCATTTCTTTTAGAGAAAATTTGGAAATATACATCCATATGAGATTTTTATTTGAAATTTACATCATTATTTAGTTTTTTTTAAAAACTACACTTATGTATATGTAAATTGACTAAACTATCTTTTTTTCTCAAAACAGTTGACTAAACTATCCAATATAAATATTTCAAAATCTTTGTATATACTCGTTTCTTTACTCGGCAACATGTCTTTCAATGGAAACATCAACTACGTTCTTCTTCAAAATTTAGAGAAGAACGTACATTGTATGTGGGTCTGTTGAAAATTATTATGTCTTTAGTTAATTTTTTGTAGGATACTATTTCTTGATCAAAACTGTACATAGAATTAAAGCTAACGAACAGGTTTTGGTTATTTACATAAATGATCTTATTCAACAATAAACATGCAGTTCTACACTAGAGAAATAAATGATGATGAACAATTAGTATTGTCTAAACTGAACAATCAGTATTGTCTAAACTGCACAGCTAATAAAAAAACAGAGCTGAAACATGGTTCCGGGATATAAGCATACAAGGAAATCAACATAAACATGAACCAAAATAACCACGACGTATTTTGCACATATAAATGCTTGCACAGGAACACTGAATACGACCTAAAAGCAGCACGACCTCCGAAAGACTTAAACCCCAAATCCTAATCGGGGCAATTTCAAAGCATAAGAAGAATTCACACATTAAAAGTCACATAACACTTCCGACCAAATCATCAATGGAATGTGTACCTACTCCAGACATTTACTTTAAGATCCCTAAGGCCTTCAAGCAAAATGAACTTTAACATTTAGGACAAAACTTGGGTTCACCCCTAGGATGAATCTTCAAATTCACCTTTCTATTCATTACTAATCATATTGCCATGTAGGATGAGTCAAAAAAGGAATTAAAACCAAAGAAAAAAAAAAGGAAAATAACTTACAAAAAAACAGAAAGACGTAGACTTAACGCCGTTCCATTCAGAGCACCTCGTCTGCTGCTGGTTCTTCATATTCAAGAGACTTTTTTCAATCCCTAAAAAAAGCACAGATTGTAGTTTTCAAACAAAGGATCGAGATACGTTTTAGTCACTTATAGCCGTGATCCTTGTCCTTATCTTTGTAGTGTCATCTTGAACACCAAACCAGAAACAGCATTCCACTACAAGAAATATGCACATTCTTAGCACACGATTAACGCTATGGTAGGGCTTTCATAGCGAAACAGCTAACGCTATGTCATCGGCAGCCATCATAGGTACCCCCTCTACGATAGCATTTATTTTTGACGTTGTGTTATGTTCAAATATGATGGCAATAAATGGACGCCGTCATTAACGTTATTATAAGACGACGTTTTAATTATAAAAAAGGTTTACTATCCTTTCAATGTGCTATTATAGGTTCTCTACGATAACTGGTTACTACTGTTATATTACGATCCATATTGTTTGCTATTATAGGTGCTCTACAATAGCTGTGTTATAATGCTATATTAAATTTTGCTATGATTTAAAATGTGTTATGGTTGTCTATTTCGTAGGTAGTTATTAACGCTATGCTAGTGGATAAAAACATTTTTTTTTTTGCTATTGTTGATTTATTTCCTGAGCTATGTTACCTGGCTTTTATCTTTCGACCATTTAGGTTTTCAGAAATGAAAACTCAGTAAGAAACCAACAATCTTCATAACATCCAAGCATTCATAAAACAATACATAAGTCTTAAGCGTTCATAAAACATAAGGAAAAGTGTTAAGAAACTAGGTAATTATAAGTTCATTAGCCTAGTCTAAAACTAGCTAATTCAGGACCATAGTTCTTCATTCCCTCCTTGCTGCAACAAATAAAAAAAACTCCCATCAGTTTAGAAATTGCATATGAAAGTTTCAAGTAAGAAAGTAGAACACTTACATGTGCATCTTAATAGATGACTAATTTATCAATTGGCCACGCAATTGACGATCCATGGGCATCTTTCATGGATTCAATTTCATCAGACTTCTTCCATACGTCGGCATCATCATCAATCACTGCATCTACCCACACTCTAGCTGCATTAGGACCCAATCGAACAAAGTGAACCATTTGATCTGGGTCTGTTGAATGCACACGCCCTTCGGCAACAACCAGTTTCCTTCCACCAATGTCCATCAATTTGCACTTCTGGTTCACTTGTATAGCTTCAGATACTTGATTTTGCTGGAACAATGTACATCAACAATGTTACCCATCAAAATCCAATTCATACTCATACAAATTCAATTCATACTCACAGTAATGGTAACAATATGACTTTGATGTAAAGAAAAAAAATGTTACCTGGCTTAATGCAGTAGGAAACTTCTCAGTATAGGCTTTTTGACCTGTTTGTACAGTTGTTGCAGTAGGAGGCTTAGAACTGACAGATGGAGCTTTCTGACCTACTGACGATGCAGTGTTTCGTGCAGGAGATACTTTTCTTGTTCCTTCTGGTGGGTTTTCGAAGACAACTTTCCGAGCTGGCCAGGAAATAAACGACATTAAGCAGTCTTCAAGGTACGCCACATCTGAAGTCGGCCTCCATAAAAACGTTTCAGGTTCAAGTATCACATCCAAAAAGACTTTAACAGCTTTTGGTCCGAGGGGAATTCCATTAACCAATGCTTTTGGTTCAGTAGTTTGCCAACGTCCTTCACCAACAACTACACTATCATCTGATAAATCCAGTAGTTGGCACTTGTTGAGAGAATTTGCTCTTGAGCCCTGTCACAGACATAGAATAATATGAGGGCAAATCAGTTTTCTTAGTTCTCAACTTAACTTGTAAGACAACATGTATTCGAAATTTACCAGTGGTGCAATTTCTTCTGGTTGGAGGCCCTGACCTAGTTCCACACATTTAGTCTTAGGCCATGCAATAATATGGCCAACAGCCTCTTTAATGGTGCACATGTTTCTTGCAGGTCTCCAGAGGTAAGCTTCTGGTTCATTAGCAGACTCAACAAAGACTTTAAAATCCGTAGGGCCTAAGCGACTCTCATTCACAATATCATCTGGTTCGGAAGACAGAATATACCCCTCAGCAACGTTTCCATCTTCATCAGCCCAATCAATAATAAGACACCTTTTCCTTGATTTTTTGTTCACACTCTGTAACATAGTCATGAGTTAAAATATGACATTGAAAAATTGTAAGCAAATAATTGATCTACTATTAGTGACTTACTCTGGCCGCCGAGTTTTCACCCACTTCATATTCATCTCCGACCTGGTTTTTCACTTTGGCAAGTTCAGCTTTTAACTGAGCCACCGTTTCCTGCAGTTCATTTTGCTTCTCTTGCATTTCAGACATAGTCTTGTTCTTCACTTGGAAACAAGCTAATTTTGTCTTACTCATATTTCTGCCCATTACTCTCATGCGACCAGGATTATCAGGACCTAACAGTTGGACTAGTGTATCCTCATCTTTATCTTTATCTTTAACAAGATCAGCTGCCTTTTGCTTCACATCAGATAACAAACAAATAACAAATGGAGCTTCAGATAACTCCCAACCACAATCACAACATAAACTCACATCAGAAAATAAACTCACAATCTTATCAGCCGCATTTGTATTGATAGGAGTTCCATCTTTTCTGGTACGCGACTTCACCCATATTTTAAGCCTCGTCACTCCAGATGGGTTATCAGAACTATTTTTCTAAAAACAACAGTAAGAAATATCGTATGTCTTAGTATCCTCAACTAACACGTCAAAGGAAAGAACAAGAAGAAAGTATACTGACCATTTCTTCTGCAAGTCTAACCATTCCCTTCCGACTGCAGGTATGAGGAATTTGGCTACGTCTTCTCTCCTTGTAGCTATCACTCACAATCTATCATATGATTGTTAGTATGTTATACTTTCAAGATAATATCTTACTCAAGTTAATAAGCATACCTTGAATTCTTGGCTAGTTTTCAGCTTCACAAATTTGCGCCATTCAACTGGAGAAACATTCTTAGGTCTGAGCTTCATCCTTTGTTGATTATTATCGGCTTCATTAATTTGAGTGACTAGACGTGACTTGGATGATCTCCACAAGGCTCCCATCTGCTTAAGCAATGCATCCTTGTGGTAGTCATCATCTATATCGAACCGCGCCTGTAATCAGATAAGAGATCAATCAGATATCTATAATTTTATTCATCTCATTTATTCATGCTAAGTGTATAGAATCTGTCACCTGGATCGACTTCCAGAGCACTGTTTTCACTTCTTGTGTTAGTTTTTTCCAACTTTCAAGTGTCACAGGAACATGTTCTCTTACCAACGGACCTAGATACGAAGACAACTTCACTGAACCATCACCATAAGCTTCCCCCAAATAGTTGAAATCAACATGAACTCTGGTATTTGGATCTTTGGCTAGGTCTTTCATCCTTGTTGGTCCACGCTTTCTCTTACGAGTGTTTCCAACAACCGCCTCTTGTTCTGTACATAATTCAAATTCACCTTGAGGCTCTTCGTCGTTATGCTGCTCTTTTGCTACATCTTCTTCATTGGGATGTGCTTGTTCTGCTTCAGGTTCATCTGTGACAGCTACATCTTCTTCATTGGGACGTGCTTGTTCTGCTTCGAGTTCATCTGTGACAGCTACATTTTCTTGAACTGCTGCTTGTGGTTCTATCGTACACACGAACTCAACCTCGTTAACTTTTGCTTTCTTTGTTGTTTTTTTCTTTCCTTTATTTCCCTTTGGACGACCCATCTCAGTTCACCTGAAAAAATATATTAGAAGATGAGTTAATACCATTACATATATTTCAAAAGTAGACAACAATCAAGCACACACAATCAAGCACATACAATCAATAAGCACACACAATCAAGCACCCACAATCAATAAACACACACAATCAAGCACCCACAATCAATAAACACACACAATCAAGCACCCACAATCGCACATATATTCCTTCGCAATCATTTCTGGCATAGTCGGCATCATCATTGTCAACATCCATGTCAATATTTGTTGGAAGTGGCCCAATGTCTGCAGCTCCCTCGTGAACATCTTCCTTACTGTATCTTCTTGAAGGACCTCTCATGACAACATACCAATTGGATGACTCATTTTCCCTAGAGTAGAAGACTTGCTTTGCTTGTGAAGCTAGAATGTAAGGGTCAGCAGAGAAGGAGGCTTGACTTTGATGCATGTTAACAAGCGTAAAGCCATCTTCAATCTTCACTCCATTACCCTTTACTGCCCACTGACACCGGAACAGAGGAACATAGAAGACATTATAGTCCATCAAGATTATATCAGTAACTCTGCCGTAGTAAGCTACCAAGTCAACCACTTGTGATGTATCTTTAGCACTGGATCTACAAACTGCGGTAGCCTCATAGTAAACTCCTGAATTCTGACTCTTCCTATCAACTGAAGCTGTTTGAAACCTCTGCCCATTCACTATAAATCTTGAATATGATCTTGCAGAACATCGTGGTCCATAAGCTAACCACTTGAGTGTTTCCTCGTGTTCTTTAGAATCAAGAGGGACCTATAGAGTAAAAAACAAGTATAAACATCTATACCATAGTACCATATGTAAAGAACCGTGATTTCTCATGACGCACCTGTTGTTTTAGCCAAATTGGAAAATTCTTTGTATGCATATTCCATAGGAAAGATGCATCTCGCCTACATCTGTCATTTGTGTCTTGTAAATACTGGAGATGCTCACTGAGGAAAAAAATTGACTCATTGTCAGTGATTTATTTAAACGTGCATATAAAGATCAATGAAAAGAAAATGTTACTTACTCTACATATGGTTCTACGAGAGATAGATTTTGGATGATAGCAAGATGTGCTATTTTCTTCTCTGTTTCAGTGAGTGTAATAGAGGTGCTGGAGGATATAGGACGCCCCTCTAAGATAGAGCTGTTCTCATACTCCATGTTTCTTTCAATTTTATCTTGTACATGTGTTGTCTTCTTTAGAAACTCACTGCAAAACCTGATACACTCCTCAGCTAAATATGATTCAGCGATGCACCCCTCTGGTCTTGCAGTATTTCTGACGAAGTCTTTGAGGACTTTCATGTACCTGAAACAGACAATGTTAGTAAATATATATTAGCTAATGAATATTAACAATGAAATAAGTGAAACATACAATGTTACTACCTCTCAAATGGATACATCCATCTAAAATGGACTGGTCCACCAAGTCGAGCTTCCCTTCCAAGATGAACCGTCAAATGGACCATGATATCGAAGAAACTGGGAGGAAAAAATCTTTCGAACAAGCAGAGAGTCTCTACAATCTCTGCTTCCATAACCAACAACTGCTCCCTGTCGATCACTCTCTGACACAACAGATTGAAGAATGCGCAAAGCCTTGTAATTGCTAGCCTAGGTCCTTTAGGTAACAACCCTTTTAGAGCAATCGGAAGAAGCTGCTGCATTAACACATGATAGTCATGTGATTTCAGACCTGTGACTTTACAGTCATCTAGTGAAACACCTCTAGCAATATTGGAACAATATCCATCTGGGCCTTTGAAGTCAAATAGACGCCTGCAAAATACCTTCTTCTCTGTCTTCGATAATGACCACGGTGCTGGAGGAAGATATGTTCTCTTGCCCTGGATTTTAGGGTGCAAATCGTGCCTAATACCAAGATCCTCCAGATCTTTACGAGCAGGGAGACCATCCTTCGATTTCCCACAGTGCAACAGTGTAGAAACTAAACTAGCTGCCACATTTCTCTCAACGTGCATAACATCTAAGTTGTGCCTCACCGGGAGTTCCTAATAATAACAAAAGCAAAAGATATTAGCCTCATCACATTATAAAAAAACACAACACTGATAGAAAGATTTAAGCAAAGGAAAAGATACAACACTGATAGAAAGATTTAAGAAAGTATCTTACCGCCCAATAAGGTAGTTTGAAAAAGATTGATCTCTTTTTCCATCTAGATAACTCAGCCTCATCTACTTCTACATCTTCCTCTTCCTCTTCCTCTGATTCACTAGATAAACCCTCGGTATCAGATCCTATATCTGTACAGACCACTCTTTTCCTCTTACTTCCAGATCGTTTAACATTTCCAAACTCGTTCTTGAAATTTCTCAGGTTTTGAGATATTTCACGACCAGTTAAAGTCCTTCCCCTTCTCCCTTCTTCAGCCTTTCCGTCGAACCACTTCTTCTTTCCACGAAATTTATGATCTGGTGGAAGACCCTTTCTGTGGCACATGTACACATGTTTCCTGCTAAACTTGAGCCACATACTATCAGTATTCTTCCCACATAAAGGACACCCCATTCTTCCCTTTATTTTGCAGCCTGCAAGATTCCCATAAGCTGGGAAATCACTGATCGTCCAAAGAAGCATCGCCTTCAGAGTAAATGTTGATTGAGTCACTGCGTCGTACACTAACTCTCCAATGCTCCACAGATGGTTTAAATCCTCAATGAGGGGTTCTAAGTACACGTCTATACTATTACCAGGCTGTTGTGGACCGGGAATCAACAGTGAAAGCATTATGTTCTCCTTCTTCATGCATAAATCAGGAGGCAAGTTGTAGTTGACTAACAAAATTGGCCAGCAACTGTACATCGTATTCTTCATATTGAATGGATTAAAACCGTCTGTTGAAAGTCCAAGCCTCATGTTCCTTTCTTCAGCGGCAAAGGCAGGGTATTTGGCATTCATCTGATCCCATGTGACTGAATCAACAGGATGTCGAAGCTTTCCATCAGTGCTTTTGTTGCTGAAATGCCACCTCAAATCCTTGGCCATTACCTCAGACCGGTACATTCTCTTCAATCTTGGGATTATTGGAAAGTACCTTAACACTTTCTGTGGGACTCCTTTCTTCGTTTCACCAGTGTGCGCATTAGTCTTCCATCTTGAAGCCTTGCACTTCGGACAGTGATCAAGCTTCTTCAGCTTCTTTCTGAATAAGCAACAATCGTTGACACATGCATGAATCTTCTCGTAGCCCATATCAAACGACTTCAAGAATTTTTTAACCTCATACAGTGAAGTGTGTAGCACATTCTCTTCTGGTAACATCTCTGGCAGTGTCTCTAGCAACTCATTGAAGCTCTTGTCAGACCACCCATTCTGAGTCTTCAATCTGAATAATGATACAATGGCTGATAGCTTGCTATGGCTTGCACAGCTCGGATACAATGGAGTTTCAGCATCAGCTAGCTTCTCCAAAAACTCATCTTCTTTCTTGTCGTCTCCCTCTGCCATCTCAGACAATTCCCCAGTAGCTAACACTTCATCAAAACACTCAGCAGCTCTGTATAACCCGAAGATCTCTTCATTCCATTGATGACCACTGCCTTCATCTGCAACACCTGACTTGAAGCCCCCATGTAGATACCAATCAGAACTCATCTTATAAGCCTCATCCATTCCCCTAGTCACGAGATGGTCAACTACTACACTGCCTGCGTGACGATCTATATTTCTGCAGTCGATGCAAGGACAGACAATCATATCAGTCCCTCCACAAGCTGCAGACACATCTCGTACAAACTTTGAAGCCCCTCTCTCATAAGCAGGATCAACTCTACGGTTCAGAATCAAAAACAGAAGCAAATAAACAAGTTAATTAAGTCACAAAACACTTACTGAAAAATAACAAATATGATTCAATTCATTACCTGCTAAGATGCACCCATGCTTTGTCCACCATTGTATGTTATAACCTGAATCGAAACCTTTACTAACATAAAGAACCAATACAAAGTAAATTCAATCAAAGTCAAAACATATCAGAAGATGATAACTCAATATATACAATCTCTCAATTAAAGCAAATACGAAATCGATGACAATCATGTAAAAACAAACACGAAATCGATGACAATCATGTAAATGCGAACACGAAATCAAACATGCAAAAAGGAGCACACAACAACGAATCTCACATCTCAATCTTAACAACGAATGAAAACTCGATAAATAGAAATAACTGAAGCTTCATTAACAGGAATGAAAGCTCGATAAACACAAATCAAAGCAAGGATACAGAAGCTCGAATTGAGGTCAGTAGCGAGTCAGACCTCGCGGATGAAGGAAGATTGCCTTCGGTTATGGTAAAGGCGATGAATTACGGTTGGGATTAGCCGATTAGGGTTTCCGATTTTGTAGATTTTGTATAATTTTCTTTAGAGAAAATGGGGAAATGAGAGATATGAGAGAGGGGGAAAAAGCTATCGAAGAATGAGAGAAGAGGGAAAAATGAGAGGAGAGGGAAAAAATGAGATTTTAGTTAAGTGTTTTCACGAAAACTAAGATTTTAGCTTCCCGCTTAGTAAAAATTTTCCACAGCATTAGTTTAGTGCTATTATAGACTATAATTTTTTTAAACGGATCTACGACAGCAAATCAGTAAAACGAGCTATCGTAATGTGCTATGAATGTGGACTTTTTTTGTAGTGTTCTCTCTGTCACCTTCTTCCTCTACTGATCACTTTACATTGTGATGCGAACCTTTTCTAAAAATACATTATATTGCCTTATAAAAACATATAGTAAACTTTTTTTTTTTGATAAAATGCTAGTTATACCAAAAGGAATATAAGGTTTTTACTAGAGCTTTAGAAGCAAACAGTTACAAATGGCTCAAATTAAAAAAAAAACAGGTTGGAACTATAATTTTGTTGGTAACAGAGCTTGCCGAAGCTAGGAGAACCTAAACCATTGAGCAAGAAAACGTCAACACTGTCTATGAGGTAAACACGCCAATAAAGTATCCCGCAACGTCCTGTCCAGTCTTTTGAAGAGTATAACAACATCATCACTGGAGGCATTATGAAGCCTATTGTTCCTTTCAGTCCAGAGAGTGGAGATGACATTTTGCACCGTGAGCTTCTTGAGAGTGGAAGAGAGACAGGATGTAGGGGAGAGCAGACACCGAATTAAGTCATACCAATCTGGAAAGTTCACCGTAGGTGTACCAAGACGGGGTAAGACCATATTCCAAAGCTGGCAAGCGATACTGCAGTGCAGGAAGAGATGACCGCGGGTTTCCTGCTGTTGACCACACAAGCAACATTCTGTCACATTTCTGGTTCCCAGTTTTTCAGGCGTGTGTTCGAGTAGGAAGACGAGTCAAGTTGGTTGTCCAGAAAAGACAGAGATGTGAAAGCATTCTTCTTAACTCTAATTGTACGGCTCACTGTGTTTCTCTTGTCCACTCACTCTCTGTTTCTGTTCTCACCCTTACTCTTTTTTTTTGTCTTGTGTTTCATTATTACACAAGCACACACACACTCTCTTTACTCCTTCGTTTCTTTTCTTGTTCTTGTCGAGAGAGAGGAGAGTAATCTTTGTATATCTACATTGTTAACAATTTTCTCATTAGAATTGGATACTTTTCTTACAACAACACAACACTAATTTTTTCTAGTTACACAACCTAAGTCTTTTTGACATTCTTCCTCCTTGTTATTCAAGCTTCTTTTTCACTCTTCTGTTTCTTGCGCCTCAAGTCTTTCTTCTTCTTCCTTCTCTGTAGCTTATTATTCTCTGCTCTCTTCTTTGCTCTTCTTCTTGGAAACTTCTCTTACATCTACTTCATCTGTAGATTTAATTAAAAGTTCAATTCCAATAAAAGACATATCTTTTAACTAGATGCTCTTCTCCTCCATCTTCTTTCTTATTGTTTGGTACTCTTTCCAGAAGTATAAAATAGATTTTGGTTCACGCCGGCATGATAATCCTGAGATATCTAACAAACAATAATTATACTTGAGGTTAATTATGTAGGTTTAGTGAATTGACAGGATCTAAGAACATAAATTCTAAAATTTGAAAGAGGATAAGAGAGAGTAAGAGACGTACACGGAGAAAAGTCTCTGACTATGAAGAACCAGCAGCCGACGAGGTGCTTTGAATGGAACGGCGTTAAGTCGACGTCTTTCTATTTTTTTTTAAGTTATTTTCCTTTTTTTTTCTTTAGTTTTAATTCTTTTTTGACTCATCCTATATGACAATATGATTGGTAATCAATAGAAAGGTGAATTTGAGGATTCACTAGGGATGAACGCAAGTTTTGTCCTAACATTTACAATTTAGCAAAAAAAAACTTTCTACCGAATACAACGTTTGTTTTCACCATTTTAAGAATTATAAAATATTAACATTTCAAACTATAAGAATGAACAATCGGGACTTGTGCAGATCCTGGTTTAGTGGTTTATAACGTATGTGGTCTAAGTTTTATGATTCAACTGCACATTAAGCTGTCGATTTGTTTTTTTAAAGGCAAAATTAAGTGGTCGATTTTGTTTTAGCTTTTAAAAAAAGTCCAATACATGAGCAAACAAACATACATGAATCCAAAAATCGTATAGTGATTCATGGATTAAATTATTAATATGTATTTGTTTCATACTTATGTTTATCGCAAAATGAAACTAATTTATTTTTTTTGTTTTGTTTTTAATTCTTGGTTTAAAAGAAAATATGGATATAAATGTCATTTCAAATATATGAAAGCGTAGTTTTCAAAAAGAAAACCCCAAAATGTATTCTTCAAATCCAACATCATAAATAGGGTATTTTTCAAATTATCTCTTTCTTTTATCATTTGGTTATACATATATTTTTCTTTGAAAATATACAAATTAAAGATATTTTTAAACTAGTGTGCACAAATCTAACTGAGTAATTAAAAACAGAGAGAATATTAGTTAACTTTGGTTACTTTACAAAAGAACAATACTCTTTAACAAAAAAAAAAGCTTGCATCACGCCTATCTCGGAGATAAAAATGTTAGTGACAAGTTAGCATTGGTTGCAACTTGCAAGTGGTGTTTCCAATTTTGTGATCAGGGTGCATGTTGATGGACAAGACTCTCAAATACTAATAATTTACGGTTAACATAACAAATTGCACAGTTAAGTGACTTAAGTCTATAATATAAGATTAGATGGTAGGGTTATTTATAATACGCTCAACAAATTTATACGCTTCTTTTGTAGCACTATCAATTTTTTTTTGGATCAATCTCACCACTCTAAAATGTAAAATGACACGCCAGGTAACCCTAGTAAACACCTAAACACAACTTAACAAGGGCCCAAATACCATATTTTGCAGCTTTACGAATAATGTTCATGGGTGTTTCGGTGGTTCTCGGAGATGAGAAACAAGAGGCTAAAAGAGGGGAAATTGGGTTGGAACGGGTCAAGTCGGGTTTAACACTGGGTTGTGGTTTGATATCATTTTAGATAACCAACCATTGAGCATACGTGTTTGAAACTTATAATATACTGTGTAAAAATAGGTTTTGGACATCTTATTATTAAGAAGATGAAGTATGTCAGTCTCTAATGGCTATATTAAAAAAAATTCTCACATACTTAAAATAAAATTTTAGAAAAAAAAAGAAAATTCTCACATACTTAAAATAAAATTTTAGAAAAAAAAAAGAACATCTCGAGAAGCCTGCCTCTTTATTCACGACCGAAAAAAAAAAGAAATCGAAGGGAAAAGAAGATCAAACTTGTTCCACCAATAAGGAACGTCTTACTCAGACAGTGATTCATCCAATTTAACTTTGTTATCTTCGCACCATCGTGAAATTAATCGGCCAAGCGCTTCGTTCTTCGTAAGATCAATATGAGAAACGACTTGTTGGTTCTGCAGACAAGTCTTGTCACCAATCTCCTCCAGCCACCTTTCGATATTTGTTCTTTCATATGACTAAGAAAGAAAAAAACACACACAGAGAAATGAAAAACGCATTCTGAAATTCCTCGATCTATCTGCTTATTAAAGGGAAAAAAGCTTTAACATAACCTGTCCACAAGTCAAAACGACAGGATCACGCATTATCTCCTTGGAGAGTGGACAGAAGAACTCTTCCGGAACCTTCACCGGAGGTGACGAACACAGACTCGATCGGATCCCTTCCAGACATTTCAAGATCCGAATAGCTTCCTCAATGGCTTCAATTTCTTCGGCTCTATCATTGTTAGTTTCATCCAAAATCACAGCCGAGACCTTCTTGAGTTCGTCTCTTAGGAAGTACGCATACTTGACCGTCGCCTCATCCGCTCGTTTACCCATATCAAAATCCTACTAAAGACTGAATGATGCTAACTCAAACAAAGTAAAATTTAGGTTTTCTAAAACGGAGAGGTGTATAATAGTAGTGGTCAGGTCAGGGGTCACGTGAGTTAGCAGCAACACATATGGGCCCCTACGACTTTTAATTTTAGCAAACAACAAAAAGTCCATTATGTTTATTTTTAAAAGCTATATTTAAGTATGAATAACTTTTTTTTTGTGCACCAAGTATGAATAACAAAACTCCGATTATTCAATAATCAATATTCAGTTGGGCATTTGTTTTCTCGGGTAATAGTTAAACCAATCACGTTATCAATATTCAGTTTAGGCATTTGTTTTCTCGGGTAGTCTATTGCACATATAAGAAATAGTTACTAATTTATATTTTACTAAAAAACTAACATGATAAATTATTTTTAATTTAAAAAATAAACTAAACATCAAATTAATTATACATGACAAGTTTTTTATCAATCAAAATATATATGATTATTATTGTGTTCAAATTTTAAAAACACTTACATATTAAAAATATTTGAGAAAATATGTTTATACAAATATTTTTGCTTGATTATTGTATAACCATAAAATGTATTATATCTTAATTTTGTTAATTTTATATACAAAAATATTATTTTCATATAACAACACAGTATATCTAAGAATACTCTTACTTTTTAAAATATATTTTAACAATTTATTATTTTAAATTATAACTAATTATCTAATATAACAGATAAATATAATATTAGTAATATTTTTTAAATGATAAAAAATCAAATATAAAAATTTTGTTAAGGATAATATTGTTATTAATTACTTTAACTTTTAACGTGAGATTTTAATATAGAAAATTTATTTTCAGATAATAACATAATATATCTAAAAATTATCTTGCTTTTTAAAATACATTTGACAGCTTGTTATATTAAATTATAATTAATTTTAATATAACAGATAAATATAACTTGAGGTTCCATTACGGAAAATCCCTTCGCATAATAGTATTGATTGCATCAGATGATCCTCATCAAATATTTTGTCATTTTTAACAAATATCCATTCATTAGTTTAACTGAAAAGACTCCACAGAAAGACTCAATAAGACTACAAAATAGTTGATCTTTAGGCCTTGATTGGTAGAACATTAGCATTAGCATTATGCTCTACATTATCCAATCAACATTTTTTACAAAAGCATTTAGAATAGCATTTACTAAATGCTAATGCTCTCCAAATGCTCTCTGGCAAATGCTCTCATATGAAGTTTTTGGAAGAGCATTTGCATTTATAATTTATAAATTTTAAAAATATATATAATTAGTTAATTTATTTGATTTAATAATATCACAACATTATTTTTTATACATAAATTGTTTTTTGATTTCTAAAATAAATTTACAATATAAATATATTTGTTAAAAAATATTATTTCACATTTAAAATATTATTTAACTATATTTAATTAAATTAATTATATAAATATATTTTAAATTAATATATAAATCATATTTTAAATTAATTATATAAATATATAAATTAAATTATATAATTTATATTATATATATATTATAATTTAAATTAAGTATATAATTAATATATATTTTAAAATTTAGTTTTATTAAATTAATTATATAAATTAAATTATATTTTAGATGCGAAATATTAATTTAAAATATAAATATTTTTGTTAAAACTATTATTTCCCATTTAAAATATAATTTATTATATTTAATTAAATTTAATTGAATAAATTATATTTTAAAATAATTATATAAATTATGTTATATACAAATTATATTTTAAATTAAGTATATAAATTAATATTTATTTTAAAATATAATTTTATTAAATTAATTATATAAATTAAAAATTCATATTTTAATTGTATAATTTATTTTTTTAAATAATATTTTTGATATAAATATAGTTTTTGAAATTACTATATAAAATAAATAAATTATATATATGAAATATATTCATTATAAATAAATATATTAAATATTATATATTAATTTTAATAATAATTTTAAATAACATGTTCAATTGCTCTACCAATCAGTGTATTAAACAGTTTAACAAAAGCATACTGCTACTATAGCATACTGCTACTATAGCATACTGCTACTGTTTTCTCATCTGTTTTGCCAATCAGTGTCTAAGAAGAACTAATAGAATTGTTATGAGTGAAAAAATATAGTGAGTGGAATATGGGAGTTAATTATAGGAAAATTTGTATTCCCTTCATTACCCTCCTAAATTCCTAATAGTAGAGTGTACGTGTGGAATATGGCTACATAGTCTACTGTCTACATCAGTGTTAATAGCAGTGTGAAGATGTTAGCTATTCACAAAAGAATGAATAGATTGGCTTCACTTTCATGCGCTGGCAGGTTTTAAAAATTATCAAGCTGTCATTAATAACTTATCTTTACCGTCTTAATTGTTTTATTTCATTTTTCACACACTATATTACATACAACATCACACCATTTATTCATATTTTACATTTCACGTCATCACGTTTATCTTTCTTTTGTTAAGTACTCCTTTAATCTTATTAATAATGACTATTGTACTTTGAAGAAAACCTTCCTTCGAGAAACCTCACCACGTTCACATCCAGCTGAAACGCTTTTGCCAAAATCTCCGGCATGATCAAAGGCGTTGAACCAAAAACCGCGTCTGCGATTGTGATCGTACCAGGGTTTTGGCTTCCGAGACCAGCAAACGCAACCGCGTTCGTCCTCCCAATGTTCACTTGGAAATGGATCATTCCGATGGGAAACACAAACACATCCCCAGGATAAAGAACCTTCGAGAACAATCTGTTGTTGTCTTGGTTCGATGTTACAAACCCCACTAAGAGAGCTCCTTCAACAAGGACGAGGATCTCCGTGGCTCGTGGGTGCGTGTGTGGCGGGTTTTGACCACCGGGGGCAAAGTCAATACGGACAAGAGAGACTCCGAGGGTGTTGAGTCCGGGAATTCTGTCGACGTTGACGTTGGTAACGTTGGAGCCGACGCGGTTCATGGTGTTTCCGGCGATGTTTAGTCCGGAAGTAAAGAAATCCTCGGCCTTTACGTATTTTGGGTCTTTGCAGAATTTTCCGTTCACGAAAACTGAAAATATATAAGAGATAAAACATCGTTACATATTAACTGTCGCATCACTGATGATATGTATACGTTCAATATTAGTGTGTTTTGTTACTGTTTCTGACTAATTTATGCCATACATAGTTCCCAATTTGTTTCGTTATACGACATGCATGTTGGAGTGAGCAAGTATCGAAGTATTGGCAGCCCCTGAAATGATATCACGTATTTTTACACTACCACTGTATCCTAGTTTCAAGAGCCACACTTTACTTTTAGTTTCTTTTTGTACACGGAGACGGTGATAACAAATTATAATTAGTACGATATTATGGAACCATATTAATAGAGATTACCGCCATTAAGGTCATCGACGGCAACACAAAAGTCTTGAAGAGGACTTGGGTCGAAACAAGATACAAATGAAGATGCTAAAGCCAATAAGATGACTTTGGCTACAAGGAAGCGAAGAAGCCTATCCATTTTTGTATTTTCGATGTATTTTCTTTTGTCTCTAGCTTTGTTGTAGGTGTTTGAGATGTTGCATTTTGCACAAGAATGTTGCGCTATATATAGCACACAATACATAGATCATTGATTTCTGTGAGTTGATAATGGGTATTTTATTAAATTAAGAGTCGTACAATAATTTTAGTGGTCATATCTCATTGGTGAGTACTATTTTCAATCTATAAGATGAATCGTGAAAGGCCGACTTATATTTAAATTTGGAAAATATCTTCAGGTAAACTTTATTAGTTTAAATAACTTAAACTGAATGAGTTAAGTGTGAAGATGCAAATGCTTTCGGATGGTATGGTACGTACGAGATTGCACACGCGTTTAGCGAAATAACATGGTATCCACTGCCAGCAACGTTCCAAAGTGCTGTATTTTTCTTTGCAAAATTACACATATAATTTTGAAAAGTATATATAGTAGAAACGATTTAAAATTTGAAACTAAGTAAAGTAGTATTAATAGTTTTTCAAAAAAACATACATGAGAAGCTTTTATAGTATATATATAAATAACGTTATTTCATTTTTCAAGAAATATTATAAACTGTATTTGAGATTGGACGACCAAGAGAATTTTAGTTCTTTTAAAAAAATAAACAAGAGGTTTATGTAAGTTGCATGAATGTGATCTATAGTCCAGCATCTTTAATAGCTCGCCGTCCCTTAATGGAAAAAAACTGACCTGATGCTAATGACATCCACAATTTGGAGTTTCAATAAATTAATTTGAAGCGAGATGTAAATGTTCAATTTTGTTAGAGTGCTCTATCCATTTACATACAAGTCAATAGTGAATGTTGGTCTATAATACTAACTATATTGGATTACACGGCATACTGCGATTTGAAATTTCAATATATTCGTTTTAAAATATGATCAACTAGTTCAAAATACATAGAATGTAAGTGAGGGCTACGTATACATCACGAGGAGAGTGACCAAAATATTCTTGGTAAGTTGGAAGTTGGAAGATAAAAACACACTAGTGCAGAGCCACTTAATCAAAGTGCCCTAACCACTAAGATACGGTCATTCTTATTAAACACACAAAATGTGAATATTTATTTGAAATAATAAATCACGTGCATTGCAACTTGTCGATGATAAACTGGGCATTGAACTCGTGGTGGCAAGACATTCACTTATCTCAAATATTAATATATTCTTATATATTGGATAAATTCCATTGCAATAATCCATGACATCAACTCCATTAGTTTTACAGTCCATTTCCGCAAGGCGGCTGCTGTAATTTACAACAAAACGATATCCAAGCATTGAACTTTCTTTTTACTAATTATCACCTAAATGACAGTGCTATCTATCATGATATGTGTTATGCAATTAATACATGGCAAAGTAATTGACATTATCAACTGTAGTTATTTTTCAATCTAGTTGTAATTGGATCTCTATCAAGTTGGGTCAAGTGATACATACCAGAGGAGACACGGCAAGAGCCTCATGAGCTGCTATCCCAAACTGGTTGTAGTTCTTAGGAGGCTTGTCGATCGAGAATAAATCACTTGTTGTAAGACAGTCTTTTAGGGCTAGACAAGAGGTGATTTTGGATTATATAACAAACCCTATCTAGGTTATTCTTGTATAGGTTGATTGAGAAATAAATAAGGAAGGATCATGAAACATATCAATTGGTGCAATGAACGAATACACATTATCCTTGCATTGTTAAGATCAAATTCGAATCCGCCACGATCAATTTATAGCACTAAAACTTCTCTATACGATTTGAGATCTCCTCTAAGTTACATAGAAATAAATGTGTTTAACTGGTTTTGAAATCTAGATTCTTTTTATTTTCATATATTTTTTTCTTCCGTCAAAATTTTGATTTATTAAAAGAAGGGCCGAGCCCAACGGATCTAAGCCTGGTTACAACATGTCCAACAAGAGACCCAACAGACACATAGGTCTGGGTCATTGAAAGCCGAAGCCCAATTTACAATACGAACGGCCCACTAACACATACTTAAGCCCACTCCGCGACATCGGCCCGTGCACCGACAGGGAAGCTGGATGCGTGACACGTGGAAGGATCTGCATCGTTGTCTCTGCACGTGTTGCTCCGCCTCAACCTGCCTCCACCGCCTCGAAACGTCGCCGGGGAAGATCACCACCACCTCGATTCGATACGACGGAGCTCAATAGCCTGCAAAGCCTCCACCGCCTCTAAACTCCACTTCAACGCTTTTTCTTCTGTGTCGGAGATCCAAACCACTCCATTCAGATCTCTTTCGACACGACCAAGCTTCCACTAACTCGAGAGGGACCTCTAACCACTCTCTTTTCCGAACCCAAAACGAAACCCTAACCACCAAGGCGCCACAAAACACCTTAAGCCGGTGAGATAAAACTGTGGAAGTTTTCATCTCCCAGAAGCTAGATCCGCAGACGGCGAAGCTGACGGAGCTTCCACCACTCGGAGACTGGAGCCGGCGTCAGTGGAGCTAACATAGCCTCCACCCCCCCCCTCCCCCGAAAAACCTTAACCAAAAAGATCCTCTTCGCCGCACCGTGACCTCCAATAAACCGCGTCCTCACTCCAGAACTAAGCCACCACGGAAAGTGACTATCCAAAGCTCAAACAAGGCAGAGTAGAGAAGAAGGTGACGAAGAGATCAGAGACGAAGACCCTTGCTGAAGAAACAGTGGGCTCTGACGACGACACGCACATCCACGCGCGGCCGCTCGCCGGACCGAGGCTAGATCTCAAGATCTACTTTCTCACTCTTGGTTTTAGTTGATGTCAAGTGTAATTATATTTTATTATTACCGTATATACATGAAACATTTATATATTTCTTTAATTTACTACATAACAAAAAGGCAACCTTCCCAACTATGAACTATAAATGGGCTATTCCATTTACTCTAGGCAATATTTTGGAATACACAGTAAACTTAAATTGGGCTTGTGGGCTTTGTTAGATTTGGGCTTTTCAAAAAACTGAAGACTAAAGGAGAGTAAGAGCCGCGAAGGAGCAAATAGCATCCTTGAACCTTCTTCTTATTGAGCTCTTCCACTTCTCTCGAATCTTCTCCGTCGCCGTCGCAAAACTTCTCCTCCGATTCTGATTCCAATTCTTCACTCACGCTTAGATCAGCAAACATGAACGCTCCGGTTCTCGTTCTCAGTAAGTTACCTACAGATCTCATCTCTTTGAATCTCAATTAGGTTTCTTCTCACTCTCACTTCCCTGTTACTAATGCTCACTGATTCGTCAAATGTTCAGAGGACTCTTTGAAGCGTGAATCTGGAACGAAGGTCCACCATGGGAACATCCAAGCTTCCAAGGTAATAATAAAAGTCTTTTCCTTTGGTTCATTCCCTCTGCTTTAGAATCATTGGTTTCACTATGGTTCTCGGTTCGATTTTGAACAGGCTGTGGCTGATATCATCCGCACCACATTGGGTCCTCGCTCTATGTTGAAGATGCTTCTTGATGCTGGTGGAGGTAATTTTTGCATCTTCTCATTACTCTATAGATCTTATTAGATACGAAGATTAGGTTTAAAGTTTATGCCTTTTAAAATATTCTGTCTTTACAGATTTGTAGTTCTCTCTTTTAAAATATTTAGTCTCTGAGTCAGTTAGCTGTACATAAACCCTAGATTAGGTTAAGGTTTATGCCTCTTGAAAGATTCACTCTTTACAGATTTGTAATCCTCTCCTTCGCTTAACTATTCTGCTTCGCTTTATGAGTTAGCTATGCATAAGCCGTAAATACATTGTGAAGTTTATAATATTTTTTTGAGTTTTTTTTTCTTGGATCCGCTCTCTTCTTCTGGGGGTTATGGGTGTTTTTATTTACTAAACTCTTTTGTTTCTGGATATTTACAGGAATTGTTGTTACCAATGATGGGAATGCTATTTTGCGTGAACTGGATGTTGCTCACCCTGCAGCTAAGGTCTTCCTTCTTCCCTTTTCATTAACGTTCTTGTTGTCTTCTCATTTGTTCTTATTTTTTTTTGTCAGCACATCGTTCTTATTTATTGTATAATTTTTCATCTCTCTGTGTTGATTGCAGTCGATGATTGAGCTGAGCCGCACACAGGACGAAGAAGTCGGTGATGGGACTACATCTGTTATTGTTCTTGGTATGTACTTATTACCTGATGACTTTTTTCTTGAAACTATTGTCTACGACTAGGTTTGGTTTGAAGAGTGTACTACTAGGCAGCGCTGTGATGTTTTTATTGTGGATTTGATACTTAAAAGTGATATGCATCTGGTCTTAAAGCAACATTTTTTTTAATTCCCAACAGCTGGTGAGATGCTACATGTTGCCGAAGCATTCATTGAAAAGAGTTACCATCCTACAGTCATTTGCCGAGGTATACTTGCTTATGATTTGTTACCATTCCACACTCTTGTAGTTTTTACTTGTTTTTCATTTGAATAATGTTTTCTTTTCTGCAGCTTACAATAAGGCTCTCGAGGATGCTATCGCTGTTCTTGACAAGATTGCCATGTCTATCGATGTCAATGACCGTAAGTCCTCTTCTTCTTTGATATTTTCTTTCCTGGTCTTTGACTAATTTACTCATGTTTACTGATATATTTTTTTGTAAATATACAGGCGCAACAGTGCTAGGATTAGTTAAGAGCTGCATAGGAACTAAATTCACCAGCCAGTTTGGAGATCTAATTGCTGTGAGTACTTAAACTAGTAAAGAATTTTTTCTTACACGTCACATGTTGGATTTTACGGTTTTACCATGTGTTTTTCTTAGACTGTATGATAAGCCGCTGTAAAATTATAAGGCCTAAACACATTTCCTCATCCGCACATTTTTGAAGCTACATATTAAGTTCTCACAAGTGACATATTATATAGCCTGTATTGCAGGGTCTGTGAATGGATTGTGACGAAGTATTGTAATCATGTTCTTGCACTAATTTATGTGGCTCTTTCAGGATTTGGCTATTGACGCTACCACTACTGTTGGTGTTGATCTTGGACAAGGACTAAGGGAGGTGGATATTAAAAAATACATCAAGGTTGAGAAGGTTCCTGGTGGCCAGTTGGAGGATTCCAAAGTTCTCAAAGGAGTCATGTTCAACAAAGACGTAGTTGCCCCTGGAAAAATGAAGAGAAAGATCGTCAACCCACGGATTATTCTTCTTGACTGCCCCCTTGAGTACAAGAAAGGTGAAAACCAAACAAACGCCGAGTTGGTTAGAGAAGAGGACTGGGAAGTTCTGCTGAAACTGGAAGAGGAGTACATCGAGAACATCTGCGTGCAAATACTAAAGTTCAAACCCGATCTGGTTATCACAGAGAAGGGACTTAGTGACTTGGCATGTCACTACTTCAGTAAAGCTGGAGTTAGTGCGATCCGAAGGCTGAGGAAGACAGATAACAACAGAATTGCTAAGGCGTGTGGTGCTGTGATTGTGAACAGACCTGATGAGCTTCAAGAGTCTGATGTTGGTACTGGCGCTGGCTTGTTTGAGGTCAAGAAGATAGGAGATGATTTTTTCGCCTTCGTTGTTGATTGTAAAGAACCGAAGGCATGTACTGTGCTCTTAAGAGGTCCAAGTAAAGATCTTCTCAACGAAGTTGAAAGAAATCTTCAGGTGCGTAACATTAAGCTATCTTATGTCAGAAGTCATTATCATTGATGCCTGATACCTTCTTATTACAGGATGCCATGTCTGTTTCAAGAAACATCATCAAGAACCCAAAGCTTGTTCCTGGTGGAGGAGCCACTGAGTTAACAGTTTCTGCCACTTTAAAGCAGAAGAGTGCAACGATTGAAGGAATCGAAAAGGTTTGGCTATTGTTTTTACCGCTTTGCCTGTAGCTATAATCTTGTTAACGTTGAACGGGACTCTAATGCTTGATTGTTATTTGAAACAGTGGCCTTATGAAGCGGCTGCTATAGCGTTTGAGGCTATTCCACGTACTCTAGCTCAGAACTGTGGAGTTAACGTGATCAGAACTATGACAGCATTGCAAGGAAAGGTATCTTTCGTCTACCATTGTGTTTTCATATCTGACATTTTCTGGTACTGGATGTTTCTCTCATTGATTGAATCTTTGGTGTTTTTGGTGTTAGCATGCAAATGGTGAGAATGCCTGGACTGGAATCGATGGAAACACAGGTGCAATAGCTGACATGAAGGAGAGCAAGGTAAGAATAAAGAGATCATTGCTTTGTGGTGAATCAATGTATAGTTTCCTTGAGACTTTTTTTAACACTTTGAACTTTTGTGATTAGATATGGGATGCGTACAATGTGAAGGCTCAAACGTTTAAGACAGCGATAGAATCGGCGTGTATGCTTTTGAGGATTGATGATATAGTGAGTGGCATCAAGAAGAAACAAGCTCCAGGAGCTGGACCTTCAAAGCCTACCATTGAGACAGAAGGAGATGCAGACAACGAGCAAATACTTCCTGACTAGAATATTTTGCTCTCACCAACTTAAACTTCTTTTATTGTCTTGTTTTGCTATTTTAGTTTGTGAAACTTGACAGCCCCTTAGTATTTTGTGATTTTGCATTCTGAACAAGATTTTGAGGTTGATTGAGTTATGAATGATTTGTTTATCTTTCTCGGCTTATTTTATCCTAATTCAGTGATGCTCCGTAAGATCATAAATGGACAATTCTTTCGAATATATCTTATTAAGTTTTTGTTACAAAATAGTTTTCAAGAAATAAAATGACTAATTTTTTTTTTCTTCTAAATTTTTAATGTTTATTTTTTATTTTTGAAAATTTGAAACCTTGAAGAAGTTTTTTTTTTAAAACTATTTTGTGAAAATAAACTAAAAAGACGATCCAGAAAAATTTCTCTCATAAAATTCAATTACAGAATGTATTCTATTTCAAAAAACATAAAATTATGCTACAAAATATATAATTCTACTACAAAAACAGAATTCTACATAAGTAACTTATAAATTGTGAGAAAATTTTCATGGAATTTCATTAATAAAATACCTAACCTGAATCAACAAGTTTGGTCTTATTACACTACCTGTTCCCACGAAACAAAAGAAGTAACAAAAGAAATCAAACATCAACAAGGAAAAGAAACAGGAAAAAGAAAACACACTACAGAGACGTATGGTGTTTCATTCAGTTCTCTTCTCCACGTCCTCATGATCATCCTCAGCAAGCATATACCTCTTCCAGAACCAATGTGGCTTCCACACTCTCTCCCTCATGTCATCAATAGCGACTCCTTTAGTCTCCGGTATGAAGAACATCGCAAACAGTCCCATCACAATGATCCAAGCGCTGAAGAAGAAGAAAATCCCCGATCTCATCCCGCAAAGCATCGACAAGAAAGCCTGCGCAATCACGAAGGTGAAGAACATGTTGCACGACACCGCAACAGCGAACCCTGCACTTCGGGTCTCTAGAGGAAACGTCTCGCTAGGAATTAGCCATCCTAGAGGTCCCCATGACCAAGCGAATCCCATCACGTAAACGCACACAAAGATCACAACCACTAGGGCTTGTGGCTTCGCTAGTGATCCCGTGGTTCCCAAGTCTTTTGCTAGGATGATTCCAATGATCAACTGTCACAAGAGTTTGTTAGTCTTAGAGGATTACTTGTCAAGCAAGTTTGTTAGTCATAGAGGTTACTTGTGAAGCAAGGTACCTACCTGGCAAATGAGCATGTGAACGGAAGATTGGAGAAGAAGGAATCTCCTCCCGGTTCTGTCTACGAGATAAATCCCGACGAACGTACTGAGAACATTGATTACTCCGGTGATAACCGCAGAGAGAAGAGCTGCATCGCTTCCAAATCCAACGGTCTGGAACAAGACCGGTGCGTAGAACATAATGGCATTGATTCCCGTAAACTGCTGGAAAAGCTGTAAAAGCATTCCGATGATGAAAGGTGGGCGGCTCGCTGGCTTCAACAGTTTCCTGTAAGGGTCCTTGACTTGACTCGCGATGTCGCAGGCATGGACGATGGATTCATACTCCTCATTAATATCTTCAACTCCTCTGATCTTCCTCAGGGCTTCTTTGCCTTCTTCGTTCTTGTTGCGCTCGATGAGGCTCGTGGGAGTCTCGCAGATGATCAGTGAACCGAAGAGGAGGATCACTGCGGGTATCGCGGCTCCACCGAGAGCAATACGCCATCCGTTAGGGTGAACCGTGGCGGTGAAGTAATTGACAAGGTTGGCAATAAAGATTCCGATAGTGACCATGAGTTGGAACACAATGTTGAGACCTCCCCTGAGCTGAGCCGGAGCGATCTCCGACAGGAAAAGCGGCACTGCCTGAAAAAGTTAAGGTGGATATATACAACAATGTTAGGTCATTTTTAGATATCTTGCAGAGCAAGAAAGATTTTATGTATCTACCTGATTGCCAAAGCCCACACCGAAGCCAAGCAAGATTCTTCCAATGATCAACATAACGATGTTAACGGCTCCTGCGGTTAGCCCGACACCGATCAAGAAGAAGATAGAAGCAAACTGCATAGTGGGCTTCCTTCCAAGTTTGGAACATACGGCTGAAGCGATGAAGCTGGCCACAAGGGCGGCTAGGTAAAGAGACGATGTGAATAGCTGCAAGAACTGGTTATCATACTTGCAGTAATTGTTCTCGTGAACGTGCTGCTTCTTCTCCCACACCGAGGGGAAAAACTTCTTCAAGAAATCGTCCATCGCCGTAACTCCACCTTAAAAATCATTAACGTTAGGTTAAAGAAAACCAAAATCAGGTAACTTACTACACAAGTTAGGCTTTTGGAGTTTTTTTCCTTGAAACGCAAGTAAATGTGAAAACAGATACAGAGAAAGAGAGTAAACCTGATATTCCAATGTCGTAACCGAAGATCAAACCGCCGAAAGCGGCAATTACGACGCACACAAAGACATAGACAGTCATCTTGGCTTTGAAAGCCGGGGCATTCCCGTTAGACGATACAACAACAGCCATGATCAATAAAACACCACCACTCAAACCTAATATATATCAAAGTGTTTGTATATGTGTTGTGTGTCTGTTTAAGCTAAAGATAGAAACATGAACGGAAACTGAAGAAGGAGACAGAGACACTGGTTGAAATGACTGATGGATAAAAGGTGGAGGAGCTCACATATTTATAAGACATGTCACAGAGTCTCAGACCAAACTGAGATCCAAACTTGTCTAAAAATGGGACTGTGTATCCAAAATAGCAGAGGCGAGATCTACGGTTATTGTATGGTCTGTAAATCCTTTTTGTTTATTCTGGATAATGATCTTGTTTTCTCTTTTCCCACTTATTGTTGAATCACATATTCAGTAAAACTGTATTTGAACGTTTCATAATAATTTTATGTAATATGTATATACTCAGCTAGATCTTTTGCATTTGATTATTATACCCCTTGATTACTTCACAATTCATCTCGTATACAACTTAAACTGTTTATTTCTTTTTTTAGAGTTTAGTTTTTCTCTTTGCGTATGGAGATAATTATACATTTTTTTCCTTAAATATCATTTTGAATTCATGTGGCAATAACTTACAAAAACATCAAGATTCAGTCCAAATGGAAAAAAACAGAACAAAAGTACAAAACAATCAACCATGTGATTACATAAAACTAGAGTTACTCTTCTCTACTAAGCTTAAACATGTTTACCCGAGGAAACATCAAAATTTTACAGCTTAGTGTCAAGCTCACACACCTGCATCTCCACTTCCATTGAAGGAAACCTAAGTACGAGTTTACAGTGTGATATTGTATTTAAATGTGCCTTAAAGATTCCCAACACTGTGATTTTCCCAGGCATATGTGCCTTCGTCTCTATCACAATTTTTCTTTGCAATAATATATCTTGCAAAATATCACCTAAATCTGCAACAAATTTATCGATCTGAAGAACGAGAGGACATGGCAAAAGCGCTGAGCCTTTGGCTGGGAGTGTAGTCGAAGGAAGAGTGAGATTTCCCACTAGAATATCTCTGTAATAAACCAAATTCTCCACCGTATTGTATTCAAAATCAGCAAGGTTGGGATTCGTCATCAGCATCTGAAGTGTAAGAGTAAAATTTAGCTGGACATCATGCGTTGGTGATACATATGTGGATACACCTTCAACAGTTGAAGACACTGTTTGTAATATAGGATGTTTTGGTTTGAATACGGTTTGCGCAAGAACCAAGGTGATCATGAAGGTGATGAAGAGGATGCAAATGACTCCAGAAACTAAATAGCAAATGCGTAGTTTGGTCATGACTATTATAGTAATGTTATATGGATTGCTTTTGGTTATCTTAAAGGTTTACAGAGGCAGTATGTTATTTTATAATAGAGTTTCATACAACGATATATAAACATATAAAGAATGAGTTTGGATACATCGATCTGTGATAATTGTATTCATTGTATGCCAGTAATTAAGGCGGGTGTTTTTTGTTATTGTTAAGTCAAACTTATTTGATTTAGCAGATTTGATTTCCTTAGCTTAATATATCTTCCCTTTGAGACAACCACACCTACTTTGAACCATTGATTTGTGAAGATTTCTTGGTCTTATTGCATCCAGAACTTATATACGCGATCGAAAATAGTTAAAGGATGGTATTGAAATGGTAGCAGATTATTGTCAATAGGCAAAAAAAATATTCTAAAGAATGATGGGCTGTTCACGATGATCATGTACCGACATATGTGTTAGCTGTTTATATACCCTCCTTCATGCATTCTCTCGTTTAAGTCCTAACTCCCATTGACCGACCATTCTTTTCTTATAAATTCAATCTCGATCACTGCAAAGATTTCTAGTTATTATATAATTCTAAAGTTGCATGTCTCATCTCTATACTTTTCTTTTCTTTTGACGACACTTAAAATCTTTAATAATCTTAAACTCATAACTGTAATTGCATTGTCTGTAATTTGTCTCCTTGTGTCTCCCCCTAACGTGTCCCTGTGGTCGTCTTCCTCATTAGTACTATGCCGTTTTAAATCTATAATTAATAATTAATTTATAAATTCACTCTGTTTCTCCTTTTAAGACCCCTCTCTCTCTCTCATTTACATATTGTCTCCATTTCATCCGTTACTCTCACAAAGTCCACCACTAGCCTCAAAACTTGCAGACACAAACCAACTCAGCCACACGTCTATAGCACGATTCATAAGTAGAAGATATGGTTTCAGAAGCGGTTTCAAAGACTGAATCACCACCGTTGATTGGACCTCGTATCTCTTTCTCAGACGGTGGAGATTTCATCTGCATCAGCCCTGTAAACTGTAAAGAACTAGAGAAAGAAGGGTCAGTGAAAGCCGCCGACTTTGAGTTCTTGTCGGAGAATGCAAGTCAACAGAAGATGCACACCGCCGACGAGCTCTTCTCTGAAGGAAAGTTGCTTCCTTTCTGGCAAGAAAAGCACTCTGAGAAGCTTAAAAACGTTAACTTGAAGACCAACGAGGAAGAAGAAGAGAATCGTAAAGTGGAAGTGATGACGATGAAGAAGAATCAAGATCATGAGGAGGATAACAATAGGAACAGAGTGAGTTGGTTAATAGATGAAGATCCATCTCCTCGTCCTCCGAAATGCACAGTTCTTTGGAAAGAGCTTCTGCGTTTGAAGAAACAGAGGAGCTCTAGGTCGTCTCTGTCTCCGTCGTCGTCCACGTCATCATCAAGCTCTCTTGAGGATAAGAGAGAGGAGAAAGAAGGGAAGAGAGGTAAGAAAGGATTAGAGCGGACGAGATCGACGAGTATGAGGATAAGGCCGATGGTTCATGTCCCTGTTCGCACTCCTTCTAAATCCTCTGTTGCATTGCCTTCTCTGTTTCCGCTTAGGCTTAAGAAGAACAGAGTAGAGAAAAGCACTTGAAAAGTTGGAATCTTTTTATTTGACTCAGCTTATTTGGTTGATTAGTACGGATTCTCCTGTGATCAGTAACTCTAATGCATGTGATTAAGCATTTCTTAGGTGTATTTTTTTGTTTTTGTTTTATAAGTTGAGATCTAATGTGTGGGAGTGTTAAGAATTTTAGTAAGATTTGTTTCTATGTTCTCAATCTCCATTTTCTATTTGTTGATCCAAAAACATGTCATTATCAGCAGATAAAGATGTGTGTTAGATATGTGTTGTATGTTGTTTTTTTTTGTAAACTGATATATTTTGTATGTTGAGATGTGAAATGTTGGAGACAAAAGAGTAAATGACAATAACAAAAAAAAAATGATAGCCATGAAATAGAAAGGGCAAAGTAATCTGTTTGTTAGTTAATGATGATGAAAGACTGATGGGCACATGCAAGATTCAGATGTTTTCTCAAACTTACTTTTCTCTGCACCAATTGATTCTGCTTCACCATTTTGGAACTAGGCTCCACCTTTTACAGACTACAGCTCTCCTTATTCACACTTCTCATGTACTCTTATGACATCTTATTTGGTACATTGCTAGATATTTGATCAAAAAATATATCTCTAAATATCAGATTCCAGGTGAGTATGGATCTACTGAGAACCATCACTGAACACATAACCTTCCTTTATCACAAAGATTCATAATACAACAATGATGTATTTTAGTGTTTTCATTACACAACATATTGAATTAGTATTCCCCTGTCCCCCAAAGTAAGTGTTTAACGAATGAAGCATTAAAGATATATGTTAAGTAGGATTGTACACGTGAGGCTTCTAATTTACAAAACTATTACACAAACTCAAATCATTGTCGTCTTCTTCTTTAAAGGGCTGGATCAACGGGGTGGTTGAGTCAAAAAGGGATTACCAGAAACCCTGAAGTAATAAAGCATCAGAAGAGTAGTTGTATTAGCCAATTCAAAGTTCAGATTTGTATGGTGAAAACGTACTCTTGGAGTTTTGATAGCTTACCTTAGCTCAAGCCCTTGCTTCTGAAGAAGTTTGCTAGGAACCTTGCCAGTTAGGTTATTGTTTTGCAAGAACCTAATGGATCCACAAAACATAAAATACTAAGTAACTCATTTCTCATGGCAAGAAAATCGCAACAATGCAATTATGTGTAGATGACATAGGCTGAAGTGAAGCTATGGACATTAGAATATAGTGATATAGTGCATTTTTTACTATGGCCTTTAATCTTAAAAAGTAAAGCTAGAAGACAAAAGGGTATATGCCATAGTAAGATTCAAAGGTGTTATGTCTTTTACATCCACAAGGCAAGAATCTTAAGCAGGCAATATGCACATCTGGTGTACCCAAAGGACCATATATAGTAATGTTAGAACTGAAACTTACAGCTCTCTCAAGCGTGGCACTCCACTGAAAAATGAAGGAAATGTTCCACTGAAACGGTTGTCTTCCAAGTGCCTACAGGGTAAAGTAATGAGATTAGCTACTGAGTCTCTGTTCATTTGCCACCATTGTGCAACACAAGTAATTAAATATTAGGAATGATTTGCTTACACTGATTCCAGAAACTTGAGTGAACCCAAGTCAGGTATACTTCCCGAGAGAGAATTGTTTCCCAGCCAACTGTTCAAACAACAAGAATATTAGTTTATGTTTTTGACATTAAGGCATAGAACTAACTGTTCACTGGTATAGGGTTCCTTACATTGAGGATAATGCTGTTAATTTGGCAATTTGAGGAGCTAGTGAACCTGAAAGTCCCATACTAGTTAAGTTCCTGGTGACAACAATGGATCATAAAACTGTTAGCAAGTTTCAAACTGATGCATAAACAAAAACACAGACGACATTCCAACTCACAAAGCTACTATGCGAATTCGACGGCCTTCAGAGCAGGTAACTCCAGTCCACGAGTAGTTTTTAGGCATACAAGGATCACCATTCCAATCAACTGGTACGTTCTTGAAACTTCTTTTAATAGCATTCAGAGCAGTCGCTGCATAAAGAAACACAAAGTCAGCATGTTATCAAACAGGTAATGGCTTATCAAAACTAACAGTCCATACCATCTCGAACAAGAGTTCTCCCTCCAATAGATATCAACTCAAACATTTCACCACCATTGACAAGAGGGGCAAGAGTTGAACCACTTGTAGGAGTTAGAGTCAACTTTGTGAGACCTTCAAGAGGCCACTTGCTTGCAAATATAACCGAACCAGCAGGAGTAACAGAGAGGTCTTTATAATACACTATACCATTAACCGAGACGTCAAAGACTCTGGTTCCATCTCCCAACGAATCAGAATCATGAGCAAAGTATAGAGCGATATAGTAAAAAGAGTTTTTCAAAGGCATTGGTGGCCATGTGAACTCCAGAGGTTGAGCCTGGTTAGCTCTTAGATCAGTGTTGAATATCCTCGAAGGTGGGAGGTTCCAGAAACCAGAAACTTCTAGTTTTCGATTGTTTGGTACTGTCGAGTTTAGCGAGTAAGGCTCCCAAAACCTATCAAACTCATCATCTGGAAACCTGAAAGCAACATATACTTTTAATGCTTTTATATTAACAAGAGAAATGCAGAAAAAACAATATACTACTACTGAAACATTGAAGAATCGAAATCAAAACAGTCCAATCACAATAATGAGTAAAGTGGTAAAAAAAGATTGGATGGAAAACTGTACAATATAACCACGTTGCATGTATTAACAAAGAAGCTGGTAAACTATATCAATAGCAAACTCAAAAACCAAGACCAATACTGAGATTTTGGAGGCTATAAACAATTTCATAACGATTTTAATCTAGTTTGGCTATAAATTTGAGGATGGTAAACCAATGTTTCACTTACCTATATATGTCCATGACCGGTTCTACTCAAAACCATTCCTAAGTATTGACTACATTGCCTTCATATCAAAAATTCAACCTTTCACACTATAACAAAGCACTAATCCTTAAGAGCAGTGCCATTTCCCTAGGAGAGTACCTGATGATTGGTCCACTGTACCCAAACGCATGCCTAGCAACAAGACTCATCCCAAACTCTTTGAACTTAGTAGAATTATAAACAGTACCATCAAGCCTAACAACCTCCAAGGCCGATATAAACGGATCCGAACTGGTATACGTATTCGAAGCAATGCATACGCTTATAGACTTCCCCTGCGCTAGAAAAACACCTTCGTAATAAGAAGCTAAACCGTCCGCGTAATCGGCGGTGGTGTTGACGACTCCCCAAAGCGTCCCGTCTACGATCTGATCGAAAACGGGAGGAGGAGTGTCCTTTCCGTTGACTCCTCCGTAGAAATAAGTCGTTCTGATCATGTACTTCCATCCCCGGGAGACGGTGACGACGTAGCAGAACTTGCGGCGACGGGTGGGGGCGGCGAGGTTAAGAGGGAAGGATCTGAGGGTTGTTAAGATTTGGTCGAGGACTTGTCCGGTGACGTTCTTGGATGTTCCTGCGGAGATGAGGTCCGTGTCGGATTGCCATTTGCGGCCGTTGATTACGGAGGAGGCGGAGGCGCCGCAGTCGATCAGAATCGCTGAATCAGAAAAAGTCAGTAAATTAGAAATAGAATGAGAATGAGAGAGAGAGAGATGGAGAGCGTACCAGAGGGAGGAGAAGGCTGAGAGAGAGAGGAGGAGACGAGAGATAAGGCGGCGAGGAGAATGAGGCGGAGGTAGGGCATGGCGGCGGTTGGAAGAAGGAGGGGGGGTTGACCTGACCCTCCAGCTCCAGAGATGAGGAATGACGAAAAAGCAGACAGGACACAGGAACAGAACAGAACAGGTCAGAGAGGTTGAAGATGACGACGTGATCTCTCTTTATTTGTATTCCAAGTTAGGTATTTTTCTTTTGGTTCTTTCATTTTCTGTTTTCTTCTAGAAAGTAAAGTAATTATTTTATGAGTCTGTTATTTCTGTTAGTAAGTAAAGGTCTATGTGAGAATTGAAAACTTAGCCAGGCGGTCAAAACCGGTTCGATTCAAGCCTAGCTTTTCTTTCAGTTTTCTTCTTCAAACAAAGACATTACATTTGTGGTTCCATGATATAGTTACGTAATGCATAACTGGATATATCAGTTTAGCCTTTTCATTAGGTAGTAGTTGTTTTTTTTATGTTTCATGCTGTTTGAAAAGTTCAATTAAATTACTTTGTTTCCGGTTAATCTATCTCTGTAATTTGTTTAGTATTTTTATGTTTAATATAAAATGTGTAAAATTCATTTTGTGTTTCAAAAAAAGTGTTTCAAACAAAGAAATTACATTTTGTGTGTTCGAAAAAGTGTTTCAAACAAAGACATTACATTGCGTTTCAAAGAAAAATAAAGTGTTTACAAAAATATATAAGTATGTTGAGACAAAAAAGATCTGCACATATTTTATTTACCAACATAGGTTCTTATTCAAAAGTGTAAAATTCACCAACACTGTTAACTTAATTAAACTATACTATATCTCAAACTTTAATAACCTATTTGGAGGCACTTTGTAAATACTTCACGTTACCGCAGTATTTTTTTTCTTTGCTTACTTCAATGCAAATTTGCATCTAAAGCTTTGGATGCAAAGCGTGTTCTATTTGCATTTTGTCGAAAGCTCATACACGTCTACTTTGTGGCCGACCACGACGGTCCAAAATGTCACTAAAATATTCTTTATTTAGTAGACTATTGTTAAATTAATAAAAAAAAAACTAAATGTATTTGACTTGTTAAGATAAGGATAAAGAGAGCTGTCGTAGAAGGATGTTGATGGTAAGTCAACGGAAGATTCTATATATAAAAAGCTAAATACAAGCCATAACAGCACAACATAAAAGTTGGTATTTCTGTGAGCAAATTCTTTTCAAACTTCAAATCCTAATACTAATGTAGAGAATGAAGTTACTATAGCTCTAGTAAACGCTCTCGAGAACTCTGCCCCATCTCTTGAAGTTATAGAAATGGCTGGAAATAACATAACCTATGAAAAACAAACCTATGAGGCGGCTCCAGATATCGCAACTTGTTAGGAAGCAAAACGACATCTGAAAAAGTTGAACCTGTCCAAGAATAATCTAAGAGATGAGGGATGTGTTGTGATTTGTGAACATTGGAAGAAAAATAAATTGGTCTCTCAGTTCTTATGAAAAAAATATTACATATGTTTTCTTTTTGATGAAAAGGGTTTTTCAATGCCGAATCTAGAATCGTTCTATATAAGAAAACAACTAAACTTAACCACGACACCATCTAAAACAAATGCATTACATGTTAGATTGGCAGAAGTTGCATTGGCAAGAAGAAAATATTTCTCTAAAAGACTTCTAAAACACACAAACATACAGGTAGAAGAAAAAGAGACCAAACTCAACTCAGATCTCACCTCAATCTTTCTCAGTTTCTTCTACTTCCATTGGAACTTTGAGCTCTAGAGTCGGATGAAGAACATGTAAAAGAGTACCTAGACCTTTTCTTCTTATGAGAACTCCACTTGAATATTGGCTTTTCATCACCGTCTTCTTCTTCACCGTCTTCTTCTTCTTCTTCAGACCTCTCTACTATCTGTTTCCCACTCATCTCCTGTGCTCCTCTTTCTTCCTCTTCTTCCTCGCTGGACTCATCACTCACCACTTGGATAGGTTCTACCGCTTTTTTACTCGTCGATGTCTTTGCGTTGCTTGCCTTCTCCATTCTCCTCTGTTTAATAGAGTATGTTGATATGTCTTCACCGCTCTCCACGGCTTTCATCCACTGCACCTCGCTCAGCGAGTCGCTATAAACGATCTCTTTACGCTTTCGCTTGCCTGTGACACTCCCAAAATGGTATTTCGCGTTGTTAGACTTGTCATCTTGGCTTTGTGTGGTGTATGCCCACTCAGGGACTTCCTGCTCTTGCATCAGACGGGTTCTGTAACTCTCCTTCCTTCTCCTCTCCTCGTCCATTCTCTCAAACATCCAAAACTCTTCCTCGCTACGGGCCGCGAGCCGGTTTATTTCCCTCTCACTGGGGACATCGTTCCCTAGTGAGCTTGTTCCTTTGCGCATGAGCTCTTCAAGCATCTCCCTTCTGTCTTGTGCTGTTATTAACAATCACAAAGCACACATTAAGAGACTACCATCAGTGTTCTAAAAATCACATATGTTTAAAAGAGACTTACCAGTGGAAGTTGTGTTGAAAAGACCAGCTTGTATGACTTTAGCATCAATCCCCATCTTTTGCTTTGCACGCTCCAATATCACTTCCTCAACGGAACCAACGCTAACTAAAACAAACACTCTCACTTCCTTCTTCTGCCCTATCCGATGAGCTCGATCCTCAGCCTGTTGATCCATCTGCGGGTTCCAATCACTGTCGAAGATAATAACAGTGTCTGCAGTCTGCAAGTTCAGACCGAGACCTCCCGCACGAGTGCTCAGAAGAAACATGAAGTAGGGAGAGTCTGGCTCGTTGAACTGCTTCAGCAAAAGCCCTCTCTGATCCGTCTTTGTGGTACCATCGAGTCTGAGGTACTTGAAATCGTTAAGCGTCAGATAAATCTCGAGAATATCAATGAGACGAGTCATCTGGGAGAAGAGCAGGATCCTATGCCCTGCCTTGCGCAGTTTTGGAAGGAGACGATCAAGGAGCTCAAATTTCCCTGAAGCTCTCACAATCTCAGGTTTCTTCCACATGTTGTATTCTCCTCCAACGAATAGATACGGATGGTTACAACACTTTCTCAGTTGCATCGTTAGATTTTGCAGACTCTTTGACTTCCCAGATCCTGTAAAAGTTGAATTGGATCAGCTTCAGTTAGAGATGAGTATACAGAGAGTTTATAAGTGAGCTGAGCAACAAACCTGTTTGAAGGCCAACCCTGCCCATGTCTGTAACTTGTTTGTAATACACTTTCTGCCAAGCTGACATATCACACTTCAAGATCACCTGTGTCTTTCCAGGAAGGAACTTCTCTACTTCGTCCTTTTTCCTTCTCAGTATAAATGGTCTTATAACCTGACAAAAAGACAGTGATACACATTGAAACATAGCATAAACAATTTAGTAAGAAAATTGAAGGAAACATAGGGTGTAGAACCAACATGATGTAGACGGTGGATAACCAACAGCTCCTCTTCATCCGTAAGACTAACATTAGCACGATCAGCAAACGGAGCATTAAACCATTCCTCGAAGTTCTGAACCGAGTTAAAGATGTGTGGGAGGAGAAAATTAAGCAGTGACCATAGTTCTTGAAGGCTGTTCTGTATGGGTGTCCCGGTTAAGAGAAGCCTGCGTTTTATCCGATAGCTGCATCCACGATAAACTTTTGTTAGAAAAATATAATAAAACACCTCAGAGAGGCCAGGCGTCAGCTAACATTATTCACTTCAGAGAAACTAGTATAGTGATGTTACCCTGTTAGTAGAGTCTTTGCGAGAGCAGACTCATGGTTCTTCAGACGATGTCCTTCATCAACAATCATGTAGTGCCAATCAATTTTCTTCAAAAATGCTTTGTCTCTCATGATGAGATCATAGTGAGTTATCAACACGTTAAACTTTCCTTCTCCTGCAATTTTCTCCCTGATGGCTTTTCTTTCCTCCAAACGTCCATCATAGAGATAAGCTGCAATGCTGTAAAAGAAAAAACACAGAATGGATTATGTTTCAGACTCATACCAATGGGAGCAAAACTTGTTTAGGACATACCTTGGTACCCATAAATCAAACTCGTTTACCCAGTTTGGTAGCACAGCTTTTGGAGCCACAATTAGATAAGGACCAGGCACGTTTTTCTTCTCCAGAAGATACGCAATCAACGAGATTGTTTGGATGGTTTTCCCCAAACCCATCTCATCAGCTAAAATTCCATTAAGGTTATTGTTGAATAGAGAAACCATCCATTGGAGTCCTTCTATCTGGTAAGATCGTAGTACCCCACCTTCTAGAAGTGAAGGCTGCTCCGTCACCTGTTAAAAAGTAAATATTTTCTACTTAAAAAATCCATAGCTCTCTGAGACGGCAGCAAGTTAAGCAATTAAGCATAGAGACATAACATTACCTTCTCTTGTATTGAATGGATTGCAGAGTTATACTGCCTCTGGCCTTCAAGTAAATCATTGGAGTCATCATTATTATCAGATTCAGCGATGTCAATGTCCTGATCAGGAAGCAGATCCTGTAAGGGTTCGCTTCTTGGAGCCTCGAGTTCAGATAAATCAGATTCTGAGTCTTTCAGTGGATCAATCCCATCTGGTAGTTTAGCATCTTTCTGCCGCTGAACAGCAGCCCCCAAATTAGCAAGGAGCTTGTTAGTCTCTTCTAGAAGAGTGGTAAGCCTTTCGTTTTTGCTCTCCTTTACTAGTTTCATGTATGCTTCTTGGTCATCGGATTTAAGGGCCATTAGCCTGAGCTTTTCAGCACGGGTTGCACGTTGTCTTTGTCTCCCATGCCATGCCTGTTATAGACAACGTAGAAACTAAAATAAGATATCTGAACAACCTTCAAGACAAATGCATATGTAAACGATATCGTACCTGCACACCATCATTTCTTTGCCTACGGCGTTTTTGAGTCGCCTGGATTTGCAACTGGAACTCACGAACTGCATTGAGTACTTCTGCGAAGAATTTCCTCTTGGCGGTTTCAATCAGATTCTTCTCTTCCTCTTCTAAACGTGCCACCCTCTGAAAAAAAAAAGTCAAACGCATCAGCGAAGCAAAGTAAGAAGTTTGAAAACAATAAACAATCTATAATGTCATATGCACTCGAAAGTTTTAATTCTTTATCCATGTAAGATATAAGAGCCATTGTTAAAAAAGGGCGTTATATCACTTTGGCTACTCAATTTCTACTTTGCTATAGACTTCATTATTAGAAGCTAAATCCAGAACCGGAAGCAGGTAGTTGTAAGAAAGTAAATGACCTCGGCATCACGCTTCTTTCTGAACTGATCATCAGCTTCCGTAGCAAAAGGATCTCCAACACCATACAAAGGACGAGGTAACCGCATCATACCCCAGTCAAAGAGTTTGCTACTAACATCAGCGCAGTTCATGCGTAGCCAGAACTCCGAACTCACCTCAGTCCGAACCTTGCTTTGCAATTCTCGTAGCTGCGACTCACACGAATGCAAAATGTCAATGCACAAGATATCACAATTCAAACAACCGTAACATAATAAAAAAGACCACTGAGAACATCTGATGATACCTTTAGCCCATAAAGCTCGAGCAAGCACTTCCCTTGCAAGTCTTCACCTCTGGTGGAAGGTAATTCTGATATAAACACACGACAACAACATCAGAAAGTGCATTCCTCTTGAACAGAGAATAGTTCAAAATTGTTTTGCAGTAAGAAAGATTAAAACTTGTGAATGGTTTTAAAGTAAATTAAGGAGAATGGGATATGGAATGTAACCTTCAAGCTCAGATAAGCGGCGTTGGATAAGAGTCTTGTTCCGATTATCCTGCAACTCTGCCAATCGAGAGCCTGATTCAATGTTCGTTCTCTGCTTCAGAAGCGCATCCTCAAACTCTCCCATCAAATCACCTCCATAAGGAGTAAAATCATTCCCCTGCACAACAAGGACCATTAAAGCTACAACCTTTACAACTCAATGCACAAACTAAGACATGCAATTATCCTATAACAGCCAAACATACTTAATGCTCCAAAAACAAATCAGAGGACAACAAAAGAGAGAGGCTTGAATGGCTTAGAGGGGGAGAAAAACCATTAAAGCTACAACCTTTAAACATGCAGTATCCTATAAAACTCAAGAAGAGAGAAAGCACAGAACCAACAAACTCCGAAAACCTAATGCTCCACAAACAAATCACAAGACCACAAAACAGAGAGAGAATTGAATAGCTTACAAACGGAGAAAAACCACTAAAGCTTCAACCTTTAGAACTCAATGCACAACAAAGCCACCACTGAGAACATGCAATTATCCTAGAATCTCAACAATAGAGAAAACACAGAGCCAAAAACTCCAAAACCTAATGCTCTGTTAACAATTGGATAGCTAAAGAAGAACCTTTTCAATCTAAAGAACAAAAAAAACATTGAAAACTTGCAATTTCTCAAGAAGAGAGAAAGCACAGAGCCAACAAACTCCAGACCTAATCGAATAGCTTACCGGCGGAGGAGACTCGGCGGAGGGAGAGAGAGAAGAGGAGGAGGCATGGTAGATTGAAGAGACGGCGGCGAAGAGGTGAGGAGGCAAAGGGAGGTCGCGAGAGATGTAATTGAGAGCGCAGATCAGAGACTTGGTCGTCTCAACAGGTTCTTCGCGAGGATTGACGACGACGCTGCTGCTCTCTGCTGCTAGCTGCTCCTGAGCCACCATGGCGGGAACTTGTGTGTGTAATTATCCCTCCCCTTCGATTTCAACTTAACTCTCCAAAAAATTAATCTCTTTTTTTTTTGTATTATCTTTTTTTTTTTCTTTTCTCAATCGCTCCTTTGCCACACCAACGCTAGAGAGAGAGAGACCGAGACAAAGATGAGACCGGCGAGCGAGATTTGGAATCTGGCTTACCTCTTATTATATTTACACAATTACCCCATCCCCCACTTATTCTTAGTGGGCCGTAATTAAGGCTCATTTTAGTTATGTCTATTGGGCTTGTACAAGTATTCAGTTTTTGCAACTGGAGACTAATGAAAAACTCGTTATGAATTTATTGACTCTTGATATCTTTTTTCTTTTTTTTTGCAAAGATGGCTCTTGATATCTTATAGAATCTATGTATGTATGTATGTATGTATGTATGTATGTATGTATGTATGTATGTATGTATGTATGTATGTATGTATGTATGTATGTATGTGTTAGGACACTTTCATGATAATAACTTTAAATTGTATGATTCAAAAAAATCAATGTTCTAGTAATAAAATCCAGATCCAACATATAATTTTACCTCTCAAGTGGGTCATGAAGTTTTCATATATAGAGTGAAAAACAAAGTTATAAAAATAGTTTCTTAGTTAAAAACTTTTTCATATATATATTCTTTAACTTCGACCACAAACCAGTTGTAGTATCAACAAGGTCTTCTTATATTAGAGGACTTAATTGAACTTCCACAAGTATATATGGTGGACAAATTAGATAAAAACTGAAGAGGTTCCCTTCCAATCAAAATTCTAGAGAGAGAGAGGGATAACATGTAACTTTACAATGACACATACAAACTGAGTATTCGAGTAGTTATTAATTGTTGATCAAAACCAGCAGGCATATTGAATGATGCGTTCATGAAAACAAAATAGGCACTGAGAAAATAAAATGGAACATATAGTAATATAATATGGAATTAATATACACATACGCAAAATAATAATAAAATTTATATGTATAGTTCCCCAAGTGAAACTCTTTTCCATGCACAATTCACGGTGGAAGGCATGAATTTTATTATTAAAATTGTCTTTGTATTTTCTTTTTTTTGTTTATATAACTTATTTTAAACTTGTTTTCTCTTGTTTGTTAAGCGCTACTATCCAAATCCAATTCCAAATCAATTTTGAATTTAAAGTTGTTTGACAACAAACAGTTGATCCTCAACCATGCGTCTCTCATCACATGCATTCTTTTGTGGTACATATTACAGGTTTCTGATTTCTTCAAAAAGAAGTTTGAGCGTCTTTGTTGTCAAAAAGCTTCTTCAAGCCAAAGAGTCAGCTTCTCGCCTCAATGCTCTGGAGGTCCAAAGCTCTCTCAAGGTCCAAAGCTCTCTCAATAAACACAGACTAATTATTCTCCTTGAAGAAAACCTCAACAAACTATCCTTTGATACCTTTATTCAGCTAGAAGACCTGAAAATATTTTTGTTGAAAAGATTAAGATGTTGCACAAAGAACTCCTTTCTAGATCCAAAGGGAGATCTAAAGGAAGCAAGGGTGAGAAGAATTAGTCAAGTCTGTGTTTATCTAATTTGTGTTGGATTTTATCTTCTTCTTTCTTTACATCTTTATCCTTCACATTTCCGTTTTTTTACACAAGTATACTTAGATCCATGCTAATTCACTAACTTATCTTAATCAACATATGTAAGTTGTAACCATACTCGCTAATATATGGATGTTACCACGCTTTACTACTCTTACTCTATTTATCCAAACCAGAGCAAATTCTTTTTAACATTCATAACAGAAGTAAGAAAAATCAGTCAATAAATCATAACACTTACTCCACAAAAAGTAATGAGTTTAGTCAGATCAAGCTTCTGCGATCGGTTGGTAATCAAAGTAAATAATCCATCCCCACCTTTGACCCTGCCAATTCCAGCCTCCAGGAATTAACTTCTCATTTACCTCCTTGAGAACCACTGAATATTTACTGAGGATCAACGCAGTGGCTATTCCAGATTCCATCAAACCGCCTCCAATTATGGCTACCTTTTTAGCCTTCCTTGGCACCAACCCACGATCAGTAACTCCTGGAACAATTTGATTAACTGGAAGGAATCAAAAATAGAGAACGTTTCATGTTGATAATTAATATTTTGTAAAGAAAAACAATTTCTCCGACTGATGACTTTTTCGGAAACAAAAGGAATAAATAGAAACAAAATAGTAGGAATGAAAATGGATATTTGTTTTGTTTTTTTCTTTAACTCAGAGAAACAAGAGTGCAATGCTCAAGGTAGCAAGTACAACCAGTTAAACTGGCTAAGGTAAATAAACGAAACAACAATTAAGCATCAAAGGAAAAGAAGGCCAATGTTAACTCATCCTAAGGGAAGGATTTAAGAGTTAACAGATAACCTCAGCCTGTATGATATCATGAAGCCACGAAGGTCCTCTACACGCTAGGTACGAGCGGAAACGTCCATCCCGGAGCACACTTTTAGAGATCTTCTGTGCCACCTTGTTAGACTCTCCTGATTCTACTTCAAAACCGACCTCTGCAAATTCCAAGCAGGCTACCTTTATTTGTTGAAGTAAGCAGCGATACCGTAGCCATACCGTGGCCATCGAGCGGGATATTTGTTTCTTATCAAATTTAATAAGTAACAATTTTATTATATATTCTTCTACAATAAAAAAGAATGGGAAGGAATGAGCTAGTAGGAAAAACTATTCATTGGTGTTTTTTTGAGAATAGTAAGTTTTGCATGTCTAAATGACTTGACTGTATAAGCAAGCACTTTCACAGACCTTTGTAGTTCCTCGCTGAGAAAAGAAAACATGGATCAAGCTTTTGGTGGTATCCAAGTTTACCACCACATGCGAGCCGAGTTGAGCCTCTTGTAAGTGCCAACGTGGTGAAAATTTGTAAAGGGTCATTAGAAATGTAAGGAGCATATAACGTAGCGACGACAAGATAGTAATATACCTTTTCTAAACCAGCCCTCGGACCAGAAACAATATTCACTTCAATAGCCTCAAGGCACAAACATTAGTATTGCCCTTGCCTCTCCAAGAGGAGGTAACTTATCAGTCTTTAGAACACTAGCAAGTAGCACCCCATGGCTTTCTCCGCGTGGCTATATATGTCAAGGGCCCAGCGACGAGCAGTATTTATATACAACACTAGCTCCCAACAAACTCACCTTCAATGTCTTCTAAGTATAAGAAGCAACTAATGCATCTTATGCATCACTCTTAACCCGTCCCTGCTATAAGGCAGCTAAAGCATCTGTTTTAGGCCACAAAATATAAGCAAAACATTAAGGCCACATGTCAGTGAATATTAGTTAGGTCAAATGGTTTAGTAGATTGATTTGAGTTACCAGACCCAATCATTCTTTTGTCCAACATAGTTTTTTTTTTCTATTTGGTCAAAATTGTCCAACATAATTCTATTTTTGTAGTTTTTACCATTCGAAGAAGTTATACATTTTCGTATTGGTTGACTGTTACTATTTTATTGTTGGTATTTATATAAGAGGCCACATAATTTTTTTGTGCTTTAGGCCACCCCACATTTTGGGACGGCACTGTGGACTTAACCAATACTATTGTCCACTTTACTTGAAATGATTTTAACGACCCCCCCCCCCCCCCCCCCACCCACACACACACACACACATTTTTGCGAAAACCACACATGCTGCATCCTATTTGAGGAGACGAATTCGGAGAACTTCAGCTACCATCGAATGAGATTTCAAATGTCCCGAAGACAAAACAAAACCGGCAGCATCGTCCCACCTCAGACAGAACGTTAATTGCTGCAGCCAAATTATTGGGCTGCATAAAGTTCCCACGTGACAAAGAGACAGATGGGGTGTCGGTCGTTTGAATAATATTGTCTTTTTTTCTTCTTTTTTGACATCTTTTGAATAATCTTGTCTATCTCAACCAAACTCACCGACAGAAAAATATATCCTATTATTATCACACATGTAATATGCTTTAGTTTAACTTGTTCTGTCAAGTGATTTAGTATTATTCCTACCAAAAAAATGTGATTTAGTATTATTTGAATACCTCACATATCCCATGTCAGTTTATTTTAAGTTAGGAGAGGATATATTTGTTTTAATTGAAATAAAAATAGTAAAATATTAAAAGTAAAAATTATTCATAGTCTAAAGAAGAGTTGAAATTAAAACAAACTCAATACATGTGATAGATATCTCAACAGAGGAAGAAACAAAAGGACATGATGAGAACCAGCAAATAATTAACGAGTCCAATACTAAAGGTCAAGCCACTAGAATCATCATCATCATGATCGTCATCATCTTTTGTATTCATATCAGTAGAATAACTTCCTCCTGGTGTGTTGGTAGTGAGAACCACAACGATCCAATCATTTTCTTTACCAATACCGATTCCCGTAAACTTGGAATCGTTCAAACTCATCGAGTATTGTGACTTGGTGAAGTTTGTGAGGACGAGGCTTGACTCTAAACGAGGAACACATGCGGGCATAATCGAACCGTCTCTTGTGTCGGACACGTTTAAGTGGCATTTAATTAGAATCTTAGGGTAATCTGCGAACTGTGGCTCGGTTCCAGGTACTGTGGCTGAGCCGGTGCTGTTGGTACATGGTCTGTTCTTGAACTGTTCAGCGATTTCGTCGGCTAGACACTCTGCGTTTTCGTTCTTGTTTAAAGTTGTGAGATTCTGTGATGTTCTGTAGCTATTGATACCTGTGAAAAGAACGTCCTCTTCATCTGCAAAGTCAAACACTCTAATTAAAATCTATATAATTTGTGGGAGTATATTCACAATCTAAAATCAAAGTAATTAATCTATACATTAATTAGTATACGTGGAAAATATTAGTTGTTTACTGACTGAGATCTTGTGAAGAACTTTAAATGAAGTAAAAGAACAGATCCTATAAGAGATTTCAGACAAGACTAGAGTAAAAACAACGAAACTATCAAGAGAGAGAATCTTCAAGAACGTAGAGTTTACTTAAAGAAGAAGATCATGAAAGAGAGAGAGAAAGGAAGTTACCAGTATCGCCAAGCACAGGGCGGTTGAGGAAGAGAAAGATGATGGAGAGAAGGAGAAGAAGTGGAAGGTTGTTGTTAATAGCCATTGAAACTGATTCTTGAGAACTCTCTGATGAGATTTTATTTTACGCTCTTAGCTATGAATGGCTTTTATTTATTGATATAAAAGAGTGAGAAGATGGTTACTAAGAGCATCTCTATTATAGAGGTGAATTTGCTCCAATATATGCCTCTATAATAGAGTTCCTCTATTTTAGAAAAAAATATAGAGAAATCTCACTTTTTACTTCTATATATAGAGGTGAAAATAGCAAATTTCTATATTTTCCTGTATAAATAGAAGAACTCTATTATAAAGGCATACATTGGAGCAAATCTACCTGTATAATAGAGTTTTTCTATTTTAGAGAAAAATATAGAGATAGAAATAGAGATTGGTCGGAGATGGTCTAACGTTGATTTTTTTTGGTTTATAGTTATTTATTTTGCTCTTGATAGGTATTTTTTATTGCTTTTCTTGTCTGCTCGATTTTAACGTCGCACCGACCATTCTAGGCCCGTTTAACTAACTTATTCGTTGAGGCTCCTATACGAGGTCGTTCTGTTATGAGTAGGGTGCAACAAGAATAAGCCGTTTGCACAACGCTATTATTTTAGGGAGAATTGCCAGTTGTGACTCAAAACTTGGAGTCAAACCCAAAACAATACCCCAACTTGGGTCAAAGGCAAAAGTAACCTAAAAGGCTATTGAAATTACAACTAGGACCCTTGTGACCAAACAAAAAAACGGGATTTTTTTTACGTTTTTACCCCTCGGCAAGTCGTCTGTGCAGACGACTTAAAAATAACTCGTCCAGACGACTTAACTTAAAGTCGTCTGGACAGTTATTCTTAAACATAATTTAAAAATTCTGTAAAAAATATTTTGATAGGTGAAAAATGGGAATTATGTAATTAACATATGTCTTAAGAGATATAAATTAGGATATAACAAATTTCAATTGTTTTCAGCATAGATGAGTGAAAGTATGTCGTCATGATATTCTTTAGTTTTGGTTTCATCAACATATGTTGTAGTATTGTATATGTTCTCAGGGTTAGATTTCGGAAAGCATTAAAACCGTTTTTGAAAAATTTAAAAATTACCTAAGCGTGTTAATTTCTGTGTATAGTAAACACTATTGAACTATACTTTGATTTTATAACGTGGTTAGTTAGTTAATTTAGTCATTTTAGTTTAGGGGTTCATTTTAGGGTCTGGACGACTTAAAACTTAGTCGTCTGTCGACAGACGATTAAATATTAAGTCGTCTGATGTACATTATCAGCCAGAATAAATCGTCTAAACCGGATCAAACCTTAAATTTTACCAATGTACTTTTAAAGCTAACCGGATTATTTACCCAATATATAAGGTGATTTTTTTTTTGTTCATTTTTCGCGAAATTCAGAAACCCTAACAGTTCTCTCTCACCGGCGATATCAAAGGCGATTCGAATTCCCACTATTTCCGAACAAACCATCGTTCTCAACGTCGGCTATCTAACTTCATTCTCACCGTTCTCGCCGCAGCGTCTTCTAACCCTAGCGCCGCCGCTTCCTCTAAACCCTAGCGCCGCCGCTTCCTCTAAACCCTAGCGCCGCCGGTTCCACTATTTCCGAACAAACCGTCGACCTCGCCACCGTGCTCACCAACGTTCTCACCGCCGCTTCCTCCAAACCCTAGCGCCGCCGCTTCGCCGCCGCTTCTTCACTGTAAACCGTAGCGCCGTTTCTCTGTAAACCCTAACGCCGGTAAGTCATCAATCTCGAGGAAAAGATGAAAATTAAACGTTGTCTTTATCAATGTACTCATTCTCACCGTTTCACTTTTATTTTTTCAGATCTATAACCGCAATGACGAGTACAACAACCGCAATGACGAGTACTCCAACTCCTTCTGCGACTAATCAGGTCCGCTTTACATTTTTCTACTGGAAGACTTGTAAGATAAGTCGTCTGGAGAGTCTTCCAACTGGACGACTTAGTAGACGACTTAAATAAAGTCGTCCAGCAGGAAGACTTTCCAGACGACTTATTACAGGACGACTACTAAGTCGTCCATTGGGAAGACTTTCCAGACGACTTATAATTAAGTCGTCTACTAAGTCGTCCAATTGGACGACTTTCCAGACGACTTAATTATAAGTCGTCTACTAAGTCGTCTGGAGTAACAATTAAGGCGTGATTGATTTAGCTTGTGTTCTGACTTCTATTGTTGTCTTTGATTATTTTGCAGACAAAAAGGATGGATATTCCAGAACTACCCCGTAGGTTATACACACCAGGCTCTGAGCCACCAGCCCACAATAGCATTTCGTATCACACGGATAACAAGAGGTTGCATACTGCTCTTAAGGAAGCTCTTACTGATGACGAATTTGAAGAGCTCAAGGAGTCGAGATTGGGAGTTTTCATCAAGTTCAAGGAGCAGGGATTTGGTTGGGCTTCAAGGCTGGTTCACCACATGCTCAGTTTCAGGCTGGACATTCAGAAGAAGTATGAGATGTGGTCTCTGGTTGGTCCAGAACCTTTGAGGTTTTCACTGTTAGAGTTTGAAAACCTCACTGGTCTAAACTGCGAGTACATCGAGGACCTTGAGACACCAAAATGTGAAGTTACCAAAGAGATGGTTTCTTTCTGGGGGATGCTGGGAGTTCATCTGGAAGCTGGGCCAACTACAGATCAGATAATAGCAGCACTGAACAGATGCGGGGATTGGTCCACGGAAGATCGGAAGCGGCTCGCGTACCTTTCCATCTTCACAGGATTCATTGAAGGGAGAAAGTTTTCAACCGCTACACGATCTTCTCTGGCAAGGCTAGTGATGGATTTAGATCGGTTTGAGAATTATCCATGGGGGAGAGTCGCGTTTAAGGTGCTGATGGACTCTTTGTGGAACAAAGATATTACTGGCTGCTACACCGTGGATGGGTTTATACAAGTTCTTCAGGTCTGGGTGTACACAGCTATGCCGGAATTGGGTGCTAGTATTGGTGATCCCAGAGCAAACAGTCCGTCTCCACCCATACTGGCTTACGGAGGCAGCAGAGGCCGCAGATCTTTGAAAGCTGCTATCTTGCGTCAGGTATTTACTTCAATCCAAAACACTGCGCAGACGACTTATATTAAAGTCGTCTCTTAAGTCGTCCATCTAGACGACCTTTCAGACGACTTAATTAAAGTCGTCTACTAAGTCGTCCATCTGGACGACCTTTCAGACGACTTGTAATAAGTCGTCTGGAAAGTCTTCCAGCTGGACGACCTTTCAGACGACTTGTAATAAGTCGTCTGGAAAGTCTTCCAGCTGGACGACCTTTCAGACGACTTGTAATAAGTCGTCTGGAAAGTCTTCCAGCTGGACGACCTTTCAGACGACTTGTAATAAGTCGTCTGGATAGTCTTCCAGCTGGACGACTTAGTAGACGACTTAATTATAAGTCGTCTACTAAGTCGTCCAGCTGGACGACTTAGTAGACGACTTATAATTAAGTCGTCTATTTAGTCGTCTTGCTCAAATATCTAACTCGATCCTTCTATTTACTGCAGACCCGCGTGATCAACTTTGTCCACAAGGACATTAGTGAAATGTGGCCAAAATGGGACTCTGAGGTTGAGGACCTGCCCGCGGAGAACATCATCAAACTCATGTATGATCGGAGACCGTGGAAGTGGACCTTAGATTGCTGGGAAGTCACTGGTACTAAGGTCTATACAAAAACTGTGGAGGCTACATCGAAGAAAGCCAAAGAGATAGAGATGGTTGTTGTGGAGGAGGAGGAGGAGGAGGAGGAAGACAATCCAAGACCTCTGAAGAAAGGTCGTAAAGAGGCTCCTAAAGAGGCTCCTAAAGAGGCTCCTAAAGAGGCTCCTAAAGAGGCTCATAAAGAGGCTCCTAAAGAGGCTAGTGAAGAGGATTGGATGACCAAACAGGAGTTGGAAAGAATGTTCAAGGACGTAACTGAGTGCATGAAAGAAGGGTTTAGGAAGTGCATTAAGGAGATTAGGAAGGTGTCCGATAGGTTGGAAGCTGTGGAGAAGAAGGTTGGTATCACCAATCAGGCTACCCCTAAAGACAAACAGGCTCCTGCTCCTACCAAACAGCCTCCTGCTCAAGATAAACAGGCTCCTGCTCCTGCTCAACCCATTCAGACAACCCCTCAAGATAAACAGGCTCCTGCTCCTGCCAAAGAGCGTACTCCTCTTAAGAAACAGCCTCCTGCTCTTCCTCCTACCAAACAGCCTTCTCCTCTTAAGAAACAGCCTCCTCCTCCTCCTACCAAACAGCCTTCTCCTCAAAGGAAACAGCCTCCTCCTCCTCCTACCAAACAGCCTTCTCCTCAAAGGAAACAGCCTCCTCCTCCTCCTACCAAACAGCAACAGCCTCCTATTCCTACACTCAAAGATGTAAGTCGTCTAGGGTTAACTAGTTGTCCAGACGACTTAAAAAAAAGCTTTCTGGACGACTAGTTGACCCTGGACGACTTAAATGTAAGTTGTCTGGACCACTAGTTGACCCTGGACAACTTAATTGTAAGTCGTCCAGAGTCAACTAGTCGTCCGGACAACTTTTTTTTAAGTCGTCCAGGGTCATCTAGTCGTCCAGACAACCTTTTTTTAAGTCGTCCAGGGTCATCTAGTCGTCCAGACAACCTTTTTTTAAGTCGTCCAGGGTCAATTAGTCGTCCAGACAACTTTTATTTAAGTCGTCCATTGTTAACTAATGTGCAACTTTTATATTGCAGAGATATTTGCCGGAGGATACATTCGATGAGGGTTTCTCGGTAAATAAAGCAGATGGTGTCTCCTCCAAACAGATTGTCGAACCGAGCCTCGCTTCCACCGATCAACAACCGAGCCTCTCTTCCACAGATCAACAACCGAGCCTCTCTTCCACCGATCAACAACCCAGCCTCTCTTCCACCGATCAACAACCTAGCCTCTCTTCCACCTTCCAACCGAGCGTCGCTTCCACTGGTCCAAGCGTTCCAGCACCAGAATCAAGCGTTCAAGCCACAGAACCGAGCCTGGTTGTATTGGACAAAACAGCTCCCCCTGCTGCTACTGCTGTGCGTGGAAGGAGTGAACGAGCGAAGAAACCTGCTCCCACGCAGTTATCTCCTTATACGGCAGAGAAAAATAAAGCTAAAGTGGCAGCCTATAAGCCATTTCCTCCAGTAAACAGAGAAAAGCTGAAGGAACTCGCTGATTGGTTGAAAACTGATCCGTAAGTGATTGCTTTACCCAAAACTGATTGCTTTTTTGCTTGATTTAGTGTACCAAAACTGAATGTTTTTTTGTTTGCAGACATTATTACACTAAGCATGAGGACAAACCACGTACATCACCAACTTGGTGGTATAAAATCCTCCGGACCAAAACTGAATGGCTGGAAGACTGCGTAAGTCTTCTTAAATTTAAGTCGTCTGGTAAATATAACTCATCTGGAAAGTCGTCCAAGTAGACGACTTGCCAGACGACTTATATTTAAGTCGTCTGGTAAATATAAGTCTTCTGGAAAGTCGTTTGGAAAATCGTCCAAGTAGACTACTTTCCAGACGACTTATATTTACCAGACGACTTAAATATAAGTCGTCTGGTAAGTCGTCTACTTGGACGACCATTTAGACGACTTAAATATAAGTCGTCTGGTATCTTCTAACTTGTATTATTGCCATCTGCAGCATATAGATGCTTGGATTAATGTGCTGAGGCAGAGGTATCAGGAGAACCCACAAGCTTTCAGGAGCGAGCGAATGGCATTCCTGGATCACAACTTTTCCCAGTCTTGGAGAGAACAGTATCACATCTTCAAAGCCTCGGAACCTGATCACCACGGTTTAGGGAGAGCTCTACCTGGTGGGGCGTGGGCTTTTTATGAAGGATCAATACCTTCATTTTGCCAATCAATGAAGAAGTGGGGGGAGGACGTTGATGATATCTATGCGCCAGTGAACTTGAACAACAAGCATTGGGTTGCTATTTGGATATCGATCCCTAAGAGGCACATAGTCGTCTGGGACAGCATACCTTCATCGTCGTTACCAGCAGAATGGGATGAGATAATGCAGCCATTTCTCGAGATGCTCCCTTATCTGCTTGTTGAGTGCGCTCCCAACGACGATTTACGGGTCGCACGCGGGTTAGAGCCATACACCTATGAGAGACCGGTGCAAGGAATACCCACGGCCAACAGTGGTGATTGTGGCGTGTACGCTCTAAAGTACATTGAATGTCATGCTCTTGGGGTCCCCTTTAACCCTAAAGACTTTGCTAGGGCCAACGTGAAGAATATGAGGGATTGTATGGCGGTGGATATATGGACGGAGCTTCTTAATCAGCATTTGCAAGAAAATGTGGATGGTGATAGATTTGTGGGCATGTATGATTAGCTGTATTGATTTGAACTTGTGTCTTGTATAGATTTGAACTCCTCTTGTATAGCTTTGAACTTTTCTCTTGTATATATTTGAACTTGTCTTTTGTATAGATTTGAACTTGTCTCTTGTATATATTTGACAAGTCTTTTTTTTTGAACAACTTACAAATAAGTCGTCTGCAAGTTCTTCAGGTCTCGACGACTTACAAATAAGTCGTCTAGAAGGTCTTCCAGCTGGACGACTTACAAATAAGTCGTCTGGAAGGTCTTCCAACGGGACGACTTACAAATAAGTCGTCTGGAGGGTTAGGACGACTTACAGTTAAGTCGTCTGGAAGGTCTTCCAACTGGACGACTTACAAATAAGTCGTCTGGAAGGTTTGGACGACTTACAATTAACATTTTGCACATCTAGAATAAAAGTTCACATAGAAATACACTGGAAGACTTAGAAGAAGGTCGTCTAAAAATAAAATACACTGGACGACTTAGAAGAAGGTCGTCTAAAAATAAAATACACTGGACGACTAAAATTAAGGTCGTCTAGACGGGTAATCAAGACTGGACGACTAAAGTTAAGGTCGTCTAGACAACTAGTCAACTGGTTGCTTACATTGTGGTTTCGTATGGCCAGTTTCCTTGCAGTTTGAGCATCTCCGTGCCCTGTGTTTCTTCATGGGTTTGTGTCCTCTCATCCTAGATAGCTCCAACCAAGATTGCCATCTTGATTTCTTAAGTCTTCCCGGACCACGCTTTACTTCTGGAGGAAAGCATTCTCGTTCCTCAACATGTTGTGACACGATAGGATATATATTCTCTGAGTATCCTGCATACAGATAATTCTTTGAGTACACTGGACATACAAGTGAGGAGATATGCAAACCAACTTTATTTGCAGCAGCTATAGCATGAGAGCAAGGTATTTTCTCCACTCCATAGACACCACAATCACACTTTGCATGTTCCAAATCAACCACACAGTCCATTTTGCCACCTTTGACAAAGTACTTCCATCCATTAATTGGTTCGACCGTCATCGTATCCGCTATCTCTGTTCGAACAGCAAGCAAGTATTCAACACCCCGGCTATGTGGAGTTGTGAGACTCAAAGCATCTTGTCTCCTTTTCACATACCATTTTCCTAACTTCTTTCTTATGAACTCCAGCAGGAACGTAATCGGAAATCCTCTTGCTTTCTTCAGTGCGGAATTAATAGATTCAGCGATGTTGCTTGTTTTTATGTTGAACCTGTTCCCCTTACAATGAACCCTTGACCATAGGCTGGCGTCGGCATCCTCCAAATACTTTGCAAGTTCCGGGTTTGCACTCCGTATCTCAGCCATGTACCGGTCAAAATCGTAAACCGTGTGAGCATAAGCAGCCCCTTTCACCAAGTACATGAGATGTTTCCCTTTAAACTTTTTGACAATGTTATCTTGAAGGTGATAATAACATATTCCTCGGTTTGCCCAAGGAAACACCTTATCACACGCACTTTTAATGGCCGAGTGCCGGTCGGAGACTATCATCAGAGGCTTGTCATGAGATATACAAGTAGCCAATTTTGTGAAAAACCATTCCCAAGAAGGATCATCTTCAGCATCCACGATCCCAAAAGCCAATGGGAATATCTGAAAATTGCCATCTTGTGCGGCTGCAACTAACATAACACCTCCATACTTTCCACTTAGGTGAGTTCCATCCACCACAATGACCCTTCTCTGATAATTAAAACCTGTGATAGAAGCTCCAAAAGATAGAAATAGATACTTGAATCTTTTAACAGAATCAAGTTCTATAGCCGTGACAGAATTAGGATTTGCAATGGAGATTTGCTCGAGATATGATGCCAGCCGCGAATACCCTTCTTCTGCTGATCCTCTCACCAATGTTTGTGCATATAACAATGCTCTGTATGAAGTGGTGTAATCAAGCTCCATGCCAAACATGTTCTTCATTGCATCAGTGATATGTTGCGGAGTAATCCCATCAATGATCCCAACACGATCAATGAAAAGACTACCAACATACTTCGGAGTACAATGTCTCCGCTGAGCGATTCGGTCTCCCACTGAGCATAAATGTTTTTCCACATACTTTGTTACCCAAAACGTGTTTGTCCCATGTTTCACACTCGCTCTGATCTTCCATCCACAACTGCTAACCCGACATCTTGCCACAAGGAGAGTTTTCGTTGATTTGTATATTCTGAAAGAAAACCTACCCCTCACTGCTGCCAACCGCAGCTCTGAAAGCAGTGCATCCTTGCTATCAAAACTCTGGTTGACATAGATACTACCATCCGATTTTCCTCCTTCAATAGCTTTTGACTTAGCATATGTCTTTTCGATTTCTTCAAAACAAACATTATCATCATCTTCCTCATCCTCATCTTGAACCTTTCCATAAAGACTGTAATCCCCACCATTCTGATCTGTTTCACCAACAATTTCCTCCTCATTTTCCTCCTCCTCATTTTCTTCCTCTCCATCTTGATTTTCATCTTCAACAAACTCATTATCACCAACATTTTCTTCCCATTCATCAGCTTCATCATTATCACCAACATCTTCTTCCCATTCACCAGCTTCATCATCACCAACATCTTCTTCCCATTCACCAGCTTCATCATTATCCCTTTCCTCTGAAACCGTTTCCACCTTGCTGCGGCTTGATACACAAAGACATACTCTATGCGTTTTGAGTATCTCGAGCAAGTTTTGAACTTGTCTATCACTTGTAACATGAATGGGAGGACTGCCTGGAGCCATCATCATTTCTGCTGGTAATGAGTAGCTAATCTCCACAGTCACTGTTCTCATGTCCAGGTTATAATCTTCTTGAGCCATTGCAACAAGTTCAGCATGTGTTGAATCTTCATTCAATAAAAACAATCTTGCTCCTTTGAGATCATCAACCACAAAATCCCAGCGGCAATCTCTCAACAACCATTCTCCATACACTGCATGTAACTGAAAAATCATCTGCAAATATTCAAAATAAAACACATTAGTAAACATAGAGAAAATGAAGAAGTTCAATAAACATTGCCGCAGACGACTTAGAATTAAGTCGTCCAGACGACGTAAAGGTAAGTCGTCTAAAGAGGTCACTTTTGCAATTGAAAATGAAAAGGGACGACTTAATAGTAAGTCGTCCGGCTTTGTTTGTTAAAAAAAAAACTTCAGACGACTTATATAAAAGTCGTCTACAAGAAACGGGTTAGTTTTGCATTTGACCGAATCGTGACAGATATTTGACTTTTCTGGACGACTTATAATTTAGTCGTCTCTGGGAAAGTTAAAATTTCAATATTTTATTCAAACAAGACGACTTAAACGTAAGTCGTCCTAGGTTAGTTTTGTAATTGAAAAATAAAACTTGAAATTTAACTTTCTCCAGACGACTTAAATGAAAATCGTCCCACCAGAAGACTTAATTTAAAGTCGTCCGGGGTAAGCAAAGTCGTCCAGACTAAGTCGTCCATCTTTAGACGACTTAAATGAAAGTCGTCCAGATAGATGACTTAACTTAAGGTCGTCCGGTTTAAGCAAGGTTTGACCAGAAAATTTGGAAATATTCTGGACGACTTTGCTTTCCCCGGACGACTTTAAATTAAGTCTTCTGGTGGGACGACTTTGATTTAAGTCGTCTGGAGAAAGTTAAATTTGAAGTTTTATTTTTCAATTACAAAACTAACCTAGGACGACTTACGTTTAAGTCGTCTAGTTTAATAAAATATTGAAATTTTAACTTTCCCAGAGACGACTGAATTATAAGTCGTCCAGAAATAGTCAAAGATCTGACAGGATTCGGTCAAATGCAAAACTAACCCGTTTCTCGTAGACGACTTATATATAAGTCGTCTAGAGTTTTTTTTTTTAACAAACAAAGCTGGACGACTTAGTTTAAGTCGTCCGTTTGACCAGAAGACTTATCAGTAAGTCTTCTACATACAGATGACTTACTAGTAAGTCTTCTACGCGAACAGATCTTGAAAAAAATTCAAATTCGTACCTTAAACTAGGTGAGATGACTTCGTTTGCACACAGGGTCTTCTCCAACCACCCAGAACCTCAAACGAAAGCAACCGTAAGTCAAAACGAAAGAAATATGGCTCTCTCAACCATAAAATATTTTGAATCAAAAGCTTGAGTTTTTTGGATGAATATGGAGAGAAAGTGAAAGAAATGTTGTTTTTAGTTCATAACAATTGAAACAGAGAGAGTGTAAAGAGATTTACGTGCATTAAAATGCATTAAAAGCTCCATACAGTTAGTACAAGGTTGTTGGAACTATTCATGGTAGTGGCACTATTGTAAATACTTGAAGAAGATGAGGTTGAGACAGTAAAGAAGCCATTTTCGATAAAAAAAAAAGTAATGGCATTTTCGTAGATAAAATGCAAGTGTGGGGTGAAAATCTCAAAAAAAAAAGGAGTCAAAAGAAAAGGTTAGTTTTCTGTTTGACTCCAAGTTTTGAGTCACTTTTGCAATAAGCCCATTATTTTATTGACTAAGTTCTTGAAAACAAAAATGATTTTTGATTTGCTATTACAAAACATCTACCGCAATTGCCAAGATGTGATCAAACACACCCCAAAACATAACTTTTTTTTTTTTTGAAAAAAGGGCACCCAAAATATAACTTGCACGTTCATAAGTTTTCTTTTCTTTTTCTTTGGTAATCATAGGTTTTCTTTTCTTTAAGCAAAACTAATAAGTTATCACAGTCTCAAAATCAAAACAGTGAGATCCATCAATCCATCCATAAACCACACACCAGATCGCAATACTACATTACTTTAAAGTACTTGTAAAATAAGTTTTAGTTTAATAAAATATTTTATATATGATTTTACCAATTTTGAAATGTAGTAATGCAGCAATTTATCAGATAAACAAAAATGATAACATATTTTGGTTGATTTAGTATTATATCGCACTATATATAAAATAGATAAATACGTAACAATAATTACTTTGTGAAATTAATCTTATCTCAAACCATTTCCTCAAGATAAATAAAAATGATAACATATTTTGGTTGATTTAGAGTATTATATCGCACTATATAAAAGAGATAAATACGTAACAATAATTATTTTGTGAAATTAATCTTTTCTCAAACCATTTCCTCAAGAGAGGGTGACAACTATGATAGGTGAATACGTGTGTTAAAACTTATGCGAAACATATTTTCAGTTAATACTTTCACATATTGATGTATAGACTTATGTGACATTTAATTTAAATAAACTACAGCTAGTTGACAGAAAACACTCAGCTCCTACAAACAAATGTTAATCTTTTCACTTATATCAAAGAATATGCCTAGAATTCAATGTTCTATATATTATTCACGGAGCATTACAACATATTTTTGTAGACACATATCATTATTAGGATGATTCTTAGAAATCTTAGAAAAATAAGTTGGTCTATATATATATATATATATATATATTAGAGTTTTAATTAAATTAAATATTAAACTAAAAGCTACGAAATTGCCTTAAATAAATTATTTCCTTAAATAAAAGTTACAGAATTATCTAATATGATTAACATATATATGCTAATTAATGATTATGAATCATATATATATTTTATAAAGATTTTTGTATCTCCTTTTTCAGTTTAGTTTTATATAATTAAATTAAATTAAAAAATTAATTTGAGCATATAAAAAATTAGGTCTTTTTATATGTTGTTTTTTGAATTTTTTAAAACGACCATAAATTACTAAAAAAAAAAAATCTCATTGCAACGTCAGGAGATCCATGCATCTTTAAAGACAGTTTCAACCGATCTCGAAACCATTTGGTAGGGTTTTTCATCGTCAATGAATTCAACTTCCGTGTGTTCTATCGACTGTGGGTTCTAGAATTACAAGTGAAAATTTAATTCTAATGTATCTGGAGTGTAACTAATTCTTATAAATGACTATCTTTTTAAATTAACGCTTATATAATTCACCCAAATTCATAGAATAAGTTGAAATAAAAACAAAACTCATATCAGTGTTGACCAACAAGTGTATTTGTTATCTTACAATCGATAAAAAATATAGTGTTACAAAATATTAAAACCATTTAATAAATAAACATTAGTATAAAAATTCACTCCGCGCATGCACGCAAATTATCATCTAGTGTTTAATCAGAAGAGATTAGTCATAATAAATTAATAGTCAACAAAAATATAATAAATAAATAAAATGGAAAAAGAGAGTGATGGGCATGTGAGTGAGTCTTTTTCCTCTAAAAGTATTACTTAAAAAAAACAGTTTTATAAACTTTTTAGCTAAAAATTAAGAAACATTTTCTTTTATTTCTTTAAAATCTCATCATAAGAGCATGATTAACCCGGAGTTCTTAGGATCCTAAGAACTTTGGGTTAATCACGGTTTAAAAAACTCTGGATAATGATGTTCGAAGTTCCAAAGTGATTGACTGGTTCTGGACCTGACATGGATTTTTAAATCTCGCATGGGACTTGTCCTGGTCCAGATTAATTACTCTACTGATAATTGAGGATTAGTTTTACGCCTGGGCACGGATCGGATATCCGGATTTTTGAAAGTATTTGTGTTTTGCTTCGTATGTTACGGATATCTAATTTTTGTATTTGCTTTGCTTCGGAGAAATACGGATATTCCGAAAAACGGATATCTGAAAAATAATTAGATGTTTGTGGATATTTGCGAATACTTACGGATATCTCATATGTTTTGATTAATACAAATAATCTTAAAATTTCGATGCAGATTTGTTTTGTATAATATATTTTTTACGTGATATATAAGATAAAAATTAAAAAAAATAGCAAATCTATATATTTTTTAAAAAATTAAACTTAGTTAACAATTATAATAACACAAAACTTAATAAAAAATATAATTACCATAAAATATTATTTTTCCTTTTATGTACTACTTTTATGTAAGTAATAATGTAAATAAAATCTGTTAAATCATATGTCAGAATAACAATTATATAATTTTATACATATAGATTTTAAATATAATCAAGATATACATGTATTTATATATTGTCGGATCGGATCGGATATCCGCTTTCCAAAATTTTAATATTTGTGATTTGTTTCGTTTTTGATGGATATTGAATTTTAGTATTTGCTTCGATTTATAAAGTTACAGATATCCGGATTTTTCGGATCGGATCGAAGCGAATAACGAATCGAATCAAAATTCACGGATATTTTGCCCACCCCTAATTAGTTTCATGGGGTTTATTTTCCACTTGACTTAAAAAAAAAATTAGAAAAACTGGTATGGACAGTGAGTGAATAGATTTCTAAAAACAGTTGCACAAAATCGCACCAAATCCATTTGCACTGACTGTTCCTCCTTCGTTCTTATTACTAGCCGACTTTACAAACATCAAATCTATAAATATGAATAATCAATTTTATTAATATGAAATTAATGACACAAGATCCATGTCTTGAATCTTGATTGAGGCTAAGCGAAGAGATATGATGCATCTCTGAATGTTCTTCTTGGGTTAGTTGAAGCTGCAATGAAGGGTGATGCGCTCTAGGTTGTTGTTGAGAGTTGTGGAGTTGTTTTTTTTTGTCATAAACATACTGGGAGAAACTGTTTCTTGGGGACGAGGGAACCGAAACTCCCTTGATTCTTCTGGTGAGAATGATTATTTTGTTTCTTTCCTGGCTGAGGACATCTTGGGATGAAAATTCCTGTCCCTTTTCTCTAATTAAGTTGTAGTTCTGCTTAAGGTACATCATATGTGGTGTTGCTGATGTTTGGTAGTTTTCTCTAAACAAGCTCTGTATTCGATTTCAAATATATATCAGCATCCACATTTATTCACTAATCAAGAGAGAGAGAGAGAGAGAGAGAGAGAGAGAGAGAGAGAGAGAGAGAGAGAGAGAGAGAGAGAGAGAGAGAGAGAGAGAGAGAGAGAGAGAGAGAGAGAGAGAGAGAGAGAGAGAGAGAGAGAGAGAGTCAGAGAGAGAAAGATTAAATTGGACAAACCATGAAAGAGACAGAAAAGGAAAGTGAGATAGTGTTCTTTTCATCTTCATCAGTGATTAAGAGATTGATTTGCTTGCTTATGTCTGCAAAGAAGACATCATCATCAAGCTCAAGGTTCATATATATATGTTTTCAAGTACACTTTTTTCCGTTATATGTTTAAAGTATATCAGTTAGCCTTTAGCTCTTTGTATAAAGAAGTGTTTAGAAAAAAAAAATGGTTCAAGGAGTTGTGAGGAGGAATATTCAAAAGGTAACATAAATAGGCAAAAGATTTAGGTTTGAGGGAGAGAGCGTAGAGAGAGACATGCATGTGGGAGAGTGGGGCTAAAGTAAAGTTATAAGAAATATATAATGCAATCTTTTCTTTGAACAACATATATAATGCAATCAAAAGTCCCCACACACAAAGGGTCATGAAGGAAGGCTGTACAATGATGCTACTACTTGCAAATCCTAATGATACTAGATCAAAAGCTTACAATTCACAACAACAACAAAGTACCCATATCTATCTCAATTTATATATTTTCATTACACATAATAAAATTATTATCTCATCCGCGAAACCCATTCCTCTCACTCCACTATCTAAACTCAAATTCTTTCTTGTATGGCTCAAAGTTCATAGTTCCAATATTCTCCACTTGAGAATCGACTCCTACCTTATCCTATATCTTTTCGAAGCATTACAATTTAATATTTGTTTTGGAACACACCGTCAAAAGACCTTGAGATTGCCTGGTTGCTCCACATATTAGTTCTAATAGCCATTTGCGTTTTACATCCATAAAAACGAGAGGACATATCCTCAATGTGTGTGCCCTGTACATAGACCAAACTATATGGAATTGTGAGGTCACATTTTATATGTATTAACTATTAATCGACATTTAATACGTTAGGAGAATAATTTGGAATTTTTATTCAGCTTTTGAAGGATACGTTGATTGTTCGTTGTTAGCCTTGTGAAGAAAACATGTCCAGACCACTGTTCAACCAATATGCGCGACCTAAACATGTCGGTTGACGTTGTGGGACTTTTGATCCGTATAACTTGCCTATCTAATACTGATAATTTATATGGCTAAAAAAAGATAATTTGTATGGCTCTAAGAAAACATAGTTACAGAATATATTAGTGTGTTATAATGAGAGGTTATGAAGAGCTGGTGAACTTGTTCAATATATTATAAGAGAATCTATCTCCATGATTCCATTTGGTTGAGGTTTTGTTCTTAGTTTTGTGGACGTGGGGTCGTACACCGGTCAAGTTGGTTACTTCAAACTACGGTTCCCAGTAAAGATTTTATGAGTTCTTCTCCATTTCTTTATGTATTACTCAATAATTTTTATAATGTATATTTTCTAAGCTACGAGTAGTCCAATATCTTAGAATCGGGACTAATATCTTCGATAAGGAGCTACTCGTACAAAATCTGTAACAATTGAATCTATGGGTAGTTTTTGTTTTGTTTATACGCTCTGTTCACTCATGAGTATGGAGTAATCATCAGAGCTAGTGAGAGTATGTTCATAAATAGATAACATCAATTTTCAAAGCGATGACGATTGAGCTACGGATGCTTGATTCTAACTGAAACTAATTGTATGTTTATATCTTGAACGTTTAATATTTTAATACATACTAGAATATCCGAATATGAATGTGTTTTCATCATTTACACCCACATAAATATTCTGAGTTTTGTAGATAAAGTTTCTCTACCCTACACCTACACTTACAACTTGCAACTCCCTCGAATAAGGCTGGTATAAAACAAACCCATGCCGATTTTAGCCAAACTAGCTAGACCATATTTCACAATCACCTTTTTTTTTTTTTTTTTTTGTTAAATTGTAAATATCATAAATGAAAGTAGAACTTACAAAGAGTCTAGTGTCTGAACCATTTTGGCAAAAAATAAATAAAAAACAAGATGGGACAAGGCTAAGAGCATCAGCAGCGGTAGGTCGCACCTCCGATTCGTCACTTCATTTTTTTATTAATTTTTTTTTTTACTTTTTAAGTTTGATTTAAAAAAAAAAAAAAAAAAAAGCGGACCACTCGCGAGCCACCACCTGACATGGGGCCCGCAAAACAGCATGATCTCGTATCGTAGGGAAGAGGTTTCGAAAACCGAGTTCACAAATGTTTGATTACTTTATTATATTTGCTTCTCGGAAAGCGTTCGAACTCACCGACGATCCGACCGATGCGCATAGTCTAACATATAAGTGAACAGAAGAAACTATCGAAGCCATACAATCACCTGCTTTTCAATTTGTCATTTGTGAATTATATAATCACTTGATTCACTTAACGGGCCTCTTTGTAGTTATCGTTGTATTAAAGTATATGGAAAAACATCGATCAATTCTATCCATAAAAAGACTTTGGTGCATTTAATGGAATAATAATGATATAACAAACACTCTTTATTGAATAGTCACCGAGTAGGGTAATGAAGTTGAACTGGACAACTGGTGGAAGATCGCGCGGTTGAAGTGGTATACATGTCTTGGTGGAATGATCACTAACGTTATAAGTTGTATCAATGAACAAGATATCCAAACCAGAATTTTGAAGTTCTTTCGAAAATCAAAATATATCATATTAATAACCCGAATTCTGATAAACTGATCCATAGAAATTAGTAAATGTTTCCGGTTGTTCGAAATAAAAATTGAAATTGTCAACTTTAAAAATTCTTATATATTAAAGCGCTAGTCGTTTCACCAATCAATGTCTGTCACATGTCGTATTTTCACAAAAATAAAAATTAAAAAATACTAAAAGGACATGTCGAACGAGTTCTGATTTTTTTCTATAACTACAACTAACTAAATTCTAGATTTTCTCAAAAATTCAATCTCACGTTCAAAAGCTTCAAACTGTTATTTTTTTCTTATATAAAGTTCTATCAACTAATTTATTCTTCTTTTTTTGTCCTTCTCTAGTTCTCTACCTTCTTCATTGTCAAGTCTTCTTTGTTCTTTTGTTTTCTTCGATGTTCAACTCTCACGGCAAAAAACTTATGTAAATTTAAAACCTTCACTATGTAGATTTAGTTTTCTCTGTTGGTCGACAAAAAAAAAAGTTTTCTGTTATTTTATAAGAATAATCTCTGATTTTGTTCGGTCTATCTAGGATTGAGGATGGCATTGAATTAGAGCTTACGTCTTTTGTAACAGAAGGGAAAATAAAAAATTCATCAGTAACTAAGGTAATAAATTATATCCAATTATTTTTCAGCAAATTACATATTACATATATCTGTATTTGAATTGTTTGAAAAAATGTGCATGTGCGCGCGTTTACTATTATCCTACTTATATAAAAATATATTTTGCATTTTTCTTTTGTTGTTTCTGTAGTTTAACAGTGTAGATGAAACACTTAAGAGATCATCAAATTTTGGAAGAAGAAAACTTAACATATGAGTAGCACGTGGATAACAATAGTAGTATACTAGAATACAAGTAACAATTTATAACACATAATTTATGCTTTTAAAAAACAATGAAAGCTAATTAGTTATGACATCATAAAACTTAAGCCAGTATAAAAAAAATTAAAATTATAATAAAATGAACTTTCCTGAAAGTGTTGGTAAATCTCTATTATAAATAAAATGAACTTTCCTGAAAGTGTAGGTAAATCCCTATTTTTCTCAGATTCATAATTTCATGGCACAAGGTTCCACAACTAAATTTAAGAAATCAGACCATGCATGAAAATACTATAATAATCATTCTACCACTTTTTCCAGTTGTTTCATTGTTATTGAGTTTTTTATTTGTTTATCATTGATTTATATAAGGCAGAAGAAAGACAGTTCATGTTGTCATCAAAGACATGAAGATGATATATTAGTGTTGCTGTTGGGACTTGAGGTAATATTGTAAATATAAGAATTTTAGTTCATTACCGCTGTAAATTGTTATGATTTTCTAGATATATCATCTATATATATTTTATGGTTATGCTATGTAAATACAAATTAACATTCTTCAGTATCTCTTGACACCTAAGAGTAGTAGAGGAAACATATGTGGTGTTAGTATATTTTAAACCCAAAGTGTATTGTTAATATATGTTCAAATTATATGTTAAATATATATACAAAAATTTAAGAATTTTGTTCCCGTACTGATATCTTGTGAATTTGCATAGTTTTCTTTTAAGCATCTTTTTAGTTCTCATTTTGCCCATTTAGATGCATTTCGTTTGCATTTATGTTGCATTGCATTACATATGTCTTTATCAGGTAATGGAGATGTTATTTGGTGAGTTTGGAACCTTTGGAGATGGTTTAGAGGCAAGAATGGTGATTCTGAGTCGATGCATGAGTTGCTCAAGTGTCTCAGCGGCCAGACGACCTCACAGCAGCCTGTTGACCTCGGCGAGAAGCTGCTGTACGTGTTGAGCGGCCTTGCGCAGCGGTGTGATGAAACCGCTGGGAAAATGACCCTCTCCCTGCCCGATATCTACTTCACGCAACGGCCAAACGACGATGAAGCGAACCGCTGTGTGACTCCCAGCGGCCTAGAGACAACGGACGAAACTGCTGCGACCACCCAGAAAGTCAACACTCGAAGTTTGACCAAATGTTTTTACCATTATACCCTCATTTTCTATCACTTCTATAAATACTTTGTAAACCTAATTTTGAGGGATAACTTGTTTTCTCTCTAAACACTTTGGGATCTTGAAGAAAGATTGAATCTTTAGTCTTCTTTTCAACTTTATCTCTTGTGTTTATTGGTTTATCTTGATCAATAAACATGATTAACCTTGAATTATCATTGATTTTTGGGTTTATCATGTCTATTAGTGAGTAGTTATCTTTTGGATTCATGGCTAAGGTGATTAGAGTGATTGAGTGAAGATCTAGGGTGTTTTGTGTTAGATCTATCTATTTTCTTGCTATTTGAGTACTCTTAATGTTAGATTAGTGTTGGACACTCTAATCTAGAGCTGTAGACATTTCATGCCCGGAAGGTGTTTGATGAAATATATGAACCAACTCTTCTTTGTTTTTTGCTTGCTTAGCCAAAGACATTTGTGTTAGGAAAGCTTAGATAGTTAGTAGACTCATTCTTAATGATTACTTAAATTAATTGAGTCAAGACATTGTGTTTGATTAAGGATAGTAAATGAACATTCATCTTGACAAAGAGTTTGTTTAGCATTGTGTCTAGACTTGAGGAAATGCATTTGTTATCATCTTGCCACTTCTAGTTTGGATCTTAATCACTTGAAGTCAAATTCCTAGTCTCATGGGTCATATTGCATCTCATTGATATAAAGTTTGTTCATTTATTGCTTTAGAGTCTTGTTAGTTACATCATATCACTTCACTAAACTGATTGCACTTAGATTAATCATCTGCTTGCATTCTCATTACATCATGGTCACTTAAGATTGGATTGACATTTTTATACTACATTGATTTGGTTCATAGGATTTAAGTAAAATCCTTTATCACGTACATAGTACGGAAGTGAACACTAGTATGATATATAAAACTACAAAAAAAAACTACTACAATAATATCTGTTTGAAAAAAGTTTCTTGATCAAGCTTTTAAATACAAACACATATACACGTCAACTCTAAATGTCTGCAAGTAAAAGGAATACCTTTTTCAGCAACTGGAAGCGCCCAGCCTGACAGGCCTACTCGTGCACTCGTTAGTCGTAACCTTGAAGCTTCGGAAGATTTATCGGACACAGATCAACCTGATCCACACCGTATCCTTGTTTGTTCTTCTTGGTATCCACAACCTTTCATGTTTTTGGGCCTATAAACAGAAAAAACAAACACATCTGTTTTAGAATTGAATATATTGCCCTGATCTATACTATTTACCCATAAAAAGTAAAAACGGCCCAAAACTAATAAGATTGAAATTAAATAGATCATACTTGGGTGTGAAGTAACTCTTAGACAATAAAACATTCATTAATTATAAGGACTATATGCAACTCCAACTTCTTCAACAACAACTAAAAATACATTTGCAAAAAGGCCCTAAATTTCTAGAACATGTTTTAAATTCAACAAAAGAAAATTGCACTTTTTGGCCTTGTGCATATGCACTTTTGACAACCCTGCACAATATTTCTAAATAAGTGTCATTCTGACACTTTTCACACAGATTAAGAAAGTCATTGAAATATATGTAAGTTGTTATTAGTTACATTTTATCGATCAATAATATTTTAGATAAATATATTTATTTATAAAATTAATGCATTTCCAATTAATTTTAAGTTGAAAGTTAGTAAAACTTGCATTGGTATTGTAGAATGATATTCTTTGTGAAACAGAAAAAAAAGAACGAAAATGACATTTATTCAAAAACGGAGAAAATAACAAATAAAGAATCCAAATTTACACAAAAAAAAGAACAAATGAAACTAAACTTTAAATATATGTTCATCACAACAAGACAGTCCACTGCCGCTAAATGAAAAAGTTTGACGGCGCAAAACTAAGGGGGTGTTATTGGTTAGTGGATTTAAAGTTAATTCATCTTGTTTTATAATGTAGTGTTATTCAATGATTGATTCTAAATCTTTAATTAAAATCTAGTGTTATTGGTTCTTGTACTTACAATCTCTTCATTAAAGAAATTTAAAATCCATTGTTATTCAATTTAAGACTTAGACACAAGATTTAAAATCTTGTGTTATTCATGTTTGATGAAAAAAATTGATTCCTTTGATTTGAAATACTTTCAATGGATTTGGATACAACTTTATGTGTAAAATATACGAGTTAAAATCTAACGTATTACCTCAGGATTTTATAAAACTGTCTCAACTAAAATCAAGACTGAGAAAAAAACATAACGTGATGAAAAGCACTCGTCTAGTGCAACATTTCTCATTTTAACAAATCAAATTCTTTTTTTTTTAAACTGGCTTCATAACAAATCAAATTCTTTGTATCCAGAAAATATTCATTTTGTTTATAACTTCATCTTCATCTTTATGACTTTATCGGTCATTTGATCAGAAAATAAATTTCATCCTTTGACCAAACCCAGATTTTCTTTGCATTACGTTTGATCAAACTGAGATATCTTTTTCTATCGGCTATTATCTTTTTCACTGATCAAACCTAGAAAATATTGTTTTCACTGTGTATTAATGGTGATCTTATAATAATATTTTTTTTTAACGTACATACAAACAAACTGTAATTCTGTTACAGAAATCAAATCATATTATCTTGAATTTATAAATACATTGACAGTGATTTAAAATATCTAAATAAATCATATATCTTAGATTGTAAAATGAATCAAAAAATTAAAAATCTACCCTATTTTAAATCCATATAGTTGATTTCAACTTATATAACCAATAACACCACCTAAAAAAAGCTTAACAAAAAGATAAAAAAAAAAAAAGCAAAGAGGCAAAATATGCACCAGCCGGGAATCGAACCCGGGTCTGTACTGTGGCAGGGTACTATTCTACCACTAGACCACTGGTGCTCATTGATATTTGAACAATAACTGTAATATCACTCATTCAGTACACTTTAGAAAAAGTGGTGTTTCATCTCTTGGGAGTTAGTTGGAACATCTTTAAGTTCAGAAAATGGAAATGAACTGGATTTAGAATCTTTAAACGCTGATTCAAAGACTGAAATGTCAGCATACGTTTGCAATGGGGCACAATTTACATTGTAACTAGTACAAATTATATTTAAAAAAAGTACTAATACAAATTATGTTTTTTCTGGTTACACACAGTATGATGATCAGGACTCAGCTGATAAAAGAATAAAAGATAGTTTCATGAACTCTCTGAGAGATTACTTAGAAGTCTCGTGAAGAAAACTCATTAGTTTCTTGTTGTGAAGGATATTTCTTGTGAATAATTGATGGTGAGCTATTTTCCATGTCCATTTGCGAACTGAAATAAATGAAACGCAGAATTTTTATTTCTTTGTTCCTAGAATGAATATTTTCGAGTAGAATGAATGCACTTTGATCAATCCCAAACCAGATGCATATAACTATGTTCCGTTGATTAAAAAACTATATTTTAGACATAAATAATGTGTTTTGTCCAAAGAAAAACATTGAGAAAATAAGAATTTCATAAGATAACGTACCTTGTTGGTTCGAATTTGTCGATAGAATTCATAATTTATACAATCAAATTCTCTATATTCATTCGGATAAGATATTAATTGTATTTTTGAATATGGGCATGCGCATTTTGTCTTTTGATCGAGCGTGAGTTTTCTTATTGGATATATTGAATTTTTGTTTTGTATTTTCCTATTGCCTTGCTGATCAGCATAGTATTATATAACGTGATCGGCCCTGGGCAAATTAAATAGCGACGCGTTAGTATTTAATTAAATAGGGGCATGCACCTTTGCATGTCTTATACATACTGTAGGATAGCAACGGCAGCTACAAACAGTTTTCTCCCGGCTTCCACATTTCTTGGACAAATGAAAAAAATTTGAACAACTGATTAAGTTTGTGACAGAGTTTATGCCAGATATTGGGATATGTTAACTTTAGAAAACAGAACGGAAAATTTATGAATACCCCTCTCTTTTCTTTAGAAAATAGATTTATGGATTATTATTTTGGCAGTAATCTTAATGAGCCATCCATGTAGTTGTGACTCATGAAAGAAACTTGAACGACTTAAGTTTGCTACAAGAGTTCTATGAAAAATATTTTGTTTGTAGGTAGACCTAGAGCCTTTTTATGCAGAAATTTAATTCAGAAAACAATAGCATGTGGTTCACATTTTTGTTAATACAACGGAGAATGATGAAATCATGGAAAATTTGTGGGATGAGATAATAGACATATCAAGCAAAAATGTTCTAATTTATTATAAAAAGTAAGCAACAGTTCGATAATATATTTCTTATAATTATTAATCTTATAAACCATTTGACTGATCTGAAATTTGATTTCACAAAATATAATCTCGTACATTCTCGTATAAGACACCAACACTTTCCAGAGTGAGTGAGTACTCAAATAACAAGTGAGTACCCAACACCCAACCATTTTTTTTGTCCGGTCATAAATCATGATAAATCACTTCGTATAAGAATCACTTCATAAAAAAAGTTACATCACATGTTGCTTCTACTCAGTCTTGCTTGAGATCGTCTACTTACATTCATATCCATTAAAAACATCTCAGTTAATACAAACTCATATTTTCCACCAGTGACATTTATAAACAAAATTTGTATATGTTTGATTCCATGTTTAACATTTGATTACCTATATAAGGAAACGTGGTAAGTAAGAGCTAATAAAAAGAGGCACAAGTGTAGAAAGTAGAAGTAAAAGAAGGTGGTGCAAAGGCATGCACTCTAAATGAAATTACAATATAAAACCATAAAAGACATCACGCAGTGAATGTAAATGTAAATGTAAATGTATCCAACTTCACAAACGTGACGTATCTTTATGTAATTATGTATGCATACATTTCTTTTACTTTGTACTTATACATACTGATAGTAATAAGAAATAGAGAATTGCTAGAGAGAGAATGTTAGTAATTACATAAGAGACAGAAGAATGTCACGAGACAGCGACGTGGTGCATTTATGAACCTTGAAAAAAAAAATTAAACCCTAACTTTCTCCCGTTGTTTGCGGCTGTATAAATACCACATTGTTTTGAAGAAATGTGCAGACAAAGTGAAAAGTGATCATCATCTTCTGACTTCTTCCTTATAGATAAGAACCGTATAAGATATACATACATATATATATATATATATATATATATATATATATATATATTGATCAAAGATCATGTCTCACATCGCTGTTGAAAGGAATCGAAGAAGGCAAATGAACGAGCATCTTAAATCACTTCGTTCTCTGACTCCTTGTTTCTATATCAAAAGGGTAACATTCATGTTATATGCTTTTCCTTCATACTCACTTTCATTGAATTTTTCCAAGAGATTGAGGACTTTTTTTTTGGTTCAGTGATTGGTGATTTCTGTGTTGAAGTAATTTCAAAGGGTCTAATTTTGAGATTCATTAGAATTCTATCTTTCCGGTTAATTGAACATTCTCGAATAGTTTCTTTTTAAGACCCAAAGAAAAATTTCTGTGGAAACAAACGTTTTAGATTCGTATCGGATCATGCATGGTAGTCTTTCTAATATCATGGATATTCTAAAGTTGCTATTTTGGGAATTATATACTGTGTTTGTTCTCTTGTATATATTTGTTATGATATACTGTATATTTTTGATTGTTAGCTTGTTTAAAAAACTACTACTAGCTCGCATGGACCACCAATATACTCATAAAGTATAGTCTTGTTTTCGATGATTGATCGGTGTCAGGGGGATCAAGCTTCAATAATCGGAGGAGTGATTGAGTTCATCAAAGAGATGCAGCAATTGGTACAAGTTCTCGAATCCAAGAAACGTCGAAAGACACTAAACCGGCCTTCTTTTCCGTATGATCACCAAACAATCGAGCCATTCATATTAGCCGCAGCCACCACAACTAACGCAACTACCAGGGTGCCGTTTAGTCGAATAGAGAATGTAATGACTACCAGCACTTTCAAAGAAGTAGGATCATGTTGCAACTCCCCTCATGCTAACGTCGAAGCCAAGATATCAGGCTCTAACGTTGTATTGAGAGTTGTCTCTAGGCGAATTGAGGGCCAGCTTGTGAGGATCATATCCGTCTTGGAGAAGCTATCTTTCCAGGTTCTTCATCTCAATATTAGTAGCATGGAGGAGACTATCTTGTACTTCTTCGTTGTTAAGGTAAATAATCCACATGATATATGAAAACTGTGTATATCTTAGCTCAATATCTAAAATTAATTAATCATGAGGTTAAATTTAGTGTATAGACCTAAGGTTGTCTACTTAGTTACTTGAAACGAAATTAAGATTGTTCAACCTTAGTATATGCTTCTTTACAATCTTGTAATGAAATTAAGATTGGTCAAATTGAATAATGCTTCTTTACAATACCGTGATATTATGCGATATTAATCATATGATAATTTATTATAAGCTGTAGTTCATATTTGGATCAAATAACGTTAATATGAATGTTTTCTCTCTTACTGAACATTAGTATGAAAGTTTTGTTCTTTATATTAATCTAGGCTTAAATTAGTTAAATTTACATATGCAGATAGGACTGGAGTGCCATTTAAGCTTGGAGGAGTTAACCGTTGAAGTTCAGAAAAGCTTTGTGACTGAAGTCATGGTCTCTACCAACTAGAGCCAAAAGTATACATGTACTAGCTAGCTTGTACCGTTACATGAGCATGTTTGACACTTTGCTAGAAGCCTAGAAATAAGCTCATGTATAACTTAATTGTTGTTTAAATCGTATCGACCTTTACCTATATATGTTTTAGTTACTTCTTTTTGTGCAATATTTTAGTTACTTACCTTTGAATTAGCTATGTTTTTAACTTATATCGACCTTGTTGTATCAGAGTCAAAGTTGTAATTTTCCATGATAAAAATCACCACAAAATTGTGCTCTAAAGTCTAAACTAGCTTAAAACTTCCACGTCACTATCTGCGGGTCTGCATGTATATCAGTATATGTATATATCGCTGAGGTTGTCTTGTGGCTAACTTTGTAGACCGTTTCCTCTGCCAAGAACGTTAATGATCTCCAAATCAGAAACTGATACGGTGCTGCTCGCGCGTGCAGGACGTAACTGTGGCCAAGCTGTTCTGGTGGCTGCGATGGGGAAGCAGCAGGGGATGGTAGTGGTAGAAGCTTGTGGAAGAGAAAGCTTGAGATTCAGGAATCGACGATCTCTAACCAAAGTTATCAATGCTTTCGCTGAATTTTTGTATTTGAGAAACCAAAGTCATTTTGAAAACAAATTATATAATAATTAGTTAAGAATTATTCAAAACTTGAGAAACTTAAAATCATTAAGACAAATTTTGATATGAAATTTTCAGCCTTTGAAAAATTCTCTAGTGAATTATTAATAAATTTTGTAAGAGTCTCTCCTTTAGTCAATGGCCTTAAACATGCACAGAATGAACATATCGTATCTACGAGCTACCCTTTTGTATACAAATTAGATCTTAATTTGATAACAATGGCCGTAATCATGATTTTCCAAAACAGATCACAAACATGTAATCATGTTACCAAAGTGAATTGCTCTATATCATTTTTATTTTATTTTGCTGGTATTATTACCAGACTCAACAAATAACTCCAAGTGAGTAAATCCAGCTCCTAATATTTATTTATTTATCTTTATATATATATACCGTTACTCACCAAATGTAATGAAAAGGAGACAGATGAACAAGTAAAGTGTTCCTCCTCTCTCTCTCTCTCTCTCTTTCTCACATCTCTCTCATCCTCTCGTTTCAGCCAACGTCGTCGTCACGATCCACGACGATTCAGCTCCGATTACCAGCAATTATCGGCTTGGCTCCCCATTCCTCAAAAAACCCATTTTCGTTTCTCATCTCCTCTCTCAAATTCTCGACCTTTCCCCCCTCTAATTCAAAACCCTAATTTTCCCCCAAACCAATCCCACCTCAGCTCCTTTCTCAATTCCAAGACCTGGGTCTCGATTCCAAGCAATTAAATCGAAGAAACCCTCAAAAATTCTCAACAAAGTCGTGACCTTTTTCGGATCCCCCACCCCCCTCTGTTTGATGGACGCAACTAGGTCTCTCACGGAGTCAACCTCTCACACGGAAACAACCAACGGCACACACGAGTTCAAGATCAGCGGATACTCTCTGATCAAAGGGATGGGCGTAGGCAAATACGTCGCCTCGGAGACCTTCACCCTCGGAGGCTACTCATGGGCCATCTACTTCTACCCTGACGGGAAGAGCCCCGAGGATAACTCCGTCTACGTCTCTCTCTTCATAGCCCTCGCCAGCGAAGGAGCTGACGTAAGGGCTCTGTTCGAGCTGACCCTCGTGGATCAGAGCGGTAACGAAAGGCATAAGGTTCATAGCCATTTCGGTAGGACGCTCGAGAGCGGTCCTTATACTCTTAAGTACAGAGGAAGTATGTGGTGAGTTTTAAAAGTCTCATCCTTTTTGTTGTTGTCTCTCGAAGACATTGTATTGATGTGTTTTATAGATGGTGATGAGTATTGTTATGTTTAGGGGATACAAGCGGTTTTTTAAGAGGACTCTTTTGGAGTCATCTGATTACTTGAAGGATAATTGTCTGTTGGTTCGGTGTTGTGTCGGGCTTGTGAAGTCGCGTACCGAGGGACCGAGGAGTTATGATATCCCTGTGCCGGTTTCTGATTTTGGTCGTCAGTTTGGGAAGCTTTTGGAGAGTGGGAGAGGAGCTGATGTTACTTTCCATGTCGATGGAGAGACGTTTCCTGCTCATAAGTTGGTTCTTGCAGCTCGTTCTCCTGTTTTCAGGGCGCAGATCTTTGGTCCGTTGAAGAGCCGTGATACTAAGTGTATTAACATAGAGGACATGGGAGCTCCTATTTTCAAGGTCCTCCCTTTTAACTCTGTTCTGGTTTAGTTGTTTTGTAACTCTGTTCTTATATTGTGTTTTTTTTTTGTTTTTGCAGATCTTTCTTCATTTTATCTACTGGGACGAGTTGCCTGATATGGAAGACGTTATGGGGACGGATTTGAAATGGGCAGCGACTCTTGTGGCTCAGCATCTTCTCGCGGCTGCAGATAGATATGCCCTCGAGCGGCTTAGAACAATGTGCGAGTCACAGCTCTGTGAAGGGATTAGCATCAACACGGTTGCAACCACCTTGGCTCTAGCAGAGCAGCATCATTGTTTCCAGCTGAAAGCTGCTTGCCTCAAATTCATAGCTTTGCCAGCGAATCTAAAAGGTAAAATGAGAGTTCCGTTGTGCTTGAATCAACTTTGATCTAATTCTCTTGTTCTGTTGATTTATTTTTAGCTGTGATGGAAACGGATGGGTTTGATTATCTGAAGGAAAGCTGCCCTTGCTTACTAAGTGAGCTTCTGGAGTATGTGGCTAGGCTTAGTGAGCATTCTTTAGCATCATCAGGGCATATCAAGGAGTTATATGTTGAGGGCTGTGACGTGAATGGGAGACGAGTGAAGCAACGGTTACACTAAGTAACTAACTCTTGAGTAAGGGAGACTGATGTTGAAGACATTTGGTAGAAGAGTCATGATTTGTGTATTTGTCATTTGTAAAAGGATTAGTGATTGTAATTTGTGTTGTCCAGTAAGTAGAGTGAAAATGTTGTTTTTGTATTTCTGTTTGGCCTCCAAAGATTCTATGACCAAAACCACTTCTCTCAAGAAAAATGTCACATGTGACTAAGTGATGAATTTGCTTCTACAATATTTGATTACAAAGTCACCAAGCTCTCATTTGAAGGAGTCTAATTATCTTATTTAACAAGAAAAGATTCACATCAACCATTATCCGCAATTAGATTGCCTCTTCCTTAGTTTGACATGGTGTGTAGTATCGAATAAAGAGTTAAATAGTGTTTCAAATTGTAATACTGGGGACATTTCTAAGGTAAAAAGAAGTAAACGAAGTTGTATGGGTTTTCTTTCGCGTTTCAAAGATGGAACTCTGCAAACACTGAATGTGATAACATCTATAATTATAGACTGAAAGAGTTCTCTCATAGATATCTGATCAGCGCTTGTCTATTCCTCCCTTTAGAGCCAAGTTCGCTTGCGATCTGCAGAAGATAAAATGGCATGAAAATCAATCAGGATACAGTGCGAAGAAATTGAATGAGCAGAGGTTAAATGTTCTCTAGGAAAGTCTAGATATGATTATAGATCAAATGCGAGATATGAGGCAGATTAAGAAAGAGACCAAACAATACATATCACAAAATCTACTCTGATGAGTTAACCAATCAATGACCTTAGTCGAAGTAGATGTGTCGATAATGTTACAAGAGTTACCTACAGGTTTAATAAAAAAGAAGATATTGATCAACTAAAGGTCGTTGGCAGTTGACTGTGTAGCGGCATGTATAACGCATTATAAAAAGCATGCATGCATATCACGCAAAGTAATGTGCATCGAGAATCACGTTGTAGTGACAACATGTCAAAGTGAAATCGCAAAGCTTTGTTAAATCAAGAATCATTAGTAAAGAAACTTTTGGAGAAAAAATATATATATATATATATATATATATTGTAAAGCAAAAGCATCAAAGAGACTTTCCAAAAAAATAACAGTTGCAGCAAAGATGGAGTTTCCTATCAGTGAGAGCAATCAACTGGAACATAAGCTGCTATTACATGCCTTGTATGTTATATTACAGTTTTAATAACAATATGCCTAAATGAGGAACCACCATTTCCAACAAAAATGAGGTAAAACAATGGCTTCAGTGAAGTGTCTCGATCTAAGATGGGATCACGATTTCTAATTAGAACGATTTAAGCCAGAGAAATCATTCTTCATATTCAAAGTTCCCAATTTTTTTCTTCTTCAAATCTAACTCAGGCAGGACATTCTTTCCTTAATTTCGAACCTAACCTACTATACTCAAAACTCCAGTAGCAGCTATATAAGATGCATCTGTCCCAACATAATCTCCTTCTGAATATATCAAAAACCTTTCTAATCTTTTAAGAAAAAACGGATACAGACAACTAGATGAATATCACAACACTAAACATCATCAGGCTCCTTTGATTCCCTTTCATTTCTCACTTGGAATACACAATCAGCTCAAAACCACCTCGTATCTGATCAGCACAGCCATGAAGAGTATAAAAGATACTCTCTTTTACCAATATACTACACAATTCAATCCCTCATTATCATGATTCATGAACACACACTATCATCAATCACAAGCAAGAAAATGAGATGAAAACTGATCAATGCCATCAATGGCTTATGTTATGTTCAGACAAAACTCAGAAAGAAAAAAATAGAACTGAATTCAGACAAAAAATCAGTAAGATGAAAGATTGTCTTTTGGTAATAACCAAAGAAAGTTACATAGGAGACAAAGAAAATCATCTTACTTTAATACACTATTATCAATCACAAGCAAAGAATCAAATGGAAACTGATCAATGAAATCAATCAGACAAAACTCAAAGAGACAAAAGAGAAATGAAATTCAGACAAAAGATGAACGATTCAGAGAAAAGTTGCTTACTTTTTATGACGCCGGCCACGCTTAGGTCCCCAACCTTGAAGCTTCGCGACAGGACAACCACACCTAGATCGGAAAAGCAGCACAGCCCTACCATTAACGGGAGCCATCCTCCGAAGCTCAGCTCTCAGACACTCGTAATCAGGATTCCCTTCGCTCCCTCCTTTCCAAGGCAACCGATCGATCTCCTTGCTCCCACCCGATCTAACGCAATCCTCCGTCTGTATCTGCAGATCGAACTCCATGGCCTTCTTCAGCCCCTTGCACTTAGGGTTCCGGCACCTCCTCGATCTGGGCCCGCAGCACAGGTCGAGGAAGGCGATGGAGGCGGCGAAGAAGACGGCGAAGGCGAAGAGGTAGGAGGCAGGGGGGATGGAGGAGAGATCTTGGAGAGGGAGGTGGGAGGAGAGGAGGGAGAGGGAGTGGAAGAGGTAGGAGAAGTAGGAGGAGAGGAGGAAGGCTGCCGAGAAGAGGACGAGGAGGAGGATTAGCAGGTCGAGGGTTGCGGAGGGAGAGTGTTTGCAGGGGTGGAGAGATGAGGATCGAGAGGAGGAGGAGGAGGTGTGGGAAGGGGGCATGCTGGTGGGATCTTCGTCGGAGAGATGATGGAGGAGATGGTGGAGCATGTTAGGAGGAGGAGGACGGTTGCTCTTTTACATATATGCCCTCTCTGTATATAGACATTTTGGTATTTCTTTATCCCCCTAAAATAATTTAAAAACAAAACTCTAACCGGTGAAATTTGTTTTACCGTGCTCAGTAAATGTCAGACCTTACATCATATTATTCATATACTGCAAAATAAGTAAAATGAATAAATTGCAGTTACAATAGCTTTAAATGGTTGAGATGAAACGTTAGATTTTGTGATGTCAACTTTTTTTGTGAAATTATCTTACGGTAGTAGAATGTAGATGTATTTGTTGTAGCTGTATATTTTACATTCAGTACATAAAGTTTTGCAGTCATTTAATGTAACTGTAAAATATGTTTGATATTTTTTTTTAAAAAATAGATAAAATTTAAAGTTTAAAAAAGGTATCTACAACCTTACCAACACCACAAAACAAAAAATCACCTCAAATGGTAAAAACTAAAAAGGTTTCAAAATTAATGTTGGATAAGAAGGTATTACAATACATCCAAATGAGTGATAATGATGATAAATATAGGATTACGGAAATGTTTAAAATAAAAGATTCCATTTTTAAATGACAAGAAAAGTGAGCTTTAACATTGACATCTCGAGACAATTAGAGTACGGAGTACCTCCTCAAAAACATAGCTCATATAAGCTACTGGTCATAACATTTTTTTTTAATAGTCCAAGTATCTGAATCTTTCACTTAGCTCGATTATGCGTCCAACCAGAACCGACGAAAAAGGTCCTAAAGGCCAAACGGAAACCATTTAAATCCGTTGTGGCCGAGACTCGAACTCGTGATAACGGACACCTCAGCTGAGGTTTCTTTACCACCAGACCATGAGCCTCGTTTGGTCGTAACAATTTGATCTCTGAATATTTAAAAATGTGATTTTGCGCAGCAAGTGAATGACAATAGCAGATCTTCTTCTTCAGCCATCTATACCATATACGTTTGGTGATATGAGGCTCTCTACGTATGTCTCTGCCTCGAACAGAGCTCCAAGTTCAACACCGGAGATCTCCACACTGCTCGACATATTAGACTCAAAGTTGTGCAACACCAACTTACTATCAAGCCTCAGGAGAACCTCATCATCTTTCTTGGTCGAACATAGTGGTTTAATATTGACGTGCGAACTGATTCGAATCTTCATCCGTGATCTCTCGAGTCCATACTCACCCATCACCCATAAAACATCATGGTTCTCAAAGCAACCGTAGAACACACAAAGACACCCTCCGAGAATCTCAATCTCAAGTTTCATAAACATATGGTCACAAACATCCTTGGCCTTCTCGGGCAGCAACAGCTCTCAAAACTCCTCCGATCAAGTCAGAAAATTATCCTTGATCAAAAGATAAGCCAAAAACAGAGCAATGCACATATCACACGGCAAATGCATATGTCGAGCATCTAACAACAAGACCACTTGTACCCAAAAAAATGCTCCAGCGCCAAATCTTGATAAAATTCCTGAAAGAATGTACAAGCACTGAGATTAACCACATTTATAATCAAAGTGATAAATTTTGTCTTTAAAGAGACGAATGCTTAACTTTACTTCTCAATCTTTTAGAAGATATAAACGAAAACGGAAAAAGGCTATAAACATATTAATGGTATGTATTTGCAGCTATACTAAAGCATTAAGCAATAACATATAATCACACATTCATCAGCTTATAAACTATAGTTTGATGAGAAGCAACAAAAAAGAACTTACCATAGATCGAACGATAACATCTGGAACAATAAACAATCCTGCCCAATTTCCTCTCCCTTGCTTTTATGGATTCTTGTGGTAAATTTGGATGTTTTAGAATTTATGTATTGATTTTGATTATTAACTTTTAGTTTTTCAATTTAAAATCAATTGACAGTTAGTGGATATTAGTTCATTAGTTCTTCAACTATGAATGTGAGGTTTTCATTATCAATTGATCATTCTATGTAACGTAGAATTTGTGGTTTCTGGATTCATAGAGAATCTAGCTAGATTGATTATGTGCTTATACTTTACTAGGGTTTGACAAGGAGATGCACGTTATGATCCTAACAGTTTCTAACAGAATAAGATACTTGACATTTCTATTAAAAAGAAAAAATTTAATTGTTCTAAAAAGTAATTAATTTAAAAATCCTCCATTTGTGCTGTAATGCTTACCTATATGTTACACCCTGAAGCGATGATAGGAGAAGAACAAAAAAAAAAACTTGAAGCATAGGAAAAAAAATAAAATGATAACGATGTTAATATCATCTCACTACCGAGGTCAATGCACATGCACGTCTTTTTGCATTAAGAGTGTGTATTACAAAAATTACAAATAAAAATTTCACTCTCTTTGATCGCTAAAAAAACTTCTTCGACCTTCTCCTCTCCTAGTATTATATAATATATGTGGCATCTTGTTTTGTCTTTTTGCCTCTACTCTTCTAACGAATGTCTTGATGAACGGTACAAATCATACGGAGCCCATAGATGATCCACGCTACAAGGCTTCCTTGAATCTAGTCTCAACCATGGCTTCCCTTTACCACTCCAATGAAGAAGACTTATAGGACCAGGATGCAACGTTCTACACTTCCCTTCGAAGTTGTCCCCTCCGAGCCCATGCTGGTTCCACCTGTGGTCAACAGCTTTTATATCACCGGCAAATATAAGCAGAAAAGGAGGCAATGATCCCAAATGGTAGATCCTCCTCTGCTTCTGAACCGTCATCCACTCTTCTACCTTTTGTGTATACATTCCTCTCCTCCATTTACCAACGTCCACGACCATCACGCCCGTGTTGAAATAACACGGTCGCTTCCCTTCAAGTACTTTGACTAGTTCCGGGTCCGACCAGAAAGCTTTGGTGAAATAGTACGTAAAGTTTGCATGGCAATACTCTGGAGCCGCCACGACTTTACCTTCCATCTCAACATGCCATAGCTTCTCTATGTCGTCTACCACGACTAGGTCCGAGTCTAGGTATATGATCCGGTTGACACTACTAGGAATGATATCCGCGAGGTAGATTCTCGCGTAGTTTAGAGGCTGGTCTAGGGCTTCTCTGATGGATTTTGAGATTTTGCTGCGGACTAGGCTTGGATCAAACTGATAAATCTTGAAGTTGAGGTAAGGGAATGTGGATTTGATGCTGGAGAAGAGGTCGTTTTCGAAATGAGCAAGGGAGAGGAAATGAAAAGAGAGGTTTTCAGGACAAGTTGAATGTTGAAGGAGAGACAAGACAGCAGCCATGGTTCCACGGAGGTAGTTTGTGTCAAGAGTCATGGCTATATGAATGTGGTCAACCTCATGGTTCCCGCATTGATCACCGTTCCTGAAAGCTGGGGCTTCTCTGAATACAGGAAGGGTGGGAGCAGAAGGCTTATGAAGAATAACTCCAACACGAACTGCCTTTGTGGAGGTTGTGAACAAGAGGAGGTTAAAGGACAGGAGGCCTAGGAGTTGTGTGTAGGAGCGGCTCCTTGAGGCCATCCTGAACCTAATTCTCAGGTAAAGTCTTTTATTATATTTTTTGTGGTTTTTATAAAAAGGTTTAATTACAAATTAAAAAGATCAATAGTTAATAGAGGAGCCATTGGTAGGGAAGGGCTAGAATAAAGGATTTGAGGAGAGGCTTGTTTTATTAGCAGTCGAGATGTGAGGAAGAGATTGAAGTTCGGACTGTTTCCCACACAATCTTTGTCTTAAAAAATCCATTTCCTCTGAAATAGGGGAGAGTTTTTAGATTTTGTTTCTTCTTTCCTTAGATTCTTAGAAACTGGTGTGTGTTTTTGTTTTTGGTAATAAAAGATTATTGCTTATTTTAGGACGATGAGATTGTGTTGATCAGTTTGATTTGCTGTCGTTTCCTTTAGTTGACTGTGCTGGTGGATTTTTTTTAGAAATTTCTTAAATTAGAATACCAATTCTGTTTTTTAAAAATGTATTGGATATGGACCTATGGTTTTCATTTAGTTTGGTTTAATAACAAATGTTTTTACTTAAATCCATCTCAAAATAGAGCTGTCTTTTATTTAGTAACAGTTAAAACCATATTAATATGCCCATTATGACATCACACCATCTCAAGTTGTTAGAATGAGTCTGATACTCACTCCCCTTTCAGAGAAGAAAGATGTTTGTTACTCCCAATTTTCGCGTAAATATCTAGTCGCTGCATGTCCCGCACATTTACGAAAGAGCTTTATGCTAGTATCATTTATCTGGTTAAACATCGTCCATTTCATTATGCTCTATTTGTTCTGGTCCTAAACATATTTTTGAAGATTTTTTTATGCTCAAATAATTTTTTTTTTCTGAGAATTATATGATTTATCCATATTGGTAGACCGATACTTGAGCCTTACAAGAAAGAATACCATCATCCAGATTTAAATGTAAACACATGACCTAAGTTGACATAAGCAAATAGTAATCATTCTTATAAGAAAATAAATAATGATAAGCATGAGTTCTGTAACTTCAGTGTAGAAATTGTACTTAATAGTAAAATAACCTCTAATTTTGCATGCATGATTGTGGTCAAAATGGTAGATGAGATCAATGGTGGATCTAGAATTTGTTTTGATCGGGGGCATACATATAATTTATGAACAATATCAACATAGACATTTGATAAAAATAAAATAAAATACACTGAAATTTTAATATTTATGGTGGGCAACTTCTCCATTCTTTGTCCATATAGTTCCGCCACTGGAAGAGACTTGGAAATGTTTATAACACTTTCTCTGGGTTCGAGTATCACTTGAAAAAAAAGTTACAGTTACATAAGAAGTTTATGTTTGGACTCTGGTCTACATAGTTTATTCTAGTAACATGTGATCCAACTATTTTCTGACATTAGTGGGAAGACATTCTAAATTCGGGGTAAAGTAAAGCAATATGATAGTCAATTACTTTGTATTACTATGTTCATTTTTTTTCCGAAGATGGATGGCTGATAGACATATAAAAAAAGAAGATGACCTCGAGAACAAGAAAAGGAATTATTGAGTTGGGAATTCAAAGAGAAGCAACTCTAGAAGAGGCAGTACTGAGAACAAGAAGAAGAGGTCGGTATCGTTCAAGTATTCTGAATGCTATTGAGACTGAGCTTAGCATATTTCAAGATCAAATTGGCACAAATATTGAGGATGCTAGCTTGTGGAAATGGGGTTCATGGTTCAAGCCAACTTTCTCAACCCATGAAACTTGGAACATAGTGAGAGAGAAGAAGTCTCTAAGCTCTTAGGGTAAAGGTATTTGGTTTTCCCATGCCACTCCCAAGTTCTCTTTTATGGCTTGGTTAGCGGTGTTGGGCAGAATGTCAACTATGGACAGAGTGTCGCCTTGGAGTCATGGAGTGGATACGGTTTGTGTGTTATGCAAGAATGCTTCAGAGACCAGAGACCATCTATACTTCGAGTGCATATTCTCGGCTCAGGTATGAGAATTTCTGGTTAAAGGCATCATGTGTAATGACTACACAACCGACTGCATTCAGTAGTCCATATGATCTCAGATTCCTCTGTGGAGAAGAAGAAGCTATTCTGCATTCGCTATGCTTTTCAAGCTACTATCCATTCTTTATGGAAGGAGAGAAACAAGATTAAACATGATGATAAGTCCATGCTTCTGCCAGCGCTTCAAAAGATGATTGAGAAAAGTATCAGGAACAAGATAAGTCTAGTTCGAGCTAAAGGGAAAAAAGGAATGGAGGAAATTCTGCAATTTTGGTTCCAAACAAGATTGTAAATATTTTGATTCTAAGAGTTCGAAGAGGTTATGAATCTAGTTTGTATATACAAACCTGCACTTGATGTAAGCAGGTTTCTCTGATGAATGAAAATTTAATATTCATTAAAAAAAGAAGAAGATAACCTCTAATCTCTGTAAGACGTTGACATGGCAATTTAAAAGTATGTCAAAAATGTAGAATCGTAGAAGTAAAATTACAGGTAAAAAGAGGTAAAATTATAGGTGAGGCCCAATAAATACGTTAGGCCCATTATGTGTTTCAAACTGAAACAATGTCTAAGATACCCGACCCGTTACAGAGGGGGAAAAGAAACGAGAAAAGTTAAAAAAAAAAAAAATCTAGGGAAAGAAAAATATTCAATCGGTTTCTCAAAAAATCTATGTTTGTCTTCGGAACTCGTGCAGAGGCCAAACCCACCCGTGCACTCCATCCGTCAGATCATCAACCAAAAGTCATCTCTCTTTCTTCTCTCTCTCTCTCTCTCTTGTTTTTATATTCTTTTCTTAAAGAACAAATTCCTCTGTTTCGCTTTTTCTAGGGTTCCTCGAATTTTTTCTTGACGCTTTCTCTTTCAAAGGGTTGACGCAATAACCCTTTAAGGGGAAACGTTGAGGAAGACACGAATCAAACATAAAAGAGGAAGAAATAGACCATCACCAACAATAAAGTTGTTCCCTTTTTCTTCCTTCTTCCTCCTCTGCTCAGGATTGGGCTAAACAAAGATTCCACCTTTCGGACAAAACAAAGATTCTGTCTTTGTGTCTGAATTATTACATCTTCCCCTTCTACCACAACATGACATCTCCCAAACCCTTCACTTCCCAAGACGCCATTGTTGAATCTAACGACAGATACAGAGATTGCTTGTTCTAGCAGAAACAGAGCATCCTCTGTTTTTTTTAAGAAATATTTTTTCAATTGTGTGTAGTCATCGACTCTGTTTTTTTTTGATGGGTTGTGTTCAATGCAAATGTTGTAGCCGATACCCACCTTCGTCATCTTCAGGAGATTCTCACAGACGTGGCGGAGACGCTAAGGTCAAACCTGGAGTCGTCGTTCAGAAGCCTCCTCTCTCGTCATCAATCCAGGTCCCTTCTCCCAACTTCGACATGGTTTACTCTGTTCTCTCTCAGCGAGGGTACTATCCAGACTCGCATGATAAGGAGAACCAAGACGCTTATTGCATCAAAACCGAGCTTCAGGGAAACCCTAACGTTCATTTCTTCGGCGTCTTCGATGGTCACGGCGTGTTCGGTACTCAATGCTCGAGTTTCGTTAAGGAGAGGGTCGTGGAGATGCTGTCTGAAGACCCTGCTCTGCTTCAAGATCCGGAGAAGGCTTACAAGTCTGCTTTCTTGAGGGTAAACGAGGAGTTACACGAGAGCGAGATCGATGATTCGATGAGTGGTACTACTGCTATTACGGTTCTTGTCGTTGGAGACAAGATCTATGTCGCTAATGTAGGTGACTCGAGAGCTGTGCTGGCTGTTAAAGACAGGAACAGAGTTCTAGCAGAGGATCTGTCTTACGATCAGACACCTTTTAGGGAAGATGAATGCGAGAGGGTGAAAGCTTGTGGAGCTAGAGTGATGACTGTTGATCAAGTTGAAGGGTTGAAAGATCCGAATATACAAACGTGGGCTAACGAAGAGAGTGAAGGAGGTGACCCGCCTAGGCTTTGGGTACAGAACGGGATGTATCCAGGAACAGCGTTCACTAGAAGCGTTGGTGATCGTACAGCTGAGGGGATTGGTGTTACCGCAGAGCCTGAGGTGTCTATGGTTCATCTTTCGCCGAATCATTTGTTCTTTGTTGTTGCAAGTGATGGGATCTTTGAGTTTCTTCCAAGCCAAGCTGTTGTTGATATGGTAATACATAAGACATAAAAGACACATCTCTTTTGAATCAATAGAATGTGATTGAGAAGTGTGTTGTGTTGTTTACAGGTGGGGAGATACGCTGATCCGAGAGATGGTTGTGCAGCAGCTACAGCGGAATCATACAAACTGTGGTTGGAGCATGAGAATAGGACTGATGATATCACAATTATCATTGTACAGATCAAAAACCTGTCTAGTGAATGATAATCATCATGATGATGGCATGGTTCAAAAGTTCCTATTTGCCCCCTTTGTTTGTTTGTTATGTACTCTTACTATGTCACATATTCATCATATATAGCAAGTAAAAGTAATGTTCTCTCTTTAATCATGTGTATGAGCTTCTTTCACACATCTCTGGCTCGCTACTAAGGGACAGTATCTGAAATCTGAATCAGACCCACTTACAACTCATTTATTCAATACTGACACACCAGGAACTGAAAACAGCAGATTATTAGAAAATTTTACTCTTAGAGACACATTTTCACTTTACAATTACACCAAAAGACACAATACACTTGACACACACTTTTCCGTTGTTGAATGACCTTATCACCCTTATACTAGAACATGCTTCGCTTTTTCATTCATCGTTTTACTCTAACGCTGTCATATTTATTTTCTCTCCTAACCAAATTAAACTTTTCCAAATATTCAAACACTAAACAAAATAAAAAAAGAATCGATGGGTGATGAGACCAAAGCTTATAATGAAATCAATTTGTGTCATGTGGTTATAGCTGGTCCGTCATCTCATTCATCCAAGTCATCTCAGTTTTTTCAATTAAAAGAGAACAAAAATTCAGGAAAACCCAGAAACAGAAAATGAGACAATTCCAAAGAATGATAATTACCCGATCTATTTCATCCCTCATTATTGTCATGGATGAGCTCGCCATGCTCAGGTGCGGTGTTTCGAGCTCCTCGTTGTGCTCCGCTGCGGTGGTTTGAGCTCCTCGTCGTGCTCTGCTGCGGTGGTTTGAGCTCCTCGTCGTGGTTAGCCTCTGTCGTCCAAGTCACCTCCTCGCCGTCTTGCTCATCTCGGTGAATTCTCGTCCATCATCCCGATGAAGCTGCGGTGGTTCAAACTCGGAGCGGCCATTGAAGAAAGCTCGATTGCATCTGCAATCAAGAATCATGCATTTGCACATTTGGTCCTTATGTTTATGTAAGTTATTGAGTTTTCCTCCAAACTTACCAAATTTTCAGATTTCTCTTTAAATTAATCCTAAACTTTATAATTATACACTCTAGCCCTCCTTTATGTTCCTCACGCTCCAAAAATGCAAAATTAATGTATTGTATGACTTTTAAGTTTTAATACTAAAGATCCACTAATCTATAACTAATTAAATAATTTATGAAGTTTTGATATTGTAAGATTTTTTAAATACTTGTTTGTGGACTGTGTACGAAGAAAATATGGATATGAATTTTGTTAATTCAGGAAATGTGGATAAAAGAGTTGTGTACGATATCAAATTGGAAATATATCAAACTTTATAATATAATCTATGTATAAATTGTTTTTTATGTATAAATATGCATATTGTTTATACTTTAATTATTAATTATCGTAAATTATAGTTTACAGGTCTTGTGTTTTGTGGACACTGAAACTGTGGATAAAGATTGTGTCGGTCAAAAATATGTGGATGCGAGAGTTGTGTACATGTGTATTGTGTCGAATCTTACATATTTTATGTCCATACTTCTACCGTCTTTGCTTATTTCTACTCGTTCACAAATAGTTGTGGTCAAAAATATGTGGATGCGAGAGTTGTGTACATATGTATTGTGTCGAATGTCACATATTGTATGTCCACACTTGTATTGTCTTTGCATATTCCTACTTGTTCACATATAGTCATCCCACAAACATGTATCCACATAGTCATATAAACATGTCAATGTCTTTTTCTTTTGCATATTTTTCACCTGTGTTCAATTTTTTTACATCCACATTCTAGCGTCCATGTTCACACATTTTTATATTAATATTTTTTTAAAAAAAATTGAAAGTGGATGTTGAAATATAAAGAAAAATATATATAATTTAATGTAATAAAAACATTTTTATCTATTAATTCACAAACTTAAATGTTTCAAAAGATTGATAAAAAAATGTCTCAAGAAAAAACTCAGTAAAACTCGTTTCCTACAAACACTCTCTCTTTGCGACAAGGATATAATTGTCTAAATAATATGCCGGTCCCACCAAAATGTGTCTTACATGTGGAAAGTGTCTCTCATTGTAAGAGAAACACAAAAAGTGTTTTATAATGTAATCAACTCAGATTATTATAGGAGACAGTAGGGCTGGGCATAAAACCCGTAACCCGAAATCCGAACCGAATCCGAACCGAAAAACCCGATCCGTATCCGATCCAAAATGTAAAAAATATCTAAATGGATCTTGTTGGGTGTTACAAAACATATCCGAACCCGAAGTGTTATTAACCAAACCCGAATGGGTAACCCGAAAAACCCGAAAACCCTAAAGTTATCCGAAGAAACCGATCCGAATATCCAAATTAATATACAATATAAATATTTGAACATAAATATATACTTCAAGTATTTAATTTTATATTTATTTAGATATGAAATTTAACAATAATGATTTAAAATTTAAATAAATACTTTAAATACTCCATTATTTATAAATAAGTATATATTTCTTGTGTTTTACTTTTAAATTTTAGATTTTACTTTGGATATATCCGAACCGATCTGATATAACCCGAATCCGAACGATATATGGTTACTTCGGATATATCCGAACCGAACCGAAACCGAAGTGTTATATCCGAATCCGATCTGTACTTGTAAATTTACTAGAATGGGACTTCGAAGGTGTTATAAAATAGAACCGAAATCCGAAAAACCCGATCCGAACCCGAACGGGTACCCGAACGCCCAGGCCTAGGAGACAGTATGCGTGAGAGATAAGCTTTGAGTACTACTGTCTTGCTGAATGTTGTATCCTGAGTTAATGTGTTAACTGATTGTGTACATAAGATGACCTTTCAGTATATGTTTGAATTTTGAGTCTGGAATTCCTTTTTTAAAACGTAATAATAGCTTGACCTACAAGTAAAACGATCTCATCTATAGTCCTAATTGAAATAGAGATTCCATTGATAGATAACAAAAGCTAACTGATTCAAGAACATGAGACGCTACAAACAATTCATCTTGGTCAAATAATTGACAAAACAAAGATTGGACTGACAAACTGAATCCAGTTATGCACATGTCAGTGGTCTGATTGAGTGAACCAATTGGTAAGTTGGGCTGAGACCCTGGTGAACCGAAGTCGTTAATAATGGCACAATGGTAATAAGAACGTATTTTATTAGTTTTGTGGAGATTATTGATAAAATCCTGATAAGAATTTATTTGGATTTGTAACAGAAAAGAGAGAAGATCTCAGATGAAGATATAATTATTTTTTGTTATCTTATATAAAGATACATTTTGACTAAATATGATATTTCCAACATTAATCTATAACTAAAAAAGAAAAAATATATAAAAAAATATCTATGCAGTAGAAAGAGAATAAAAAATAAATATAAAAAAATCTCTAAAATATATAACTCATTGTTGATTTATAGTAACCTTTGCCTTACGTTCTAGGGTTAATTCAAAAGTTGTTGATGTCTGAATCTATTCAACGCACTTCGATGACGAACGTCACGAACCCCATGGATCTTGGCGAGGAGACACGGCTTACGGCTACGAGGATGCCTAAGGCGAATGGATCTTTACTGGATTCTTCCGATGATGTCGTCGAAGACGGTGGTGTAGGCGACGTCAGCGAAGAACAGGAGGGGAAATGCGAGGAAAGCGACGCGTCCAGCCGCGAGGAGGGCCAAGAATGGGAAGTGGATAGTTTCGACGATGGATTCGACTACAGACCTAGAAGGAATCTGGATCCCAACGATGAGATAGGTCAGAAGATGCATCGGTACAGATCCTCGATGTACAATAGCAAGGTTTGTCTCTTGATAAATGTGTTTTCTTGATAGCGTGATAAACTTGATGATCATGATTGCTGGTGGCTCTCAGGGATTCGACGTTGATATAGATAGCTACCCGGGGAGCGTAATGTACCGATCACTCTTCCCCATCGAACTCGATGAACCATTTGAATATATTGGTTCTACTGGACTTACTGGCCGTGAGTACATGAAAAGCATGGTTGATTTGGCTCTGGAAAGATACAACAAGATCAAGGTTGGTGGCTTTATCACTTTGAATTTGTATGATTTATTTTTTTCCTAAAGCCTGGGGTGTACTCTTCTCTGGTAGGTGTTAACGGTGACATGTGAATCTATTGTGAGGTCTGTCATTGATTTGGCGTCTGGGCTCAAATGCTACATTACCTTTATGGCCAAAGAGTCTCCAAATGGTGGAGATCTTGTAGAGTACCAGGCAAAAACAGAGAAGGGAATTTGGCAAAAGAAATTTCATGTCATCTTTTGCAGGCCAACTCCAGAACCCAAAGGTAATACATAGACCTTTTAGCATGTGACTTGGTTCTCAAGTTATTTATTCTTCGATTGTTTTATTGTAATGTTTGTGTTGGGTTGTTTATATTAATTTTGAAGAATCTCTCATGCAAATCTTGTGAAACCACTACTACGCTTGTTCATGTTACTGCTTTGTTAACATAGCTCTATTTTTTTATTATGTCTTGAAGAAGGGCCGGTGGATGTTGAGTACTCGGATTCTACCACCGATGGGGAGTACAGTGATGCGTCCAGTCGTGAAAGTGACCAAGCATGGGATGTGGATAGTTTCGACGAGGGAACCGATTTCAAACCCCCAACGGCGACAGCTCCCCCAGATGAAGAAATTGAAAAAATGCGTCTATATAGACCTCAGATGTACAAGAATAAGGTAAAATAAAAAACTCATAGAATTAAAATTTGTTACTCTGTATATCAATGTATGTGTATCCAAAGTCAAATGATTGTGTGCTCATTCTCAGGGTTTCTTTGTTGATGGAGAACTCTACCCGGGAGAAATTCCTTACTTTTCTCCTGTTGATCTTGATAAGGAAGTACGTCCTACCGGGCTTACAGGTCGCCAGTACATGGAAAACATGGTGGATGTGGCCCTGGAACAATACAACTACATGAAGGTATATAATTAACTTATATCTTAATTAAACATGTAAGACAACTTACCAATATTTGATCGACAATTTGTTTTTGTGTAGGGATCCAATGTGACATTAGAATCTATTGTGAGGGCTAACCTGAGTAAGGTGAATGGGTACAAGTCATACATCACGTTTGTGGGTAGAGATATTGACAATGGAGATCTTGTGGAGTATCAAGCTAAAGTAGAGAGGAAGTTTTGGCAAAGGGAACATCATGCCATCCTTTGTAGGCCAGTCCAAAATCAGAAGGTAATGTAATTATGGGCTAATTAATGCATCTTTCTGATCAAATAGTTATTAAATTCTTATGGTATTGGGTTTGTTTTGATTTTTTTGAATGACAGATTGATCTTCTACCAAGATTATGAGATGTTATGAACAGAAATACTTATTCCGGAAGAGGATACACCATTATATGTTTTAAATCTGTATTGTTTTCTAATCAGACCTAGTTTAGCGTAAAAAATATTTGCGAGTTTAATCAGTCTTGAAGGTAATCTGAAGCTCAAGGGAAACCTTCTGGAAACATTATCGGTAAGTAAGCTTGTGTTTCAGTCACAACTGAACCTAATTTCAAGCATCCACTAAACATGAAAAACTATATGGACATGACTAGACTTTGAAAATTAAGCTGGATTAACATAGTTTTAAATTCTACAAATTTGCATTTTTTTTTCATTGTAAGTAATAAACATAGTTTTAAATTCTACAAATTTGCATTTTTTCATTGTAAATAATAAACATAGTTTTAAATTCAATAAATTTGCATTTTTTCAGTGTACTTCACGCATTTATCTTAATTCTTGATCAATTTCTATGATTATACCAACAAGAGCAGTGTTATCAACACGTTTCCGCTTCTTACCTTTCAAATCATTCCGCTTCCTACCTTTCAAATCCTCATACTTCACGCTGCCACGCCAGGTGTTAAGTTCAAACTGAAAATGTTTGACTATTAACTGAACCATGCAATCCACAGCAGGATCCTTAACCTCCTCAGCAATAGTCAAACGAGGTCATTCAAGTCCATAGCATAGAAGTGACCGCACCTTAACCTGCAACAACCACATATGAGGACGACACAATATACAAAATTGTATTATATCGAAGCGAACTAGGAAAATGGCAACTTTTATTCGATGAAATGAATGTAGAACAACTAAAGATACAATAAAAACCTAAGAAATTATAAACTTATTAAAACACCTATCAGATGATTCTTAATCTTGGGAAATGAAACATCTACCAGTTAAGTAAATCTTGACAAATAAACAACTTTATTTCGCATATGTTAGTATAGCTGTTTTTCTATACATTTTTTGTGCATGAATATAAAATTTTAATGCGCATCAGTGTTGTTCTCCTAACTCATAAATCTAATTTCAAAGAATTTATTGTTCACCTAAAAACATATTCTAACAACACAAAAATTTATGATTGATCATTGATTTCAGCTTAATGGAAGAAACCATAACATGTTCTTGTTTCGTTAGGAAAAAAAAATATAAATGTCTTTTTGTTTTTTTCTGCTTTTCCCCAATTTTTTTTTTATTTTTTTCCTTATTTTTCATGTTTTTTTTATAACAAATCTTAAATTATAAACCATAACCCCAAATCCTAAACCTAACCATTCTTAAAATCTAAACCTTAAGTATAAATTGGTTTATCATATGGATATCAAGGTCTTTTACCTTTTTAATAAAATCTATTTTGGCTATTTTAATTTGTAAAATCATTTTTGCGATATAGTTTTTAACTATATATTTCTCAAAATTATTATTTTTTATTTATATTTTATACACATAATATTTTACTATATAAAGTTTAGTTCTTCAAAGTTGGTTTTTGGTTTTAAAATCATATTCAATGACAATTATTCAAGAATAGTTGCAAAACTTTAAATTTGATCAAGTGTGTTGATTTTAAAAGATTTATCAAGTATTGTGGTAACTTGGAAGAACTGATTTAGTGTTCACTTTTCATCAGCCTAAGTTAAATGAACATTTGCCAACACTTAAAAGTTAAACCAAAACTTATCCAACCATTTCTCAAACCCCCACCAAACCATACTATTATTATTTTCATTCGAGAGTATAATTGTAACACATGGGATAATACGTTACATGAGGATATAGTAGTTTATACACAAGAAAATGTAGTGAGGTATTAAAGACGCGATTATTTAAAAGTCACCGGTTGTATGTAATTTGGAATAGTACAGTTTTATGCAATTTAAAAAAAAAGTATATATAGAAAGTTCATCATTTCAAATATAGTTTTTAATTTTCAAATGTCGACTTTTTGGTAAAGCTTTTAAAACCAATACACACATCATTTCCAAAAGGGCAGTTGTTCAAAATCTAATTTTTTTCAAATTTTTATCACAAAAATAGATCTTAAAGAGAAAGTAATCAAAATATTTCATTTAATAGTTGAAAAGACTCAACTACACTAGATATATGAATATAAATAAATAAAAAAAATAAAAATATTTTTATAGTTTCAGATTATATGATTTTAAATTCGAAATATTTTATAAATTTTTTTGGATTTTTTTTCCAAATTATTATTTTTTATTCTTTTTTCAATTTTTTTTTTCATAATTCTAAATTATTTTTTGAAACTAGTTTAAAATTTTTATTTTCAAAATTTTAGTATTTTTTATTTTATAAACTTTAAAACTTTAATCCCAAACCCCCTACCTCTAAACCCTAAGGTTTAGATTAATTAACCCAAATATATAAGTGTATATTTAAATCTTTAATAAAACATTTGGGTTATTTTGATCTTTGAGATATATATTTATGACAAAAACTTTGTTTAGTGTTTTTTTATGTCTTTTTCTATTTCCAAAATGATTCTCTTCCAAAATCACATAATTTTTCTAATTAAGTTGGATAATAGGAAAGTGAAGCAGAGTAACAAAAGTAGTGTCAGTGGCAAGTGGCAACGGATAATGACAGTCGTGGATTCAATTGTATAAAAAGAAACCTCAAATAATTTTCATTAAATGGATTGGTTCTCTTCACTCTCTCTCTCTCTCTCTCTCTCTCTCAGAATATATGTCGAGCAGCTTTGATTTCATATAGGAGGATTTATATCACCGGTTTAGTTTTGGTTCAACAATGAAGCAACAAGATTCAGCAGCTCAACAACCCGAAATTGCTATAATCGTGGATGGTCCTTCTTCATCTCCTCCTCCTCAGGTGTGCATGTCTCCAAACCAAAACAAAACAAAAAAAAATCTCATCGTTGTCTCCTTTAAAACCTTATAAGCTCTTTTGTTATTCTGGGTTTGTAAATTATTAGGTAAAATCTTATAGCTTTTCCTCATACCATGTGCCTTATTTTGAAGAATTCGCTAGGAAAACGTTTCTTTGAAGTTTTATTATAAATGGGTTTGTAGATTATAAGGTAAAGGTGACATCTTTAGTGTTAATTTTGTTGTCTGTTTCTTATTTCTGTGGTTTGATTATCCTTTGAATTTCCCTGTAAAGTTTTAGGGTTTATATTGGCTTAGACGTTATGCTTGGGATCTTTTTCTCTTGCTATGGAATCTGGATTTGATCTGTTTAATTCACTTAGTAGCCATATATTGTTTATGTCTCTGTTAATAACAAAAAAAAAACTGAATTTTATACATAAATGTAAAATGAGAAGTACAGAGTTATTGACATATTAAATTGTTTTTTCTTCAGAGCTTGGTTATGTTGAAATATCGTTTATCTTCTGAGCCTGAGGTCTAGTTTGCATATGTGTACCATTGCAAAATTAGTATCTTTCAGATATATCAAGTAAAGGAAAGCAAGCTTATGTTTTTCTATTAGTTTCATGTATCATTGATCTAGAGTTCTGAAGTACTCACCATGTGATTGATACAAATTGAAAATGCTGAGTATCTCTATATGTGAGAAGATGTTGTAATCATTTTCAGTTTTAATGTGCATAAGAAAGGCCTGAACTTTGACATGTATTACTCTACTTCTATAGGCTGATCATCAGGTGCAAGAAAAATCTACTGAAGATGCACCGAGCCGAACCCACTTGGATCTTTCTATACAGATACCCTCTAGACCAGTTCCCTTTGTCATCCCAAAGTGTTCACTGAAGTCCACAAGTTCATTCAAAAGCGGCACTACATCCTCCCCAAGAGGAATCTTGCGTAACCTAAGCTTCAAGAAGAAAGTTGTAGTAGCTCATCCTGAAAGCGAGAGAAGCTCTCTACTATCTCCCCCTCTCATGGAAACAGCTAAAAAGCCCATTACTACTTCCGGTTCAACAGCTTCTCCTTATTGGAAAAGATGCTTGTCCCTTCCAACTAGACATGCTTCAAAGTTGTCTCCTAAGGCATCTGCACATGTTTCAGTTGAACCGCCTAATGTGAGTCCTTTGCCATATGTTAAAGTCACAATGTGCAAACATGTTGAATGTGCTAAATGAATCTCTCTGTTCTTGTCAACAATATAGCAGGAAAAAGGAGAAAAAGAAGATTGTATTTTGTTACAGAAAGATTCTAGTTATCCATCAGTTTCAAGATCCTTGTCCATGCCTGGGAGAAACATAGTGATAGTGAGATCCATTTCTTTTGACAACCACAAAGCTCATGTTTCCTCTGAGACAGATCAAACCTCTCCTGTTCCTGCGGAAGAAACCGACGAAGAGATTCCAGAAGAAGAAGCGGTGTGCAGGATCTGTCTAGACGTGTTGGAAGAAGGGAATACTCTGAAACTGGAGTGTAGCTGCAAAGGTGATCTCAGACTTGTTCATGAAGCGTGTGCCATCAAGTGGTTTAGTACAAAGGGGACAAGAACCTGTGACGTTTGTAGACAGGAAGTCCGGAACTTACCAGTTACATTGCTTCGTGTGCCCACAAGTAACCAACCAAACAACAGGCGTGCTCGCAATCAACAGAATATACAGTCACAAACCGCTAGGTAACACTTGTAGATCCTTCTTTTTTCACCAGTCTTCTATGCACAGGAACTGAGAAACTGAATGGTTTGGTGCAGTGCTTGGCAAGAGTTTGTGGTGCTTGTTCTGATCAGCTCAGTCTGTTACTTCTTCTTCCTGGAGCAATTACTGGTTAGCCACCGATATAAATTTGTTTGTTTTGGTTGATAGATGAAGAATTATATGTTTCTATTGTAGATTAGGGACTTGAACACGAAAGCTGTCTACATAGCAGGACCATTTTCATTAACGTTGGGCCTCTTAGCATCTGTTTTTGCCAGTGTCCTTGGTAAACACAACCACCCTAAATCTCAGCTCTTTCCTTTGTTTGGCCAACAAACTTTTAAAACACTTCTGTTATTACAATCTGCGTGCAGCTATCAGAGAGTACATATGGACATATGCAGCACTTGAGTTTGCACTTGTGGGCATCTTGGTTCATCTACTATATACTATAGTAAGCAGCAATAGTCTTCACTTAAAATCAGTTTTGATGCATTTGAATACTAAATCATTACACTCTTTGTTTCAGGTGAGAGTATCTGCAATCTATGCTATACTTTTTGCAGGGGTTCTTGGTTTTGGGATAGCCGTGTGCCTTAACTCATTGTACCTTTATTATTTCGCTTGGCGTGTACGTCTTGCTGCACAGAACTCAAATCCAGTTTGAAATATTTTTTCATGTAGCTGTTCGTTGAGTTTGTACCATGGAAAAAAAAGAAGAAGGCGAAGGTGTTGTGACTTGCAAAATGTAAATATCTGTATCCACTCTTCTTCGAGTATGTTATTCAAGTTCCTTTCTTGTGCCTCTTTAACGAGAATACAACACTTGCAAAATCTAAGTTTCCATAAACTCAAACAAGCTTTTCGCCTTTATATATAAATACACTGAGAGAATCAATCAGCTATGTACTCACAAAAGTTTCTTCTCTGAGGATACAAATGGCAGTAATAAACACAAACACAAGAGCGAGGTCTCAGTACTTTGACATGATTTGCCAATACAGTTCCTTTGGAGCTGCAGGCAAAAACAATGTAACATAAAAGCTTTCATATTAGTCAAGGTGAGTGGTAAACAGACAGCTTCTTTTGTTTTAAGTGTTATGGAACCAGAGACATGGGTTGAGCCACACTTACCGGGCAAACCGGTGAAAATCTCAAACTGCTCGTAAGCCTGCCTAACAAACATCTCTGAGCCTGACACAGTTATGGCTCCGGCTTCTTCTGCTTCCCGTAACAGTCGTGTGATTCTTGGTGTATAAACCGCATCAAAGACTAGTGCATAGTTCTTCAATGCATGCTGGAGAAGCAAAAAAAAAAAAGAAGCTGACAAGTTTCAGAGCGGCTCCTTAGTTACTGATAGAAAGCAGAAGGAAAGAGTTGTTACAAGGAGATCTAACCTTAGAGATGGGAGTCTCATCAACATTTGGTTGCATACCCATAGACGTGGTGTTAGCCAATACCATGCCATCTTCTGGGTGGAAGTTATCTAAATCCGTGAGAGATAACGCTTTGCCTCCAATTGCTTCTGCAAGTTCTACTGCTCGTTCTATCAAAAACACAACATGACAGCCAAAAAAGAGATGAAGAGTATTAGAGTAGTGTCAAAGCCAAACATGACCGTTTAATTGAATCTATAAAAGGTGTTTCATTAAAGGCTAGATATGTACATTACCGTAAGTTCGATTAGCAATTACAACTTTGGCTCCCTTTTCTTTTGCACCATAAGCGAGTGCCTTGCCTGCTCCACCAGCACCAATAACCACCACTGTTTTACCGGCTAATGGAGAAGAAGAAGAAGGTACACTGCTTGAATCACTTGAGCCTTAACAAAAGGAAAAGGAAAAGACTACATGAGTAAACCAGAAATAGCAGCAACGTATTAAAGCTGTGAAGATAGAACTTACTTCGAAGGCCATCCTCAATAGCAGAAATGGAACCAATACAATCCGTGTTGTATCCCAGTAACTTGCCGTCGCTTTGTCTCCTTAGGATAGTGTTCACAGCTCCTATAGACTGTAAAAGATAATAAATCAAACATTCAGTGTGAAGCAAGACGAGACGGCTATTTGTTCTATCTGGTAATGGTTAGTTATTAGCAGTTTTCTAAAAATCGGTCTAGATGCCTGTCTAAACACTAATCCTCTATCAGACGCCTAACCACCACCTAGCGATTTCTTAAACATTGGTTATTAGCAAACCATACCTTTGCCAATGGATCAACCTCATCACAACATTTCAAAGCAGCTTCTTTGTGAGGAATTGTACAGCTGCAGGTAAAAATAGATTTTACATCACACACCAAAACATATCATAAACTGGAGTAAACCTTATTTTTTTTCACCGTGATAGCTTCACCTGAACCCAGCGAAATCAGAGGATGAGTATGTTTTGAGAAAGCTTGCAAGATCATCAACCAAGAGGTGGACATAGACTCCATTGAAATCAACCGACTTGAAAGCTTGATTGTGAACAATAGGTGATTTGCTGTGGCTGACAGGCTTGCCAATGATTCCATACACCTTAGTGTCAGGACCAATCCTTCTAAAGTTGTAAAGATCCAACAGATCCTTGATCGTTGGTTGGCCAGGTGCTGAAACTTTCCCAGATTCCAAGGTGCCAAAGGTCAAATATCCACCGAACTTTGAACAAAGAATCCGAGACATTAGACCTCTTTCTCCCATAACAAGTCCTATTGTGGGAACCTGAGCTCAGCACAGAACCATAATCAGAGAATAGTAAACGCTTGATTCATTTCTATATAATACAACTTACTTTAGCATTTGAGGTGATATGAAACATGCGAGCAACATCTGTGATGTCCACAGCAGTAGTAGCGATTTTTACTATGTCGGCTCCAGCTTGTTGTATTCTCACGGCAAGGTCACTGAGATCTTCGACAGAAGGGGTGGTCTGATAGTTGTGCGATGAGACAATGACTCTGAAATTTTCAGGCTTCTTTCCTTTTATCGATTTGATGAACTCACTTGCAACCTTAAACATAAAAAAATAAGAAGTTAGGAGAAACCAATTAGCATCAGAATCACCTCGTGAATACCAAAAATTCTACAGTTATTAACCTGAAGTTCCACATCGATGTAGTCAGCTCCTAGTTCCATAGCCAAACGGAGCACATCCAGACGCTCATTTTCATCACCTTCGTACTGACCGCCTTCCCATTTTGGCCTACAGAACACAGCAACATTACTCATAGTGCAACACAAGAACTAAGCTTAGACACAAGTGAGTTTTCTAGCAAAGCTTCAATCTTTAACACACACAGATAGACAAACCTGTAGGTGAAGAGAGTGGGGAGAGGAGATTTGTTTATAATAGTTTTCAGATCCTCAAGAGGGTTGAACTCTTTCAGACTATCTAATCTTATTTCCACCAAGTCTGCACCCAATTCCTGAGCTTTGCACGTTTCAGTCACCATCTTGTCTATTGAATCCGCCATCACTGGAGCACAGATCAAGCTGGGATTCTTAGAAATTTCTTCACTTCCAATCTCCATTTCAGAGGTAGTTGAAGCCACCTATAAGTTCCACAATCCATTAGCTGATTTCATCTTTTTAAAATCTCTAATTACAAATCAAAACTACCTACTTAGTACTAAACACAAGTTCTGATAATCGATTAAGGAGAGAATAGTTGTGTCCTAAGACGAAAAATCAAACACTTCATCCAAAAATTTCAGAGCAAAAACACAATACTTTGTCTGAACCAAAATCAATCTTCGAAGTCGTCATCGTTCTCTAGAACTCTCCAGGAAGAAACATCAAACTGTTTATCCAAAAAATTCAGACAAAGAGACACAAACTTTGTCTGAACCAAAATCAATCTGCGAAGTCATCATTGTTCACTAAGCACTCTTCGAAACGGAACAGAACCGAAGCAAAACTAAAAAACAATCGAAAGAATCACTTACGTAGACATTGCTTGGTTCCATCCTTTGACGTCGCTGTCGATCGGAAAACACTACCGTCCTGCTTTCGGCGGAGAAGAAGAAGTTAGATTTGAAGCGGAGAGAGGTACCGGAGGCCGGAAGAAGACGGAGGTTGGCGAGGGAGGTTGGTGACGATGATGATCGTGGGGTGGACAGGAGATGCGGAGGAGGGTAGGTGAGACGAGCAGCAGCAGCCATTGTGAGAGAGAGAGAGAGAGACATATTTGCAGCCTTTTTTACACATTTTATACACTAACTAAACTACGATGGATACCAAGAAGGTTGGTGGCTTGGGATTGGTGGTAACTTTGTGTTATTTCATTTTTTTCTGTTTTGTAACAATAGATTATTTCGTGTTTCAAAAGAAAAAAATATATTATTTCATAATAACATATTGTTATAATTATATTATATCGAATGTTTTATGTTTTTCTTTTTTTTTTCTAATGTTTTGTGTTACGTAAAGTATATTCATTATTTTAGTATGAAGATCATAATTATTATGTGTACAAAAATATGTAAAGAATTTGTTTTCAAAAAAAAAAAAATATGTAAAGAAGGAAAGAAAAAGAATACCAAAACAAAAGAGAGAGAAGCTATATTATTGTTCGAAAGGAACAAGGAAAAATGATCGTACTACAATTTTTTATATTGGCGAAATTGTAGACAAATTTTACTGTGATTATTAATGTAGTGAGCTCCATCTTCGTTTCTTGACGTTACTCTATTGACTTTTGTAACACTCCCCCCTTGAAGACTATTTCAGTTTAATCGCCTCATTAAAAACTTTATTTGGAAAAACCCAATGGGAAAAATCATAATAAAGTAAAAAGAGTATGACTTAGAAGCTCCCCCTCAAATAGACGATCATTGTAAGTCTTGTAGATGATGCATTCCAATGTTGTAGACATGTTTTCTGAATATCGTAGTTGGTAATGACTTCGTAAAGAGGTCTGCAGCATTATCACAAGATTGAACATACTTCACTTCAATTTCTTTATTTTTCTCGAGTTCTTGGGTATATGAGAAGAACTTCGGTGGAATATGTTTGGTTCTATCACTTTTGATATATCATTCCTTTGTTTGAGCGACACATGCTGCATTGTCTTCATATAAGATGGTCGGTTTTGAACTGATGTTGATCCCACTACTTGAATGGATGTGTTGGCTTATTGATCTGAGCCAAAGACATTCTCTACTTGCTTCGTGGAGAGCAATGATCTCAGCATGGTTCGAGGAAGTGGCTACAAGTGTTTGTTTCTAGGAGCGCCATGATATAGCAGTTCCTCCAACTGTGAATACGTATCCAGTTTCTGATCGAGCTTTATGGAGATCAGACAAGTATCATGCATCTGCAAAACCAACCATTTCTCCGTTTGAATTCTTAGGATAAAATAATCATAAATCAATTGTTCCTTGAAGATAGCGAAAAACATGTTTGATTCCATTCCAATGTATTTGCATAGGAGATGCACTGAATCTTGCCAAAAAATTAACGGAAAACGATATATCAGGCCGAGTACAGTTTGCAAGATACATAAGTGCTCCTATTGCACTTAAATATGGCACTTCGGGACCAAGTATCTCCTCGTTTTCTTCATGTGGTCGAAAAGGATCATTTTCAACATTAAGTGATCTAACAACCATAGGGGTGCTTAACGGAGTTGCCTTATCCATATTGAATCGTTTCAACACTCTTTTCGTATATGTAGAATGATGTACAAATATCCCCTTTTGAGTATGTTCAATTTGTAGACCAAGACAATATTTTGTCTGTCCGAGATCTTTCATCTCAAATTCTCCTTTTAAATACTCAGATGCCTTTTGTATTTCTTCTTGAGTTCCGATAATATTTAGATCATCAACATATACGGCAATGATCACAAATCCGGAGGATGTTTTCTTGATGAAAACACAAGGGCATGTCGGACTATTTACATATCCCTCTTTAGTTAAATATTCACTGAGACGATTATACCACATACGTCCAGATTGTTTTAAGCTGTATAATGATCTTTGCAATTTTATTGCGCATAACTCTTTTGGTTTAGAACTCAATGATTCAGGCGTTTAAATCCTTCGGGGATCCTCATATAAATATCAGTATCCAAGGATCCATATAAATATGCAGTAACAACATCCATTAGACGCATCTCTAGATTTTGACTGGCCGCTAAACTCATCGAAAATCTAAACGTGATTGCATCCATAACATGAGAATATGTTTCTTCATAATCGATCTCAGGTCTTTGAGAAAACCCTTGAGCTACAAGGCGACCCTTGTATCTTGTTACTTCGTTTTTCTCATTTCGTTTTCTAACAAAAAACTCATTTGTACCCAACTGGTTTCACAGCTTCAGGTGTGACTACAATAGGCCCAAATACCTCTCGTTTGTTAAGCGAATCAAGTTCGACTTGTATTGCATCTTTCCATTTTGTCCAATCATGTCTGTTTTGACATTCGGAGATAGACTTTGGTTCTGGGTCATCACTCTCTTCATTTATTTCCTTTGAAACAAAGTATGAGAAGAAATCATCAACACCATTCACTTTGTTTCTATTCCATATTTTTCTATTATTGATATAATTAATAGAGATCTCATGACCTTCTTCAGAATCATGATGTTCAACATTACCATCAACTGCATTGCTCATTTCTCCCAACTTTTCTGCGACATTGAAAGGATTTTGTATTTTTCTATTTCCTTTCTTTTTCTAGGATTCTTATCCTTAGACCCAATAGGTCTACCACGCTTCAAGTGTATTTTTGATTCTCGTGTATTATCTTCTATTCCACGCTCATGTGGTATTTCTATACGAGCAGGAGCATTTGCAACCGGTATATGTGATTTTGTAACCGATTTGGTGTCTGCAAAAGCATCAGGTAGTTGATTTACAAGGCTTTGTAAATGCGTAATTCGACGGACCTCTAATTCTGATTGTTTTGTAGGAGGGTCAAGGTGTAGCAAAGATGGCACACACCATTTAATATTTTTTCCTACTTATTTATCTTCTCCCCCTAGAACTGGGAATACTTTTTCATTAAAGTGGCAATCAGTAAGACGTGCTTTGAATACATCACCAGTTTGCGGTTCTAGGTATCGTATAATTGATGGAGAATCACAACCAACATATATCCCTAATATCCTTTGAGGTCCCATCTTTGTACGTTGGGGAGGTGCAATTGGCACATATACAGCGCAACCGAAAATTCTTAAATGTGAAATATTCGGTTCTCGTCCAAAAGCTAATTGTATTGGAGAGTATTTGTGATAAGCACTTGGTCTCACCCGAATCAGTGCTTCTGCATGCAAAATAGCATGTCCCCATACAGAGGTTGGGAGTTTTGATTTCATGATCAATGGTCTTGCAATTAGTTGCATACGTTTGATTAATGATTCAGCCAAACCGTTTTGTGTATGAACATGAGCAACAGGGTGTTCAACCTCAATTCCAGTTACCAAACAATAGTCATTGAATGCTTGGGAAGTGAATTCAACAGCGTTGTCTAGTCTAACTCTCTTTATTGGATAATCAGGAAACTGAGCTCTTAATTTGATTATCTGAGATAAAAATCTCGCAAATGCCACATTTCGAGAGGACAATAGACAAACGTGTGACCATCTACTCGACGCGTCGATCATTACCATAAAATAGTAGAATGGCTCACAAGATGGATGTATAGGTCCACAAATGTCGCCTTGAATTCTTTCAAGGAATTTTGGTAACTCTTTATCTATTTTGGTTGGTGATGGTCTTATAATTAACTTTCCAAGAGAACACGCAGTACATGTCATTTTATTTCCCTGATAAACTTCTTGGGGTTTCAGTGAATGACCATGTGAGTTCTCGATGATTTTTCGCATCATACTGGTGCTTGGGTGACCGAGACGATCATGCCATAGTGTAAAATCTTCAGGATTTCCCTTAGTCACTAAATGTGATTCGATGGCACTTATATATGAACGATGCAGGCCAGAAAGGAGTTTTGGTAATTTTTCCAATACCTTATGTTTTCCCGATTTCTCAAGAGTAATATACATGTATTTCTTTCCACCCTCAGTTGCAGACTGAGTATCAAATCCTTGAAGATATTTGTCATTAAAACTCAACAAATTCCTTTTAGAATTTGGAGGAAATAATGCATTCTTTATTGAGAATATTGTCCCATTAGGTAATATAAAGTGAGCTTTACCAATCCCTTCAATCAAGTATGCAGGACCTGATATTGTGTTAACGGTGATATTTGTCGGTTTTAGTTCAGAAAAATATTTTCTGTGTTTCAGAATAGTGTGTGTTGTTCCACTATCTGGTATACAAATATCTCTAGCATTGATCTTGGTTGATGTTCCAATTGTAATGTCCATTTCTGAGACAAACAAAGCGAATTAATATAAGATAATATTATTCATAAAATATTATACATCATTAGCAAATATTAAGCACACAATAATTATACATGATTAGGTGAAAAACACACAATAATTATACATTAATCTTCCACAAGCAACAATTATTTATGGTATAATTGTGGAATTTTAAGAGTCACATGGTAGGCACTTAGGCTTCAGTGATAGCGGTCTCCTCGAAATCATTCACACAGTCAGACGCATCGAGGTGCGTTGTACCCTCAGAATGTTCCGCAAAGTTAACCTCTTTTTCTTTTCCTTTGACGGACTTCTTGTATAGATCACAAAGATGTGCAGGGGTACGACATATACGGGACCAATGTCCCTTAGTACCGCATCTGAAACAAGCATATTCTCGCTTCTGGGAGGTACTTCCTTGGTGTTCTTTTCCCTTAGGGGATTGCTCAGAGCGGACCCACTGGAATGACTTCCTATCTTGTGGATTGTACTTTCGCCCACGTCCACGGTAGTTTTGATGACCACGACCGCGACCCCGAAAAGCCTTATTTTCCTTTACTGGTTTCTTCGCATCTAATGCGTTTTCTTCAAGGAGTGCTTTAGAACCAGTCGGACGAGTCATGTGATTCTTGATCAGAAGCTCGTTGTTCTTTTCTTCTATGAGAAGTGCCACAATCAAATCCAAAAATTTGGTATATCCCCGCAACCCATATTGTTGCTGCAGGGTGATGTGGCTCTTGTGAAATGTGGTGTACGTCTTCTCAAGCATTTGAGATTCGGTGATCGTCTCACCACAATATCTCAATTTAGCCACAATTCCTAACACAGCAGAATTGTAATTCATTACTTTGTCGAAATCTTGGAATCTCAGACTCTGCCATTCGTCCCGAGCAAGTGGAAGCGTTCTGTCTTTCTGATGATCAAAACGATCTTTCAGAGACTTCCATAGCTCTTTAGAGTCTCTCATGTTGGCATAGTCATAAATAATACTTTCATGAAGGTGTCTTCTAAGAAAGATCACCGATTTGGCCTTTTCTTGAGGCGTTGAAGTATTATTCTCTTTAACAGTTTCAGATAAACTAAGAGATTCAAGGTGGAGTTCGACATTTGTAACCCAATAAATGTAGTTGGTCCCGGTGATATCCAAAGTGAGAAATTGGAGCTTCTCCATGTTTGCCATTTGTATTTCTAAGCCACAAAATAATAATTTTATTAGAATTTCATTAATTTTAAATGGAACCGAATACATTGATAGTACACGCAATTGCAAGCAAATATAATGCAAACAAACATAAGGCGATGTTAATGCCAAAATATTCATGACTGGTTCCTCCAACAAAAATAAAATACATAGACGAAAAAAATAAAAATTGCACATAAAATTAAAAGCAATCGAATCATTTTTTTTGTAACAAAGATCGGAGGAGATTGATTTGAAAAAAATTGAGAGAAGATGAAATGTTTTGGATGAAAGAATGAAGTGAAAATGAGTTGTATTTATAGATGAAAACACTATTCTTTAGCCGTTAACTAGCCGTTTAAAAAGTGATTTTTTTATTTTTTTTAAATTTATTTACGACCGTTGGAAGTAAAAACAGAGAGTAAAATTAATCAGATATTATTTGTGAGCAATTATAGAATTTATCAGTTTAAACATTTATATAAATATAAGTGAAACCTTAAATGTATTTAGTTATATATATGATGATAAAATTAGTCATCAGGTTTTGAAAGTGAAAATATTAAGGTGATCAGATTTATAAAATAATAAATTATGATAACAGAGTCATATAATATAAAATAACAAATTAAATATTTAGGCGGTATACCGGCCATTATGGTGCCTTAAGCAACCATTACAAAACTAATAATAAGAGACGGGGCGGCAGAGCCGTACTCCGGTAATCAGAAACATAATAAATAAATGGAGGTCCCACTCCGAACATAATAATCAGAAAAGAAATTTTAGTAGTAGAGTGATCGTGCTGATAACGTGTTATAATTATATTATATCGAATGTGTTATGTTACGTAAAGTATATTCATTATTTTAGTACGAAGATCATAATTATCATGTGTAAATAAATATGCAAAGAAGGAAAGAAAAAGAATATCAAAACAAGAGAGAGAGAAACTATATTATTGTTCGAAAGGGGTGAGGTAAAATGATCGTACTATAACTTCTTATATAGGCAAAATTGTAGACAAAT